>CM063514.1:2500-1250000 GCA_032199755.1 Ambrosia artemisiifolia
AAACCCTAAACCCTAAACCCTAAACCCTAAACCCTAAACCCTAAACCCTAAACCCTAAACCCTAAACCCTAAACCCTAAACCCTAAACCCTAAACCCTAAACCCTAAACCCTAAACCCTAAACCCTAAACCCTAAACCCTAAACCCTAAACCCTAAACCCTAAACCCTAAACCCTAAACCCTAAACCCTAAACCCTAAACCCTAAACCCTAAACCCTAAACCCTAAACCCTAAACCCTAAACCCTAAACCCTAAACCCTAAACCCTAAACCCTAAACCCTAAACCCTAAACCCTAAACCCTAAACCCTAAACCCTAAACCCTAAACCCTAAACCCTAAACCCTAAACCCTAAACCCTAAACCCTAAACCCTAAACCCTAAACCCTAAACCCTAAACCCTAAACCCTAAACCCTAAACCCTAAACCCTAAACCCTAAACCCTAAACCCTAAACCCTAAACCCTAAACCCTAAACCCTAAACCCTAAACCCTAAACCCTAAACCCTAAACCCTAAACCCTAAACCCTAAACCCTAAACCCTAAACCCTAAACCCTAAACCCTAAACCCTAAACCCTAAACCCTAAACCCTAAACCCTAAACCCTAAACCCTAAACCCTAAACCCTAAACCCTAAACCCTAAACCCTAAACCCTAAACCCTAAACCCTAAACCCTAAACCCTAAACCCTAAACCCTAAACCCTAAACCCTAAACCCTAAACCCTAAACCCTAAACCCTAAACCCTAAACCCTAAACCCTAAACCCTAAACCCTAAACCCTAAACCCTAAACCCTAAACCCTAAACCCTAAACCCTAAACCCTAAACCCTAAACCCTAAACCCTAAACCCTAAACCCTAAACCCTAAACCCTAAACCCTAAACCCTAAACCCTAAACCCTAAACCCTAAACCCTAAACCCTAAACCCTAAACCCTAAACCCTAAACCCTAAACCCTAAACCCTAAACCCTAAACCCTAAACCCTAAACCCTAAACCCTAAACCCTAAACCCTAAACCCTAAACCCTAAACCCTAAACCCTAAACCCTAAACCCTAAACCCTAAACCCTAAACCCTAAACCCTAAACCCTAAACCCTAAACCCTAAACCCTAAACCCTAAACCCTAAACCCTAAACCCTAAACCCTAAACCCTAAACCCTAAACCCTAAACCCTAAACCCTAAACCCTAAACCCTAAACCCTAAACCCTAAACCCTAAACCCTAAACCCTAAACCCTAAACCCTAAACCCTAAACCCTAAACCCTAAACCCTAAACCCTAAACCCTAAACCCTAAACCCTAAACCCTAAACCCTAAACCCTAAACCCTAAACCCTAAACCCTAAACCCTAAACCCTAAACCCTAAACCCTAAACCCTAAACCCTAAACCCTAAACCCTAAACCCTAAACCCTAAACCCTAAACCCTAAACCCTAAACCCTAAACCCTAAACCCTAAACCCTAAACCCTAAACCCTAAACCCTAAACCCTAAACCCTAAACCCTAAACCCTAAACCCTAAACCCTAAACCCTAAACCCTAAACCCTAAACCCTAAACCCTAAACCCTAAACCCTAAACCCTAAACCCTAAACCCTAAACCCTAAACCCTAAACCCTAAACCCTAAACCCTAAACCCTAAACCCTAAACCCTAAACCCTAAACCCTAAACCCTAAACCCTAAACCCTAAACCCTAAACCCTAAACCCTAAACCCTAAACCCTAAACCCTAAACCCTAAACCCTAAACCCTAAACCCTAAACCCTAAACCCTAAACCCTAAACCCTAAACCCTAAACCCTAAACCCTAAACCCTAAACCCTAAACCCTAAACCCTAAACCCTAAACCCTAAACCCTAAACCCTAAACCCTAAACCCTAAACCCTAAACCCTAAACCCTAAACCCTAAACCCTAAACCCTAAACCCTAAACCCTAAACCCTAAACCCTAAACCCTAAACCCTAAACCCTAAACCCTAAACCCTAAACCCTAAACCCTAAACCCTAAACCCTAAACCCTAAACCCTAAACCCTAAACCCTAAACCCTAAACCCTAAACCCTAAACCCTAAACCCTAAACCCTAAACCCTAAACCCTAAACCCTAAACCCTAAACCCTAAACCCTAAACCCTAAACCCTAAACCCTAAACCCTAAACCCTAAACCCTAAACCCTAAACCCTAAACCCTAAACCCTAAACCCTAAACCCTAAACCCTAAACCCTAAACCCTAAACCCTAAACCCTAAACCCTAAACCCTAAACCCTAAACCCTAAACCCTAAACCCTAAACCCTAAACCCTAAACCCTAAACCCTAAACCCTAAACCCTAAACCCTAAACCCTAAACCCTAAACCCTAAACCCTAAACCCTAAACCCTAAACCCTAAACCCTAAACCCTAAACCCTAAACCCTAAACCCTAAACCCTAAACCCTAAACCCTAAACCCTAAACCCTAAACCCTAAACCCTAAACCCTAAACCCTAAACCCTAAACCCTAAACCCTAAACCCTAAACCCTAAACCCTAAACCCTAAACCCTAAACCCTAAACCCTAAACCCTAAACCCTAAACCCTAAACCCTAAACCCTAAACCCTAAACCCTAAACCCTAAACCCTAAACCCTAAACCCTAAACCCTAAACCCTAAACCCTAAACCCTAAACCCTAAACCCTAAACCCTAAACCCTAAACCCTAAACCCTAAACCCTAAACCCTAAACCCTAAACCCTAAACCCTAAACCCTAAACCCTAAACCCTAAACCCTAAACCCTAAACCCTAAACCCTAAACCCTAAACCCTAAACCCTAAACCCTAAACCCTAAACCCTAAACCCTAAACCCTAAACCCTAAACCCTAAACCCTAAACCCTAAACCCTAAACCCTAAACCCTAAACCCTAAACCCTAAACCCTAAACCCTAAACCCTAAACCCTAAACCCTAAACCCTAAACCCTAAACCCTAAACCCTAAACCCTAAACCCTAAACCCTAAACCCTAAACCCTAAACCCTAAACCCTAAACCCTAAACCCTAAACCCTAAACCCTAAACCCTAAACCCTAAACCCTAAACCCTAAACCCTAAACCCTAAACCCTAAACCCTAAACCCTAAACCCTAAACCCTAAACCCTAAACCCTAAACCCTAAACCCTAAACCCTAAACCCTAAACCCTAAACCCTAAACCCTAAACCCTAAACCCTAAACCCTAAACCCTAAACCCTAAACCCTAAACCCTAAACCCTAAACCCTAAACCCTAAACCCTAAACCCTAAACCCTAAACCCTAAACCCTAAACCCTAAACCCTAAACCCTAAACCCTAAACCCTAAACCCTAAACCCTAAACCCTAAACCCTAAACCCTAAACCCTAAACCCTAAACCCTAAACCCTAAACCCTAAACCCTAAACCCTAAACCCTAAACCCTAAACCCTAAACCCTAAACCCTAAACCCTAAACCCTAAACCCTAAACCCTAAACCCTAAACCCTAAACCCTAAACCCTAAACCCTAAACCCTAAACCCTAAACCCTAAACCCTAAACCCTAAACCCTAAACCCTAAACCCTAAACCCTAAACCCTAAACCCTAAACCCTAAACCCTAAACCCTAAACCCTAAACCCTAAACCCTAAACCCTAAACCCTAAACCCTAAACCCTAAACCCTAAACCCTAAACCCTAAACCCTAAACCCTAAACCCTAAACCCTAAACCCTAAACCCTAAACCCTAAACCCTAAACCCTAAACCCTAAACCCTAAACCCTAAACCCTAAACCCTAAACCCTAAACCCTAAACCCTAAACCCTAAACCCTAAACCCTAAACCCTAAACCCTAAACCCTAAACCCTAAACCCTAAACCCTAAACCCTAAACCCTAAACCCTAAACCCTAAACCCTAAACCCTAAACCCTAAACCCTAAACCCTAAACCCTAAACCCTAAACCCTAAACCCTAAACCCTAAACCCTAAACCCTAAACCCTAAACCCTAAACCCTAAACCCTAAACCCTAAACCCTAAACCCTAAACCCTAAACCCTAAACCCTAAACCCTAAACCCTAAACCCTAAACCCTAAACCCTAAACCCTAAACCCTAAACCCTAAACCCTAAACCCTAAACCCTAAACCCTAAACCCTAAACCCTAAACCCTAAACCCTAAACCCTAAACCCTAAACCCTAAACCCTAAACCCTAAACCCTAAACCCTAAACCCTAAACCCTAAACCCTAAACCCTAAACCCTAAACCCTAAACCCTAAACCCTAAACCCTAAACCCTAAACCCTAAACCCTAAACCCTAAACCCTAAACCCTAAACCCTAAACCCTAAACCCTAAACCCTAAACCCTAAACCCTAAACCCCTAAACCCTAAACCCTAACAACCCAAAACCCTAAACCCACAAACCCACCCCCCAACACCCTCACCCCACCCCCCACACCCCACCCCCCTAACCACCCAACCCCCACCCCCCACCACCCAAAACCCACACCCCACCACCCTAAACCCTCACACCCTCACCCTAAACCCCTAACCCCTACCCCACAACCCTAAACCCCTAAACCCTAAACCCTAAACCCTAAACCCTAAACCCTAAACCCTAAACCCTAAACCCTAAACCCTAAACCCTAAACCCTAAACCCTAAACCCTAAACCCTAAACCCTAAACCCTAAACCCTAAACCCTAAACCCTAAACCCTAAACCCTAAACCCTAAACCCTAAACCCTAAACCCTAAACCCTAAACCCTAAACCCTAAACCCTAAACCCTAAACCCTAAACCCTAAACCCTAAACCCTAAACCCTAAACCCTAAACCCTAAACCCTAAACCCTAAACCCTAAACCCTAAACCCTAAACCCTAAACCCTAAACCCTAAACCCTAAACCCTAAACCCTAAACCCTAAACCCTAAACCCTAAACCCTAAACCCTAAACCCTAAACCCTAAACCCTAAACCCTAAACCCTAAACCCTAAACCCTAAACCCTAAACCCTAAACCCTAAACCCTAAACCCTAAACCCTAAACCCTAAACCCTAAACCCTAAACCCTAAACCCTAAACCCTAAACCCTAAACCCTAAACCCTAAACCCTAAACCCTAAACCCTAAACCCTAAACCCTAAACCCTAAACCCTAAACCCTAAACCCTAAACCCTAAACCCTAAACCCTAAACCCTAAACCCTAAACCCTAAACCCTAAACCCTAAACCCTAAACCCTAAACCCTAAACCCTAAACCCTAAACCCTAAACCCTAAACCCTAAACCCTAAACCCTAAACCCTAAACCCTAAACCCTAAACCCTAAACCCTAAACCCTAAACCCTAAACCCTAAACCCTAAACCCTAAACCCTAAACCCTAAACCCTAAACCCTAAACCCTAAACCCTAAACCCTAAACCCTAAACCCTAAACCCTAAACCCTAAACCCTAAACCCTAAACCCTAAACCCTAAACCCTAAACCCTAAACCCTAAACCCTAAACCCTAAACCCTAAACCCTAAACCCTAAACCCTAAACCCTAAACCCTAAACCCTAAACCCTAAACCCTAAACCCTAAACCCTAAACCCTAAACCCTAAACCCTAAACCCTAAACCCTAAACCCTAAACCCTAAACCCTAAACCCTAAACCCTAAACCCTAAACCCTAAACCCTAAACCCTAAACCCTAAACCCTAAACCCTAAACCCTAAACCCTAAACCCTAAACCCTAAACCCTAAACCCTAAACCCTAAACCCTAAACCCTAAACCCTAAACCCTAAACCCTAAACCCTAAACCCTAAACCCTAAACCCTAAACCCTAAACCCTAAACCCTAAACCCTAAACCCTAAACCCTAAACCCTAAACCCTAAACCCTAAACCCTAAACCCTAAACCCTAAACCCTAAACCCTAAACCCTAAACCCTAAACCCTAAACCCTAAACCCTAAACCCTAAACCCTAAACCCTAAACCCTAAACCCTAAACCCTAAACCCTAAACCCTAAACCCTAAACCCTAAACCCTAAACCCTAAACCCTAAACCCTAAACCCTAAACCCTAAACCCTAAACCCTAAACCCTAAACCCTAAACCCTAAACCCTAAACCCTAAACCCTAAACCCTAAACCCTAAACCCTAAACCCTAAACCCTAAACCCTAAACCCTAAACCCTAAACCCTAAACCCTAAACCCTAAACCCTAAACCCTAAACCCTAAACCCTAAACCCTAAACCCTAAACCCTAAACCCTAAACCCTAAACCCTAAACCCTAAACCCTAAACCCTAAACCCTAAACCCTAAACCCTAAACCCTAAACCCTAAACCCTAAACCCTAAACCCTAAACCCTAAACCCTAAACCCTAAACCCTAAACCCTAAACCCTAAACCCTAAACCCTAAACCCTAAACCCTAAACCCTAAACCCTAAACCCTAAACCCTAAACCCTAAACCCTAAACCCTAAACCCTAAACCCTAAACCCTAAACCCTAAACCCTAAACCCTAAACCCTAAACCCTAAACCCTAAACCCTAAACCCTAAACCCTAAACCCTAAACCCTAAACCCTAAACCCTAAACCCTAAACCCTAAACCCTAAACCCTAAACCCTAAACCCTAAACCCTAAACCCTAAACCCTAAACCCTAAACCCTAAACCCTAAACCCTAAACCCTAAACCCTAAACCCTAAACCCTAAACCCTAAACCCTAAACCCTAAACCCTAAACCCTAAACCCTAAACCCTAAACCCTAAACCCTAAACCCTAAACCCTAAACCCTAAACCCTAAACCCTAAACCCTAAACCCTAAACCCTAAACCCTAAACCCTAAACCCTAAACCCTAAACCCTAAACCCTAAACCCTAAACCCTAAACCCTAAACCCTAAACCCTAAACCCTAAACCCTAAACCCTAAACCCTAAACCCTAAACCCTAAACCCTAAACCCTAAACCCTAAACCCTAAACCCTAAACCCTAAACCCTAAACCCTAAACCCTAAACCCTAAACCCTAAACCCTAAACCCTAAACCCTAAACCCTAAACCCTAAACCCTAAACCCTAAACCCTAAACCCTAAACCCTAAACCCTAAACCCTAAACCCTAAACCCTAAACCCTAAACCCTAAACCCTAAACCCTAAACCCTAAACCCTAAACCCTAAACCCTAAACCCTAAACCCTAAACCCTAAACCCTAAACCCTAAACCCTAAACCCTAAACCCTAAACCCTAAACCCTAAACCCTAAACCCTAAACCCTAAACCCTAAACCCTAAACCCTAAACCCTAAACCCTAAACCCTAAACCCTAAACCCTAAACCCTAAACCCTAAACCCTAAACCCTAAACCCTAAACCCTAAACCCTAAACCCTAAACCCTAAACCCTAAACCCTAAACCCTAAACCCTAAACCCTAAACCCTAAACCCTAAACCCTAAACCCTAAACCCTAAACCCTAAACCCTAAACCCTAAACCCTAAACCCTAAACCCTAAACCCTAAACCCTAAACCCTAAACCCTAAACCCTAAACCCTAAACCCTAAACCCTAAACCCTAAACCCTAAACCCTAAACCCTAAACCCTAAACCCTAAACCCTAAACCCTAAACCCTAAACCCTAAACCCTAAACCCTAAACCCTAAACCCTAAACCCTAAACCCTAAACCCTAAACCCTAAACCCTAAACCCTAAACCCTAAACCCTAAACCCTAAACCCTAAACCCTAAACCCTAAACCCTAAACCCTAAACCCTAAACCCTAAACCCTAAACCCTAAACCCTAACCCTAAACCCTAAACCCTAAACCCTAAACCCTAAACCCTAAACCCTAAACCCTAAACCCTAAGGATTCTCATTTTGCGTGACTTTTGTGTGTGTGTTTTAAGGTGCGATTCTGGCGACCGTTTGATTTTTAGGTTTCCACACCGTTCTCTTCCAATTTCTTCTTTCTTTGTGTGATTTCTTTCATTCTAGCTGGTTAAGGATCTCATCAACTGGCTCCTGCTCATTGATTTTTCATAAAATCGATGGGAAAGTCAAGCAAGGTGAGCAAAAAGGGAACTCCGAAGGGCGAACCACCGGATCCACAATTGGCGGGAAAATTCTGGGCTACGGAGACGACACCATCCGACGATGAAACAGAGTATTCCACTGATAAAGGTACGGCAAGCACAGGATTGGGGGTTAAAGATAGTGCGGTAAAGAAGAAACGAGGGAAAGAGGGATTAAAGGTCAACAGGGAGGCTAACTACTACAAAAACGACTTGAATAAGGAAAATATTCAGTCGAACATCAGTGAAGGTATAAAAACAAGATCCCATTATAACAATCGAAAGAAGACTGGAGGAAATCAATCAATTGTTGATGATAATAACAGTATTGCGTCGACAGAAGGTGGAGAAGGGGATATGAAGGCTGATGGGTCAGGTGTTAACCAGGATGTTGAGATGGAAATCGGAAAAGGAGAAAATGAAGAAGGTAGGGGGGAGCAGAGCAATCTTCCCAATTGTGCTGTGAATGAAAATCCTAGAGAAAAACTGGAGGAACACTACTCAGTCTACTCTGCCTTTTCTTTCCTGAATCCGAATACCCAAGGTCCAGACCATGATGCTCCTGAACAAGAAGATGAGGTAAATTCAGGTAACACTACTCCTACTATTGAAGGTCAGTTGAATATTCTCAGTGCTATTGCTGATTATTTAGCTAAGGTCCAAGTTGATGAACTAGGGGATAATATTGATAATGGCATGAATGGTGTTAAACTAGGACTACCTGAATTTAGACAGAGTTTAAGTGATTGGGTCAAGGCTGATATTAGTCCTGTTAATGAACAAAACTGGTGTTATTCGTTGGAGTTGTTGGAAGCTATGCACAATAGCTTTCAAAATGAAGGAGACAGGGTAGTAGAAACTCAAGTTGGTGTTAAGAGAAGGGCTAATGATAAGCCAAATCAGGAGATAACCAAATCTATTCCCAACCATAATAAGGTAACTGCTCCTGATAAGGTTAGTCAAGACAAAAGAGTCAAGTTAAGCCCTATGGAGGGAAAGATAGATGAGAGGACATCTAAACCTTTGAGGAAACACCATGTGGTGTGGGCATCCAAAAACAGAAGTCATAAGAAGAATATGCCAAAAATGCAGTTTACAGGTGAATTCAGACGTATCCAATTCTCAGATAACCTTTTTGTGAATGCTGATTATCAACCAGGAGATAGTAAATTCATTATCAATAGAAGAAAACCAAACAAGCTGAAGTCTCCTAAAGAATTGAAGAAAGAATGGAAGTATAAGAATGACAAAAAAGAGGAGCAAGACATAAATGTCCCAGGCCTCGATGTGAATTTCACCCTTAGAAAATCAATGATAAACATTGGCCCCATTAAGCCTGTGGAATTTACTGCCACAAACAGCCCTATGGAGGCAACTGAAAATGGTGAACCGAATGCTGAAATAGCTAGTACTCCTATGGTTACTGAGGATGGAAACAAAGATCAAAAGAAAGTGTCCTATGCTGAGATGGTTGATGGGAAAATGAAAGACAGCTGTTTAGCTAAAATAAAATTCTACCCTCCTACCATCAGGCCTGATGGCCAAAAAGTTATTGTGATTGAACCACGAATTATAACAAGGGCCAAAGAAAGATATAAAAACTACTTGTATGGGTATTTTGTTGGATCTAACCCATCACTTGCTTATGTTCGATTTAATATTACCAGAATGTGGAGAGCTTACGGCATTGAGGAGATTACTTCTAATGGGGCTGGCATATTTATGTTCAAATTTAAAGAAGAAGAAGGGTTGACTGATGTCCTCAAACTGGGTCCATGGATGGTGGGTAATTTCCCACTATGTGTTAATAAATGGGATGCTGGGATTAGCTTAAATAGAGCAGCCCCAAAAACTGTTCCTGTTTGGTTAATCTTCCAAGATCTCCCTCTTGAGCTATGGGATGCTGAAATAATAAGTCGTGCAGCAAGTTGTATAGGTAACCCTTTGACATTTGACAAAACTACCAAGCATAAATGTGATAACCCAGATGAAGCAGGTGGCTATGCTAGAGTTCTGGTAGAGATTAATGTGGATTGTGAGTTCCCTAATGTTGTCAAAGCTTATTATGCTAACAATGGAATCATACCTGGGCAAAGTGTGGATGTTAGGGTTGACTATCAAAGTAAACCTGTTAAATGTGAGTTTTGTAAGGTGTATGGGCATGGGCTGATGAATTGCAAAGAAAGGCCGAAGTCTGAGGAAGAGGAGGCTAGAGAACGACAACAAAGAAATGAACAAGCTACTGAAAAAGGGAAGGGTAAGAATAAACAAACTATGATGGATGAGGAAGGGTACACTATGGTTATCAACAGAAAGAATAAAAATCATAAGTACCAATTGCCTAACCATCATAGTGTGATGCATGAAAGTGGGTTAAGAGATCAGCAAAGAAATAAACAACAAGAAAAGGGCACTGGAACCTCCTTTAATCAGAATAAGAGCAAGCAGGATGAAATCAAAACTGATATGGAGGCTTCTACTTCTGGAGTTATCAAAAAGCAGGGTGAGACCAGTAAGGTGGATAGAGATACTGGGAAGAGAGATGGACAGGTCAGTTATAAACAGAAAACTAAGGGATCAACAATCACAATTATAGAAGGTGAAGACAGGTACAAGTTAGTGGATGAGAAGGGCCATGAGTATGATAACACTAGGGCTCAATTTGAAAACAAGAAGCAGAGTGGCAACCAACAGGGCAAGGCATTGAAACCAAAGGGCATTAAAACTAGGAATCAATTTCAGTTACTTGATGAAGATGAACCAGAAGGAAATAAACAGGGGCAGAGTATGACCAGGGAGGGAGATCAACAGGACAGGTTGAAAGACATCAACAAAAGCTGGAACAGGAGACAAGAGACAGTCCTTAACAAACAATACTTTGATTTCTTAACACCTGAACAAAAAGGGGAGGCATTGGAGTATATAATCAGCAAAACAGTGCCTTCAAAACAAGTGCTTCAAGGGTGGAAAAGTTCTCTGGTTAGTTATTTTATTCATTTGTGCAGCATTCATAATTTCTCTGCAGGTATTGTTGCTGCCCAGGGGGATGAGGAGGATGTGGAGAGTGAGATGGAGATCATTAATGATGCTGAGGAGTCTGAGGAAGATGTAGAATCTGAGGAGGATGGTACTGCTGTCTTTATGAAGGAAGATACAATTCAGCAAAATAGCAGTCCTGCACCAGCAGACATAATGATGGAGAATGTTGAAGGTGATCAGAAGAATACTGGCATAAGGGGGACCAACAATAGCAAAGCTGTTTAATGGAGTTCAAAATTATGACTTGGAATGTCAGAGGGCTGGCTAAGAAAGATCATCAGGAACAGGTTACACGTCTGATTCAGGAACATGGTGTGAGTGTATGCTGCATTCTGGAATCACATCTTATTGCAGGTAAACTCAGGGCTACTTGCAACCAGGTATTCCGGAATTGGGACTGGGTATCTAATGTGTCCCATTGCCAAAATTGGGTTCGTATAATCATTGGGTGGGACCCTACCAATGTTGAGTTGATGGTTATTGATCAGAATGAGCAAGCTGTTCACTGCCTTGTTAAACCTCTCACTGGACAAAATGAATTCTTCTGCTCTTTTGTCTATGGCAATGTGAGAGCTTATAAACGAAGACCTTTGTGGGAAGACTTATGCAGGTTTAACAGCACTATAAGTAATGAACCGTGGCTTGCTACTGGTGATTATAATGTGATATTACATCCTACTGAAACCTCTAGTGGGCAGTCTGATCTCACTGGGGCGATGGATGACTTTATAGAATGCTGTAACTCGGTGGGATTAAAAGATATTGTGAGCACTGGTCTGAGATACACATGGACCAAGTCTCCTGGTAACCCTGAAGGCCTACTCAAGAAACTAGACAGGGTCATGGCTAATTGTTACTTTGCTGATAAATTTTCTAATGTGAAAGTGGAATTCTTACCCTTCTGGACGTCTGATCATTCACCAAGCATAGTCACCTTTCCCAATATCAGAAGAAAATGGAAGCCTAAACCTTTCAAATTTATGAATCTGTTGGCTAAAAAGCCTGGTTTCTTAGATGTGGTTTCTAGTGGATGGACTAAGCAAGTGGAAGGAGTTAAAATGTTCCAAGTCATCAAGAAGCTACAAGCTTTAAAAGGTCTTCTGAGACAATTCAACAAAGAGGTGGGATTTCAAAGGCAGAAGATGGAAAAGCTCAGGGAGGAATTGGGTAGAATACAAGCTGAAGTTGATGCAGATAACTGTAATAAGGTCTTGAGAGAAGAGGAAGCTGCTTACACAAAAGCTTTCAAACAAATCTGCATTGATGAGGAACTGTTGCTCAAGCAAAGAGCTAAAGTGACGTGGCTAAATGAAGGCGACCAAAACTCAAAATATTTTCATAATGTTGTCAAGGGAGCCCAACAAAGGAACAGAATCCATTCTATCTGTGACACTGATGGGAATTATTTTCAAGGAGATGAAGTGGGACCACAGTTTGTAAAATATTATGAGACTTTATTGGGAACTCAAAGCCAAGTCCAACCTATCAGGCATCCTGAGAACTTATTTCTTAATAAAATGCCTGAGGAAGTGGCGACTCATATGGTCAGAGAAATCACTCACGAGGAAATTAAATCTGCCATGTTTAGTATAGAGGATGAAAAGGCCCCGGGACCTGATGGTTACACATCCAAATTCTTCAAAGCTGCCTGGAGTGTGGTTGGTAATGATGTGAGTGCAGCTATCAAAGAATTTTTCACCAATGGAAGGCTACTGACTCAGGTAAATGCTGCCATAATCTCACTTGTCCCTAAAACCAACTCTCCTAATACTGTTGCTGAGTTTAGACCTATAGCCTGCTGTAATGTTTTATATAAATGTATTACTAAGATCATTTGTGAAAGACTTAAAGCTGGGCTGAATTATGTGGTTGATGAGTGCCAAAGTGCCTTTGTCCCTGGAAGGGTCATAAGTGACAACATTCTCCTTACCCAAGAACTTGTCAGGAACTACCAACAGAAACGTGGTGAATCTAAAGTTGCCCTCAAAATAGATCTGCAAAAAGCCTATGATACTGTAAACCACAGTTTTATGGAGCAATGCTTAATATTTTTTGGTATCCACCCGAATATGAGAAAGTGGATCATGACATGCCTTACGACTGCTTTCTACTCTATAAATGTGAATGGTGACCCATATGGTTACTTCAAAGGCCGAAGAGGTTTGAGGCAAGGGGACCCAATGTCCCCCTACCTGTTTACACTGGTTATGGAGGTGCTAAATCTGATAATCAAAAGGAATATAGAACAAATGGGTGGGTTTCAATATCATTGGAGGTGTGAGGAATTAAAAACAACCCATTTATGTTTTGCTGACGATCTGTTTGTTTTTGTCCATGCTGATAGAATCTCTGTCAACATCATTAGAAGATCTCTGGAGGAATTTAGTGCGGTTTCTGGACTGGTCCCTAACATGAATAAGAGTACTCTGTACTTTGGTAATGTGGGTACCAGAATCAAAGAGGATATTAAAGCTATATTACCTTTTAGAGAAGGTACTCTCCCTGTTAAGTACCTGGGAGTTCCCTTGCTGTCCAAGAGGCTTTATTCTAAAGATTGCAAAAGTCTGGTTGATAAAGTGAAGAAGAGATTAGGGGATTGGAAAAATAAGTTCCTATCCTTTGCTGGAAGACTGCAGTTAATCAAATCGGTGTTGTCTTCTATGCAGGTTTATTGGGCTTCTGTATTTACCCTTCCTTCTAACATTGTAGAAGATATTGAAGGCCTAATGAGAAAGTTTTTATGGAGTCAAGGGGAGCAACACAAAGGCAAGGCCCGTGTCAGCTGGCAAGAGATGTGTAGACCCAAAAGTCAAGGTGGATTAGGGATAAAATCCCTCAAAGACAGAAATACTGCACTTATGTCCAAGCACATATGGAACATCATCACAAACAAAGATTCCATATGGGTGAAATGGATAAAAGTGCATAAATTGACTGAGAGGGGGGGTCGGACCAGAAATTTTTGGGACATAAGAATTGAAGATGGTGCCTGTTGGAGTTGGAGGAATATTTTGAACAATAGGCAAATTATTAGACCGCACTGTGAAACGGTTATTGGAGATGGTACTTCTACATCGGCTTGGTATGACAAATGGCATGTCCATAGCCCTTTGGGGGATATCATTACTAAAAGGGAAATTGCAAGAGCAGGGTTGACTATTGATACCAAAGTTGCTGATATTGTGGATAATGGGGTTTGGAAGTGGCCACAGGAATGGTTCCAAAAATACCCGTTCCTATTTGACCAACAGCCTCCTATAATTAAGCATGGGGTGAAAGATAGGGTTCAATGGAGGGCGAATAATGGTAAGTTAGTGCCATTTGCCACGAAGACAGTTTTTGAGGATATCTGCTGCTCCTATGAGACGGTTGACTGGCATAAAACCATCTGGTTCAGCCAATGCATTCCCAGACATGCATTCATCACATGGCTGGCTTTCAAACACAGACTTCTAACCCAAGATAGAATTAGTCAGTGGAGGCCCCAACTAGATCAGACCTGTCCTTTCTGTAGACAACAACCTGATAGCCATCATCATTTGTTCTTTGAATGTGAGATCCCACAACAAATCTGGAAGCTTACACAGAACTGGGGGGAGTTTGCGAACCCCCCAGATGACTGGATTGAGTGTATTGCCCATTGTAGTAGACTGAAGAGGAATAAATCTATCAACAGTATCATCTGGAGGTTGCTATTAGCTGCTACTGTTTACTTTGTCTGGCAGGAAAGAAACATACGATTATTTCAAAAGAAAAGAAGACCTGTGGAAGAAGTTCATAAGATGATCATTGATTCTGTTAGACTGAAACTTATGGGGCTCAACATTAAAGCGAGTAGTATGGCTGTCCAGGCTAGTCAAAGATGGGGATTTGAGGTGATAGAGAAACCAAAAAAGGCTGCTAAAGATGTCCGTAACCACTAGAGTTGACAGCACCGTTTGCTTACACACTGTAAAAGGTAAGCTCTTGAGAATCCTGTATATTAGTTTTAGTTATAGGAATGTTATTAGCCTTGTATGTATTATGATGAGGAGGATTGGTTGGGATTGGCAAGGTGACACAATTCTGGTGAGAACTACTGGGACTGGGAGGAATGGGGCTGGTACAAATTGCACACTTTGCACCACTTTAAAGAGAGCTGAGTCTAGTATGGGTGGTTTAGGGTGCTGGGTTTGGGTCAAACTGGGTTGGGGAGGGAGTATGAGGCAGAACTGGTTAGTCTCCTGGTGTATTAGGCATAGGATTGCTACTAGTCTTGTTTGGTTTATGATGAGGAGGTTTGGTTGGGCCGGGCAGGGGGTCTTAAGGTTGGTGAGGATCACTGGGACTGGGAGGAATGGGGTTGGTACACATTGCACACTATGCACCACTTTAAAGAGAGCTCAGATTAGTATTGGTGGGTTAGGAAAATGGAAATGGGTCAAACTGGATTGGGGAGGTAGTATGAGGCAAAATTGGTTCGTTTCCTGGTGTTTTAGTCATAGGAATACTACTAGTCCGGTTTGTTTTCTGATGTGGAGGTTTGGTAGGGACTGGAAGGGGGCCAAAAAGCTGGTGAGGATTACTGGGAATGGGAGGAATGGGGCTGGTACACTTTACACACTTTGCACCACTCTAAAGAGAGATGAGACTAGAATTGGTGGTTTAGGAATATGGGAATGGGTTAAACCGGATTGGGGAGGGTTGTTGAGGCTTTATGGGTTTGCTTCCTGGTGTATTAGTCATAGGAGTGCTACTAGCTTGACATGTCTTATGATGAGGAGGTTTGGTTGGGATTGGCAGGGGGACAAAATCCTGGTGAGAACTTCTGGGCATGGGAGGTGTGGGGCTGGTACACATTGCACACTATGCACCACCTTAAAGAGTGCTGAGGTTAGAACTGGTGGTTTAGGGAGCTGGGAATGGGTCATCCTGGATTGGGGAGGGAGCATGAGGCAGAATTGGTTAGTTTCTTGGTGTTTTAACACCATCCTTCGACGAGTTTCTTTGTTTCTGAGTGTTTGTTATTCTTTTCTTTTTCTTTTTTATTTTTCTTTTTATTTCGTTAAGAGTCATAGGCTAGCTGCTTGGTTAGCCGTTATTCTGTTAGGGCTGCCTGGGCTATTGTCATTGCCGAGCCACTCTAACTCTGCGTGTGATAAGGGGAATATAGGTAGGGAGCCAAAGATGATGGTGGCTTTGAACCCTGGAGAGATAAGGCTGGAGAGTTGCACTGGTTTTTTGATGCTTTTTCTTTGTTTGTCTTTTGTTTTCCTAGCTAACCAGTGTAACCGAACCTACTCCTGTGTCTGTTATTTTGTTGAGCCTTTCTTCATTTGTGAGTCTAGTACTGGGGTGGGTCATTATCAGGGTTGGGTTTTGTATATTTCAGGCTGGATTCTGCAGGCTGCCAAAAGAGAGAAGAGAGGTCAAGTGATGATATACGAACAAAGATATATAACGTCAAATGAAGCTACCGTGAAGTACAAAGTGCAGCTGATACAAAAACATACTGCAAGTCAAGAGCTTCAAGAGTTGAAGAATGCTACCTGGAAGCCCAACGAGTTCAAGGATATTTTGGTTTGTAGCAGGCCTGGTCCAAACTCACAGGCCCATCATGTTCTTACAAAACTTAAGAGGGAAATAAATGGGAAAAGAGAGCTGGGTTGTTGGCTTGCTTACGTTCAGTGGATCTGGGAGCCTGGTGCATCACAACAGGCCCATTATGGTAACTTGTTTATTAATGTTGAAGTTATGGAAGTTATCTCCGAGTATGAATTGAATTGGTCTCATGGGCATACGGATAGAAAATGGAAGACAAACAATCATATCCAAGCCCAAATTAGAAAGCAAAACAAAATGGTGATGGGCCGGCCCATACTTATTAAAATGAAGGCCAGCAAGCCGGTTGAGGTAAATGTTATTGGCTGGGTTAGATGGTATGGGACGGTTGCTAGTGGGGTTGGGAATAGAGCTAAAATGGTTATGTGGAATGGCCGAGTTGTTGTTATTAAGTGCCACAAACATGGTACTACTTGCACGAAATGGTTTGGTCCTAATAATGCCACTTGCCTAGTGGAGGTTTTCAAAGATTATGGGCCCATACTGTTTCAAACTGGTAGGAAAGGTTTAATCCTAATGAAGCCTTTTGAAAGAAGGAAGTCTTTAAAGATCATGGGAACCTTTCTCTACATATTGGCATTATGGTCTACTACTCTAACTAATGCTTATTGGCTTATGCACATGAGTTTGGTTAGAAACAGGGATTATTGGGCTAGCAAGGATTACAAACAGGTTGGCGCAGACATAGAGCAGCCGAGGAACTCTAGTGGGATCTCATGCAAGGTTGAAACGAACAAGAATGGATTCTAGGCATCGAACGCTTCTAGTTATGTTAGTTGGTTTACTTAATTTTGTCCGTAATTTATGTTTAGGATTAGATAGACGGATTGGCATTTGTATGTTCTACTATTGGACCACGGGGATCACATAATTATGTGATTTTGGCCCCTTTTTCAGGCTGTGCTGTTTCCTAGTCTGGCGGTTTGGTCCGGGCTAGCAGCTTAGTCTTTTTTTGTACTTTATTTTTAGTTTAATAGATTTGCCTGGGGTTCCGTCCCCTTTCCCAAAAAAAAAAAAAAAAAAAAAAAAAAAACCCTAAACCCTAAACCCTAAACCCTAAACCCTAAACCCTAAACCCTAAACCCTAAACCCTAAACCCTAAACCCTAAACCCTAAACCCTAAACCCTAAACCCTAAACCCTAAACCCTAAACCCTAAGTTTGTTTCATTTGTCAAAAAACCCCAACACACACTAAAGGTGTGAGAGAAAACTCTCTCTAGCTTTTTCCCAATTTTAACCGTTCACCACACATCACCACCCCTCCTCCGCCGCCAAACACCTTCCTGCAACCTTTCCACCACCTTCTACAACCACCATCTTCATCCTCCAACCTGTCTTACCCCACGGCTATAACCTTTTTGTGTTTCGGGATAGTTTTTTTGTTCGTCAGTTGTTGTTTTTGGCTGTTCTTACGTAACTTTTGTTGGTGTTCTTTGTTTTTATTTTTGTTGTTGGAAATTAGAAAGTAGCATAAAAAGAGTTGGCTGTATCATTACTTCGCTTGTGGGATGGGTGGCCGTAAGAAACCGCCGCCACCACCTCCACCAACTAGGGTTCAGCCACAAAGATCCGGTAAACCGCATTCGAGATCGTCCTCGGAAATGGTTGGTGATGTTATTACCGGGAGAGATGTAACAGTCGATGAAGAAAAGAAGGATGGTGAATGTTTGGTTAACAAGCAAGCCTCTACGATTCCGAGTGTCCAATCGTCTCCGGCGACGTCATCTGATTCAGTAACAACTCCGGTTAAGCCTTTATTCCCGACTTCACCGGGTCAGTTTGTTCGTGCCTCCGAAGATGAGATGGAACGCTTGAGGAAGGAATATCGTAAGGAACAACAGGAAGCGTTAAAATCTATCCTTAGGAATAAGAATGTGGATTCTGGATCACTATATTCGAAACAGGATGATACGGGTGAAGATTGGTCGGATAATCAGCATGAACAGGTCACTCCGGAACAAGTTTCGGCTTTAAAAAATATTGATGGGTTCTCGGAAACTATGTCGACCACCGTGCATGGTGGTGGAAGGAAGCCGGAGAATGAACTGGATAGTCGGAAAGTTGGTTTGGAAGGTCCGAAAAATTTGGAAAGTATTAACCAGATTTTAAATTTTGATTTAGAAGTTAATAATGGTGATTTAGTTTCCAAGAATGTTGGAGAGCAGTTGATTTGTCATGAGAAGGTTTGCATGCATGATAGGCAGGAATGTCATTCGGATGTGGAGGTGACAATTGGATCGGAAATTCTTAGTGGACCGGAAAAGAAAGTTGATCCAGTCGTGAGCCCAAAAGAAACAGAATCATCGGATCATGTGGCTGCTCCAGTCCATTTGGTGGGCCTAGTTAATGGGCCTACACAGGCCCAAAACAAGGAAGTTCAATCTGGGCTACTACGTGAGCCTATTAACGAGGCCCAAGTAGTGCAAAATTTTCCACCAATTCTGGAGGCCATCTTTGATGAAGCTCGAAACCAACAGGGGGAACCAATCTCGAATGTTTGTGCAGTTCCAAAGGATCCTAGCGGTTTGGACCAGACCCAGGCGGCACCGGTGGCTTGGGTGAGGAATAATCCGATTAGTAATGCTACCATTTCGAAGGATGATTATTTATTTGCTTCTGAATACCAAAGGGAGGTGCGATTTGGTTCATTCATCCCACGGACCGAGTCAAAAACCAATTCTTCTAAGGTAAATAATTCTATTCCATGGTTTGATAATGAATGTGTATTAACTTTGGAGGATAATTTACCGGACTTTGACCCGGTTCGTGGAACGAAATTATGGAATAAGGCGCTTTTTTTAAAACTCTTGAATGGAGAAGTAGTTGATGATAGTGAAACTAGATTGGTATATGTTCCCCCTAAGAGAGATGCAAATGGTGAAGTTGTCGTAAAACTTAGTCCACAATTTATGAAAAAGAGTTTGGAAGCTCATGAGCTTCAACTCTATGGTTACTTTGTTGGTATGGACTTACCATTTCAGAAAGTGCGAGAGAATATAATTCGAATGTGGCACAAATTCGGACTTAAATCTTTATATAAAAAGCGGGGTGGTTTTTATTTTTTCAAGTTTGACAATTTAGATGGAATGATGCAAGTTCTCGATACCAATCCTTGGTTAGTGGATAATGTGCCGTTGGTTCTTCAAATGTGGGAACCGGAAACTATTTTGAAGAAACCGGATCCGACGTCGGTTCCCTTATGGGTCTCTATCAAAGATCTACCTCTATGTATGTGGAATGGAGGAAATATTAGTGAGGTTTTGAGTAGTGTGGGTAGGCCTCTCATGCTTGATAAAGCCACATTTGATAGATGTAAATCTAAGGAGGGGCCGATAAATTATGCTCGGGTGCTTGTTAATGCTTTTGCGGATCATGGATTACCAGACAAGGTGAAAGCTACTTTTCCGTCCCGTAATGGAGTGCCGGGTAAGTCATGTGAATTGGATATATCTTATGCTTGGAAGCCACCTTTGTGTTCTATGTGTAATGTGTTTGGACATGACAAGCTAAATTGTTACAAGAAGATAAAGGATGCTTTTGTGGAAAATAAAACTCCATCCCAGGCTACTTTTGTTCACAGCCAGGCCCCACGTTTGAAAGCTGTTTCGGAGCAAAAGGACCAGCCCATTAAGGGTTCGGCCCAATGCAATAATAAGGGGAAAGGAATTCTTGTGGATGCGGATGGTTTCCAGGAGGTGCAGCCGAGAAAAGGTAAAACAAATAAACAATATTATCACCCCAATCAAAGGGCTTGGAAGCCTTTAAAAATAATTGAGCAAAAATCGGGTTACAATGGGGCTGCTAATCAGCTTAAAAAAGGGCCGAAGATATATGGTCAGGCCCAATTTAATGTTTCTGCAGTGGGCCGAGAGGGTGGGCTGCCTGCTGGGCCTTCGTCTGCTTCAAATTTGGATGGGTCTAGTTTTGCGGGTCCATCGACTTTTTATGAAAAGAATTTTCCCTCTTTGGTGGCACACTCCAAGCCCATAAAGGAAAATTCTAGAGGACCAACTCAGCCACAACTCAAATCGGTTATTGTGTCAAATGCTTTTTCGGTTTTGAATGAGATGGAAGAGGATGATGGGGTTCAAAAGGATGCGCCAAAAACTAATCCTAGTGATAGTGGTATGGCTACACATGACCAAGAAGATAAGGTGGATGCTCATTATGATGTCGCGACTAAACTGTGGGATTATGAAAAACATGAAGTGGATAAGTATTATGCTTCTAAACTCTTGCCCCCTTATGAGATTTTTAGTAAATGGTCAAAAGCTCAACTGGAGTATATGTCACGATTGGGAAAAGATAATAATATGGCGACAGTTGAAGTGAAGAGCGAAGTGCTACAAGAGGAGGAGGTGGAGGAGGTTGAGTCAGAGACGGATGCCACTGCTGAATTCATGAAGAATGACATAGGCTAGTTGTATTTTTTTTCTTTTATTTTGTGTATGTCGTTCTTTTTTAGTGCTCTTCTCTGCTTTGGTCTGTCCTGGCAGGAGTGCACTTTTGTTTGTAATCGTTGGTTTAGTTAATAATATTTGCCTGGGGTACCGTCCCCTTTCCCAAAAAAAAAAAAAAAAAAAAAAAAAAAAAAAAAAAAACCCTAAACCCTAAACCCTAAACCCTAAACCCTAAACCCTAAACCCTAAAGGAATTTCATTTGTGTGTTTTTGTTTCTCTCTCTAACTTCTCTCTAACCTTTTCTCTCTAGCGGCCGATGATCTCTTCTTCCCTCCCTTTTCTCTAAATCCGTCCAATTCGTGTTGTTCTGTGTTCTCAATGATTCCTTCATCTGGTGGGTCATCCCCACCGGATCCAAACTCTTCAATTTCACCTCCTAGTTCAGTGGAAGACTCAATTTCTAGGCGCATCTCTACCAGATCGGGTGGTATCTCAAAAACTCGTGAAGTTGCTGATGGTTCTCATGGTAAAACATCTCTGGGGTCAAAGGGTGTCCAGAAACCGCCTAAATCTGATAAAGGGCGGCAACCACTTGGTAATTTGAGTGTGAATGATCTTGTTCAAGCAGGGGAACAACAATTGAACCTCAACAAAGATGTCGGCATTCATCAACAAGTTTCCCAACCTAGGGAAGGTGCTGAAGCTCCGATGGATGTTGATGCTGTTGTAGCTGGCCAAATTCCTGACGATTCTGCTCCTCGATCCTTCGATGAGGCTGTGTTGGCCATCAATCAACCAAAATCGCTGGATACAGGTATGAATACTCCCTCTAAATCTCCATGTTTGCTGAATTCTATCAGTTCTGAGGTCCCCTCCCCGGTTCGGGCTATTGATTTTGATATGGTGGGGGACGAACATGTTGGAAATCAGGAAACCCATCCCTATGAGGTGTTAGAAAGGGAGGGTCCTGCCGAGAGTGGGGGTACAGGGTATGCTGCTGGTACGGGGCCAAAACATGGTCAGATTCCTGTGTTTAATCCATGGCTCAATAACCAAAGAATGGGTTTGACTATAGCTGAAAGAATTAAGAAGAGTAGAGACGAAGCTAGGGTCAAAATCCAGTATTATCCCCCCACTATTACTGCCGAAGGTAAGAGTAGGATTGTGGTGACTAAGGATGATATGGTTAAGTCGGCCAAGATTTATTCTTTGCACTTATATGGATATTTCCTTGGCACTTCGATGGATTATCATCGGGTCAATTTCTGTTTGAGTAGAGACTGGAAAGCTTATGATATCGATGAGATTACGAAAAGTCCGGCTGGCTACTTCTATTTTAAGTTCAAAAGTGAAGAAGGGATGAATTCGGTTCTTGAGGGTGGGCCATGGTTTGTTAATAACATCCCACTGTGTATTAAAAAATGGAAACCGGGAGTGTGTTTGGAGAAATCTGAACCAAGTACTATTCCCCTATGGGTCACAGCAAAGAATGTCCCATTGGAACTTTGGACCGATACGGGGATATGCAAGATCATGAGTGGTACCGGGTACCCTCTCCTTATGGACAGGGTTACTGAGGCAAGGTGTGCAGAACAATCAGGTAAAATGGGTTTTGCTCGAATGCTAGTGGATGTGAAAGCTGAGATGAACATGCCAGATGTTGTTGAAGCTGAATTTCCGGAGGAAGATGACAGACCTCCAAGAGTAGGTATAATCCAGGTAGAATACCACTGGAAACCCCCCGTTTGTAAGTATTGTGCTGTCTTTGGCCACTCGTTTAAACTATGCAAAGTCCGCCCAAAATCAGAGGAGGAGATCGCAGAGGGGCAAAAACAGCAGGAAAAACAAATTAACACTGAGAAGACTAAGAGTCCGTCTGAAGATAATGAAGGTTTCACAACAGTTAACCGTAAGCACAAGGGTAAAAAGGGTTCCAGCAGTCAGAATGGGGTGCAAAAGGAGATCAGAATAGGGGGACAGAAACAGATTAATACAGGGGTGCAGACTAGGAACAAGGGTGGGAATCAACATGGGGGTGCGTCTACTAGTAGTGACCCAGTGATACAACAGAAAATGGGACGACTTCATGAGGAATTCAAGGCTCAATCTAGTGCTAAAAAGGGTAGTATGAAGGCTGAAAGACAAGGAAATAGTGTAAAACCAGTGGAAATTAAGGAGACAGGAGGTGATAGTAAGTTTGTAAGTCCGCAAAAGAAGAAACAAATGATCCGTAGGAATGCTGATCATAATGGGAACGATCCTGAGTCCCATACCACAAGTAACAAATTTTATGTGCTAAATGATCTTACTGCAGATCTGCTGCTCCGTGGAGGGGATCTGTCAGACCATGACATGGATGATTCGGGGTTGGGGACCAATGGTGAAGACGACTTTGTTGATTGTAGTGATGAAAATGATGAGGATATGGATAGCAGCGGCGAGGAATCTGAGGAAGTTTGCATCACTGATGGCCAGAAAAAAGCTATCTCTGAGAGACTTAAGAAGTTTGGGTGTGTTAAAGCCACTGATCAAGAAGGTTGGGATCAAGGGGAATGGGAATACTTTCGTATTCAGTGTAAAAAGTTGAAGGTTGACCCTAAGTTTGCGGTGGAAAATGTGCTTCCAGACCAGACAGGGACAGCTCGTTTCCTCATGAAGCAAGCTAATCTAGTGAGCAGCCGGGCACCAGTGAACAAGGCTGCACAAACCCCCAAGACTGTTTAGATGGGTATTAAAATTACAGCTTGGAATGTTAGGGGGCTGTCCAACACCCATAACCAAAATAGCCTGATGAAGCATCTAGCGGATGACAGGTACAATGTGTGTGGTGTGCTAGAGACTCATCTCTCTCAAAGTAAGCTGGTTTCTACCTGTAACAGGGTGTTTGGGAATTGGTTGTGGGACTCGAATGCTAATGTTTGTCGTGGAGGCTGTCGTATTGTGGTCAGTTGGGACCCGAACACCGTCAATTTAATGGTTCTAGATAGACACCCTCAAGTCATCCACTGTTTTATCCAACCGTTAAGTTGTGACACGGGATTCTACTGCTCGTTTGTCTATGCTCATCATCGCATGATTCCCAGAAGAGACTGCTGGGAAGCTCTTAAAATGCATAAGTTGGTGGTTCAAGATAACCCATGGTTACTTCTTGGTGACTTTAACGCCATTATTAACCCGGATGAGAGATCTGTGGGAGGTTCGGGTCTCACGAGCACCATGTTGGAAGCTAGGGAGTGTTTCAATGACATTGAGGTTGAGGATCTCTGCATGTCTGGGTTAAGGCTTACCTGGAACCAGAAGCCAGGTAAACCGGATGGCTTGTTAAAGAAACTCGACCGTGCTATGTCAAACCATAAGTTTGTCACTCTGTTTCCTCATGCGAATGCTTGTTTTCTCCCCTTCATGGAGTCTGACCATTCCCCTATAGCTGTTGCCATGCCAGATGTTCCCTTCCCTAAACCCAAACCGTTCAAATTTCCGAACTATCTTACGCAGAAAGACGAGTTCATTCCCATAGTGAAGGAAGCATGGTCAAAGAGAGTCGTGGGATGCTCTATGTTTTGCTTGATGTCTCGTCTGAAAGGCCTCAAGAAAGACTTCAGGAAGCTGAATTTCAAACAAGGTAACTTGTCAAGTAAAGTGTCCAAGTTGAAAACGGAATTACAAAGCATTCAATCGGATGTTGTTCTTAATCCTGACAATGCGGACCTTCGTGATGAAGAAGCGTGCTATCTTAATGCTTATAAGATTGCTGTTCAGGATGAAGAATGTTTTTTTAGGCAAAAAGCTAAAGTGGCTTGGTTGAAGGAAGGAGACCAAAACACTAAATACTTTCATCGTGTTGTCAAGTCGAACCAACACAGAAATCGGATCCATTCTGTCGAAGACGTCAGTGGTAACCTGTTTAATGGTCCCCTGGTAGCTGACCAATTTGTGTCTCATTTTCAAAGTGTCTTGGGAGTCTCCATCAACACGGCTGCCATTGATGACCCTACTTCCCTGTTTACCAAACAAGTCCTTCCAGCTGATGCTGATGCTATGGTCAAACCGGTTACTTCGGACGAGATTAAATCAGCTTTATTTGGTATAGATGACACCAAAGCCCCAGGTCCGGATGGATATTCCTCCAAATTTTTCAAATCAGCCTGGGATATTGTTGGGGTTGATGTGTGCCAAGCTGTTAAAGCTTTCTTTCAGACTGGTCTGATTCTTAAAGAAGTTAATTCTACAGTTATTGCTCTTGTTCCCAAAACGGACACGCCGAGGAGAGTTACTGATTTTCGGCCAATAGCTTGCTGCAATGTTATTTACAAATGTATTAGCAAAATTATTGCTAATCGCATTAAAAATGTGCTTAAATACATTGTGAATGATAACCAGTGTGCTTTCATTCCTGAGCGCCTGATTAGTGACAACATCCTGCTAACCCAAGAGCTTATGCGAAACTATCACAGGGATAGAGGTCCTGCCCGGTGCGCTTTCAAGATTGACATCCAAAAAGCGTACGATACGGTTGAATGGGGATTCCTCGAATTGTCCCTTCTCAAGTTTGGTTTTCCTGTTCGGATGGTGAAGTGGATTATGAGCTGTGTCACTACTACGTCCTTCTCGATTGCAGTTAATGGGGAGCACAAAGGTTTCTTCAAAGGGATGAGAGGCCTTCGTCAAGGTGACCCTATGTCTCCATACTTGTTTACCCTTGTTATGGAAGTTCTCACTCTGATGATCGCTCGTAGGGTTACGGCTAATAATGAGTTCAAATACCACTGGAATTGTGAAAAAGTGGGCCTAACTCACCTATGTTTTGCTGACGATTTGTTTCTCTTTTGCCATGGAGACCTCAACTCTGTTAGCATCCTTATGGCCGCATTGGAAGAATTTAAAAATGTCTCGGGTCTTGTCCCGAGTATCCCGAAGAGTACAGCTTTCTTTGGTAATGTCGATCCTGACATTAAAATGTCTATTGCTGATTCTATCCAGTTCCAGGTGGGTACTCTCCCAGTTAAGTATCTCGGGGTCCCCCTGATCTCTTCCAGACTTCGCAAACATCACTGCAGCCCCTTGATTGATAAGGTTCAAAAACGAGTCCAGGATTGGAAAAATAAATCCCTCTCGTTTGCTGGGAGACTGCAGCTTATTTCCTCAGTGCTGAATTCTCTCCAAGTGTACTGGTCCTCAGTGTTCATTCTCCCAACTTCAATTTCGAAGGAGGTGGAACGGCTTATGAGAGGATTCCTTTGGTGTCATGGTGAGATGAAGAGGGGTAAAGCGAAGGTTAAATGGAAGGATGTTTGTACCCCTATGTCCCATGGTGGGCTTGGATTAAAACTCTTGCGTACCTGGAGTAAAGCCCTCATAGCCAAGCACACATGGAATATCATCTCGTGTAAAAAGTCCTTATGGGTTAAATGGATACAGGAATACCGCCTTAAGAATAGCAACTTTTGGGAATGTAATAAAACGGAGGATACTTGTTGGAGCTGGCGGAAAATCATGGAATGTCGGGGGGTCCTCCGCAACCACATTTTCCATGTGATTGGTAACGGGAAGGACACTTCTGCGTGGTTTGACAATTGGCATCAACTTGGTCCCTTGTGCAATTTTGTCACTCACAGGAATATGTTTGAAGGCAACCTGACCAGGTTCGACAAGGTGGCGGATGTGGTTAATGATGGCTGCTGGCAATGGCCCCATGAATGGCAGGTTAGATTCCCAGACTTGTACAACTCCCCCTGCATAAACATTCTGCCTGATACTCAGGATAAAGTGCAATGGAGAATGAATGACGGTAAGCTGGTTGACTTTTCGGTTAGCAATGTGTGGGCGGTTATCCGTGAAACAGGTGTGGAGGTCCCCTGGTTTAATGTCGTCTGGTTCAGTCAAAATATTCCGCGTCATGCGTTCATCCTGTGGCTTGCGGTGAAGAATAGACTTAAAACGCATGATGTGGTTGGCCAATGGTCTGCGGATAACAACGTTACGTGCTGTTTTTGTAAGTCAACTCCGGACTCACATAGTCACTTATTCTTTGATTGTCCATTTCCGCGAAAAATCTGGAACGAGCTGGCCCTTGTTACTGAATGGGGAAATATTCCAAATACATGGCAGGCTATTGTCAACTATATGTGTTCGCTGCCCAATAATGGTTCTATATGGAGTATCGTAAATCGCCTTACGCTTGGGGCTGCAGTGTATTATGTTTGGCAGGAACGGAACCTGCGCATACATGAAAATAGGTCCAGGCAGCTTACGGAAGTTATTCGGCTTATAAAGGAGGCGGTTAGGATGAGGCTTATGGGGCTGCAACTTGTTAAGTCCTCCACATCTCTTAGTGTTGCCAGGAAATGGGACTTGGTTGATGTCCAGTGGGTTGTCAAGTCTGTCCCTGCTCGTACTCAATTATGATGCTGCACAAGCTTTCCTCCCTCCCTAGGAAGTGGATTCGGGTCAGTTGGGATTGTCGAAAGGGTCATGACAGAGGGCATGTTGGATCGATGAGTAACAACTACACACATCACATGAATTCCTTACTTATGCTTACCCCACTGGTATGCATCTCCCATATTACCTTACTGTTCTTTGGTTTTGGGCTGGTTTGGGTTGGTTATGTGTGGTGGTGGGTCAGGGGTTGGGTTAACTTTTGTTTTCACACCATGAATTGTTCGTTAATTGGCCATTATTTGGCTTATCGTGGGAGGGCTTTGGGCTGGGCTGGAGGCATAAGGGGGGTGATGGTAGTGCAAAACCTTAGTTCTTCTTGGTGTTGCTTGGTGTTTTGCTTCTCCCTCTCTCTTTGGTCTCTAGGTGTGTCTCAGTTCCTTTGTATTGAAAACCATCTTAATGTGTATAGGAGACATCATTGGAGGATAGGATTTGGTAGTATGTTGGGGATCAACATCAAACCGGGAGACATAAGGATGGACCGGCAAGGGGGGCAGTTCTTTCGGTGTAGCCCAATCTTGATCCTTGGCCCCTTGCCGGAAACCCAGTTAGGAATTAGAAACCTTGTGTCTGTTGTCTTGTATTACGGGGATATGGTTTTGGGTTGGGTTGTTAGTTTGCTGCTCGTGTTCAAACAGGTTTGGATCCATAGTTTCAAAGAGTGTCGGATGCATCGGGCTCTTGTTGCCAGGCCCAAAACTCAGTTCGGAGCCCATGAGAGCTGGTTGCATCAGACCGGTAATGTCAAAGCTATGAAGTCCCACTGGTGTGCTCAATATGATAGCAGCCATCAGCGGGGTTATAATTCAAATGCTGATCTGGAGTATTGCTGGAAGAAGACTCACTCGCTTCTTCTCCAGCCAAAAGCTAAACAAGAGTCTTCTGGGTTGTGTTGCTGCTGTCGATGTAGGCCCAAAAAGAGGGTTGATTATTACAATTGGGCCGATGGTAAGAGTCACCAAATGAAGAGACGCCGGCTGGTTTTTTTGAAGGCCCAAATGTGGGTTATTAACATGCTGAAGACCCAAGGAAAAGACTGGCCCAACAGTTTTTGGATCTGGTTACTTGTGGGTGCTAACGCTCAATGTTGGGCTTGTGGTTTATGGTTGTCTTTTAATATTGTTACCTGGTTATTGTATGCTATTAACTTGGGGCCACAATATAGTGGGCCGAACTACAAAGCTTTTGGTCATACTATTATGGGTTGGGTTAGTATCAATAGGTTGATCTTTTGTGGGCCGCCCCCTAAGTATGGGCCGCCTTGTAATTGGTTTGTTAGCAATAGGCTTGATAGTTTGGGGATCGCCATCCCCTCGGGTTGCATATTTCTCTATGCGCCTAGATGTGGTTGTATGATTTCCTATTTTTGGTCCCCGAAGTCTGTTTTGGGTGACGAGTTCGGGGGTATGCCCCCTTGATGTTGTATTTATTATTTCTTCTATGTTAGTTTACCGGGCAATGCCCTTTACCCAAAAAAAAAAAAAAAACCCTAAACCCTAAACCCTAAACCCTAAACCCTAAACCCTAAACCCTAAACCCTAAACCCTAAACCCTAAACCCTAAACCCTAAACCCTAAACCCTAAACCCTAAACCCTAAACCCTAAACCCTAAACCCTAAACCCTAAACCGTAAACCCTAAACCCTAAACCCTAAACCCTAAACCCTAAACCCTAAACCCTAAACCCTAAACCCTAAACCCTAAACCCTAAACCCTAAACCCTAAACCCTAAACCCTAAACCCTAGATTCTCTCATTTGCATTTTTTTGTGTGTGTTTTCTATGGTGTTTTCTCTCTAGCCTCCCTCCTTTCTTTCACGAAATAATAAAAATCCGGTCCTTTTCTAGGGGATTCGAATCTATTTTATGGTTTCTAACATCTTAATCTAACCGTATGTGGCTCCAAAACACCGAATTGGTTTGATTTTTGGAAGCTAGACCATGCATTCGTATTATGTTTGCTAATTTTAAAGATTACGGTTGGAGTTGGAAAACCAAAACTGGATTTGATGTGTACTCTTGTTGATAACCCACGAGAGTATGTCAATCGGCCACTCATGGTGGCTGTTACCCAATCTTTTTGGTTGGTGCTAGACAGTGGATTTTTCGTGTTTAAAGGATTGGTAGGTGAGGTTATAGAAACGTGCAAGCCAGGATTGTGATGCATATGATGATTTGCAATGAGAGGTCTTCCGGTTTCATGTGAGAATTATTGGAGCCGTGAATGTTTTATGAGAGATTGAAGAGTTGGTGATGATCCTATGTTCATGAAGCAACAATCCTTAAGACTGAAGACTATAGGCCGTATAGGTATCATGTCAAATTCCAAGGTATGTTCTTGTATTCGACATCATCTTGGTTGTCATGGATTGGGGTATCTTGTTCGTAGGCTCTATTTATCGTTTGTATGATTGGAAAAAAAGGTTTGAAGGGATACTGAATGATGCCGATTTTAGTTGTTACATGAGGTTCTCAATGTGTTGATTGTATGTTCTTTACTGGCCGAACATGTTCGGGTTAGGGTTCATTAGTTCATATCATATGATTTCCTCATAATATGTTTTAAGAACTCGGCTATTATGGTTTGTTTATTTCGGATTGAAGATCATTAATCACTTTGATGTTTTGATCAAACTCCATGATTTAACTCTCTTTTGGGTTAGTTGTGGTTATCCGAATTGAAGATGTTTGTTTCGGGTGAAGGTGGTTTAAACATTTATCTATAATGTTCATATGGATCATATTATTATGGTCCTTCATATTTGGTGATGGATGTTTATAAATTTTGATCCAAAATAAGATTGATTTGAAGATGGAGTTTGTTTTTCGGGTGGTATAGATCCGCATGGATCATGGCTACAAAGATGGAAGGTAGTTAATGGTTACTCAATTAGTATCCTTTCCTATTTGTGGGCCGATTAAAATGGAATGAGTTGAATGGATTTGAATGAAATTGATTGTGGAATTAGATAAAAATCTTGGGGCCGATTTTAAATCCTTAAGTTTAGGGCCTGATTTTAATTGTTTGGTAACTTGTGGGCCGGATAGCATGTTGGACCTTATTAATTTTCTCTTATGCGTTTGGGCCTGTTCTTTGGGCTCCCAATCTCGGCTTTGCACAAGGGCCGAAGTGTAGTTTTTATGGCTACACAGAGTACCGGGCTGTTATGTTTATGGGCTGCTGAAATGAAGTTAAGATCTAGGCGTATAAGGAGTTTTGATGTTGGGCTGTTACATGTGCTTGATGGTTTATGAATGTCCTAACAATTGAAAATGTTCGGCCCAAACTTTTGGGTGGTGATGGGCTGCTACGGTTTTTAATTCCATTGGGCCGAAAGATTGTAATGGGGTTGTATAAGATGGTGGTTAATGGGCTGCTCTTGGATCCAATTAAAACCTTTGGGCTTCTACATTGTAGACTCCTATATGGGCTACTACATGGGCCGAAGTGTGAGGCTTCACACCAAGTACCGGGCTACAAGTTTAATGGATGTTACTACTTTGGATTATGGGCTTAGTGGTCTTGGATTACTTTAGAGATTGGTTGGACCTGGAATGTATCTGGACACATGTTGTGTCCAGATTCATAATGTATGTGGTTAGCTTTGTGTCCAGGTTCATCCGAACTGGACTGGAATGTTTTGAGAGATGGGTATGGATCATGGATGGCATGAGTTTGGGCTTCAACCTTTGGGCCTGGACTAGTAGTATGTTTCATTTTTATGGGCCTGCGTGCCTTTGTTTGTTTCTCTTTTTGTTGGGGCCTGCGTGCCTCTAGTATGTTTCACCAGTTGGTTTGGGCCTGCGTGCCTAGTAGTATGTCTCATCTTGGTTTGGGCCTGCGTGCCCTCTAGTATGTTTCACTTGGTCTCCCCCCTCCATGGTAAAACGCCCAGGAGGGGGGGGGGACCCCTTTTTCAGGCTTTGCTGTTTTCTAGTCTGGCGCTTTGGTCTGGGCTAGCAGCATAGTCTTTTTTGTACCTTTCTTTTCTTAGTTAATAGATTTGCCTGGGGTTCCGTCCCCTTTCCCAAAAAAAAAAAAACCCTAAACCCTAAACCCTAAACCCTAAACCCCAAAACCCTAAACCCTAAACCCTAAACCCTAAACCCTAAACCCTAAACCCTAAACCCTAAACCCTAAACCCTAAACCCTAAACCCTAAACCCTAAACCCTAAACCCTAAACCCTAAACCCTAAACCCTAAACCCTAAACCCTAAACCCTAAACCCTAAACCCTAAACCCTAAACCCTAAACCCTAAACCCTAAACCCTAAACCCTAAACCCTAAACCCTAAACCCTAAACCCTAAACCCTAAACCCTAAACCCTAGGATTCTCTCATTTGCAACTTTTTGTGTGTGTTTTCCAAGGTGTTTCTCTCTAGCTCTCAACACCTCTCCTCCTCTAACAACATAATTACGGCCCTTTCTAGGGATTTCGATCCTTCTTTCTTGGTTTTCCTAATCATAATCCAATCAAAAGTGATTCTTTAATGCTCCAAATCGGCTTGCATTGGGAATTAGACATGCAACATGTATTAAGTTGGTGTTCTTCATGATTACGATTGGAATGGAGAACCGAGTTCGAAGTCGATATTATTATCATGTTGATAAACCACATGATAGTGTCACATGGCTTCGTTGATAACCCACGTCGCTGTAAGATTCAATCTCAGATTGATGAACGACAACGTAATTATCGAGGATTAAAGGAATGGTAGGGAGAGCAAAGGAGTTACGTTTTTACTTCGGTTCATGGTTCTTGTTCTTGATAGCTGATTCAAGAAAAGGACTATGTTTCGAATGTGGATAACCTGGGGTGCATATGCTTGAGACGTAACGTGAGATCCTCCGGCTTCATGGAGCATTGTTTCTATCAGATGGAAGTCGAGATTTGTCGTTATGAAGAATGGCCCGATTTAGAGGAAATTGATGGTTGCTGATCGAGAACAGATGAAGATTCTAGGCGCATATCACCTTCTCAAGGCTGGAAACTATCGGCCTTTAACGGTATCACGTTGAATCCAAGGTGAGTTCATGTATTCGGGTTTATCTTGGTTGTTTTGGGTTGGTGTTTGCGTTCGAGGAGTCTTTCGGATGGTTTCTGGTCGTATGGTTATTCATGTTTTGCTGGGTCCTTGTTGTTTGTATGATCGAATGTTTCGGGGTTGAGTTTTGTTATGGACTAGAGCTGTATGTGCATGACCGGTATTTACTGGCTGAAGTTCATGCACTTGGAAGGAAACATATCAGGTGTATCATTGAAAGCCGGGGATTGATTGAAAGCCGAGATTATTGTGTTTGTTTGTTTTTAATCGGATTGGATCTTATACGCATGAAGCACACCCGAAGGCTGGAGACTATTGGCCAGCTATTGGTATCACGTCGAACCCGAGGTATGTTCATGTATTCGAATTTATCTTGGTTGTCGAGGGTTGGGTTTTCATGTTAGAAGGATCTTTAGTTGCTTGTTGATAATCGGCTTATCGTTTGTGAAATAATTTGGCCATATGGTTCATTAATCGCATTGAGATGTGTTTATACATGTTCGTGCATATTTTCGATTGGAAACCCGTAGCCTCCTTGGCATTAGGTTGAATCCGAGCATAGTCACATGTATTCGGCTATGTCCTTGGTTATTGAGGATATTGCATGTTCATGAATTATGGCCGATGAGTTTGGTTCTGTTATTATCGTTTGATGTTCTTCACAGTCCGAGGATTTTGTTGTTAAGATTTTCGGGTACGGGTTCATCATAATTCGATTGGGTTTGGTGTGGGATGGTTTGTGTTTGAACCGAGTATTGAATCTGGGAAGGTTGTTCGTTAAGATTATTGTCTGATCATTAGTTCATCATGTTCTTATGATGTTCTTATGGATTTGATTAATTTTGGATCTTCATAAGGTTGGAATTTGTTTTAGTATTTGATCCGATCATTGGCTTCGGATTGTGTTGTTTGGGTGTGAAGGATATGATTGTTTTGAAAATGCATTGATTGCGATTGACTTGCCATAGATTAGTCGTAAAAATTGGAAAGTTGTTACTGAGTTGAATGACGTTAATATGGCGGATTGTATGGGATTTAGTTTCCAAATTTTCGGATATGGAAGTTGTGCAGAATTGGGCGCCAATAGTATTTTTAAAAAAGTATCAAAGATAAAATATTGGGCCACATTATTAGAGAATGGAATGTATGTGGACGTGATATGCGTCTAGATTCAAAACGTATGGGGACTGAATGTATGGAATGTATGGGGACGTGATATGCGTCTAGATTCAAATATTGGGCCACATTATCGAGTGCTTTTTTGATGCTGGAACGTATCTGGACATACATGGTGTCCAGATTCATAGTGTATGTGGACTACATAGCGTCCAGGTTCATTCGGAACTGGACTGGAATGATGGATCAGGTTTGGATTTTAGATGATTTACGGCTGGGCTTCATTCTTGGGCCTGGTTTGGGTTTCGCAATACATGGTCTATGTATGGGTCTATTGGGCTTATTACAACTTGCTGAGCTGTTTTCCAAGTGGGTTCCTAAGGCGGCTACCACATGGGCCGGTTGTATTACACACAAAGTACCGAGTTTATTGTAAATGGGCTTACCTCTTGGGCCTACAGTTTGGTCTAAAAGGTGGTGATGTCCTATGGGTCGCATACTACTTCATGGATTGCTTATGGATTGGATCACCTTCTAGTATTCTTTTGGATTTACTTAGGCCTGCGTGCCTATGTTTGTTTCATGCCTTGTTTGGGCCTGCGTGCCCTCTAGTATGTTTCATGATTGGTTTGGGCCTGCGTGCCCTCTAGTATGTTTCATGTTTTGGTATGGGCCTGCGTGCCTATCTAGTATGTCTCACTGGTTCTTCCCCCTCCATGGTAAAATGCCCAGGAGGGGGGGGGGGGACCACTTTTTTCAGGCTTTGCTGTTTTCTAGTCTGGCGTTCTGGTCTGGGCTAGCAGCTTAGTCTTTTTTTGTACCTTTTATTTTTAGTTTTAATAGATTTGCCTGGGGTTCTGTCCCCTTTCCCAAAAAAAAAAAAAAAAACCCTAAACCCTAAACCCTAAACCCTAAACCCTAAACCCTAAACCCTAAACCCTAAACCCTAAACCCTAAACCCTAAACCCTAAACCCTAAACCCTAAACCCTAAACCCTAAACCCTAAACCCTAAACCCTAAACCCTAAACCCTAAACCCTAAACCCTAAACCCTAAACCCTAAACCCTAAACCCTAAACCCTAAACCCTAAACCCTAAACCCTAAACCCTAAACCCTAAGGATTTTCATTTGTGTGATTTTTTTCTCTCTCTAGGTTCTCTCTCTACCCGTTCTTCTCTACCCGGCTAGGCGATTATCCCTTTTTCCCTCCAAAAATCGCCCCTGCTTGTCCTAAAACCTGTAAATGATGCCTTCATCTGGTGAATCCAAACCACCAGATCCTCCCTCACCCCTTACGAACAACACTTCAGTGGAGATAACCCCATCCAGGCGCCAAACAAGATCAGCGAACCCTAAAAACCTGCAAACCCCAAACCAGGTATGTAATCGTTCCCCCCTTGCAGCCCTTAGTGAGAATGCCCTTTCTCCCGTCTCTCCGTCCCTTCCATCGTCAAATTCAGGGCGGGAAAAGGATATCCTGGTAGGTGAACTCGGCAATCAACAGGGCATTCGTACGGAAGATGAATTGAGGCCCCAAGTTGCTGATTCGGCTGAAGTTCATGGCCTGTCATTCGATACTGCTGTGCAATCGCTTAACCGAGGTAAGCCTACTGTTAATTCACCTCTTACTCCGTCAAAATCTCCTTGTAGTTTGAACTCCTTTGAGGTTGACATACCTTCTCCCGAAAAAACCCCTAACTGTGAGGAAGGGGAGGTTTCGGATGATGATAGCATGTTGGACTCTTCGGAGGATGAGGATGGGGATAGCTCTGATGGTGATTCAGACTCCCAACCTGACCAGAATGTGGGGGTTCTGAACCCCATAGCTGCTAATGGACCTGTCCTACAACAGGTTACATTGCCGCAAGTTGTTCCTGTTGCTCAGACCCATGTTCCCAAGGGGAACAATCCCACTAATGTAGTTAACCCCTCTGGTGTGCAAACGAATGCTTGGCAACCTGAACACAGGAATGGGCTTTCTATTGCTGAACGTATTAAACAGAGTCAACAGGCAAATAAGGTCCGTATTGGGTATTTTCCTCCAACAATTACACCAGAAGGAAAAAGTAGAATTGTTATTACCAAGGAAGACCTTCATCAATCGGCTAAGGCCTATTCACTCCATCTTTATGGCTACTTCCTTGGTACGTCTATGGATTATAATCGGGTTAACTTTTGCCTGAAACGTGATTGGCGTAACCATGACTTAGCTGAGATATCTAAGAGTCCTTCAGGATTCTTCTACTTTAAATTCAAAAGCGAACAGGGTATGAATGCAGTTCTGGAAGGGGGACCTTGGTTTGTGAACAATATCCCCCTCCTGGTTAAAAAATGGGTTCCGGGTTGCTGCATTGAGAAAATTGAGCCGTCGACAGTCCCCCTCTGGGTTACTGCACACAGGGTCCCGTTGGAACTGTGGACAGATACTGGGATCTGCAAAATTATGAGTGGGACTGGTAGGCCCCTATTGATGGATCGTGTTACAGAGGAACGTTGCTCAGCCCAGACGGGAAAGCTTGGGTTTGCCAGAATGCTAGTTGATGTCAAGGCTGGTTTTGGACTCCCAGATGAAGTAGAGGTGGAATTCCCGGCTGAAGAGAATACTCCACCAAGTGTAGGGACTATTAGCTTATCGTACCATTGGACTCCAGCCTTATGCAGCCACTGCAATGTCTTTGGTCACTCAATTAAGCAATGCAAATTTAAGCCTAAAGATGATGTGGTGATGTCTGAGGAAAACAAGACGGGGGAACAACAAATGGTGCAGCTGAATAACACACAGCAGCAGCAGGATACAGAAGGGTTCATCACAGTTAATAACAAGCATAAGGGGAGGAAACGTAATTCAGCGGGCAAAACAATAGGTAATCAAGATGCTAATCCTTTGTCTGTTGCAGGTACCTCTAATACCACTAAACCCACGAGTGCTTCTACGAGTAGCAACCCAGCAGTCCAGAGAAAATGAGTGAGTTGCACGCTGCCCACATTGCCACAACTGAGAAAAACCAAAAAGGTAATCCGAACTCCAGAGGGTCTATTAAAGTGTCCAACCAAAACAGTGAACCTGCCCAATCCAGTGTGAACCGACCTGTGACCAGGAACAGGGCTGCTTCTAACCCTGCTCTGAGCCAAAACCCACAAGTCCCAACTCCTAAGCCACCTCTGAAACCAACATCCAAACCACCCTCCAAAAAAACACCCAACTCTTCCAATGCCTCTACCCCTACCCCTCAAACCTCAAACCGTTTTTACGTTCTAAATGATGAATCAGCTAACCTCCTTTTGAGAGGACGGGATCTTTCGGACCATATGCTGTATGAAGATGCTGAGCATGATGACCAAATAGCAGAGGCCTCCCTTCCTAAGAAGCTTGCTGCTGTTATAAATGATGACTTGGACCAAATGAATGTGGATGTTTCCTTTGATTATGGTATTACCGATGGCCAAAAGGCAGCTATTGCCAACCGTTTGATCAAATACAAGACAGTTAGTGGTATAGATCAGGCTGCCTGGGAACAAGGTGAATGGAACTATTTCCATGACTTATGTGAAAGTATGGGTTTGAACCCGAAATTGGTAGTGGAGAATGTTGGACAAGATAATTCGGGAACAGCAGTGTTTCTCATGAAGCAGGCTGCCCAGGGTAGATCCGGTGTCCCAGAGGCCGAAGGTAACAAACAAACCAACCTGTCTTAATGGTGTTACAAATCACTGCCTGGAACATTCGAGGTTTGTCTAATACTTCGAATCAAAATCAGATCATGAACCACCTTGCTGGGGGCCGTTATAGTATGTGTGGTATCATTGAAACTCAGTTGTCTAGGGATAATGTGAAAAAATGCTGTGATCGTGTGTTTGGCCGCTGGAACTGGGACTCCAATAGCTCTGTCTGTGCGGGCAGATGCCGTATTGCTGTCGGATGGGACCCAAATTTGGTGGATGTCATGATTGTTGCTAGACTTCCCCAAGTTATTCATTGCTTTGTTAAACCGGTGAATGGCCAAGTTGGTTTCTATTGTTCCTTTGTCTATGCCCACCACCGTCGTGTCCCTCGCCGGGACTGCTGGGAGGCCTTAGATATTCATAAAAATGTGGTTAATGGGCTCCCATGGCTGCTTCTTGGAGATTTCAATGCTATCATCGACCCGAGTGAACGCTCCATGGGCAGCTCGCGTGTGGATGATAGTATGTCGGAGGCCCGAGATTGTTTTAATATGGTGGAAATAAATGATATTTGCCAAACTGGGTTAAGGTTCACCTGGAACCAGAGCCCAGGGAAACCTGATGGGCTGCTAAAAAAGTTGGATCGTGCAATGTCTAACTCCGCTTTCATTGATGCCTTTCCCCATGCAAATGCTCTCTTTATGCCGTTTCTGAAATCGGACCACAGTCCGATTGTCGTCAACATCCCGAATGTCCCGAATCCAAAGCCTAAGCCTTTCAAATTTCCAAACTTTCTTACCCATAAAACTGAATTCCTGCCATGTGTGTCTGCCGTGTGGTCCAAACATGTCCCGGGGTTTGCTATGTTCACTCTTGTGTCTAAGCTTAAATGGTGCAAAAAAGAGATAAGGAAGCTAAACTTTAAACAGGGTAATGTGCATAAGAAGGTTGCTAATCTGAAGTTTGAGTTGGAAACTATCCAAAAAGAGGTTTGTATGGATCCCACCAATATCATCTTGAGAGAAGAGGAGGAGAACTACCTGCTGGCTTACAACGCAGCTGTTAAAGATGAAGAGTTGTTTCTCCAGCAAAAGGCTAAAGTTACATGGCTGAAAGAAGGGGACCATAACTCAAAATATTTCCATAGGGCGGTTAAGGCCAACCAGCACAGAAACAGAATACACAGTGTTGAAAATGTGAATGGTGAGCGATTCTATGGACACCAAGTTGCTGGTCAATTTGTTAACCATTTTGAATCTGTGTTGGGTACTTCTGTTGATACAGTTCCCATCCATGACCCAAATACCCTGTTCACTAGAGTCATTCCTCCCCATGAAGCTGATTTTATGATTCGTGAGGTGACTGCCGAGGAGGTTAAATTGGCCTTCTTTGATATTGATGACGAGAAAGCCCCTGGGCCTGATGGATTTACAGCCAAATTTTTTAAAGCTGCGTGGGGTATTGTTGGTTCGGATGTGTGTACGGCTGTGAAAGATTACTTTAGCAATGGCAAGCTGCTTAAAGAAGTCAATGCTACTATTATCTCCCTTGTTCCTAAGATAGAGACGCCTTCGAAGGTTACAGAGTACAGGCCCATAGCTTGCTGCAATGTTGTCTACAAAGGCATCAGCAAGATCATCACCAACCGAATCAAGGGCGTTCTCGACAAAGTGGTTGATGATAACCAATGTGCGTTTATTCCTGGTCGCCTTATCAGTGACAATATCCTCCTCACCCAGGAGCTCATGAGGAATTACCATAGAAACGCAGGTCAAGCGAGGTGTGCTTTCAAGATCGATATCCAGAAAGCCTATGATACTGTTGAATGGGAATTTCTTCGTGCGGCCCTTAAGTTTTTTGGGTTTCCTGATAAAATGGTCTTGTGGATCATGAACTGTGTTACCTCTACAAGCTTCTCGGTTGCGGTTAATGGTGACCATTATGGTTTTTTCAAAGGTAAACGTGGTCTTCGGCAGGGTGACCCTATGTCGCCTTATTTGTTCACTCTGGTTATGGAAGTTTTAACCCTGATGGTCAGAAGACGGGTTGCACAAAATGATCAATTCCAATACCACTGGAGGTGTGAGGAGGTAGGTCTTACTCACCTCTGCTTTGCAGATGACCTGTTCCTTTTTTGCCATGGCGATAGCAATTCGGCTCACACTCTTCTCAGTGCTCTTGAGGAATTTAAAGATGTGTCGGGGTTGGTTCCTAGTATTCCTAAAAGCACTGTCTACTTCTGTAATGTTGAACCGGAGATTATGGAGGAACTTATTTCCCAGATCCAGTTTCGGGTTGGTGAGCTCCCAGTTAAATATCTTGGGGTCCCTCTTATTTCCACAAGACTGAAGCATAAAGATTGTATCCCCCTCATTGATAAAGTTAAGTGCAAAATCTCGGACTGGAAGAATAAATCTCTGTCGTTTGCTGGTAGGCTCCAATTAATAGGCTCTGTCCTAAATTCTCTCCATGTCTACTGGTCGTCGGTTTTTATCTTGCCTGTTTCAGTCTCCAAGGAAGTGGAGCGCCTTATGCGTGGGTTCCTTTGGTGTCATGGCGTTATGAAGAATGGTAAAGCGAAGGTGAAATGGAAAGATGTGTGTGTCCCTATGGCTCATGGTGGGCTGGGTCTGAAAAAACTCCGTACCTGGAATCAAGCGCTCATTGCTAAACACACATGGAATATTGTCAGTCAGAAAGATTCCCTCTGGGTCAAATGGGTCTATGCTAATCGGCTTAATGAGTATAACTTCTGGGAACTCGTAGACAAAGGAGATTCCTGCTGGGGATGGCGAAAGATTTTGGAGCTGAGAACCAAGCTTCGGACTCACATTGTCCATAGTATTGGTGATGGCCAAAGTACCTCAGCCTGGTTTGATAACTGGCATGATATCGGTCCTCTGAGTAATGTGGTTACCCATAGAAATATGTGCGAAGATAACCTCCACAGACGGATGAAGGTTTGTGACCTTATCAGTGATGGAGTCTGGACCTGGCCGAATGATTGGCAGAACAGGTTTCCTACCTTTGCTGTATCAATATGCCCCACCTTACACCAGAACAGAAGAGATGTTGTTAAATGGCGAAGGAATGACGGGACCCTATCTGACTTCTCTGTTAAGACAGCGTGGACTGATATGCAAGAGGTTAGTAATGCTGTCCCTTGGTTCAAACTAGTTTGGTTCAACCAAAATATCCCGCGCCATGCCTTCATGCTTTGGCTGGCTGTCAAACGAAAACTTAAAACGCAGGATATCGTTGGGAGATGGCAGGGTATGACTGCTCTCAGCTGTGTCTTTTGCAAAAGGGGGCCTGACAACCATGACCACCTGTTTTTTGAATGTATGTACCCCAAGAAAATCTGGTCCTCCTTAAAACCTATGACTACTTGGAGAGACATTCCTGATAACCTGAGCTGTATCATAGACCACCTGAAAAACCTCCCCCAAGACAATTCTGTTTGGAGTGTCGTCAACAGATTGGTGTTCGCTGCGGCTGTGTACTATGTTTGGCAGGAACGTAATCGTCGTACCCAGGAGGGAATCAATAGATCCGAAGAGGAAGTGGGGAGTCTCATCAAGAACTCTGTTAAACTCCGGCTTCTGGGGCTTCCTCTTTTAAAATCTGCCACCTCCTTGGAAGTAGTTAGAGTGTGGGACATCCATAGAGTCCAGTGGGTCAATCCGAATAAACCTCCCCCAAGTTTCTGATATGAGTTTATTTTTTGTGCCTCTCCTTGCTGCTGTGTGGATCCTTGTCATGGTTATTTTGTGGGCCTGGGTAGCTGCCTGGCTTCTGGGTTTTGAGATTGAGTCGGCCTGGTTGGAAAAACTAATCACACTCCTTTTGAAAATCCTGATCAACTTCCTATCTCACTTTCACTTTTTTACATTTACTTTTGTTTTTGGGCTTGGGTAGGAGTGGGGTTGGGCCGTGTTTTGCAGCTGCTATGGTACTTATTCTGGGCTGGGCTGGAATAGGGGTTGGGTCACTCTCTTTGGGTCTTATTTGGGGTGGGTTGGTAACAGGTTTGTGTTAAATCTTGATGCTTGGACTATGATCAGCAAGCTGATGCCTTTGGATCTTGGGCATGATTGGATTATCAAGAGCTGGTGGCATCAGTTTTTTGTGGGCTGTACTTGGTTATGGTGGGCTTTGTCTTCTCAACACCCTCCTGGTCAGGCCCATACTCCTGCGTACAAAGTCAAGACTGAAGATTTGAAGGCCCAGCTAAGGGGTTATTGGAAGCTTAGGGATGAGCTTTGGATCCAAAGGAAGCTGGCCCATTATCGGGCCTCCAGAAGTAAGATCGGCAACAGCTATTCTAAACCGTTGGACCATGGCAATAAGCAGATCGGTCCCGTGAAGATTGGCAGTACAGGCCCAGCCTTTGTTTGGGCCCAGGATATGTATTTGAAGGCCCAGAGCGGTTGTCATGTTTTTCGCCTGGGTGGTACTCTCTCGTGCTGGGCTGTTTTACCCAATAGGCCCACAGAAGACTCAGTCAACTGCTCGTGTGTGCAAACCAGTTGGGGGGAGCCCAACAATCCTGCTGATGCGGTCCAGACCAGGTGGGGGGATCCCACTATCGAAGACTTGGAAAATAGGAGGCCCAACGTTGCTAATTGGACCTCTTGGAAGACTATATTTTGGGCCCTTAAATTCATGTTTGTTTTCTGGGCTAGATATCTAGGCTTATTTTTATCAAACGTTTGTAATATGTCCTATCTTTGGACTTGGGAAAATACTCTCATGGGTTGGGGGTACTCGGTTAACTTGAAGCCTAAGCGCTCCCGGGTTACCAATTTTTGTAGGCCGTACAAGCATTATATTCGGCCTTGTAAAGTTAGAAAGTGGTCTAGTTCAAACTTGGTAGGGAGGTATAACCTCATTAGACATGGTTGTAAGAACCCGAGAATGGGTTGTTTGGTCTCTTATTTTTGGTCCCCTAGGTTAGCGTTGGGGATATGGCGGGGGTATGCCCCCATGATGATGTAATCTTTTTGTGTGTTGATATTATACTTTTGCCGGGCTATGCCCTTTACCCAAAAAAAAAAAAAACCCTAAACCCTAAACCCTAAACCCTAAACCCTAAACCCTAAACCCTAAACCCTAAACCCTAAACCCTAAACCCTAAACCCTAAACCCTAAACCCTATGGAAATTCATTTGCACAATTTTTTTCTCTCTCTAACCCTCTCTCTCTAAAAATCCTCTCTAGCAACCGTCCTCCCCTTATGTCCGGATCTCCATCATTTGAGGGAGAAATCCCTCATTTTTCTTTACCAAATCCACCGATTCCCCCTGATATCGTTCCTATTTCCCTCCAAAACCATGAAGCAGAAGCTACGTTTAGTTGTCTGGCTCCTTCCTCGTTGCAATCCGTTGGGACCCCTCAACCGCCCCTCATTCCTCTGTCCCAAAATCAAGAAAATAACCCTTCCCCACCTCTCAGACATGCGTCTGCTCCTTCAAAGGAAGCGATTGCTTTGTCTCGAGCTCAAAGCATCGCCAACGATGCGAGAATTATGCAGGAGGCGGGTCTTCCTCCACATGGTTACAAATCAGCAAACCCTAGAGCTGCTAGCCTAAGAATTAAAGGGCTGAGGAGTAATAACCGACCTAAACCAGTTATGAGGTATGGCCCCACTCTTTCTGACCTTCGTGTTAAGGGTTTTGTAGAGGAGACGAAGAGAATTACGGCCAAAACCAAAACAGGGTCCCTTAATCTGTCTGCTGTTATAGCTGAGAGAGCTCAACAAGGTGTGGAAGTGGTAGACTCAGAAGAGGAGGAAGAATGGAGTCAGGAGTCGGAGGATTGTGGAGATACTGCAAATATGGATGAGGATATGCAGGCTGGGGTGCAGAATCTGTGCCCGAATGAAGTTATGATGGCTGAGGATAGCGAGCCGAAGACAGCCACTAATCTGGCACCAAATCCAGGTTTGAACGTGACCCCCATAGAAACTGGTATGGTTAATAATATTGATGTTAAAACAGTTAATAATGTTTGGCTTAAGCACAAAGCAGTGGGTATGTCATTTGCTGATATGATTCGTGCCAATTCAGAAGAATTTGATATGAAATTGGACTTCATTCCTCCGATTGTTACTCCTGAAGGTAAATGCCGAGTGGTATTTACCAAAGAGGATATCAAAACCTCGGCTAAAGATTTCCCTTTTTTCCTCTATGGTTACTTCCTAGGCACTTCTATGGAATTTAACCGTGTTAATTTGTCCTTAAAACGCTTATGGAAGCCCTATGACATCCTGGAAATATCCAAGTGTTCATTGGGTTTTTTCTATTTCAAATTTAGCAGTGAAGAGGGCATGAAAGGGGTTCTTGAGAAAGGGCCTTGGCTTGTTAACAATATCCCTATTATTCTCAATAAATGGGAACCGGGCCTTTGTATCAAGCGGATGGAACCGAACATTATTCCTTTGTGGGTTACTGTCCATGATGTTCCCATGGAACTATGGTCTAAAAGAGGCATGAGTATTATTTTTAGTGGAGTAGGGGAACCGCTTCTTATGGATAGGGTCACTCACACGAGAGTGTTCAACAAGTCAGGTAAAATGGGGTTTGCCAGAGTGCTTGTCAATGCTAAGGCTGAACTGAAGCTTCCCTCTGAAGTAGAGGTAGAATACCAAAGCGAACAGAATGATGGTGAAAGGGTAGGGGTCTTAAAAGTTTCATATCAATGGAAACCTCCGCTTTGTGAACACTGTGGGGTTTTTGGCCATTCCCTTAAATTGTGCAGCCATAGACCGAGAACTGTTGAGGAAGTAGCAGCTTTGGCCAAGAAAAATGCTAAGGTCCATGGAAATAAGAGAGTGGAAAATGATCCTAATGCTACGACTGAGAAGGTGGCAAACAGCATTGATAAGGGGGATAAAGCGGCAGGTAAGGCGCAGGCAAATACAAACTTGAATGTGAACAATCCCATTGATAATAGTTTGGCAGCAGGTCTGAATGGCAAAAGCAGTGGAAATTCGAGCTCTAAGATGGCAGGTAAAGGTGGAAACCAAGCCAGTACTAGTGGGGTTAAAAAACCAAGGTCTGGGTTTGACTTCTCGCGTGCAGTCCAGGGTCCAAAACCTACAAAAAATGCAGGGAATCAGCCACAAAAAGTGGCTAATGCAGCAGGTAAAAATAACGGGCAGCAGCAACAACCAGTGGGGCAGACTCAGGTTGGCTCTGGGAACAGGTTTGATGTTCTTTCGGGGGTAGATGAGAACCTGAATAGCATAGCGCAGCAGCCGAATTTCTCTATGTTTAATGCAGCAGCTAGTGCAAAGGGGAGCCAACTTGTTGGTGAACCTGTGAAACTCTCTCCGACTCTTGGGGGTGTTGAGGAGATATGCACCATTAATAAACAACAAATGCTAGATCCAGGTCGTATAATTCCCCATTGGCAGGATCCGAAGCCTAACATCGCTGAGAATATGTTGGATAATATTATCAACTACTCGGACTCGGAATGCTCAGTGGAGGATTATGATATTACAGAGGAACAACGTCGTATCATCCGCAGAGCGATCGTGAAACATAGGTGTGTAAAGCACGAGACTACTCTCAATTGGTCGTTGGGGGAGTGGGAATACTTTCGAGACCAATGCGACATTCTTGGTATTGAATCGGACTCTCTCATAGAAAACGTGGGTGAAGATAAGAGTGGCACGGCTCAATTTTTTACTCGTCTAATGAAAGGGGGTAGAAATTTTGACCCGGTTGTCTCAAGACCCACCAAACGTAAGTAGTCATGGTTGATTCGCCTTTGTCGTTAGTGGTGTGGTGTTGGTTTGGGTTGTGTTTCGTTGTTGTAAAGCTGCTGATTTTTGGCTCTTTCTCCATCCTTCTTTTCGATCCTGGGTCGGTGCTCTGGCTGTGGCTTGATGGGCTCAGGTATACGTATTTGTTATTCAGATTTGGTAGTTGTCCTATTGGTTTTGTTGGTTGGAATTGGTGCATTGCCTCGACGATCTTGCCAATTCAATTGGTAGCGGTTAGTCTGCTGACTATCAGCTTCTTGGGCTGCGATTTCTGGCCCAGATTTATGTTCACGTTGGTTGGAATTATTGGGCCTCTACTTATGTTTTGCTATGGGCCCATCACCTCTTTCCATAGAGTGATTCCGGTTTTTTGAAGGCCCATGTTTATTGGGTTTTTTTTTGTTGTTGCTGTTGATATGGCCCGATGTGAAGGCCCTTTTCCTAATGGGGTTCTTTTGTTGGATGTGAAGGCCCACTAGTGGGTGTCTAGTAGTTTGGTCCCTTGTTTTTGTATTGTATTTTTTTGGCAGGAAAATATATGTATCCTACTTGGTCTAGTAAATGGTGTAGTAGGCTATTTATGTTCGACCTTTGCTATGTTTTGGTTTGGAGGTCCGTAGCCTATTCTAGGCATTAGACCAAACCCAAAGTCTAGTCATTGTATCAGATTAGGATTTGGTTAACCGTCATTGTTTCGTTCATGTGCATGGTGGACTATGGTTGAATATGGTTTGTTTGGGATGGGAATTATCATCGTCTGTTGAGGCCAGATTGTGTTCGGGTTCTTGTTATGTGTATGGTTTGAAGATCCGTAGCCCCGAGTCGGCATTAGATCAAACACCAACATAAGTTATGTATTCGGCTTATTGTTTGGTTAACCATCACGTTATCCTCTCGTTCATATGCATGGTTTTAATGATGATTATTGTTTATTAATTATCTGGGATTGAGCCGAGACTGTTATAATGTTTGGTGTTCATGTGTTCATCATTCATATTTCTTGTTTGATCGTGGATGGGATGGATATGGCTGTTTGATTTGTTTCTTTAAGAATGGGTTTTGGATATGGATGTCGAATTCGGTTAGGATCCGATTGCAAAATTAATGGTTTTGGTCTCCTTTCCTATTCTTGAGCCTATGTATTTGGAAGGTCTTATATTAAAAATTAAGATTCCAAAAATCAAGGATATAATATACGGAAAGTTGTTGAGAATGATATTGGAATGTGGGGATTTTATCTAGACGATTTTTGAAATCTCTTGGGCGCCAAGATTCGGAATTTGGGTATGCATTTTATAAGTTTGGATTATGAGATAGTGGTATGCATTTAATGTGGTGTTCCAGATTAATAATTTTCGAAAATTGTGATCATAAACTGCTGGAATGTATCTGGTCATAAACTGCCTCCTAGTTCATAGCGTATTTGGACAGAATTCTGTCCAGGTTCACTTGTTTGCTTAAGGGGCTGCTCATGGTTACACTACTGGGCCTGTTTGAAACGAAACAAAGAGTATGGATCGGTTGTCACTACTGGATAGAATCAACCTCATAAATTATTGGGCTTCAGTAAAATGGGCTTCCTACATCGGCTATTACAAGGGCCGAAGTGTGATTAATTCACCCAAGTACCGGATTTCAAGCATATGGGATTTACCAATTTACATAATGGACTTGATATTTAGAGGGTATGATGATGTTTGGGCCGCATATATCTTTGGTTTGTATGGATCATGTTTGGATTGTATAGTGGGCTCCTCCTGGGTCGGCTCACACTTTTGGATTGCACCTTTTTGTTATGCAACATAGAAGGCTACTAGTGATTATGAAGACTATGGGCTCTTAGCTTGATATTAGTGTCGTTTTGTTGCTTAGTTTGATTTATTTGGGCCTGCGTGCCTATGAGTATGTTTCACGTTTGGTTTGGGCCTGCGTGCCCCTTAGTATGTCTCTCCTTTGTTTGGGCTTTGGCCCTTTGGTCTGTAACACTTGGTTTTACCCCCTCCATGGTAAAATGTCCAGGAGGGGGGGGGGGGACCCATCTTTCAGGCTTTGCTGTTTTCTAGTCTGGCGCTCTGGTCTGGGCTAGCAGCTTAGTCTTTTTGTACTTTTTATTTTAATAAGATTTGCCTGGGGTACCGTCCCCTTTCCCAAAAAAAAAAAAAACCCTAAACCCTAAACCCTAAACCCTAAACCCTAAACCCTAAACCCTAAACCCTAAACCCTAAACCCTAAACCCTAAACCCTAAGATTTTTCATTTGCTCAAATTTTTTCTCTCTCTAACCTTCTCTCTCTAAAAAACTCTCCTTACGGATCCCTCCCACTTATGACCGAAAAATCTTCATTTGTGGGTGAAATCCCACAATTTTCTCAGCCAAATCCACCTATTCCACCTGATCGTTCCTCTTTGTTGATACAAAATCATAATACAGAGGCATATGAATGCTATGTACCGTCCCCAACCTTGGAAAACCCACTTTCATTTCAGCCGCCTCCAACTAATACCTGTGAAATTAACCCTAATACCCGTGAAACTGCTGGGAATACCCAGATTAATGATGCTTTTCAACCCTCCGTTACCCCATCTGCCGATATTCAGGGTGGCTCGAGCTGCAATCCGGGCTATAGGCTGGGTAACGACTACTCAGAGGAGGAACTTGCCAAAATTCGTGCTCAACATATGGCACATGATGCGCAACTGATGGTGGAAGCAGGTCGTCCCCCTCATGGTTACAAATCCGCAAATCCTAGAGCTGTGGGGCTTCGGATAAAAGGTCTCAGGAGTAACGATCGTGCAAAGCCTGTCTTAAGGTATGGCCCTGTTCTTTCTGAGCTAAGAATTAAAGGTTTTGTTGAGGAAACGAAACGAATCACTGCTAGAACAAAGAAAGGGACCCCTAATTGGTCAGCTGTTATAACTGATAAGGCCAATTCAAGGGATCTAATTGAAGTTTTAGAGGAGGAGGAGACTCAAAGCAGTGGGGCTGAGGAGGATTATGTAGAGACGGTTGGGAATATGTGTCATCAAACTGATAACACATCTGCTATGGATGAAGATGTCAGGGGTAATAGGGAGGATTGGCCTGAGTCCGAGGTCCAGCAACCAGTTCAGGTTAGCAGTCTTCTTCCTAAAACAGGTGGGCATTCGGTCGGTCCTAATGAAAATGCGGTCAACAAAACTGATGAAATAGGTGCCCCTGTAAAAAATGTTTGGCTGAAGCATAAGGCTGAGGGTCTGTCGTTTGCGGACATGATTAGAGTCAACTCGGAAGAGCATGATATGAAACTTGATTTTATCCCTCCAACAATCACAGAGGATGGAAAATGTCGAGTCGTATTTACCAAGGAGGATATTAAGTCTTCGGCTAAGGTATTCCCTTTCCACCTTTACGGATATTTTTTAGGGACCTCTATGGACTTTAATAGGGTAAACCTTGTGCTAAAAAGGTTGTGGAAAGCCTATGATTTATCCGAAATCTCTAAATGTTCTTTGGGCTTTTTCTACTTTAAGTTCAATAGTGAAGCTGGTATGCAAGGGGTTCTCGAAAATGGGCCGTGGTTGGTTAACAATATCCCTATCATTCTAAATAAATGGGAACCGGGTCTTTGCTTAAAACGGGTAGACCCGAATGTTATTCCTTTGTGGGTCACAGTGCATGATGTCCCCATGGAATGTTGGACTAGAAGAGGTATGAGTATAGTGTTTAGTGGTGTTGGTGAACCATTGCTTATGGATAGGGTCACTCATTCTAGAGTCGTCAACAAAAAGGGTAAAATGGGATATGCCAGGGTCCTTGTGAATGCGAAAGCTGAATTGAAACTGCCCCAGGAAGTTGAGGTTGAGTACCCAAGTGGGCCGAATAATGAGGAAAGGGTGGGTAGGCTTAGTGTTTCTTACCAATGGAAGCCCCCACTATGTGACCATTGTGTCGTTTTTGGCCACTCAGTTAAGCTCTGTCCCCACAGACCCAGAACAGATGCTGAGAATGCAGCTTTAGCTAAGAAACAATCGACAGTCCAGGATAAAAACAGTGGAGGTGAGGCCCCTATGGACCCTATTGTGAAGGGTACAAACTGTAGGGACAAGGGTAAAAGTGTGGCGCAGGCTAGTACTAGTGGGACTAAAAAGACGAACTCAGGTTTTAATTTTGCGCGTGCAGTCCAAGGTCCAAAACCTGCTGTAAATGGGGTGAAACAAGGCCAAAAACCAGCTAATGTGGCTGCCAAAAAGTCTGGGCAGCAGACTCTAAAGTCGGGCCAGCCTTCAGTCCCTACTGAAAATAGGTTTACTGTTCTTTCGGACGAAGTTGAATGCACGAACAGCTCTTTGAATCAGCCTCAGTTTTCGCTTTTTGATGCTGCAGCGAGTTCTAGAGAGCGCAATCTTATTGGTGATCCTTTGGTTTTAACCCAGAATGCAGGAGGTGTCGAGGTTGTAGGCAATTTAAACAAGCAGAACAAGGAAGTTTCGAACAGTTTGGAAGCTACTTGCACCATCAACAAGCAACAGCTGATGGACCCAGGTCGTATCATCCCACATTGGCAGGACCCGAAACCAAACACGAGTAATACTGAGGCTATGTTGGATAATATTATCAACTACTCGGATTCGGAATGCTCAGTGGAGGATTATGATATTACAGAGGAACAACGTCGTACTATCCGCAGAGCGATCGTGAAACATAGGTGTGTAAAGTACGAGACTACTCTCAATTGGTCGTTGGGGGAGTGGGAATACTTTCGAGACCAATGCGACATTCTTGGTATTGAATCGGATTCACTCATAGAAAATGTGGGTGAAGATAAGAGTGGCACGGCTCAATTTTTTACCCGTCTAATGAAAGGGGGTAGAAATTTTGACCCGGTTGTTTCAAGGCCCACCAAACGTAAGTAGTCATGGTTGATTCGCCTTTGTCGCTTGTGGTGTGGTGTTGGTTTGGCTTGTGTTTCGTTGTTGTAAAGCTGCTGATTTTTGGCTCTTTCTCCATCCTTCTTTTCGATCCTGGTTCGGTGCTATGGCTGGGGCTTGATGGTCTCAGGTATACACATTTGTTAATCAGAATTGGTAGTTGTTCTATTGGTTTTGTTGTTTGGTTTTGGTGCATTGCCTCGAAGGTCTTGCTGGTTCTTTTGGTAGCGGTTAGTTTGCTGAATATCAGCTTCTTGGGCTGCGATTTCTGGCTCAGGTTTATGTTCATTTTGGTTGGAATTATTGGTAATAGGATCTTGGCTGATTTAGTTACAAGCTGGATTGGTCAGGGTTTTTGTTTGGGATTGGGCCGATAGCACTCGGGTGGCCCAGTTCTGATTGGATGTTCACAAGCCCAAGTGGCTGCGTTTGTTTTGCTTCTTCTAAGGCTGGTCAGGCCCTTCAGGCCCATTCGTCTTAGTGGCTGCTGCTTTTTATCTTCGTGAAGGCCCACTCTTGGGTTGGATTTGTCTTTTATTTTCTAGTTTAGTTTGGTTATGTTTCATTTTGGTAGAAAATATATGTTGCCTACTAGGGCGGTTAGTGTTGTAGTAGGTTTAGTATATTTTCTTTTATAGAGGTTCCCGAAGCCTGTTTCGGGGGTGTCCTCTTTTAGGAGTTCTCGGGGGGTATGCCCCCTTAAAACCTGTACAATCACCATTTTGGGATATATATATTTGCCGGGCACTGCCCATTACCCAAAAAAAAAAACCCTAAACCCTAAACCCTAAACCCTAAACCCTAAACCCTAAACCCTAAACCCTAAACCCTAAACCCTAAACCCTAAACCCTAAACCCTAAACCCTAAACCCTAAACCCTAAACCCTAAACCCTAAACCCTGCCCTTTAGTATGTCTCACCGGTTGGTTTGGGCCTGCGTGTCATGTAGTATGTCTCATTTTATTTGGGCCTGCGTGCCCTCTAGTATGTTTCACTTGGTCTTCCCCCCTCCATGGTAAAACGCCCAGGAGGGGGGGACCCCCTTTTTTCAGGCTTTGCTGTTTTCTAGTCTGGCACTCTGGTCTGGGCTAGCAGCTTAGTCTTTTTTGTACCTTTTATTTTTTTAGTTTAATATATTTGCCTGGGGTACCGTCCCCTTTCCCAAAAAAAAAAAAAAAAAAAAACCCTAAACCCTAAACCCTAAACCCTAAACCCTAAACCCTAAACCCTAAACCCTAAACCCTAAACCCTAAAACCCTAAACCCTAAACCCTAAACCCTAAACCCTAAACCCTAAACCCTAAACCCTAAACCCTAAACCCTAAACCCTAAACCCTAAACCCTAAACCCTAAACCCTAAACCCTAAACCCTAAACCCTAAACCCTAAACCCTAAACCCTAAACCCTAAACCCTAAACCCTAAACCCTAAACCCTAAACCCTAAACCCTAAACCCTAAACCCCTAAACCCTAAACCCTAAACCCTAAACCCTAAACCCTAAACCCTAAACCCTAAACCCTAAACCCTAAACCCTAAACCCTAAACCCTAAACCCTAAACCCTAAACCCTAAACCCTAAACCCTAAACCCTAAACCCTAAACCCTAAACCCTAAACCCTAAACCCTAAACCCTAAACCCTAAACCCTAAACCCTAAACCCTAAACCCTAAACCCTAAACCCTAAACCCTAAACCCTAAACCCTAAACCCTAAACCCTTGCTGAATTGGCTGCACAACAGGAGAAAAAACAGAATGCTATGAAGATTACAACTGGTCAGGGGCAAGAGAATGATGGCTATACCACAGTGAACCGTAAGAATAAGGGTAAAAAAGGTAACAATAGTGGTGGAATTAATAGTCGTAACAATATAACAGGGCAGGGTCAAAGCATAAAGGTAACTGGTCAGACAGGGACAAGCAGGGGGCAAACCACAACCGTGGGCACTAGTAGTGACCCGGTTGTACAAAGGAAGATGAGTGTCCTTCATGAAGAGTTCAAATCCAATAAGTCAGCCCAAAAGGGAGGGTCCAGAAAGATAGCAAACAACAGAGTGACTAAGCAAGTGGAAGATGGAGTTGTGGATGAGGAGAATAAGTTTGTCAGCCCAAAAAAGAAAAAACCCATGTTACAAAGAGACACCACCAGTAGTGGGAACAGCCTTGAGCAAGTTTCCACTTCAAATAAATTTTATGTTCTGAACGATATCACGGCAGACTTACTTCTCAGGGGTCAAGATCTTACGGACCATGCTATGTCAGATGCTGAATTAACAATGCAGGGTGATGATGACTTTGTGGACTGCAGTGATGAAGATGATGCTGAACTAAGTGATAGTGATGCTGATTCAGAAGAGATATGTATCACGGACGGTCAAAAGAAAGCCATTCTAGACAGATTGACTCAATTTAAATGTGTGAAAGCGAGTGAGCAGGCATGTTGGGATCAAGGTGAGTGGGAATTTTTTCGGGTTCAGTGTAAGAAACTTAACGTGGACCCTAAATTTGCAGTGGAAAATGTTCTTGAAGACCAATCAGGCACTGCAAAATTCCTGATGAAACAGGCAATGTCTGGAGGCAGCCGTACCTCAGTGACTAAGGCTGCAACTACCCCTAAATCAGTTTAAATGGTATTGAAAATTACAGCTTGGAATGTTAGGGGCCTGTCTAATGTGCACAATCAAAACAGTCTTATTGCCCATCTTGCATCTGATAGGTTTAATGTTTGTGGAGCTTTGGAGACTCACCTATCCCAACAAAAGCTTGCCCCTACCTGCAAGCGTGTGTTTGGAAACTGGTTATGGGACTCTAATGCTAATGTTTGTAGAGGAGGATGTCGTATTATTGTGAGTTGGGATCCTGATACGGTTAACCTTATGGTTATGGAAAGGCACCCTCAAGCCATCCATTGCTTTGTGCAACCTCTTAATAGTGATCTGGGTTTCTTCTGTTCTTTTGTTTATGCTCACCATCGTATGGTCCCGCGTCGTGAGTGCTGGCAGTCGATTAGCATGCATAAGCTTGTTGTGCAAGACAACCCATGGCTCCTCCTTGGAGACTTTAATGCTATCATCAATCCGGATGAAAGATCGGTAGGCGGCTCATGCATTACTAATAGTATGTCCGAGGCGAGAGAATGTTTCAATGATAATGGTATTGAAGACTTAAGCATGTCTGGATTAAAGCACACCTGGAACCAAAGACCAGGTAAAACTGATGGCCTGCTTAAAAAACTAGATAGGGCCATGTCCAACCACAGGTTTATTGCTTCCTTCCCCCATGCTAATGCCCGGTTTCTTCCTTTCATGGAATCTGACCACTCGCCGATTGTCGTGTATTTGCCTGAAGTGCCATACCCGAAGCCGAAACCTTTCAAGTTCTCTAACTACCTTACTGGGAAGCAAGAGTTCATTCCTATTGTCAAAGAGGCCTGGGCAAGGCCTCTGGTTGGCTGTTCTATGTTTTGTCTGGTGTCTAGACTGAAAGGTCTCAAGAAGGATTTTCGAAAGTTAAACTTTAAGCAGGGTAACCTGTTCCACAAAGTGTCGAAACTCAAATCTGAACTGCAGAGTATTCAGACTGATGTGGCCCTTAATCCTGATAATCCTGTCCTTAGAGAAGAGGAAGAATGTTACTTGGCTGCCTACAAGGCTGCTGTCCAAGATGAGGAGAGTTTCTTGAGGCAAAAGTCCAAAGCTTTATGGCTAAAAGAAGGAGATCACAATTCTAAGTATTTCCATAGAGTTGTCAAGTCAAACCAGCACAAGAACCGTATTCATAATGTTGAAGATGTCAATGGGATCCTATTTAGTGGGCCTAATGTTGCTGATCAGTTTGTTTCCCACTTCAAGTCTGTCCTTGGAGTTTCGGCTGATACTATTCCTATTAGCAACCCAGACACTCTTTTCACTAGACAGGTTTCCACCCATGATGCTGATGTTATGATTCAGCCTGTGACCTCTGAGGAAGTTAAGACTGCTCTGTTTGGTATGGAGGACTGCAAGGCCCCCGGCCCGGATGGGTACTCGGCTCGGTTCTTTAAGGCGTCCTGGGATGTTGTGGGCAATGACTTTTGCCAAGCTGTTAAAGCCTTTTTCCTAACAGGTAAGCTGCTCAAAGAGGTTAATGCTACGGTTATCGCCCTGGTTCCCAAAACTGGCTCTCCTAGGAGAGTCACAGATTTCCGCCCTATTGCGTGCTGCAATGTGATTTACAAGTGCATAAGTAAAATCATTGCAAATAGAATAAAAAATGTCCTCAAATACATTGTCAATGAGAACCAGTGTGCTTTTATCCCTGGTCGCCAAATCAGTGACAATATCCTCCTTACACAGGAATTAATGAGGAATTACCACAGGGACAGGGGCCAGGCCAGATGTGCCTTTAAGATTGACATCCAGAAAGCTTACGATACAGTTGAGTGGGGGTTCTTAGAAGATTGTCTCTATAAATTTGGTTTTCCTGATCAGATGGTGAAATGGATTATGTGTTGTGTTTCCACCACATCCTTCTCTATTGCCATTAATGGGGAGCACAAGGGTTTCTTCAAAGGTAGTAGAGGGTTAAGACAAGGGGATCCCATGTCCCCCTATTTGTTCACTCTTGTTATGGAAATCCTAACCCTCATGATCACCCGTAGAGTCAAAGAGTCTGACTCCTTCCAGTACCACTGGAAATGTGAAAAAGTGGGCTTAACACACCTCTGTTTTGCGGATGATCTCTTTATGTTCTGCTATGGAGATCTGAATTCTGTTAATGTTCTGATGTCGGCTCTAGATGAGTTCAAAATGGTTTCGGGCCTAGTCCCTAGTATACCAAAAAGTACTGCCTTCTTTGGGAATGTTGACCCGGATATATGCCTTGCTATTGCTGATTCTATTCAGTTTCAGGTGGGGGAGTTACCTGTTCGGTATCTTGGGGTGCCTCTTATATCTTCCAGACTTAAGAAGGTTCACTGCTGCCCTTTGATTGATAAGGTTAAACAGAAAATACAGGATTGGAAGAATAAGTCTCTCTCGTTTGCTGGGAGACTCCAGCTGATTGCCTCGGTTCTAAATTCGCTTCAGGTGTACTGGTCTTCTGTCTTCATTCTCCCTGTGTCTGTTTCAAAGGAAGTGGAAAAGCTCATGAGAGGTTTTTTATGGTGTCATGGGGAAATGAAGCGGGGCAAGGCTAAGGTGAAATGGAAGGAGGTGTGTACTCCCATGAAGCATGGTGGTCTTGGGTTAAAACTCCTCCGTACATGGAACCAAGCTCTCATTGCTAAACATACGTGGAACATCATTTCTCACAAGGAGTCTTTGTGGGTTAAGTGGGTTCATGAGTACAGATTGGATAAAGGAAATTTTTGGGAATTTAACAAAACGGCAGACACGTGCTGGAGTTGGAGAAAGATCATGGAGTGTAGAAACATTCTTCGCAACCACATCATCCATGTGGTAGGAAATGGAGAAAACACCTCTGTGTGGTTTGACAATTGGCACCCCCTAGGTCCCCTAAGTAACTTTATAACACACCGTAACATGTGTGAAGGGTCCTTATCCAGATTTAGCAAAGTGAATGAAGTTGTGTGTATTGGAAACTGGAGGTGGCCAGATGGCTGGCAGTTGAGATTCCCTGAGCTGTGTGAGTCCCCTTGCATCACTATTAACCCAACCTCTTCGGATAAAGTTAAATGGAAGACCAATGAAGGTAAAATAATTGATTTTTCTGTTAAAGATGTTTGGGATGATATTCGTGAAGTAGGGGTAGAGGTCCCTTGGTTTAAAGTCGTATGGTTTAGTCAAAATATCCCTCGTCATGCGTTCATGGTGTGGCTTGCCATGAAAAATCGGCTCAAAACGCATGATGTGATAGGTATGTGGGCGGATACAAACAACCTGACATGTTGCTTTTGTAAGACTGTTCCTGATTCCCATGACCACCTGTTCTTCGAATGTGGTTATCCATGTCATATTTGGAATGAATTGTCCGGTGTTACTCAATGGGGAGGTGCTCCAGTTAACTGGCAAGCCATTGTTACCCACATGTGTAATCTGCCCAATAATGGGTCCATCTGGAGCATTATAAATCGGCTCACCCTTGGGGCTGCCGTATACTATATATGGCAGGAACGTAACCTTCGTATAAATGAACAGCGAACAAGGCCTCCAAGTGCAGTTTTGCGGCTGATTAAAGATGCAGTTCGCCTTCGTTTAATGGGGCTGAGACTTGTGAAGACGAACACATCCCTTCATGCTGCTAGAATTTGGGACCTTTCTGATGTGCAATGGGTCTCCAAACCTCCAACTGTTGGTGTCCAGCAATGATTAGTCTTATTCATCCTGGTTTCTGGTGGATCATCTGGGTTATAGCCGCTAGTTTCACTTGTGCTATGGATAGGTTGTTGAGAGAATGTTCTCAATTAGAGAAGAATCACTACACACATCTTATGATTTCCTTCTGTACACATACCCCACTGGTGTGTGTTCCCTTCATATCCTTTTATGCTACTGGGATTGGGATGGGTCGGGGTGGGTTTTTTGGGGGGATCGGTAAGGGCTGGGACTACTATGAGTTGGTTAACTTGGCTGTCTGTTTCTTGTTTTGTGGGATTCTTTTGGGGTATATGGGCTGGGTTGGAGAAATAAGGGGGTGGAAGGTAGTGCATTCACATAGTTATTCTTGGTGTTATCTGGTGGTTTGCTTCTTTCCCCCTTCTTGGTCTTTAGGTGAGTCTTACCTCCTTATCAGTTTCAACCAATATGTTACTAGCAGGAGACTTGTTTGGTGCTTAGGCTTTCTTGTTATGTTGGGGACCAACATAAAACTGGGAGTTATAAGGATGGACTGGCTAGGGGGATTGTCATTTCGGTGTAGCCCAAACTTGTTCCCTACCCCTATGCCAGGAACCCGTTTAGGTAATAGAAACCTTGTCTGTGTCGTTAGTATGTGGTTAGCTTGTCTTGTTCGAGCTAATTGTTGGTATTTGGGTGGGAAAGGGGGTTGGGTTAACCATTTATGTATTGTTCCAGTTCAGTATGGGAGTTTTTTCACTCATTTGTCGTTGATGCTTTGGGCTCTCTATCATTGGTTTACTGCGCTCAACACCGAGGAGAGCTGGACGCATCAATGGTGCTCTGTTTTGCTGTTGAAGACCTTGAAGACCCAAAGCTGGAATAGAGCTCTTTGTGGTTTTTGGAATTGGTTTGGCCTTGCCACTATTATTCTGGATGGGTGTCAGTTCTGGTGCCCATTTGATTTAACGAACAGGCCAAACAACAGTAATTGTCTTTCTACTTGGGCCCAAAAGCTTCAAGATGGTGCTAAGGAAGTGGAGTCCAATAGATCGAAGGCCCATTACTGGGTTCAAAGTCACATTTTAGCTAAGGAGATTTTCTGGTCCAGTAACACATGGGACGCTAAAGGCCAGCCCAGCATCCAACTTGGCACTTGGGCTGGAAATGACATTTGTAATTGGGCCGGTAGCAGCATTAGGATTTATTTTACTATTTGGTATCTTGTGTTATTTACAAACTTAAAGCCTACCTGTCGTGGGTTTTCTTTTGATGTCATTGGGACAATTACTATGGGTTGGGATTTTGAGCTTATGACTAGATTAGTGGATACTATATGTTGGTTTTTTTGTGGGTCGCCCCGTAAGTATGGGCCACCTTGTAATTGGATGTGGTGTTCTAGACTAGGTAGGTTGGGGTTTGTCACCTCGCAGGGCCGTAATTTTCTCTTTGTCCCCAAGCGTGGGTGTATGATCTCCTATTTTTGGTCCCCAAGCTGTAGTTTGGGTGACGAGTCCGGGGGTATGCCCCCTTGATGTTGTAATCGCTTTTATTTCTCATGATATATAGTTTGCCGGGCGAACGCCCTTTACCAAAAAAAAAAAAAAAAAAAAAACCCTAAACCCTAAACCCTAAACCCTAAACCCTAAACCCTAAACCCTAAACCCTAAACCCTAAACCCTATGGAAATTCATTTGCTTGATTTTTTTCTCTCTCTAGCTTTCTCTCTCTACCCAATTTCTCTCTAGGCCGCCTCCCCTTAATCTGCCGTCTTCTTCCTTGCGTTCACAATGAATCCATCATTTTGTGGTATCCCACCACAAAATAAACCGCCTGATCCTCACAACCCCATCAATGGTTCTGATTTCCCACCTTTGATTTCTCCCCATAAATCGCCCTACCCTCTTCGTTCCAGATTGAACCAAGCTGCAGGAGTGGACTCGTCTTCCCCTCCTAAAAATAGTGGTAGAGCTGTGATAAACCTCCATCTAGAGGATTTTGAAGCTGATTCGTCCCTCCCTAAGGCGGCGACTGTGGATAATAACCAACAATTGGACCTTAATCAAGCTCGTTCAACCTTTGTTTCAACTTTAGGTCGTTGGGCTCAAAGGGTGGCGGGTGAAAACTCAGAGGGTGAAGGTATTTTCGTTGCTAAAGCTGGTAATGGCGTGTCTCTTGCTACTAAATCTGCCTTGGTTCAGGGTAACGACTCTAATCCCAGCCCTGTTTGTTGTCTTAATACTGCCGATTCAAAGTTTTTTTCTCCTGCTGCTTCGTATAATAGCGAGGCTTGTGTGGATGTTGCTATGGAATCAACCTATGATTCAGTAGACAGCCATACCACTCAGCACTCGGACCCTGTTTTTGATGCTAATATGACAGATTCGAACCCCACTTCTGTTGACCATTTGATTGTTGGTAAGGATGGGACCTTTCAGGGGGTTAACAGTGGTAACTTGGGTATGGGGTCCCCTGCTGCTACTGCTAAGGCTTCTGGGCAGATGGACACTGGAAACCTGGGTCCGAATCCTGCTGTTATCCAGCCTACCAAGAGCAATATTACCTCGAATAATATTGGTCTTGGCCGAGGTACCTTTGCTGATCAGATTAGGATGAATAATGAAATGGAGGACACCAGGTTGGAGTTCATACCTCCGAGTGTGTCTGCGGATGGTAAGAAACAAGTCATAATCTCCTCCGACGATTTAAGGTATTCGGCTCATAACTTTGCCTTGCATTTGTATGGTTATTTTCTTGGTACCTCTATGGATTTTAAGGTTGTGAATGCTTGCTTTCAAAGTTTATGGAGGGCATTTGATCTTGATGTTATATCTAAGAGTGCCTCCGGGTATTACTTCTTTAAATTCAAGAGTGAAAAAGGTATGAATGAAGCTCTAGCTAATGGTCCATGGATGGTTAATAATGTTCCTATATTCCTTAGTAAATGGGAACCTGGGTTGTGTCTTGAAAAGATTGAGCCGAACATTGTTCCTTTGTGGGTTACAGTCCATCATGTTCCCCTAGAGCTTTGGACGGGTAAAGGGCTAAGCAAGATCTTAAGTGGTATTGGGTACCCTCTCCTTATGGACCGGGTCACTAAAGAAAGATGCGCTAACAAAACTGGCAAGATAGGCTATGCTAGAGTGTTAGTTGATGTCCCCGCAGATAGTGATCTCCCGAGTGAAGTTGAATTGGTCTACCCTATGGTTAATAATAGGCCCCCTCGTGTTGTGAATCTTAGCATAAGTTACCAATGGAAGCCGTCCCTTTGTAACCACTGTCATGTGTTTGGACATACTACAAAATTGTGTAAACAAGTGGTTCACCAAGTGAATGAGGTAGGGCCTAGTATTGTTCAGACCCAAGTTGCTAGTGATCTGCATCCTACAAAGGCCCAACCTAGTGTTCAACTTGATTCTGCCCAAGAGAATGAATTTACCACAGTGAAAAGGAAAAACAATAGAAATAATCCGAAGTCCCAGGGGAAGAACAAATCCCAGGTTCAAGCGAAAAAAGACGACAAGGCTGCCCCAAAAAAGCAGGGTTGTAACCCCTCTTCCAGCAGCCCAGCTTCTGTTCAGGTTGTAAAACAGGGCAGCCATGACCCGGGACCGTCTAACGTTGCGCCTAGCAAAGGTAAGTCTGCTCAGAATCTGGGGTCAACAGGGTTTAACTTTGCTCGTGCAGTCAATGGTCCGAGGACCCGGTCCCAAAGTGGTGGTTTGCATACCCCTGCAGAAGTGAGTAATTCTTCTACGGTTCGTTCAGGCAACCGGTTTGCTGTCCTTGATCTGGAAAAGAGTTTAAAACAGGGTAATTTGGTGGAAAGCAAGGAGGATTTGTATCCCTTGGACCCTTTCAATCAGGAAACGTTAGCTTCTCCGACTGTCCCGAACAACCCTCCTGCTAGCGCAAATCCTTCTGTTCGTGTCCTGCCCAATTGGACTGAACCTGTTGTGGGCTCGGATGACGATATGGAGGACTCCGATGATGATCACGGTTATGATTATGGCATTACTCAAGAGCAAAAGGACGCCATTCTTAGTCGTCTAAATTCTAAAACTCAAGGGATTCGTAAGGAAGTCATGGATGATTGGGAGCCGGGAGAGTTCGAATACTTTCATGATAAGTGTGATGAACTTGGTTTGGACCCGGATTTTTGCATTGAAAATGTGGGTATGGATAATAGTGGTACGGCTCGTTTCTTCTCTGGCCTCATGAGGGACACGGTCGTCGCAAAACCTCCAAAACGTAAGTAAAAATGGATTGCCTCCTTTCCTTTTTTCTGTTTAGCTGGTTTGGGTTTTGGGTCAGATTCTTAGTTTTTGGTTGGTGGTGGATTATCTTGATGTCTGCTATTAACTTTGGTTTGTGGTTATGGTTTGTTGTTGTGGACCGTTGGCCTATTAAAAATTCGGGTCCAGCAGACTTAAATTGGTTTGGGGGAGACATGTTGGATTTTTTGGTGTTAGCGTTGAAGTATTCTAAGCATTGGTGGAACATATATGGGCCGGCCTATAATATTTCGTTTTATTTTTTCTCGCCGAGTGCTGCTGGGCCTTGGGATCATTAGCCCATCCTTCTCCTACTTGGGCATTGATTGTGGATATGGCTGGCAGTACTGTTTTGAAGGCCCAAATGGGGTTTTATTGACTTGGGCTGCTGATGCCCTTTCCGAGTTTCAAGGCCCATCTGATGGGTTCAATTAGTGTTGGTTTTTTGTTTGTTTTGTGTTGTTGTATGTTCTTTTGGTAGATTTGGATATTATGTCTACTAGGTAGTCTTAGCTGAGTAGGCGTAGTATGCATTTCTCGTGTTGAGGTTTCCAAGGCCTGTCTTGGTGTGTCCTCATTTAGGAGTCTCGGGGGGTATGCCCCCTTAAAACCTGTAACACACTTCATTTTGGGAATATATGTTTGCCGGGCAATGCCCATTACCCAAAAAAAAAACCCTAAACCCTAAACCCTAAACCCTAAACCCTAAACCCTAAACCCTAAACCCTAAACCCTAAACCCTAAACCCTAAACCCTAAACCCTAAACCCTAAACCCTAAACCCTAAACCCTAAACCCTAAACCCTAAAACCCTATCATTTGCACACTTCTCGTTCTCCCTCTTACCCGGCGATTTTGGCGATTTTTGGCGATTCTCTTTTTCCCGCTTTTTTCTTCGTTTTCTTCTTCCGATTGTTCAATCTTCCTTCTGATTAACAATCGTTGTTCATTGATTATTGTTCTAATCAATGATTCCGGTGCTGCAAATGGGTTATTCGAATCATTTGAAGGCAAAACCTCCTGATCCTGTGTCGAATATTCATACTGTTCATCTGACAACTGATTCGATGATGGATTCTCAATTCTCTGGTGATAATATGCAAATTAACGACACGGAATTGCAGAGTAATTCTTCGGATTCTGGTTTGAAGCATGATGCTACTGTTCCATTGGTTCGTAACCCCTGTGCAGATTATTGGTTTACGAATGTGCAAGGGCTGGTTCCTAAAGTGTTTGCTGAATCGTTTGCTAACAGTAATTTGTTTCATAACACTCCTAAGTCTGATTCAGGGAAGCACATGATTCGAATTCTAATTTCGAACAGGAATGGTAATCCAGTGTATGCATCTATACCTGCTCCTGAGGGTCCTCTGTCTGCCTTTGATCCTGTCCTTGAAGGTATGATACTTAGATTCATTGGCAATTCTGAGTTAGATCCTATTTTTACCAGATATATGCATTTGTTCTTGCTTCAAGCTGTGGGTGATTGTAAATTTGAAGAAGAGTTTAAGTGTCTTATGGTAAAAATAGGTTCTGAATTTGTGATTAGAAGAGACTGTAAGCTTTTGGATGATGTGTGGTTTGATATTGAATCTGCTAAATGGTTGACTGTGGAGTGTAAGGGATTGTCTACTGTGGTCCCAATGTTCTCTGATAGCCTTAATACTGAATTTCATAAACATTGTAGTCTAATGTTTAGAGAGGCAGGTAAAGGGAAGATTGTGGATAGTTTTTTTGGGGCAGGGGATTTAATGGTGTCAGCTTTGGCTGCAGCATTTAATGACCAGTGGTCTAGTGGTTGGCATAAGATCATTTTTGGTTTTAGGAGGCCTGTTCAGGATCCAGGAGCTCAATCCTCTGAACAGGTTGATATGGAGGCAGAGAGTACTATAGAGTTGGCTCAGACTCTGGCCTTATTGCTTAAAAGGAAGATATTGTATAGGGAAAAGGTTCTGTATGACATTCAGAATTGTTTTATTGATGAGGTTCCAGTGTGTGTTACTAAGGGTGCTGGGAAGAAAAGAAGGGCTGAACCTGAGAAACCTCCTGAACTGGTTGTAACACCAATGGGAAAGAGAGTTATAAATCTTCTGAAGTTCAAAAAGGAAGGGGAGAGTGCTAGAAGGAGGGGTATTCAGGCATGTAAGGAATTTGTGAAGGCTGGGTTTAATGTGGGGAAGATACCTGATCTGCCAGAATGTGATACAGGGCCATCTCTTTATCATGAGACTGTTACTTTTGGTGAAAATTGTTTTAATGAGTTGGATATGGATGAGGCTATTACTGCTATGGAAAAAGATGGGAATGAGGTAGACTCTGAGTCTAAAGGACCTAAGGTAGGGGAAAAAGTGTCTAAGAAAGTCTATGTCAAGAAGACTATGAAAGAAATCATGGATGCTATGAAGTATAGGTTGAGCAAGTTTAAAATGCTGTGCAGGCCTAAGGATGGAAACCAGATTCCTGTTCATAATTCATTAATGGAAGGGGTCCTTGGGAACATTCCTATTGTGCCTAAAGTTGTTTTTGATGCTAAACTGGATGAGTCTGGTAAAGTGATAAGTAATATTGATAAAGTGATTGCTGAGCAGGTTGCTCTCATGGAGAAACAAAAGATTGAATTGGATAAACAGAAAAGAGAGTTAGAAATTAAAAGTGTGGAGTTGGCTAAGCTGCAAATGGGAATAAATAGTCAGGGAAATGAAGGAGATGTGAACCTAAAGAAGAAGGAAGGGCAGGGTACTGATGGGGAAGCTGGTGTGTCATATGCTAGAGCTGTTACTGGGAAAGACAGGGACAAAGTGGTGAAGTCTATTTCTTATATTGAGCCCACTGTGTTGGAGAATGGTGAGAGAGTTATCTTAATAAAGAAAGAAGTGGTGGCTGCTGTTAGAGAAAAGTACAGGTTGTATCTGTATGGGTACTTTGTAGGAACTGATTGTACTCTATCTTGGGCTAGGTTTCATTTACTTAGAATGTGGAAAGTGTATGGCCTTGTAGAGGTTACTTCTAATGGCAATGGTATTTTCTACTTTAAATTTAAATCTGAGAAGGGTATTGAGGAGGTCTTGAAAGCTGGGCCTTGGACCATAAGAACCATTCCTCTCTGTTTGAAAAGATGGGAAGCAGGTGTTAATCTTGCAAAACCTGAACCAAAATCGGTTCCTATCTGGATTACTGTTAGTGGAATACCAGCTGAGTTATGGGATAAGGAGGGCTTGTGTGGTATAGGGAGTTGTATAGGGAATCCCATTACCTTTGATGCTGTGACTATTGACAAGTGTGCTAAAGGTGATTCAGCTAACTTTGCTAGGATTCTGGTTGACACCCCTGTGTTGGATGTGTATCCTATTTCTGTCAAGGCATTGTATATGGGAGAGGAGAGTGGTGTGCAGTCAACAGTGGATATAAAGATATCTTATCCTAAATTGCCTGTTAACTGTAGGCATTGCAGGGTGTATGGTCATAGTTTTGAAGACTGTAATGTTAGGGAACTAACTGATGAGGAAAAGCAGGCTAGACAGAAGAAAGCTGAAGACATGAAGAATAATGGGGCAGAACTGAAAAAGAGTGTCCAATTTGATGATGAGGGCTATCAGTATGTGGGTAGAAGGAATGTGTTGAAACCTGTTGTTAACATGCATTTGAAGAATGGGCAGGGAAGTAGTGAGAATGTTAAGGGTAAGAATATTCAGACTGAGGGTGAGGGCAAGGAGAACAAGCAGAATGGGCAGTATGCTAGTTCAAGTAGGAGTCAATCAGGGCAGAGTGTTCAGCAGAATAGGGGTAATCAGGGTATTAAGAAGGGTAATCAAGGGGTAGTTAAGGGTAATCAAGGGGTAGTTAAGGGTAATCAAGGGGGAGTTAAAGGAAATCAAGGAGGAGTTAAGGGAAACAATGGTGTAAAAAACTCAGGGCAGGAATATAGGGTAAAGAATAATGGCAGGAATCTAAATACTAATGAGGGAGGGGGTGGTATTGAAGTGAGGAATCCGTTTGAAGTGTTAGAAAATCTGAGCAGCATTGTTGATGAGGATACTATGCAGACTGATAAACAAGGGAATGGTGCCAAACCTGAAGGTAATAGCAGTATCAAAAAAGAGAAGATTATTACACAGTCTTTGGATGATTATTACAAGGGGATTTCAGAAGATCAGAAGAAGGAGCTGATGGGCTATATCAACAACCAAGAAGTTCCTAACAGGGAAGTTATCTCCTCCTGGTCTTTTGCTCAATCTAAATTCTTTTCCATTATGTGTAGTAAATATGAATTTATTGCAGGATTAATGTGTTTGGCTCAAGATTTGGAGGCTGAGGAGGATGCAGTGGATATTGAGATTGGAAATGAAGGTAATGAAGTTTCTTCAGAAGAGGATGAGACTGCAGAATTTATGAAGTTGGATGGATCAAGTGTTTCAAGGAGGGGTCAGGTATTGTCCTCTTCTTCTGCTGCTGATGGTTCTCAATGAATACCCAAGACCTGAATATTATGTCCTGGAATGTGAGGGGTCTCACAAAGTTTTCTAACCAGGATCAGGTCATGAGTGTTTTGAATGAGAGGGATATTGGGTTATGTTGTTTATTAGAATCTCATGTTAAAGGACAGAATTTGGGTAAAGTTTGTGGTAGAGTTTTAAATAATTGGGAGTGGGTTTCTAATAGGCAGTATTGTGCTAATTGGGTTAGAATTATAGTTGCTTGGAAGCCTAATTTGGTTGATGTCATGGTCTTAGAGAGTACTTCACAGGTCATACATTGTTTAGTCAAACCTCTCAATGGGTCTCCTGGATTCTTTTGCTCGTTTCTTTATGGGTGTGTTAGGGGTTATCAAAGGAAATCTCTCTGGCAGGATTTGAGGAGGTTTGGGAATACTGTTAAGGATGATCCTTGGATTATCATGGGGGACTTTAATGTTATTCTGGACCCTTGTGAAAAGTCTATGGGGAGTTCTGATGTTAATGCCTCTATGTTAGATTTTAGAGAGTGTTGTCAGGATATTTGTGTGGATGATGTCCCTTTTGCTGGCTTGAAATTCACATGGAATAAATCTCCAGGCAAAACCACAGGCCTGTTAAAGAAGTTGGATAGGATAATGGGTAATAATGGTTTTATGGAGCTCTTTAAGGGGTGTGTTGCAACTTTTTTGCCATTTTATTATTCAGATCATTCTCCTGCTCTGTTGACTTTAAGGGGTCAAAGTCAATGGAAACCAAGGCCTTTCAAATTTATGAATCATCTTACTGGGAATTCCAAATTTTTGCCCACTGTTGAATCTGTTTGGAAGGAGAGGTTTCAGGGTTGTGCTATGTACTCTGTTGTTAGTAAGCTGAAAAGGTTGAAGAAGCCTCTTAGGAGATTGGGGAGAGAAAATGGTGACTTAACTGAAAAAGTGAAGAAACTGACTAAGGAATTGGGGAAGGCTCAGGAGGAAATGGTTCAGGACCCTCATAATCCTGAACTAAGGGAGGCTGAGATTAGTCTAGTTAGTGCTCTAAAGAAGGCCACTGTTGATGAAGAATTATTTTTAAAACAGAAGGCTAAGGTAGAGTGGCTTAAGGCTGGTGATCAAAACACTTCCTACTTCCATAAGGTTATTAAGGGGAAGATGAGCAGGAGTAGAATAAACTCTGTCCTTGATAAAAATGGTGATTTCTTTGAAGGACAGGATGTTGTTGGGGATGTGTTTGTTAAGCACTTTAAAGGATTCATGGGTGATAATGTGGAGGTTGAAGCTCTGAGGGATCCTAACTCTCTGTTTGTATCAAAACTGCCTAGAGAAGTTGCTGACCAAATGGTTAGAGAAGTCACTAATGATGAGATCAAGAAGGCTCTATTTGATATAGATATTGATAAAGCTCCTGGGCCAGATGGGTTCTCTTCTAAGTTTTTCAAATCTGCTTGGGGCATTATTGGTGATGAAGTGTGTCATGCTATCAAGGAGTTTTTCTATAATGGCAAACTTCTTAAAGAGGTTAATGCTACTATAATCTCTTTAGTGCCTAAGTGCTCAAATGCTAATTGTGTCACTGATTTTAGGCCTATTGCCTGCTGTAATGTATTGTACAAATGCATTACTAAGGTTATTTGTGAAAGGATAAAAGGTTCTTTGGATTTGATTGTTAATGAATGCCAAAGTGCTTTTATACCAGGCAGGCAAATCAGTGATAATATCTTGTTGACCCAAGAGTTGTTGAGGAATTATCATAGGAAAGTCAGAACTCCAAGAGTGGCTTTGAAGATTGATTTGCAGAAGGCTTATGATACTGTGAATCATGATTTTTTGGAAGCTTGCCTTGTAAACTTTGGGTTTCATCCATGTATGATAGCATGGATCATGACTTGCATTAGATCTGCTGCATACTCTATCAATGTCAATGGGGAGACTTTTGGGTTCTTTCAAGGTAAGAGGGGGCTAAGACAGGGAGACCCTATGTCTCCTTATCTGTTTACTATAGTTATGCAGGTTTTAAAGCTCATATTTGATAGGAAGATTGCTGAGGATGGCCAGTTTAAATACCATTGGTGCTGTGAGGAGTTAAAGTTGACCCATGTTTGCTTTGCTGATGATTTGTTGGTCTTCTCACATGCTGATTCTGCATCAGTTAGAGTTGTTAAAGCTGCCCTTGAAGAGTTTAGTTCTGTTTCTGGTCTTGTGCCAAATCTGAACAAGAGCACTATGTACTTTGGTAATGTTTCTCTTCGGATTCAAGACAGACTAAAGGCTATTCTCCCCTTCAGGGTGGGTGTCCTGCCTGTCAGATATTTAGGGATGCCTTTGCTTTCTAAAAGGTTATATGCTAAAGATTGTGCAGTCTTGGTGGATAAAACTAGGAAAAGACTTGAAGATTGGAAAAATAAATCTTTGTCTTTTGCTGGTAGGCTTCAACTTGTTAAGTCTGTGTTATCCTCTCTTCAAGTTTATTGGGCTTCTGTGTTTCTTCTTCCTAGTAATGTCATTGAAGACATAGAAAGATTGATGAACAGGTTTTTGTGGGCTCAAAATGAGGAGGCTAGAGGGAAAGTCAGGGTGGCCTGGGAGTCTGTTTGTTATCCTAAAAATCAAGGGGGCCTTGGGATTAAATCTTTGAAAGTCAAAAACCAGGCTTTGTTGTCTAGGCATGTGTGGAACCTGATTTCGGGAAAGGAGACTATATGGACAAAATGGATTAAAACCTTTAGATTGAAAGGGCTGAGTTTTTGGGGTTTTAGGAAAAGGGAGGGGTCTTGTTGGAGCTGGAAAAGCCTCTTGGATAATAGGGATGTTATATGGCCTCACTGTCTCAAAAGTATAGGGGATGGAAAAACAACCTCTGTGTGGTATGATAATTGGTGTCCCTTAAGTCCTCTGAGTCTTTTTATATCACCAAGGGACATTCATTATGCTGGTTATAATCTTAATACTACTGTTTCTGAGGTTGTTTGTGATGGCAACTGGAACTGGCCTGAAGAGTGGATGAGGAAGTTCCCCTGTTTGTTCCAAATGAAGCCTCCTATGCTCACTGATGATAAGCATGATTGCACATTTTGGAAGACTAAGGAGGAAACCCTTGGGTCTTTTGAGACAGGTATAGCTTTTAGAGATTTTTGTGATCATAAAGAGGAAGTTGTATGGGCTAAGGTTGTTTGGTTTAGCCAGTGTATTCCTAGGCATGCTTTTATTTTATGGCTAGCTTGTCAACAGAGACTGCTCACACAGGACAAACTATTAAACTGGGATGTCAAAGACAACTTATTATGTGCTTTCTGTGGAGTTGTTAGGGATAGTCATAAACACCTGTTCTTTGAGTGTGACTATTCAGCCTCAGTTTGGAAGGGATTGCAAGATGCTGCTGATTTGAGAGATTGTCCAGCCAGTTTAGAAGAGTGTGTTCATATTTTGGCTGTTGGCCATCTTGGAAAGTCTGTGAAAGGAATTATTTAAAGGCTGGTTTTGGCTGCTATGGTCTATTTTGTGTGGCAAGAAAGAAACCTCAGGTTATTTCAGAATAAATCCAGATCTGTGGAGGTCTTATGTGGCACCATAAAGGAGAATGTCAGGCTTAGGCTGTTGGGTCTGAGGATCTATGGATCAAGAAGCAGCATCCATTTCAGCAAGATATGGGATTTCAAGGTGGTATGGAAGGATCATCTGAGGCAGGTTAGTTAATGATGGATTTAAGCATTTTTACTTTATGCAGGGAGATGTGGGTGGGTATTTGGGTTGGTTTATTTAGTTTATTAATTCTTGTCACTGCTCAAAAGACTTATGAAAGGCTAGGTAAACTTATAATTAATCTGGTTAATAAGGATGGAGGGCAGGGTAATTCTTTGATGGCTTTTAACCTGCAGCCCTGTGCTTTAAAGGATTTTTATCCTGGGGATGGGGGGTTTTTTATACTTGAGGGAGTTATATGGAGTTCTTTTCAGCCTGGGGTAGTTTTCTGGCCTGTTTGGCCTCCTTGTATATCCTTAAACATTCTGGAGTATCTTTTGTTTTTGTTTTGGCTCTGGTTCTCTTTTGAGACCATTTTAGGATTTTCTGTCTTAGAAAGGAGGTTAGGATGGTTTTGTCTTGGGATAAGACTTAAACATGGAGTGATAAGGATGGGTCAGGGTCACACCATTAGGATCCTTCTGTTTTTGTTGTCTTTTTTATTTTTTAGAACTTGGTTTGGCCCTGAAATCACTGATTATCTTTTGTTTCCAAACCTTTTCTTGATTTTGTGTCTTGAGTCTTTTTACTCCATTTGGAGATGGGGTGGTGGGACTATTGGGAATCATGGTGGTTTATGGAACTGGAAAAAGCCTTGGGTAGTCACCTGGTTAGTTAGTTCCTTACATGATATAGTTAAAAGGTGTGTCTTTCATACACCAGTGTGGTTGCTTCTGTGTTTAAACCTTAGGATTGTAGGAATTTGCAGCCATCATAGTACTACTTTTACTATATGGTTTGCCTTAACCTTAGCCTGTGGGGAGTTAGGTGATTATATGCAGGAGGTTTGCATTAACCCTGGAGAGATAAGGAGGCATTGTTCTTCTGTTTGTAGGTCATTAATATCCCTTTCTTTTGTTTTTGTTTTTAGTTTTTTGCTTTCTAGTTCCTGGCAGAAGAACAAGAACCTGATTGCTTTAAGTGTGAGTTTTGGTGTCAGCCTGTGTGAGTTATTTGAGCACTTGCTCAGGGATGGGGGGAAAACTATGGGATTTGGTGACATCTGGAGACCTAAAATACGTTGGGTAGAGATCTGTATTCATTTCTTATCTGCTCTTTCTTCTTCTTTTGTTGTCATGTCTTGTTTGATTTCTATTCTGGGAAAGGGGGGTGGGTTATACAATTACATATGGGTTTTTATCCTGTGCAGAGATCTTGGTCCATTTTTGACACTCTGGCATAGGTCTGCGTTTTTTGATTGGTGGATAGGTTTATTGAGGCTCAGGGGGAGCATAAACAAGGGAGTTATAAGGCTGGACTGTACTGTTGGCTATAGGACATTATTTTCTCTATATTTTTTGTTTTTAGATCTATCCAACAGTATGGGAACCCTCAAAACTATTTTGGTAATCTTTCTGAACCTGTTTTCTTGCTTTTTACTCTTTGAGTCTAGTGTGTCTATCCCACTTGGGATCTGTCAGGGATGGGTCACTTTGGGTTGGGTTGATTACATATGGAGTTGGGCAGTTGGTATTGGGCAGCTATGGAATCAGGAGGGTGAGGAGCTTAATAGGGGCAGATTTGTCATTATGCAAAGGTTTAAGATGGAAGTTTATAAAGCCTATGGTTTATGGGGTGGGATGGGTAAACTATTCATGTCTGTGATGCAACTGCTGTTAAGGTATGGAGATTATGTGAGTAACAAGGCATCCTTTATTTTGTGCTGTGAGCTGGTTAGTGCTTCTGTTTCAATTAGAATGTGGATCCTGTATGCTGGTTTGTGGATTAGTTTGAAGATCAATAAACAGACTTTGTCTAATAATTCCACTGCTTTAGTGGAGGTGCTTAAAGGTTATAGGCAAGGTTGTGTTTTATTGATTGCAGTTATTGGTAAACTGCTTTTGGCTATGGTAGTTCCTATCAAAGTCAAAATTCTCTCTACCACTTTAAGTCTAGACAAGAATACTATAAGATTGGATTATTTTAATGGTGCCATTATCCTGATGGAGGTTCTTTTAGGCCATGAGATAATTACAATTCTTATAGGTGTTAAGGATGGCCTTCATTCTTTGCATTTGATTGAAACCTGTTTGGTGGTGATCAAAATTCTGGTCAAGATTGTAGTTTGGTTCAATTTTTTAAAGAATGTTTGGTTTGTGGGGGTGGTTACAGTGTATGTTTTGGGAATTATCTGGTTTTTAGAGCTTAGATTATGGATAGACTTTAATTGGAAGTGGGCTTACTGGAACTGGGGAGGTGTGGGTAGAACTCATAGGTATGGGGCCGGGAAGTGGTGGAGCACATATGGGGTGGTTAGTGTTTTATTTAGACTAGGGACTTCTATTGGATATGATGTGATTGTTAGTAGGCCGGATGGCAGTCTTGTGGTTAATGGGCTGGGAATTGTTAAGTGGAGATATATAGCTTTGGGCGGGTTTGTTGGATTTATGAAGGTGTTTGTTATGGGCTGGAGTACTCAATTTGCTATGAGTGGGCTGGGGTATAAATGGACGGGTGAACATCTGAAGGTTGGATGGTTATGTGGGCCGTTGATGCATAATAGCAACAAGCTGGGTTATGGGCAGATGAATTTGGGCTTAAAGAAATGGTATGGGGTTACCTTGGGGCTGATAATGGACAAAGAAGATGGCAGGAGTATTGTGGATTGTTGGGCCTGGGCTTGGATGCTCCGTGTGATGAATGCTTGCATTTTTAGGATGTATTTGTTGGGCCTATGTTGGTCATATAACATTGTTATCCGGGCTTAGGTTTGTTAGTTAGCCCGTTTTATTTTTGTTTTTGTTTTTGCTTTTGTTTTTGTTTGTTTGTTTTTGGTTTTTTGCGGGCTTGTCGTTAGTCTTGGGTTTATGTCCCGGGCTTTGGCTTGTCTTTGTTTTGTAATTTCTTATTATCAATAAATGTTTGCCGGGGTGATCCCCTTTTTCCAAAAAAAACCCTAAACCCTAAACCCTAAACCCTAAACCCTAAACCCTAAACCCTAAACCCTAAACCCTAAACCCTAAACCCTAAACCCTAAACCCTAAACCCTAAACCCTAAACCATAAACCCTAAACCCTAAACCCTAAACCCTAAACCCTAAACCCTAAACCCTAAACCCTAAACCCTAAACCCTAAACCCTAAACCCTAAACCCTAAACCCTAAGGAATTTCATTCGGTCAAAAATTTTCTCTCTCTACTTTCTCTCTCTAAGAATTCTCCAGGCGATTTTCCCTGTTCGTGGTACTGTTTGATCCATTTCTGCTCAAACAACACTTCCAATCCATTGATTTCTGCTCATAATCGATGGATTGTTTGACCGGTGATCATAATCTGAACTTGTTGGAAGCAAAACCACCAGATATTGATGATTCTGGAGGCTTTTCATCGACTGAAACCTCTGTTCGTCAAAACCCTTCAATTCTGCTGAATCATGATAATTCGTCCATGTTAATGGATGATTCTGATCTTAATTCAACCCCTGAGCTTCAACAATCTCTCGTATCACCTCAAATTCCTTCCAATTTCATTCCTCCTTCTGATTTTGATGAATCTCCAATTTCACCCAAATCGCCATTGAAGCCGATATCTTCTAAACTTGCTTCGGAGATTCGTTTTACTTCAGAATTACTCTCTTTCAGGTCTGTTTGGCGTAATCATATGCTAATGGAGCTTGAAAACAACGTGACGGTGAATTACCAGGATCCGAAGTTCATTGAGTTGAAGAACAAGATGGTTAACTGGCAATTTTATGGTTCTGAGTTCTGTTTGGTGAATGCTATGACTATTGAGGAAGCAATTCAGGTATTGATTGATAAGTCTTACTCTGATAATTCGTTTGTTCCTGCTATGAACTGGTTTTTTACTATGAATGTTATGAACAAGGGGTTTGAACTGAGGTTTGGGGAATTGTTGCTGAGGGTAATGGATGCTGATAATGATAAAACTTCTGGTGTAATGAAGGATGAGTGTAATGTTAGTGATGAGTGTTTACAGTTCATGCAATTTTTGATAACTGCTCATCATAACAATGACACTAGAAGGATGAGAATTGTCTGTTCTGATGTGGAGTTGAATGAGTTTTATGTTGCTGGTAAGGGTGGGTTTGTTAGTAAGAAAGAAGGGGATATTACTATAGATTCTTGTGATATGCAAATGTATAAGTCTGAGGAAATATCTGTGGCTGCTGAAATAGAATATCAGGGTAGTAAGTGGGATGATAAGGATTGGAAGTTTCAGGGTAATGAGCATATTAAGGTCAATGTGGATATAGTTCAGAAGGCTCTACTGAAGCTTGTTCATAAGACGTTTGTTAATCCTGGCTTTGAGCCTGCTATGCAAAAGTTTATGTCTATGAACATGCTGAATCCTGTTTTTGAAGAGTGTTTTGGGGAGTTACTGGTAGAGTCTTGTGTAATGGACTGTCCTGATGGGAAGGGTGAGGATAATGACCTTGGTGAATTTATGACTTTCATTACTATCAATTTTGAAGATGGTAATATCAAGAATCTGAGGCTAGGTCGTTCTAGGGATGTTTGTACCAAAGCTGCTAATGGTATGGATACTTTGATGACTGAGAAGGAGGATACTGTGGGTAATAAAGATGGGCTGGCTCAGAACTTTAACTGCAATAAGGTGATGCAGGGGAACCAATCTTTGTTAGGGGATCACTTTGTTGAGACTCTTGTGGTAGCCTTCCATCAACACTATCAGAAGCTGTTTTGTAAAACCAAAGAGAATGAGGTGGAAGACCTGTTTGAGTTTGATATGAATATCATTAGAGCCTTATCTAGATGGGTGTATTGTAGAGATAGGCCAACAGATATTAATATGAATGGAGCTCCTTTGACTAAAAGAAGGGAGCTGAATGAGGTGTTTGAAACTGATAGAGCTAAGAGAGGTAAAATGGTTGGATTAGAGGTTGGGAACAGTAAGGGTGATGATATAAAGAATATGGTGCTCAATTCTGAGGGTAAAAAGTTTGTGAAGATTATCAAATCTAAGAATAGAAGTGGTAAAAAGACATTTGTGTTTGATAAGAATGCTTCTGTCCCTGTTCTTCCTGTGTTCAGGGTAGGGGTGTCTTCTGGTTCTATTGGATCAACTCCAGTGAATGATATGACTGTTGATCAGATTCAGAAGGAAATTGAGGGATTAAAGAGTTTGGGAGGTGTTAAAGAAGAGGTGAAAGGGTATAAAACAGCTAGTGGGCTTATATTTGATCCTTTTGAAGATGAATCTAAAGGAGTGCAGGTAGTTGGCTTTAATGATGCTGAGATTTCTGCTAAGGAAGCTAGGGATTTGTATAAAAAGAAGAAGGAAAGGCTGAAAGAGTTGGTTGTAGGGCTAAGCAGGGCTAAGGAGGCTTTGGCTAAAAAGGAGAAGGATTTGGTAGCTGAGAGGGAGGAGATTGTTTTAAAGTCTTCTGTCCATGGCCCTGTTCCATCTAGAAGGGCAGTGTTCAAGGCATTGGCTTCTACTCCCAAAGACTCAGTTAATGAAACTATGTTGGGGGATGAGAATGGGGATGCTGTGCAGGAAGAGAAGAACAAGCCTTCTTATGCAAATGCAGTCAAAGGAGAAAAGGTTGCTGATTTGGTCAAGCAAATTGCATACTGCCCCCCTACCACATTGGAAAATGGAGAAAAAGTGGTGGTTATTAAACAAGAGTTTGTTGAACAGGTGAAAAAGACTTTCTATAAACACTTGTATGGTTTCTTTGTGGGCTCTTTTTGCTCTCTAGCCTGGGTTAGATTTAACCTTTTCAGAATGTGGAAGAAGTATGGTATTGAAGACATTTCCTCCAATGGTAAAGGGCTTTTTTATTTCAAGTTTGCAGAAGAGAAGGGTATGTTAGAAGCTCTTAAAGCAGGCCCCTGGGTGGTGAATGGTATTCCTCTTGTTATCAAGCAATGGGAAGTTGGTGCTGCAATTGAAAAGAAGGAACCAGATAAAGTGCCAGTCTGGATTCTATTTAAAGAGGTCCCTTTTGAGCTCTGGAATGTTCAGGGATTGTGTGAAGTTGCTAGCTGTATTGGTAAGCCACTGCTTTTTGATAATGTTACTGTTGATAAATGTTTGAATAATAATGTGCAGGCAGGCTTTGCTAGAATTCTGGTAGAGATTACTGCAGGTGAGAAGTACCCAGAGAAGGTGAGGGCTTTTTATCCTAAAGAAGAAGGCAGGGTTGACAGAGTTGCTGAAATCTTGGTGGAATTTCAGAAGATTCCTGTGAATTGCTCACATTGCAAAGTCTTTGGACATTCTTTTGAGGCCTGCAATGTTAGGGATCTAACTGAAGAAGAGAAAGAAGCAAGGAAGGCTAGCAATGAGGCTTTGAAGATTGATGGACAAGAAGGTAAAAAAGGGGAGACTGTGGATGAGGAGGGCTATAGAACAGTGTGGAACAGAAGCATGGCTATGAGAAATGGTAATAAAAATGAAGGGCAGAATAGGAATAATAATAGTGTCTATGGGGGAGCTGCTCTTAGACAGAGGAATATGGGCAACAAATGGGAGAATAAAGACTCTAAACTGCAGGATAGAATTAAAAGCTTTAAGATGAAGCAAGCTATGATGGAGTTTGAGGAGAGCCAAGAGAAGGGTAAGAAGGAGACTGGTAATGCATCAACTTCCAGATCAGCAGCTGTTGGTAAGAATGGTAATGGTAATGGAGTTCAGATGAAGAATGTGGAGTATAGAGTGAAACAAAGTGGTATTGTCAGAGAGAAGAAGAACAGTCAGGAAGATCAAACTGTGGAAGTTAGTAATAAGTTCAGTATATTAGGTGATGAAGGTGTAACTGAGGAAGACTATGTGGTTGGCAGTGTACCTGTGAAGTCTGGTGTGAATGTGAAGCCTGTGAAGTCTGGTGTGAATGTGCAACCTGTGAAGGCTGGTGTGAATGTGAAACCTTTGAAGCATGGTGTGAATGTGAGGCCTAGTGCTTCTAGTCCTGGCCAAAGCTCATCCAGCAAACCCAAACATGACCTTAAACCTTCACAAAAACAGAACCACACTACTAATTCTAAGCCTGATAACCCTTCTCATTCAAAACCATCCTCTTCCAATACTAAACCTTCTGAACCTTCCTCTGCTGTTTCTGTTGACCCTTTTCCTAAACCTTTCTCTGTTGTTAAACCTGCTGAGGTGGTGACCCCAAACTTTCATAATCCCTCTCCTTATTTTGGTGAGGATTTAACTAATGATCCAGTCATTGAGCAGTGTGTTAATGAGCTTTCTCCTGATCAAGTGAATGATATAATGTTCTACATTGATCAAAGAATTATCCCCTCCAAAGAACAAGTTGAGGAGTGGACTATTGATCAGACACATTTGTTTTTCCTTATGTGCCAGCATCACAATTTTCCAGAGGGAATGGATTATGATGGAGTTGAAGACATTGAAGTTGAATCTGAAGATAATGAGACAGGTATTTTTATGAAGATTGATGGTGTGAACAAGGATCAGGAGATGCAGGAATTGCATGCTTCTGATGATAGAACCTTGTCCAATGAATCACAATAATTTGAATATCATGACTTGGAATGTTAGAGGCCTTTCTAACATTGCCAAGCAAAATGAGGTGATGGAGCTTTTGAATGACAGGAATGTTGGTATTTGTTGCATTTTGGAATCCCATGTTAAGAGTAATAACCTGAATAAGGTCTGTGGGAGAGTGTTTAATGGGTGGGAATGGGTGTCTAATAAAGTTTATTGTGCAAATTGGATTAGAATCATCATTGGATGGAAACCAAATTTGGTTGATGTTATGATCATGGGTAATTCTGCACAGGCTATTCACTGTTTTATTAAACCAAAAGATGGCAGATGTGGTTTCTTTTGTTCCTTTGTGTATGGCTTTGTTAAGCATCTGCCAAGAAGGGCTCTATGGGAGGAACTGAAGGCTCTGGGTGGTACCATTCAGCAGGATCCTTGGCTGATTATGGGTGATTTCAACTCTATTATGGATCCTAATGAAAGATCTATGGGGTCTTCCCAGATTACCCCTGCTATGATGGACCTGAGGGATTGCTGTAATGCTATTAATGTGGAAGACATTCCCTCTTCAGGGTTACAGTATACCTGGAACAAGTCCCCTGGAAGAACTGATGGCCTATTAAAAAAGCTTGACAGGATCATGGGTAATGAAAATTTTTTGACTCAATATCAGGGTATGCAGGCTAGTTTTTTGCCTTTTTATTCATCAGACCATTCTCCAGCTTTGGTGTCTTTGAAGGGGTTAACCAGTTGGAAGCCAAGACCTTTCAGGTTTATGAATCATTTGACTACTAATCCCAAATTTTTGCCTTTAGTTGAATCTGTTTGGAAAAATGGGGTGAGGGGTTGCCATATGTATTCTGTGGTGTCTAAGTTGAAGTCTCTTAAAAAACCTCTGAGGAAATTGGGTAGAGAAGTTGGGGACTTGACTGATAAAGTCAGAGTTCTTACTAAGGAGTTGGGTAGGATTCAGGAAGACATGGTCAAGGATCCTCACAATAAAAGGCTGAGAGATGAGGAAGTCACTGCTACTAAAATCCTTAAGCAGGCCACTATTGATGAAGAATTATCTCTTAAGCAGCTTGCTAAGGTTGAATGGCTAAAAGCAGGTGACCAGAATACTGCCTATTTCCATAAAGCAGTTAAGGGTAGACAGAGTAGAAACAAGATCAATTCTGTGGTTGACAAAGATGGAATATATTATGAGGGTAGTGGGGTTGGTGAAGCCTTTGTTAAACACTTTGAGAGTTTTATGGGTCAGAGAGTTAATGTGGAAGACATAAGGGATGCTGCTTCTCTTTTTCATGACAAAATCCCTGTTGATAAGGCAGATTTCATGGTGAGAGCTGTTACTGATGAAGAAGTGAAGAAGGCCATCTTTGAGATAGACATTGATAAAGCCCCTGGACCTGATGGCTTCTCATCAAAATTCTTCAAGTCATCATGGTCTGTTATTGGCAGAGAGGTTTGTGATGCAGTCAAAGAATTTTTTCATAATGGAAAGCTGCTTAATGAGGTAAATGCTACTATAATCTCTCTTGTTCCTAAATGTGTTAATGCTAGGAATGTTTCTGAGTATAGGCCAATTGCATGCTGTAATGTGCTTTATAAATGTATATCCAAGATAATCTGTGATAGGATCAAAGGGTCTCTTGATGGCATTATTGATGAGTGTCAAAGTGCTTTCATACCAGGTAGACAGATTAGTGACAATATTCTTTTAACTCAAGAGTTGTTAAGGAATTATCATAGGAAGGTAGGTGAGCCTAGGATAGCATTAAAGATTGACCTACAGAAAGCCTATGATACTGTTAGTCATGAATTTCTGGAGGCTTGCTTGTATAATTTTGGGTTCCACCCCTGTATGGTAGCTTGGATCATGACTTGTACCAGATCAGCTGCTTATACCATTAACTTGAATGGGGAAGTTTTTGGATATTTTAAGGGTTCCAGGGGATTAAGGCAGGGTGATCCAATGTCACCTTACCTGTTTACAATTGTTATGCAAGTTCTTAAACTGATTTTTGACAGAAGAATAAGGGAGAGTGGTCAGTTTACTTATCACTGGAGGTGTGAAAAGCTTAAATTGACTCATGTCTGTTTTGCTGATGATCTTTTGGTTTTTGCCCATGCTGATGTTAGGTCAGTTAGGGTAGTCAAAGCTGCTTTAGAAGAGTTTAGTAGTGTCTCTGGTCTCATTCCTAATTTGAATAAGAGCACTATGTACTTGAGCAATGTTAGTGAGAGGACTCATAGAAGAATTGGTAGGTTACTGCCATTTAAGGTTGGTAATCTTCCTGTGAGATACCTGGGAGTTCCACTTCTGTCAAAAAGATTATACTCTAAAGATTGTTCTGTTCTGGTTGATAAAGTTAGAAAGAAACTGGATGATTGGAAGAACAAATCCCCGTCTTTTGCTGGGAGATTGCAGTTGCTCAAATCTGTTCTTTCTTCACTGCAAGTTTACTGGGCTTCAGTGTTTCTCTTGCCTTCAAATGTTATTGAGGACATTGAGAGACTTATGAATAGGTTTTTGTGGAGTAATTCTGATCCTGCTAAGGGTAAGGTTAGAGTATCATGGGAAAGTGTTTGTTTCCCCAAACATCAAGGGGGGTTGGGTATAAAGTCATTAAGAACCAAGAACAAAGCCCTTCTGACTAGGCATATATGGGACCTGACATCTGGTAAGAACACCATTTGGACTAAATGGGTCAGGGAATATAAGTTGAAGGGGATTAGCTTCTGGGGTTATAGAAAGATTGAGGGCTCATGTTGGAGTTGGAAAAGCCTGCTTGACAATAGAGCTGACATATGGGCTAATTGTCTGCAAAGCATTGGTAATGGGGCTTCAACTTCAATCTGGTATGATAATTGGTGTCCTCTTAGCCCTTTATCTATGTTCATTACTCCCAGGGACATTCACAGGGCTGGACTTAAGCTTTCATCAACTGTTGATGAGGTGGTGGGATCAAGTGGTTGGTTATGGCCTGAGGAATGGAGGAGCAAATTCCCTTGTTTATTTGAACTTTCTCCACCTCTGCTAACTGAAGGAAAGATGGATATAACTTTTTGGAAGACCAAGAAGGAGACTCTTGAATCATTCTCTACTAGCACTGTGTTTCAGGATCTAAGTCCTGTTAGACCTGAGGCTCCTTGGTCTAAGATAGTTTGGTACAGCCAAGCCATTCCTAGGCACTCTTTCATTCTATGGCTGGCCATTCAAGAAAGACTTTTGACTCAAGACAGGCTGTTTAATTGGGATGTTCAAAATGATATGAAGTGTCCTTTCTGTAATTCAGTCAAAGATAGTCATAGGCACCTTTTCTTTCAGTGTGACTTCCCACTGGCAGTTTGGAATTCTTTGAAGAAGATAGCTGGGCTAGATCAATTCTCTCATAGACTGTGGGAGTGCATTGAAGCTTTGGCTGCAAATCCCATGGGGAAGTCTGTAAAGAGTATAGTTCAAAGGCTTGTGGTGGCAGCTATGGTGTATTTTATTTGGCAGGAAAGGAATCTTAGATTGTTTCAAAAGAAAACAAGAACTAAGGATGAGTTGTGCAAGATTATTCAAGAGACTGTTAGACTGAAGCTGATGGGATTGAGGATCTATGCTAATCCTAGTAGCATTCATCTGAGCAAACAGTGGGGATTCAAGGTGGTATGGAAGGCTCCTCCAAAACAGGTTAATCCATGACTTATTCTCTTTTTGTTATGATTGCTTGGGAGGGGAGGTATGGTTTGGTTTGGATTTTTTCTTGTTATGATATGATGGGATGGGTCACTGGTTTAATTAATTTTAAGTTAACTCTCAGGAAGGTAATAGGAGTTTTAATGGAATATGGGCAGGGTAATTTCTACTTTTGGTTTTTATATCTTAATTCTTTTGGAAACATTATAACTGGGAGGGGGGCTTTGCTGGGAATTTGGAAGGTGTAAGGAGCTCATTTCAGCTTTGGGTAGACTTCTGGCATGGACTTGATCCTGCTTCCCCTGTCAATGTTTTGTTTATTCTGATGGAACTGGTCTGGTCATATGGTAAAAGTTGGACCCTCTGGTGTTGTGATCTGTTGACAATTTGGTCTCTAGTTAGACCAGTTGTCAACTCTGCTTTATGGAGAATGGGTATAGGTGATGGTGGCCTTGGGATAAGGCAAAACCTGGGAGTTGTATGGCTGGAGAAGGGTCATGACATTAGGTTCCTTCTGTTTGATTTGCTTTTTTCTGTTTTTAGATCTAGTCATGACCCTCAAACCACTCTTGGTCATTTATTGCTGAACCTTTTTTTGCTTTGGTGTCTTGAGTCATTTCTCTCCTGTTGGAGATTGGGTGGGGGGCAATTTGGGAATCAAGGTGTTATATGGAACTGGAAATGGCCTTGGGTAGCAACCTTAGATGTTAGCACTTTCCCTGTTAATGTATTAAGGTGTGTCTTTCATACACCTATGTGGAATTTTTTGTTTTTAAAACTTAGGATTATAGGATCTTGCAGTCATGCTAGTGTCTCTTTCACTGCATGGTCTGCTTTTACCTTAAACTGGAGGGGCTTAGGAATGGATATGCAGGAGGTTTGCATCAACCCTGGAGAGATAAGGAAGCTTTGTTCTTCTGTCTTTAGGACATTATATCCCCTTTCTTTTGTTTCTTTACTTGGTTTTTTGCTTTCTAGATCATGGCAGAAGAACATAAACCTTGATATTAAAAGTGTGTGTTTTGGTGTTAACCTGTGTGAGTGGGTGTTCTTAGAGCATTTGCTCAGGGGTGGGGGGTGCTATATGGGTTTTGGTGTCATCTGGAGACTTAAAACACTATGGGTAGAGATCTATATTCATTTCTATTCCTTTCTTTCTCTTATCTTTATTGACACCAGCTGCCTGGTGTTTTTCTTGGGAAGGGAGGGTGGGTATATGATTGATTATATGGGAATGTCACCATTCAGAGGCCTTGGTCCATTTTTGACACTCTGGTATGGTTCTGCGTTGAGGAAAGGAGATTTAGGTATAAATGTGCTCAGGGAGAGCTTAAACCAGGGAGATATAAGGCTGGACCATGCTACTATTAGTAGGACATTATTTCTCTGTTCTTATTTTTCTTTTTTAGATCTGCATAGTAGCATGGAAACCCTCATTTGTTATTTGGTAATCTTTTCTAGACCTTTTTCTTGTTTTTTCACTATTGAGTCTGTTGAGTCTGTCCCACTTGGGACTTTTGCTGGGATGGGTTCCATGGGTTGGGTTAGTTGCTGCTGGATGATTATGGCTGTGGATGAGGTGCTGTGCAAATTTGATAACAGAGGTAATCTGAGGTGGGAGTTTGATAATGGTAGCAGCAAGTCTGGATACAGGGGCATTTTGGTCTTTATTGTAGAATATGTGCAGTGCTTTTGGAAAGGAGATGATGGTGTCTGGATCATTGAGTTGGGCTGCAGGAACTGGTATGTGACTGGAAAGGGGTATAAAGTATGGAGGACTGTTGATAAGTGCAGGATGGTTAAGGGGACTGGTTATACTCAAGTATGGCTTAGCTACTTGTCTTCTTTGATGAGTTTCTGGTATGTTTTGTTTGTTTTGAATTGTGATGATATATTGAGAAGTATGGAAAGTATGGGTTCTAGCATGTCTAGCATTGCCACTACACTGGTGGAAGTTTGTAAAGAATGTAGGCATTGCTGGGATTCCTTATTTGTGGTTTCTTGTCAGAATAAACCACCCTTAAATGTGGTTCTTAGAATCATATTTAAGGTTCATTCTTCTCTGGACTGGTTCAGTGATGGTGCTATGGGAGTTGCTCAGGTTAATGGTGCCAGTTTTATTATGGAGGTGTCAAAAGGCCATGATCTGATTCTACTCTTTATAGTTACATATGAATGTGTGTTTCATGTGTCTATCTATGGGTTATGGGAAAGGCATTATAAATCCATCATGAACCTTAGTTGCTATATGAAATGGGTGGATGGTATTATCTTTAAGTATGAGTATAGTATGAGGCTTGTTAGATGCTTGATAATTGGAATTTTTAGAGTGTCTGGATTCGTAAAAATTGCTAAGGCTAGAGGATATAAGTTTGGATGCTCAAGTTATTGCTTTAGTGTTTGTAAAGGAACTGGTTATGGGATTGTTGTTTGTTGGTTTGAATTAGATGGGCTTGAGAATGTTCGGCTAATGATTATTTTGAGAGGTAGGTATTGTTTGTGGATTGGGCTTTGGGGTAATACCAAGTGCTACTGGACCGGATTGGAGCTTAGATTTTTGACAAGGATTATAGGTTGGGCTATTTGGTATAGGCTAGATGGGCTGGTTGTTGGTAATATAGGCAGAGTGGATTGGGCTGAGAAGGAGGATGCACGTATCATTGGGCTGAGGAAGTTTTCTGCTGGATCTTGGGCTGTTCTGATGACAAAGAAACATGGAGCCCACTGGATCAAAGATAGGTGGGCTGGAATAGATTGGGCTTATCGTATTTGTATTTTTTGGTTGTATGTGTTGGGCCTTTGTTGGGCTTTCAACATTTGGTTAGTGGGTGTAGGTTTTTGTTAGTTGGCCCACGGTGTGTTTTTTATTTTGGGCTAACTTTTGACCTTGGGTCTATGTCCCGGGTCTTGGTTAGTTCTTTTTTGTAATTTCTTTTAAATATCAATAAATGTTTGCCGGGGATTTTCCCCTTTTTCCAAAAAAAACCCTAAACCCTAAACCCTAAACCCTAAACCCTAAACCCTAAACCCTAAACCCTAAACCCTAAACCCTAAACCCTAAACCCGAAACCCCAAACCCCAAACCCCAAACCCCAAACCCCAAACCCCAAACCCCAAACCCAAAACCCCAAACCCCAAACCCCAAACCCCAAACCCCAAACCCCAAACCCCAAACCCCAAACCCTAAACCCTAAACCCCAAACCCCAAACCCCAAACCCCAAACCCCAAACCCCAAACCCCAAACCCCAAACCCCAAACCCCAAACCCCAAACCCCAAACCCCAAACCCCAAACCCCAAACCCCAAACCCCAAACCCCAAACCCCAAACCCCAAACCCCAAACCCCAAACCCCAAACCCCAAACCCCAAACCCCAAACCCCAAACCCCAAACCCTAAACCCTAAACCCTAAACCCTAAACCCTAAACCCTAAACCCTAAACCCTAAACCCTAAACCCTAAACCCTAAACCCTAAACCCTAAACCCTGTCGATGAGGATGATGACGAGTGCTTTGATGCGGATTTGGGTATTTGGGACCATGAACTCGCATTGGCGCATAAGTTCTTCAACTCTAATACTCGGCCACCGGATGATGAATATGAAAAATGGTCAAAAGAACTCAAGGCATACTTTAGGAGTTTAAAGAAGAATTCGCCACCAAAGGGCTCTCCAAAAAAGAATGTTGTGAGTGTTGTGCAAGATGATGGCAAGGAAGGTGATAGTGATGATGTGGAGTTCGAGATGCATGAGTCGGCTCGATTCATGTGCTTGTCTTAGCATTGTTCCTTTTATTTTTTCTTGTTGGTTTGTTTTAGTTTGTTTGGTTGTTTGGGCCGTGGGCCTTTGTTTGTCTTGGTTGTTGGGCTTTGTGCCTAGTGTGGTAGGTTGTTGGGCTTTGTGCCTTAGTTTGTAATCCCTTTACTTGAGTTATTAATAAAAGTTTGCCGGGGTACCGTCCCCTTTTTCCAAAAAAAAAACCCTAAACCCTAAACCCTAAACCCTAAACCCTAAACCCTAAACCCTAAACCCTAAACCCTAAACCCTAAACCCTAAACCCTTGTAACCCCTTATAACCCCTTGTTCTTCCCAGCCGTCTCCTTGCATCTTGAGCACTAATCATGAAACCAGCCCTAGTATGTATGCTCATGGTGAAGATCATCAACAGAGGGCTGGTCGGTACTCTACAACATACACCGAGGAGGAATTAGCCACCTTACGTGCTCAAAACATGGCTCACGATGCTAAATTGATGATGGAAGCGGGTCACCCTCCTTGTGGTTACAAATCTGCTAACCCTAGAGCAGTGGGATTAAAGATTAAAGGCCTTAGAAGCAATAACCGGTCTAAGCCTGCAGTTAGGTATGGTCCTCTCCTCTCTGACTTGCGTATAAAAGGATTTGTTGAAGAAACTAAGCGTATAACCGAAAGAAGCAGAACAGGGGCACTGAAATGGTCCTCTGTTTTAGCCGAAAAAGCTGACCAATATGTTGAGGAGGTGAGTTCGGATGGTGACAGTGACCAGACCCATGGTTCTGTTATGGAAGAAGAGTATGAGCAGGACCGTAACCCCTCTGTTATGGAAGAAGATGTACAAGATGTGTGTGGTGATACGTCCTTGACTCCAAATCAGCAGCAAGGTAATGGCTGCAAGCCTTCTTCTGTGACAGGTCTGAATTCTGCTCCTGTAGATTCAATTCTGGTTGAAAATGAAAAGGAAATCGCTGCTCCTGTTAACAATGTTTGGCTAAAGCTTAAAACCGAAGGGATGTCGTTTGCGGATATGATTCGTGCCAATTCGGATGAGTATGACATGAAACTTGATTTTATTCCTCCAGTCATCACTCCTGAAGGAAAGTGTCGTGTTGTGTTCACCAAAGAAGACCTAAAAGAATCGGCCAAGGTATTCTCTTTTTACCTTTATGGTTATTTTTTGGGAACTTCTATGGATTTTAGTAGAGTTAATATGACGCTGAGGCGTTTATGGAAAGCGTATGATATAGCGGATATATCTAAATGTTCCCTGGGATTTTTCTACTTTAAATTCAATAGCGAAGAAGGTATGAAGGGAGCTCTTGAAAATGGACCCTGGCTTGTCAACAACATCCCCATCCTCCTAAACAAGTGGGAACCGGGTCTGTGTATAAAACGGGCTGAACCGAGTGTTATTCCCATGTGGGTTACGGTTCATGACGTTCCTATGGAAATGTGGACTAAGAGGGGTATGAGTATTGTGTTTAGTGGGGTGGGTGAACCTCTTCTATTGGACCGGGTTACGCACACCAGAGTGTTAAAAACTTCAGGAAAAATGGGATATGCTAGGGCCCTTGTTAATGCTAAAGCGGAACTGAAACTCCCAAATGAAGTTGAAGTAGAGTATCCGAGTGGTTCTAATGGTCAGGAACGTGTTGGTAAGCTTAATGTTACGTACCAATGGAGACCCCCCTTATGTGATCACTGTGGCGTTTTTGGTCATTCGCATAAGCTGTGCACCATTAGACCGAAAACTGAGGAGGAGAAGGCTGCATTAGCTAAAAAACAAGCCAAAGACCAATCGAAAAAGGCTGGTGTGGGTGAACCTGCAACAACAGATGTTACTGGGGCTAAGGGTAATGGAAACAGTTTGAATGGTACAAAAGCTAATGACAAGGGCAAAAATGTGGCTAGTACTAGTGGGACAAAAAAGCCAAATTCAGGGTTTGATTTTGCTCGAGCCATCCAAGGTCCGAAAACTGCTGCGAAGGGTGTGTCACAACCCCAGAAATCAGCCAATGTGACCACAAAAAAATCTGGACAGCAGCCAGCTAAACCGGGTCTGCAACCCCTTCCTACAGCGAATAGATTTGATATCCTTTCGGAGAAAGCTGGCTGCACGCAAAGCTCTATCCAACAGCCTCAATTTTCTCTTTTTGATGCGGCAGCCAGCTCTAGAGAGCATCAACTGGTTGGTAAACCTATGGACTTGCATCTAAACGTAGGGGGTGTTGAGGAAATAAGCTCTAAGAACAAGCAGAATAGTAAAGATCCAGACCATACCCAAGTGGTTTGCACCATCAACAAGCAACAAATGATGGATCCGGGTCGCATCCTCCCACACTGGCCAGATCCGAAGCCCAACTCGAATTATGCAGATACTATGATGGATAATATTATCAATTATTCGGACTCGGAATGCTCGGTGACAGATTTTGGGATCACAGAGGAACAACGTCGTGTGATCCGTCGTGCTATCGTCAAACACAAGCGCGTGAAGCACGAGGATACCGTCAAGTGGTCACAAGGCGAATGGGATTATTTTTGGGAACAGTGTGATATTCTTGGGATCGACGGGGATCTCCTTATAGAGAATGTGGGAGAAGATCTTAGCGGCACGGCTCAATTTTTTGCTCGTCAAATGAAATCGGGTGTGGCGTTTGATCCGGTAGTCTCCCGTCCCTCTACTCGCAAATAATCATGTGTATGTCTTCCTTGTTTAGTACTCTGGTCGGGTTCTGTCCGTGTGTTTGTGTGTTGTCGCGTCTGCTTGTTTTCGGTAATTTCTTTGTTTTGGTTTATGACCGATATAGCTTCTGTTTAGCTTGGGACCTTTGTTTTTTGGAGTTGGGCATCCTGTTCAGGGACTGGAAAATGGTTGGGAGCAGGATTTCTTTTATTTGCTGGCCCAAGGTTCTCGGCCCATGTCTGCAATTGTTTCTCAGCTTACTGTTTTGGGCTACTGGTAGTGGCCTAGTTGTGTTGTATTTTGGCAAGAGTTATAGGCTCATTGGCTATGGTTTGTTTTGGGCCCAGCCCCCCTTGTTAAGCCCATTGCGATTCTGTCTCCACAGGCCTATCCAGCGGCTTGTTTCTGCTCAGTTTGAAGGCCCAAGATTATGTTAGCAGCTTTTGAAGGCCCTTGTACTTGGGTTTGTTTTTATTCGGCTGTTTTGGAAATCGTAGTGAAGGCCCACTTGGTTTTAGTGGGTTTGATTTAGTGTTTCCTTAGTTTCCTTAATTTTAGAGTTAGTCTTTATGTTGGTAGAAAATATGTCGCCTACTATTTTTTGGTTAGTGATGTAGTAGGTCTTATATTTTCTTTTTAGAGGTTCCCGGAGTCTGTTCCGGGGGTGTCCTCTTTTAGGAGTTCTCGGGGGGTATGCCCCCTTAAAACCTGTACAATCACCATTTGGGAATATATTTTGCCGGGCAATGCCCATTACCCAAAAAAAACCCTAAACCCTAAACCCTAAACCCTAAACCCTAAACCCTAAACCCTAAACCCTAAACCCTAAACCCTAAACCCTAAACCCTAAACCCTAAACCCTAAACCCTAAACCCTAAACCCTAAACCCTAAACCCTAAACCCTAAACCCTAAACCCTAAACCCTGATGGTGTTTTGAAAAAATTGGATCGGGCCATGTCAAATGAGTCGTTTATTGATGCTTTTCCTATGGCCAATGCCAAGTTTTTGCCATTCCTGAAGTCTGATCATACTCCTATTGTGGTTACCCTCCCTGAGATCCCTTACCCCAAGCCAAAGCCTTTTAAATTCCCAAACTTTCTAGCCTATAAAGATGAATTTTTGCCGTGTGTTTTGACAGCCTGGGCTGCTCAGGTAGATGGGTGTGCTATGTACTCTGTGGTGACAAAGTTAAAGGCTACCAAAAAGAGTATTCGCAAGCTGAGTTACAAGCAAGGTAACCTCCATACCCGGGTGGCTAAACTTAGATCCGAACTGGAACTTATCCAAACAGAAGTTAATATGTATCCTGCTGAGCCTGTCCTAAGGGAAGAAGAAGGGCGTTATCTGAAAGCATACAATGATGCTGTCAGGGATGAGGAGTTGTTTTTGAAGCAAAAAGCTAAAGTCGGTTGGTTAAAGGAAGGTGATCAGAACACAAAGTACTTTCATAGAATGGTTAAAGCAAATCAGCACAGGAATCGTATTCACTCAGTTGAGAACCTGCATGGGGAGATCCATTCTGGCCACCTGGTTGCGGGTCAATTTGTGGAACATTTCCAATCGGTTCTGGGGACTAGTATGGCTGTTGACCTTATTGCTGACCCTGACCACCTGTTCACCAGGAAGATCCCTACGCTTGATGCTGATCACATGACTCGGGAGGTCACCAGTACTGAAATCAAATCTGCGTTTTTTGATATTGAAGATGACAAAGCTCCTGGCCCGGATGGCTTTACAGCCAAATTTTTCAAGGCAGCCTGGAGTGTGGTGGGGGAAGAGGTGTGCAAGGCTGTCAAAGACTTCTTCCATAATGGTAAGTTGCTTAAAGAGGTCAATTCCACAGTTATAGCCCTTGTTCCCAAGCTGAATACCCCTAAGAAAGTCTCGGATTTCCGCCCAATCGCATGTTGTAATGTGCTATACAAAGGTATTAGCAAAATCATCACTAATCGAATAAAAGGAGTGCTTGACAAAATAGTTGATGATAACCAATGTGCTTTTATTCCGGGTCGCCTTATCAGTGACAATATCATGCTCACCCAGGAGCTAATGCGGAATTATCATCGAAACACTGGCAAACCTAGGTGTGCCTTTAAAATTGATATTCAAAAAGCCTATGATACAGTTGAATGGAGTTTCTTGAAGACGGCTCTTATCCACTTCGGCTTCCCTGATAAAATGGTTAAATGGATCATGACATGTGTCTCTACGACCTCCTTTTCTATTGCTGTGAATGGTGACCACCATGGTTATTTCAAGGGGCAAAGGGGGTTAAGACAGGGAGACCCCATCTCTCCTTATTTGTTTACTTTGGTCATGGAGGTCCTTACCCTCATGATCAAAAGAAGAGTTGCTCACAATGACCAATATCAATATCATTGGAAATGTGAGGAGGTAGAGCTGACTCACTTATGCTTTGCTGATGATCTCTTCTTATTCTGCCACGGAGATACCGCTTCAATCCACACCCTTATGGCTGCCTTAGATGAATTTAAAGATGCTTCAGGCTTAGTCCCCAGTATCCCCAAAAGCACAGTTTATTGCAGCAATGTTAGTCCAGAGGTCAAAGAGATGCTGAATAACCACATTCGATTCCGTGTTGGGGAGCTTCCAGTCAAATACCTTGGTGTTCCGCTTATCTCTACTAGACTCAAACACAAGGATTGCACCCCTTTAATTGATAAGGTGAAAAACAGAATTTCTGATTGGAAGAACAAATCGTTATCTTTTGCTGGCCGTCTTCAGTTGATATCTTCAGTCCTGAACTCCCTCCATGTTTATTGGTCTTCAGTCTTCATTCTGCCAGTGGCTGTGTCAAAGGAGGTTGAAAAACTTATGCGCGGTTTTCTATGGTGTCATGGGGAGATGAAGAATGGAAAGGCTAAAGTGAAATGGAAAGATGTGTGCATCCCTATGAAACATGGAGGTCTGGGGCTTAAAAGGCTGCGCACCTGGAATAAGGCCTTAATAGCTAAGCACACGTGGAACATTGTTAGTAGGAAAAAGTCGTTATGGGTCAATTGGATCTATACAAATCGGCTTGGGGATTATAACTTCTGGGAATTGACTGAGAAGGGTGATGTTTGTTGGGGTTGGAGGAAGATTTTGGAGTTGAGATCTCAACTTAGGTCCCATATTATCCACCTAATAGGGGATGGCCAAAACACCTCTGCTTGGTTTGATAACTGGCATGAGATTGGGCCACTTAGCAATATCTTAACCCACCGAAACATGAATGAAGATATGCTAAATAGGCACATGAAAGTGAGTGACATTGTTGAGAATGGGGAATGGTTGTGGCCTGACGACTGGCAGGAGAGATTCCCGAGCATTGCGAACACAGGTTGCCCTTCCATTGACCCTGTGAAGAAAGATAAGACAGGATGGAAGACGAATGATGGGAGTGTGACTGAATTCTCAGTGGGAACTGTCTGGAGAGACCTGCAAGAAGTAGGTGCTGCTGTCCCTTGGGTGAAACTAGTTTGGTTTAACCAAAACATTCCCCGCCATGCCTTCATCCTTTGGCTTGCCCTCAAACACAAGCTGAAAACCCAGGATATAGTGGGACAATGGCAGGGAATAGGCAACCTTAGCTGTGTTTTTTGTCAAGGTGGTCCAGATAATCATAACCACCTTTTCTTTGAGTGCAGCTTCCCTAAGGATATTTGGATTGGCCTTCAACCGTTGACCACTTGGGGGCACGTCCATGATGATCTGGACCGGATTGTTACCCATCTAAGTGGTTTACAACATGAGAATACTATCTGGAGCATCGTTAATCGGCTCACTTTTGCTGCTGCTGTATACTTCGTTTGGCAGGAGCGAAATAGGCGCATCCATGAAAAAGTCTCTAGGACGAGAGGGGAGATTCTTGGCCTGATTACAAACTCTGTTAAACTCAGATTGCTGGGCCTCCCTCTAGTCAAAACTGTCACTTCTTTGCAAGTGGCCAAAGTGTGGGATCTTCAGGGTATCCAATGGACTGAACCGGGTAATCGTCTTAATAATGTTAGACCAAATTAACTGGAAGTATAACACTCAGCTGCAGAGGGGCTTAGAGATCGAGACGTACTGGTTTGAGAACTTTATCACACATTACATGAAAATCCTTTTTACTCTCACTTGCACTCACTCTAAATTTGCTGCTACTGCTGGGCAGGGGTGGGACTTGGTTTGGGTCGTTTTCTGCAGGATTTTTCTGGTTTGCTGGGCTATGGGGAGGGGCATGGGCTGGGTTGTCATCTGTGGGATGGGTCTCTTGGGTTGGGTCGGAGTTATAAGGGGGAGGAGGGTAGGTTTAAACCATAGTTATTCTTGGTGTTATCTGGTGGATTGTTCCTTTCCCTCGTTTCTTTGGTCTGTAGGTTTCACCCCTGCCTCTTGGCTGAACCCTTTTAGTGGTGATAGGTGGTGGCGTTTTATGTGGTGGTTAGGATTTCCAGGTGCTTGGTGTATAAGCACAAACCCGGGAGTCATAAGGTTGGACTGGATAGGGGTGGCGTTTTTCAGGAGGAAACCCAATTTGTTCTATACCCCGATTCCAGAAACCCACTCGTTTATTTGGCCGAAAACTAATGATCTCTGTCTTGTCTCTTATTACATTGGGCATGTTATCATGGGGGGTTGGGACAGGTGCACTTCCACTATGGATGGCATGGTTCAAAATTGGTTGTTGATGTTTTTGGATCTTAAAGACTTTCTAAGCTTCAAGACCTGGACGCATCAGGAACATCTTATCCCCTGGTTTCGATTTAATGCGACTGGGTGGCATATTCAGAGGAAGATCATCGGTAAGGACTGTTACTGGACTGTTAACATGCAGGCCCAGTTGTGGGCTTACAAGTGCTGCGGTGATTTGATGAAGGCTATTGAGAATTATGTTAGAATGTTGCTTAAGGCCCATGGTTGGGGCTGGAATGTGATGGCCCATAACCGGGCCCAGGAAAGATTCTGCTGCTGCTGCTTGCTGAGAAGACGGCCCAAGATTCAGCCGAATCAAACCCGGTGGGGGGAGCCCACCAGGAGTCGCCTTAAGTTTGCAAGCTGGGCTCCTCTTTTGATCAAATATCTGCTGCTGTGGCTTGGTATTATTCGCCTGCTGGGCCGGTGTCTCGTCTACAAGTTGAAGGCCCATTTCAGCTGGGTTAAAATGTTGGATTATCTGCAGAAGGCCCGGGAATATATTCAGGATTGGAAGCCGGGTATCTGGGCTTCAAACTGGCCCATGCCTATCAGGTGGCCCAGATTTCTTGGTTTGATTCTCAACTGGATGTTATTTGCTGCTACATTAAAACAGCCTATTGGGCTCAGCCTAGAAGGCCCTGCTGGGTGTCTCCTTATTTGTTCCTGGGCTACTGTTGAAGACCGTGTCCCTGTTGCTGTTTTTGGGCTGCTATTGGGGCTTGACCTTAAGGCCCGGTTTTTTGCTAGCTGTTATGTTCTTGGGCCGTTATTAATCCGGATTGTAGGCCCTCCTTATCTTATTTGGGTTTAGATAGTTGTTTTTATTTGCCATAGAGTTTTTGTGTTGTAATATTTTGGTAGAAAATATATGTATCCTACTAGGGTGGCTAGTGTCGTAGTAGGCGTTGTATGTTTTCTTTTATAGAGGTCCCCGAAGCATGTTTCGGGCGGTGTCCTCTTTTAGGTGTTCTCGGGGGGTATGCCCCCTTAAAACCTGTACAATCACCTTTTGGGAATATATATTTGCCGGGCAATGCCCTTTACCCAAAAAAAAAAAAAAAAAAAAACCCTAAACCCTAAACCCTAAACCCTAAACCCTAAACCCTAAACCCTAAAAAACCCTATCATTTGCACACTTCCCGTTCTCTCACTTTCCCGGCGATTTTGGCGAATTCAGGCGATTTCACTTTTCTCGCTTCGTTTCTTCGTTTTTCTTCCTGATTGTTCAATCTTTCCACTGATTAACAATCATCGTTCATTGATTGTTGCTTTAATCAATGATTCCGGTGCTGCAAATGGGTAATTCGAATCATTTGAAGGCAAAACCACCTGATCCTGTGTCGAATACCCAGGGGTTTCATTTGTCAACTGATATCGTCATGGATTCTCAGTCATCTGGTGATTTGATGCAAATTAATAACACTGTACTGAAGAACAATTCATCGGATTCCTGTTTGATGAATAATGCTACTGTTCCATTGGCTCGTAATCCCTGCTCAGACGTCTGGTCTGTTAACGAGCAAGGACTGGTTCCTAATGTGTTTGCTGAGTCGTTTGCTTCTTATAACAAGTTCTATAACACTTCTGAGGCTGATTCAGGGAAGCACATGATTCGAATTCTGATATCGAACAAGAATGGAACTCCTGTTTATGCATCAATTCCTGCTCCTGAGGGTCCTTTGTCTGTTTTTGATCCTGTTATTGAAGGTATGATACTTAGATTCATTGGCAACTCTGAATTGGATCCTATCTTTACTAGGTATATGCATATCTATCTGTTGCAATCTGTGAGTAATGTTGAATTTGAGGAGGAGTTTAAGAGGCTTATGGTTAAAATTGGCTCTGAGTTTGTCATTAGGAGAGATTGTAAACTGCTAGATGAGGTTTGGTTTGATATTGATTCTGTTAAGTGGTTGAATGTTAATTGTAAGGGGTTATCTACTGTTGTGCCTGTGTTCTCTGATAGTATTAATGCTGAGTTTCATAGGAGTTGTAGTGAAAGGTTCAGGGAGGGTGGACAAGGGGGAAATGTTGGGAGTTTCTTTGGAACAGGGGATAAAATGGTGTTAGCATTGGCTGCTGCTTTTAATGATCAGTGGTCTAGTGGCTGGCACAAGATTATGTGTGGATTTAGAAGGGTTGGGCAGAATTTAGGGGTTCAAACTTCTGAGCAGGTTGATATGGAACAGGAGAACAATGTGGAGATGGCTGAGACTTTGGCTTTATTGCTAAAAAGGAAGATTTTGTATAGGGAGAAAGTTTTATATGATATACAAAACTGTTTTATTGATGAGACTCCAGAGTGTATAACTAAGGGTGTAGGGAAGAAAAGGAGGGCTATGGCTGAAAAACCTCCTGATTTGGTTGTTACACCTATGGGTAAAAGAGTAATAAATTTGTTAAAGTATAAAAGAGAAGGGGAGAATGCTAGAAAGAGGGGCATAAAGGCTTGTAAAGAGTTTGTGAAGGCAGGGTTCAATATGGGTAAATCATCTGAGTTGCCTGATGGCATGTCTGGTCCCTCTTTTTACTATGAAACTGTCACTTTTGGTGAGAACTGTTTTAATGAATTGGAGTTGGAGGAGACTACAGTTGCCATGGATAATGATGGGAAGGAGGAGGAATCTAATCTGAAGGGTCCTAAGGTTGGAGACAAAGTGAGTAGGAAAGTTTATGTCAAGAAAACTATGAAAGAGATTATGGATGCTATGAAGAATAGGCTGCATAAGTTTAAGATTTTGTGCAGGCCTAAAGAATGTAACCTTGGTGCTGTTCCTAATGCTCTGACAGAGGGCATCTTAGGGTCTATCCCTATTGTGCCTAATGTTGTGTTTGATGCCAAGGTTGATGAATCTGGCAAGGTGATTAGTAATATTGAAAAGATCATTGCTGAGCAGGTTGTGGTTATGGAAAAACAGAAGGCAGAGTTGGATAAGCAGAAGAGAGAATTAGAAATCAAAAGCCTAGAGTTGGCAAGATTACAGGTGGAAATTAATAATCAGGGGAAAGAAGGGGAAGGTAATTTGAATAAGAAGGAAGGACAGGGTAATGATGGGGAGGCTAGTGGGTCTTATGCCAGGGCTGTTACTGGTAAGGACAGGGAAAAGGTGGTGAAAGCTATTTCATATGTTGAGCCTACTGTGCTAGAAACTGGGGAGAAAGTGATTCTAATTAAGAAAGAGGCAGTGGCTGCTATTAGGGAGAAATACAGATTGCACTTGTATGGGTATTTTGTGGGAACTGAGTGTACTTTGTCTTGGGCAAGGTTCCATCTTCTTAGAATGTGGAAGGTGTATGGGCTAGTTGAAGTTACTTCTAATGGCAATGGTATCTTCTATTTCAAGTTCAAGTCTGAAAAGGGTATTGAGGAGGTCTTAAAAGCAGGTCCTTGGACTATAAGGACTATTCCCTTATGTTTGAAGAGATGGGAAGCTGGTGTTAGCCTAGCAAAGCCTGAGCCAAAAACAATTCCCATGTGGATCACTGTTAGTGGCATACCAGCAGAGTTGTGGGATAAGGAGGGGCTATGTGGTATAGGCAGTTGTATTGGGAATCCTATCACTTTTGATCCTGTCACTATTGATAAGTGTGCTAAAGGGGATACTGCAAATTTTGCTAGAATTCTGGTGGATACCCCTGTGATGGATGTGTATCCTATCTCAGTCAAAGCTCTTTATGTGGGAGAGGAAAATGGTGCTCAAACAACAGTGGATATAAAAATAGCATATCCTAAAATGCCTGTTCATTGCAGGCATTGTAGAGTATTTGGTCATAAGTATGAGGACTGTAATGTCAGGGAATTATCTGAAGAGGAAAAGCAGACCAGGCTAAAGAAAGCTGAAGACATGAAGAATAATGGGGCAGAACTGAAGAAGAGTGTTCAGTTTGATGATGAGGGTTATCAGTATGTGGGCAGAAGAAATGTCTTGAAACCTGTTACTAATCCACATGTGAAGAATGGGCAGGGTAGTAGTGGTCCTGTTAAGGGTAAAAATGTCCAGAATGAAGGAGCTGGAAAAGAGAATATGCAAAACAGGCAGAATGCTAGTTCCAGTAAGAGTCAGTCTAGCCTTAATTTACAACAGGGTACAGGGAATCAGGGGTCTAAAAAGGGTAATGGAGTTGTTAAGGGTAATCAAGGGGGAATTCAGGGCAACAAGGGTATGAGAACTTCTGGGCAGGAATACAGGGTCAAGAACACTAACAGGAATCAAGTTGCTAATGGAGGTAGGGGTGGTATTGAAGTGAGGAATCCTTTTGAAGTTTTAGAAGATCTGAGCAGTGCTGTGGATGAGGATGCTTTGATGGCTGATAGGCAAGAGGATGGTGCTAAACCTACAGTTGCTGATAGTGTCAAGAGAGAGAAGATTATTACCCAGTCTTTAGATGATTACTATAAGGGGATATCAGAAGAGCAGAAGAAGGAGCTGATGGATTATATCAACAATCAGGAAGTTCCTAAAAGGGAAGTTGCCTCTTCCTGGTCTTTTGCTCAATCTAAATTTTTTTCTATTATGTGTAGTAAGTATGAATTTCTTGCAGGATTGAAATGTTTGACACAAGATTTGGAAGAGGATGAGGATGTCAGCTCAGAAGATAATGAGATTGGGGGATTTATGAAGATTGATGGTGATAGTCCAATGCAGAAGGTGCAGGAATTGCATTCTTCTGAGGAAAAGAAGGTTTCCCAATGAATGCTCATAACTTGAATATTTTAGCTTGGAATGTTAGAGGTATGTCTAACACTTCTAAGCAAAATGAGATTATGGAATTGTTGAATGATAAGCATGTTAGTATTTGTTGTTTACTGGAGTCTCATGTGAAGGGGAATAATTTGGCTAAGGTGTGTAGTAAAGTTTTGAATGGCTGGGAATGGGTTTCAAATAGGGAGTATTGTGCCAACTGGGTTAGAATTATTATAGGATGGAGAGGTAATTTAGTGGATGTTATGGTGATAGAGTGTACCTCTCAAGTTATACACTGTTTTATTAGGCCTAAGGATGGTAGAGCAGGGTTCTTTTGCTCCTTTGTCTATGGGTTTGTTAAGTATCCTTTGAGAAGACCCCTGTGGCAAGACCTGATGATGTTTGGGAAGACTGTTAGGATGGAACCTTGGTTGCTGATGGGGGACTTTAATGTTGTGTTGGATCCTAGTGAAAACTCTATGGGGTCTTCATTGGTGACTAGTGCTATGTTGGATTTTAGGGAGTGCTGTGGGGAATTAGGAGTGGATGATGTGCCTTCAGCTGGTTTAAGGTTTACCTGGAACAAATCTCCTGGTAAAACCAATGGGTTACTTAAGAAGTTAGACAGAATTATGTGTAATGAGAGCTTTATGAATATCTTTAAAGACTTCTCTGCTGTCTTTCTGCCATTTCTAACCTCAGATCATGCTCCTGGGCTTGTTTCGTTTAAGGGTAATCAAGGGTGGAAACCAAGGCCGTTTAAGTTCATGAATTATTTGGCTAGTAATCCTAAGTTTATGCCTATTGTGGAAGCTGCTTGGAAGGCCAATGTGAGAGGCTGCCATATGTTCTCTCTTGTTTCAAAGCTTAAGAGCCTTAAAAAACCATTTAGGAAACTGGGTAGGGAGCAGGGTGATTTACATGAGAAAGTGCAAACATTAACTAAGGAATTGGGGAAGGTTCAGGAGGAAATGGTTAAAGATCCTCACAATGGGTATCTTAGAGAAGAGGAGGTGAAAAGGGTTAAGGCCTTAAAGGAGGCTTCTTTGAATGAAGAACTGTTTCTAAAGCAAAGGGCAAAAGTGGAATGGTTGAAAGCTGGGGATCAAAACACTGCTTATTTTCACAAAGCAGTTAAAGGCAAATTAAGTAGGAGCAGGATTAATTCTGTTCTGGATGGTAGTGGGAATTATTTTGAAGGTGGTCTGGTTGGGGATGTTTTTGTTAAGCATTTTGAGGGATTCATGGGTAAGAATGTTCCTGTTCAAAGAATTAGGGATGCTGATTCTTTATTCTCTACTGTTCTCCCTCCTGAGGCTGCTGAGGCAATGGTAAAAGAGGTTTCTGATGAGGAGGTTAAACAAGCTATCTTTGCTATTGATGATGACAAAGCTCCTGGACCAGATGGCTTTTCTTCTAAATTCTTTAAAGCTGCATGGACTACTGTGGGCAAGGAAGTGTGTGCTGCTGTTAAAGAGTTCTTTCATAATGGAAAGCTGCTTAAAGAGGTAAATGCTACTTTGATCTCTTTGGTTCCTAAATGTACTAATCCTAGGAGTGTCTCTGACTATAGACCAATTGCTTGCTGTAATGTTCTGTATAAGTGCATTACTAAGATTTTATGTGAAAGAATGAAAGGGTCTTTAGGGGTGATAGTGGATGATTGTCAGAGTGCTTTCATCCCAGGGAGGCAAATTAGTGATAATATTTTACTTTCACAAGAGCTGTTAAGGAATTACCATAGGAAGGTTTGGGAACCCAGGGTAGCTTTGAAAATTGATTTACAAAAAGCATATGATACTGTAAACCATGATTTTGTTGAGTTATGCCTTATTAGGTTTGGATTTCATCCTTGTATGGTTAGTTGGATTATGACCTGTCTTAGATCAGCTGCTTATTCCATTAATGTTAATGGGGAAAGTTTTGGATATTTTAATGGGCTGAGGGGTCTTAGACAAGGGGATCCTATGTCTCCTTATCTGTTTACAATTGTCATGCAAGTGTTGAAATTAATTCTTGATAGGAGGATAGCTGAGAGTGGTGAGTTTAGGTACCATTGGAAATGTAGTGGCCTTAGGTTAACTCATGTCTGCTTTGCTGATGACTTGTTAGTTTTTGCACATGCTGATGTAAATTCTATCAGAATTGTTAAGGCTGCCCTTGAAGAATTTAGTGGAGTTTCAGGTCTTATGCCTAATCTAGGGAAGAGCACTATGTATTTTGGAAATGTCCCTAACTCTTTGCAGGAAAGGATTGTCCAGTTGCTCCCTTTTAAAGTGGGGAGTTTGCCAGTCAGATACCTTGGGGTGCCTTTGCTGTCAAAGAGGCTATACTCAAAGGATTGTACTATTTTGGTGGACAAAGTGAGGAAAAAGCTGGATGATTGGAAGAACAAGTCATTGTCTTTTGCAGGCAGATTGCAACTAATAAAGTCTGTCTTATCTTCTATGCAAGTTTATTGGGCCTCAGTCTTTCTTCTTCCTGTGAACATAATTGAGGATATAGAGAGGCTAATGGGGAGATTTCTATGGAGTCATGCTGATCCAGTCAAGGGCAGAGTGAGAGTGTCTTGGGAGAATGTGTGTTTTCCTAAACATCAAGGGGGCCTGGGAATAAAGTCTTTAAGGGTAAAGAATAAAGCTCTCCTTTCTAGACATATTTGGAGTATTATATCTGGGAAGGAAACAATCTGGACAAGGTGGGTGAAGGAAAATAAGCTTAAAGGGATCAGTTTTTGGGGGATCAGGAAGATAGAGGGGGCTTGCTGGAGTTGGAAGAGTTTGTTAGATAGCAGGAATGAAATATGGGCCCATTGTCTGCAAAGCTTAGGTGATGGGTGTGATACTTCAGTTTGGTATGACAATTGGTGTCCTTTAAGCCCTTTGTCATCTTTTATCTCACCAAGAGAGATTCACAGGGCTGGATTTAGTTTGGACACCAAGGTTGCTGAGGTGATCTCTAATGGAAATTGGAGGTGGCCAGAGGAGTGGAGGAGGAAGTTTCCTTGTTTGTTTTCTTTGACACCCCCTATCCTGGTTTATGGTAAGAAAGATATCACATTCTGGAAAACCAATCAGGAGACTTTGGAGTCTTTCTCCACTAGAGCTGCTTTTAAAGACTTAAGCTTGTCTAAGCCAGATGCCCCTTGGGCAAAACTGGTTTGGTTTAGTCAAGCTATACCCAGGCACTCATTTACTTTGTGGTTAGCTATTCAAGAGAGGTTGTTAACTCAGGATAGGTTGGTTAGATGGGATGCCAAGGATGTGCTGTGGTGTGGTTTTTGTGGTGTTGAAAGAGACAGTCATGACCATCTGTTCTTTCAGTGTAATTATCCCTCAGAAGTATGGAAGAGGTTGAAGGATATTGCTGAATTGAGCCAATTTCCTGACAGGCTGGAGGATTGTGTTAATAGCCTGACTGAACTGCCCATGAGGAATACTATTAGAAGCATTATACAAAGGCTGATGTTGGCTTCTATAGTATATTATCTTTGGCAGGAAAGGAATCTCAGGCTTTTTCAAAAGAAATTCAGAAGTGTTGATGACTTATGCAAGCTCATTCAAGAAACTGTGAGACTGAAACTGTTGGGATTAAGGATTAAAGCCTCAAAGAGCAGCATTCAGTTAAGCAGAAGATGGGGTTTCAAGATGGAATGGAAGGATCCTTCAAAACAGGTTTGATGATTTGGTTAATTTCCTTTTTATTAGTTTTGGTTACATGGGAGGGTGGATTTTTGGTTTGGGTTTACATCAGGGATGGTTTGTTACCATGGGGTCTAATTTGTTTTTGTAAGCTGCTTCATAACATATTGGTTAATTTGGTAAATCTGGTTTTGGGTTGGGTTACTGTCATAATGATATGGATCATTTATTTTAATATAATAGTCAGGACAGGTTTTGGGCAGGGAGGGATTATGGGTATCTTGGATGGTGAAAGGTGGTCATTTCAGCTCTGGGTAGTGCTCTGGTGTGGGGAAACCCATGCTTCCTGGTGCTTTAGTCACCTTTTGCTCTTCTTTTTATTTTTGTCCTGGTGTGTTAATAATGTTAGGTGGTGTTCTGTTCTGCTGATATTTATACCTTGTATAAGGTCTAGTATCAGTTCTGTCCTTTATGAGAAGGGATTAGGATTGTATGGTCTTGGGATGAGACAAAACCTGGGAGTCATATGGATGGAACAAGGTCATATCTTTAGGTTCATGTCCTTTGTTATGTCTTTTATAGTTTTTAGATCTGGATATGACCTTGAAACCTTGTTATTTTGTTCCTTCTTAAGCCTTTTCTTGGTTTGGTGTCTTGAGTCTTTTACATCCTTTTGGATGAGGGGGGAGGGTTCTTATGGGAATCAAGGAGTTAATTGGTGGACTAAAAGCCTATGGGTAGTAGCCTTAGATCTTAGTTCCTACCTTGTGTTCTGTGTTTGGTGTGTTCTTCATACACCTGTGGTTTTAATTTTGTGTTTAAAACATAGGAATATAGGATATTGCATACATGATAGTTCCTCTTTAGCTATCATGAATGTTCTCACCTTAGCCTTTGGGGTTTTAGGTTTTTATGTGCAGGAGGTTTGCACTAGCCATGGAGAGATAAGGAAGCATTGTTCCCCTGCTGTTAGGACATTGTTCCCCTTCATTTCCTGGTTTTTTGTTTTGATTTTATTGCTTTCTAGAACTATGAAGAGGAACAAAAACCTGTTTTATTATAGTGTGTGTTTTGGTGTTGGCCTGTGTGAGTTTTATGAGCTCTTGCTCATGGGAGGGGGGTCTATTATGGGTTATGGTGGCATCTGGAGACTTAAAAAACGATGGGTAGAGATCTGGTTTCATTTCTTTCCTACTCTCTTTCTTTCCTTGTTTGTCTTGTTTTTCTTGTTTTTTGTTCTGGGAAAGGGGGGTGGGTTACATAAATATCTATGGGTTGTTATCCTGTGCAGAGAACTTGGTCCATTATTGACACTCTGGCATAGGTCTGCGTTATATGATTGGTGGTTAGGATTATTGAAGCTCATGGGGAGCATACACAAGGGAGATATAAGGCTGGACTGTACTGTTGGCTATAGGACACCATTTTCTCTTTATTTTTTGTTTCTAGCACTATCCAACAGTATGGGAACCCTCAAAATCATTTTGGTAATCTTTCTGAGCCTGTTTTCTTGCTTTTTAATCTTTGAGTCTATTGTGTCAATCCCACTTGGGATCTGTCAGGGATGGGTCAAATTGGGTTGGGGTGATTGCATAAGAAACTGTGGTTTTAAAGTTATGGATATCCTTAATCATGGTAAGGATCTCAGCTTTGATTATATTTGGGAGCAGCTGTGGGATAAAGAGGTTAAGGAGGTTCATAGGGGTAGATCTGTCATTATGCATGGGGTTATTTTAGAAGACTGTAAGACTTATGGTCTATGGGAATGGAGAGGATTGTGTAAAGCTTTCAATTCTGTTGTGCAGCTGCTGCTAAGGTATGATGATCTGTTATTGTGTGTTAGAAGGAACTTAGAGGAGGTAGAAATTAATGACTTCAAGATGCTTAGTACTGCCACTATACTGGTGGAGGTTTGTAAAGGGTGCAAGTATACTTGTTGCTTATTAGTTGCAGCCTATGCTTTTAGCAAGCTGCCTTTGTTCTTGATATTCAGTATCAAGAGTAATGTCTATACTCTATCTTACTGGCATATTTGGGGGTCTATAGGAGTGCATTTGGCTATGCGTTCAGGAGAGATAATAGGTTTAAAGACTGGTTTATTTGTTATTCCTATAGATGCATATGGATGCCTGTTCCATATGACCATTCTGGACAGGTTGTTTGGTGTCTGGGTGGCCTCATTATGTCTGTTGTTCCTTGGAATTTTGAGTTGTGAATTGGCTTTATTGATCATTTTAATATGGATGGTTCTGAAAAGTGTTAGTGTTATAGCCTTATGCTTATGGCTGGAAGGACTTGATAATGGTTTTGATAGTGGGATTAAGAGAAGTTGGGTTTGGTGTGGTAACAAGTTTGAATGTTATGTTAAGGGATCAGATTTAAAAGAAAGGAGGATTGTTAGGTGCTGGATTAAAGCCTGGATGAGTGTTGGATATATGGGTTTTGATCAGGTGGGTTGGATTATAAGGGGTAGTATGGATACTAAATGGGCTAGTATTGGATTGTTAAGGTTGTATAGTGGGTTGTTATTGCTTTTGGATTGGGCAGGCTGGAGGGATGTGTATGGTGGGCCGGTTAAAATGGGTGTTATGGGTTTTAGTAGGTCAATAAATCTTGGGCTGGAACTTGTAAGATCTGGGCTAATGATGGTTAGAAAAGATTGTTTGTTTGTGGGCCGAAGGATTGTGGAATGGTTACTACGGAGAATGGGCTTTATTGGGTATATGGGACAAGGGATATGGAGGAGTTGGATTGGTGGCAGTGGGCTTATGGATCTGCAGCTGAAATGGATGGACTGGCCTAATTTGCGAGGGATATTATTTGATTGGGCTTCTGGTGGGATGTGCTTGTTCCGGATTTATGTCTTGGAACTTTGTTGGGCTTTTAATATTGTCTTTGGGCTTAGGTTTTTATTGTTAGTTTTAGCCCGTTATTATTTTTATGTTTTTGTTTGTTTCTTTTTTTGGTCTAACTTAAGATCTTGGGTCTATGTCCCGGGTCTTGGTTAGGCTTTGTCTTGTACTTCTTTTTTGATCAATAAATGTTTGCCGGGGATCTTCCCCTTTTCCCAAAAAAAAAACCCTAAACCCTAAACCCTAAACCCTAAATCCTTTGACGAAGCAGTAAAGGCAGTCTCCCAAGGTAAAAATTCTGATAATCTTTGTGTTACCCCTTCAAAATCCCCCTGTCTAGTCAATTCGTGCCAACTAGATGTCCCTACACCTGTTAAAAAGCTTGATTTTGAGGTTGAAATGGAAACTGAAGGGGAAAAGGGTTGGGTTACTGAGGAAGATGATGATTCTGAATACGATACCGAATCAGAACAGGGGACTGACATTGATGGGTCGGCTTTGGCCACAAATGTTAATCCCCCTGTGATGGTACACCAGGCTGGGTCAACTGGGGTTCTGCCGAATCCAGAGGACTTTCCCTGTCTAAACCAGGGTGTTGGAAAGTCAGGAACTGGGTTGGGTCAAGTGCAACAGGGGAATTATAATGCTGGCAATGGGCAAAAACAGGGAAATGTTTGGATGGCTAACACACGGGCAGGCCTTTCAATTGCTGATAGAATTAAAATGTCAAAACAAGCTGCCAAAGTTCGTATTGAATATTTTCCCCCTACTATCACTGCTGAAGGCAAAAGTCGTGTGGTTATAACAAAAGAGGATCTGACCAAGGCTGCTAAGATGTACTCCTTGCACCTTTATGGGTATTTTCTGGGAACATCCATGGATTACCATCGAGTGAACTTTTGCCTGAAAAGGGATTGGAAGAATTATGGGATCACTGAAATCACAAAGGGGGCTGCTGGACATTTCTACTTCAAGTTTAACAGTGAAAAAGGTATGAATGATGTCTTAGAGGGAGGGCCATGGTTTGTCAATAACATTCCGTTGTTTCTCAGAAAATGGGTTCCGGGGCTATGTTTGGAAAAGGCAGAACCTTCAGTCATCCCATTGTGGGTCACAGCCCATAATGTCCCCTTGGACTTGTGGACAGATACAGGGATATGCAAGATCATGAGTGGCATGGGGTACCCTCTACTTATGGACCATACTACGGAAGAACGATGCTCAGAACAAACCGGGAAAATGGGCTTTGCCAGGATGCTTGTTGATGTAAAAGCTGAATCAAACCTCCCAAGTGAAGTTGAACTAGACATCCCTGCTACAGAGGAAAGACCAGCAAGAGTTGCCACTATATCCATCTCATACCATTGGAAACCAGCGGTATGCAAGTTCTGTAATGTGTTTGGCCATTCTCTCAAGCAATGTAAACAAAGGCCGAGGACTGTAGAGGAGCTAGCTGAACCTAGTCGCCCTATCCAGGCATCCAGCTCAAAACAAAATCAGGAGACCAATCAGCATGAAGACAATGAAGGGTACACCACAGTGAATAGAAAGCAAAAGGGGAACAATGGTCAAAGACAAGACAGACAGCAGACAAAGGGGAACTCAGTGCAAAGAGCTACAAATGTTGAAGAGAGTACCAGAAAAGGGTATTCCACGAGCAAAAATTCCACAGAAGTGATAGGTGCTAGCACCAGTAGCGACCCAAGGATCCAAAAGAAGATGGGGGAATTACATAATAATTTCATGTCGAACAGCCAACAACAACAAGGAGGTACAAAAAGACCTCATGCTGCCTTAAAAAACAGCCCCAAAACGGTTTACAAACCTGTTATCAAGGTCCAACCGTCTCCAACCTTAACTGCCCAAATACCCAAACCAAACAATCCCACCAAAAAACCCATTGAACCTGTCAACACAGACCTGTCTTCTAACACCTTTTATGTGCTCACTGATGAGTCAGCTGATTTATTGTTGAAAAACAAAGATTTGTCCGACCATATTATGCAGGAAACAGAGGGTGTAGAGGAAGAGATGGAACAAGTGGAACACTTTGTTGATGCAGATGAAGATCAGACCATGGACAGTGAGGAGGACCAACCTGATTTTGGTATTTCGGATAGCCAAAAGAGAAGAATAACAGACAGTCTTGAGAAATATGGGGCGGTTAGAGCTGTGGACCAGGAGGAATGGTGCCAAGGAGAGTGGGAATTCTTCAAATTCAAGTGCAAGAACCGGAGTATTCAATCTCAATTTTCTATCGAAGATGTTAGCCATGATAACTCTGGTACAGGCCGTTTTATGAGGAACCAAATTAAGAATGGAAGTGGAGGCAACTCAGAGGCCCAAGGTATGTCAACTCCTAAAACCGTTTAAATGGGTATTAAAATCACTACTTGGAATGTTAGGGGCTTGTCAAACATAGCTAGCCAGAACGAGCTTATGCAATATTTGGCTTCGGATGATTACAAAGTGTGTGGTGCTGTTGAAACTCATCTCTCTTCCAAGAATCTAAACCGGGTCTGTAACAGGGTTTTTGGGAAGTGGTATTGGGATTCGAATGCTGGGGTTTGCAAAGGTGGGTGTCGTATTGTTATTGGATGGGATCCGAATGTTGTAAATGTCATGGTGGTGGAGAGGCATTCCCAGGTCATCCACTGTTTCATTGAGCCTCTGCACGGGGGTAGTGGCTTTTATTGTTCTTTTGTTTATGCCTACCACCGGATGGCCCAAAGAAGGGATTGCTGGAATTCGTTGAGGAAACATAAGCTTGCTGTCCAAAATCACCCCTGGGTTCTCCTAGGTGATTTCAATGCTGTCTTATGTCCTAATGAACGGCTGCCAGGTAGTTCTAAAGTTACCATCAGCATGACAGAGATTAGGGAATGTTTAGATGATGTGGAAGTTGAAGATATATGTAAATCTGGGCTGCAATTCACCTGGAATCAAAGCCCAGGGAACCCAAATGGTATCTTCAAAAAGCTTGACAGAGTAGTTGGAAACAACAAGTTTGTTCGGACATTCCCCATGGCTAATGCTGTTTTCCTTCCGTTCCTAAAGTCAGACCATAGCCCCATGGTCCTGTCTATCCCCGATGTGCCGAACCCTAAACCGCACCCGTTTAAGTTCCATAACTACCTTGTAAACAAAGCTGAGTTCATCCCCACAGTTAAACAGGTTTGGACCCCCCCAGACCTGGTTTTGCTATGTTCCGGTTGGTGACCCGCTTAAAGGCTCTCAAGAAGGAAATTAGAAAGCTCAACCAGAAACAAGGAAACCTATTTGTCAAAACAAAAAAGCTGAAGGAAGAATTAGAGTGTATCCAACGGGAAGTCTCTACTGACCCGGGAAACACTGTTCTCAGAGAGGAGGAGGCTAATTATCTTCTTGCTTACAAGGAGGCCGTTAGGGATGAAGAACTGTTCCTCCAACAAAAAGCTAAGGTCTTGTGGCTCAAAGAAGGGGACCAGAATTCGAGGTATTTCCATAAGGTGGTCCAGGGTAACCAGAACCGAAACAGAATCCATCAAGTGGAAGATAGTGCTGGTGTGTGTTACTCGGGTGGTGCTGTGGGTGATGCTTTTGTTAGTCATTTTGAGACTGTTTTGGGTGTTTCAGCTGCTACTGACCCCATAATTGACCCTTCCAGCCTCTTTTGTAACCAGATCTCTCAAATGGATGCTGATAGTATGATTCAACCTGTTACAGACCAAGAAGTGAAGGCTGCCTTGTTTGACATTGACGATTTAAAAGCCCCGGGGCCAGATGGGTACTCGGCTAAATTCTTCAAGGCTGGTTGGGAAGTCGTCGGTGAAGATGTTTGCAAGGCGATAAAGGATTTTTTCAATAATGGGAAACTTCTGAAAGAGGTGAATGCGACTGTTTTAGCCTTGGTCCCAAAGGTTGAAACGCCTAGGAAAGTCACCGACTTTAGACCTATTGCGTGCTGCAATGTCATTTACAAGTGCATCAGTAAGATCATCTCTAACCGGATAAAAGGCCCCTTGAATTATATTGTCAATGAGAATCAATGCGCTTTCATTCCGGGTAGGCAAATTAGTGATAATATCTTGCTTACACAGGAACTTATGAGGGGATACCATCGGGATAGGATCCAACCTAGATGTGCTTTTAAGATTGACATCCAGAAGGCGTATGATACGGTGGAATGGGGTTTTCTTAAAAGGAGCCTGGGACATTTTGGTTTCCCTCAAAAAGTGATTGACTGGATAATGACGTGTGTGACTACCACTACCTTTTCTATTGCGGTCAATGGTGAACATAAGGGCTTCTTCAAAGGTAAAAGAGGGCTTAGGCAAGGTGATCCTATGTCACCTTACCTGTTTACACTTGTTATGGAAGTCCTAAATCTGATCATTAGAAGGAATGTCAATGCGGACCCGGCTTTCAAATATCATTGGAAATGCAAAGAGGTTCTCCTAACACACCTTTGCTTTGCTGATGATTTATTCTTGTTCTGCCATGGGGATGCAAATTCTGTTAATACTCTTATGAAGGCGCTGGAGGAATTTAAGAGAATTTCGGGCCTTGTTCCCAGTTTACCGAAAAGCACAGTCTATTTCGGGAATGTTGACCCGATTACAAAAATGGAGATTGAGAGTCGGATACAGTTCAGTGTGGGTGAACTTCCAGTTCGGTACCTTGGAGTTCCCCTTATATCCACCAGATTGTACCACAAAGACTGTCTCCCTCTGATTGAGAAGGTAAAGAACAAGGTCCAAAATTGGAAAAACAAATCCTTGTCTTTTGCTGGCCGGCTTCAACTTATTTCATCCGTCCTAAACTCCTTGCAAGTATATTGGTCTTCTGTGTTCATCTTGCCCTTATCTGTCTCTAAAGAGATAGAGAAGCTCATGAGAGGTTTCCTATGGTGCCACGGGGAGATGAAACGGGGAAAAGCTAAAGTGAAATGGAAAGATGTGTGTGTCCCGAAGGCTCATGGTGGGTTGGGCTTAAAATTACTTCGTACCTGGAACCAGGCCCTCATCTCAAAGCATACATGGAACATCATTTCCAGGAAGGAGTCTCTATGGGTTAAATGGATCCATGCCTACAGGCTCAAACACCACAACTTCTGGGAATTTGAAGCTAAAGTTGAAACTTGTTGGGGGTGGAGGAAAATACTTGAGTTCCGGGATATTCTTAGGGGGCATATCATTCACCAAATTGGGAATGGGACCAAAACTTCGGCTTGGTTCGATAACTGGCATCCTACGGGCCCTCTAAGTAACTTACTAACATATAGAAATATCCACAATGGGGGATACACTCGCTATACCAAGGTGGAGGAGGTAGTCTTAAATGGAGAATGGAAGTGGCCGGGGGAGTGGCAAGACCGATTCCCTACTTTGTTCAACACTCCTGCTCCTATGATAGTTAGTGGGCAAGAAGATAGGGTCCTGTGGAAGACGAATGAGGGTAAACTTATAAACTTTACGGTGAATGATGTCTGGGCTGATATCAGAGAAGTTGGAAATGAAGTGACTTGGAAGCATTTAGTGTGGTTCAGTCAAAATATTCCAAGACATGCGTTCATTTTGTGGTTGGCCATAAAGGAAAAATTGAAAACCCATGATAAAATCAGTGCTTGGTCGAATAACCCAGATCTTAGGTGTGTTCTGTGTAAACAGGTTCCGGATAGCCACTCCCACCTGTTTTTTGAATGCACTTTTTCCAGGAAACTTTGGGTTGAGCTGAAAAAAGTTACTGCTTGGGGCAACATCTCCTTTCAGTGGCAAGACATTATAAATCAGCTTAGTATGCTTCGGGCTAACTGTTCTATCTGGAGTATTATAAACAGACTGGTTCTGGGAGCAGCTGTTTACTACGTTTGGCAAGAACGAAATCTCCGGATTCATGAGTCCAGAACCAGGTCTACAACCGATATTCTAAAACTTGTCAAAGATACGGTGAGACTTCGTCTTCTTGGCTTATCGATGAGGAAGACTGGGGCCACTCTTCAAGCGGCAAAAGTTTGGGATCTGCATAATATCCAATGGATGTCCACAAAAACCAACCAATCTGTTCCTAATGACTAACTTCCTGCAACAATGGTTTTACCTTCTCATTAGTTGGGCAGCCTTGTCGTATGGGAGGCTAGAGCAAAGGGTTAAGAGATTGAGTGTCCACTGGAGAGAGAATTACATCACACATTGCATGAAAAACCTTTACTTCATCACTTTCTACATGGGTAAAGTTTTGATCTTAATGGTTTGGGTTGGGATGGGTGTTTTATGTTCTGTTTTTGCTGTTTACCATGGTACAGGGAGGGAGTGGGCTGGGAACTCTCTGTTTAAATGTCTCACAGGGTACTTTGGGAGGGTCAAGTTTGGGCCGGATCATGCTGGTGTGATGATCTGGATAAATTTCAAGAGGTATCCCTTGGATTGGCATTCTGTAAAATCTTTTGGGTGGAATATGGGCTGGGCTGGAGATATAAGGGGGAGGAGGGTAGAAACCTTTTCTAGAATCTCTTGGTGTCCGTTGGATTTTGCTCTTCTCATCTCGTTCTTTTGGACTTTAGGTTTTGGTTTTCTTGTTTACCCTTCATTTGATACCCACCCTGATTGTTGCTATGAGAATGGGAGACATGTTGGTGGTATAGGTTGTTCTCTGAAGTCAGGAGTTGACTTAAACCCGGGAGTTATAAGGCTGGACTGGCTAGGGGGAATGTCTTTTCGGTGTAACCAAAATTTGCTCCCCACCCCTAGACCAAAACCTATTTATTTGGCCTCGCTGACTTTTGCTTATTGTACTATTATTCACGGGTTCATTATGGTGGGGGTTTGGGACAGGATATGGCACTTTTTGATGCTGCTGGATCTTGAGCTGTATTCAGTGAATGTGAAGCACAAGAACTGGACGCATCAAAATGGTAACTACAATCATAGGTTTTGGCATTGTATGTTGGTTTGCACTATTGTTTACTGGTTGACTAGAAGACTTGGGAAATTTGATCATTGGTACAACTTGGATCATGCTCCTGTTAAGCTGAAAAGAAAGGCCCAAAATGGGTGTAAAAAAACGGCCGAAAAGACCCTTTCCTGGGCTGTTCGTGATAAGGCCTGGAAAGGGGATATTTATGTGTTTAATTGGGCTTGGAATCTCATTGGGCCCAAGTTGCTGCTGACTACCCAGACCGGGTGGGGGGAGCCCACCAAAGACTGGCTCTATCGAGCCCAGAAGATGCTGCTGGGGTTTGGTCTTTGTATGCTGTTGGGCCAGCCCCTATCGAACTCGCTGAAGGCCCATATCAGCTGGGTTGAGGGTACGGATTACTGGATGAAGACCTGGAATAAACTCTATAAGTGGATTTTATGTTCGGCCCAAACCAAGTGGGGGGAGCCCACTATAAAGCTGGAAAAACGATCGCAAAAGAAAAGAGGGAGAAGGCCCATTGCTACTGTTTGGGTTATGAAGGCAAATCTGTCCAGGCCCAAAAAGTCCATCCTGATTTTGTGGGCCGGCCATGTAGAAGCTTTAATTTTAAATGTTTGTACTATGTTATATTATTGGACTTGGGCTAATACTTTTGTGGGTTGGGGGTTCCCGATTAAAACCAAAACTAAGGGCGATCGGGGTACCACTTTTTGTAGGCCGAATATATTTGCTAATCGGCCTAGTGATGTGGTTAGGTGGCATAGAACTAACGTTATAGGGAGGTGCAACCTCAATAGGCGTTTGTGTATGCACCCTAAAGTGGGGTGTGTGGTCTCGTATTTTTGGTCCCCTAGATTAGGTGTTGATGTTTTGCGGGGGTATGCCCCCATGACGATGTAACATTTTAGAGTTGTGATATTATACTTTGCCGGGCTATGCCCTTTACCCAAAAAAAAAACCCTAAACCCTAAACCCTAAACCCTAAACCCTAAACCCTAAACCCTAAACCCTAAACCCTAAACCCTAAACCCTAAACCCTAAACCCTAAACCCTAAACCCTAAGTTTCTCTCATTTGTAATTTTTTGTGTGTGAAAATTAAGGTGTTTTCTCTCTATGGCCGTCACCCATTCTCCTTGGGTCTAAAAGGTTTTCAAGACTATACCAAGATCTAGACAACCAAAAAAGAAGCTGAAACAAAAGACACCTAAAGGTATAGCCTTGATCCAGCCTTATATCTCCCAGGTATTGACTTATCCCAAGTCTGCCAAATCCTAATCTGCAGAACACTGATATATACTCAAAAGCAAAGGAATAACAGATACAGAACATCACATAACAAAAGGAGACAACATCAAAAGACTCAATATACCAGACAAAGGCTGAACCAAACTCCTCCTGCCATAACAACCAGAAAGGGAAACAACAGGGTCTTAAAGACCAGAACACTACCCTCATCAACCAGAACCACCTTATATCTCCCACTGACCCAAAAGTCCCCCCACCCTCAAGCTCAAAAGAGCTGCATAAGAAAGTATTACCCTGCCCTTTAACCCTCCCAAATAATTTGCCCAAGAACTTACCTAACCATTTAATAGAGAAAAGTTTATTAACATTTTCACTAGAAAACATACCCCTAATGCAATATAACACCCTCCCAAAAACAAAAAAGCTAAAATCATAAAAACAAACACACCCAAACTCTAACCCAGCCCTCCACCCTAACAGAAAAATTAGACAGTATGGATAACACATTTACTAACCTTTGGGGGCTTGCCTTTCCATACCACCTTGAATCCCCAAACTCTGCTGAGATTGATGCTATTTGGAGTAGCCTTAATTTTAAGCCCCATCAGCTTCAGCCTCACAGTCTCTTGAATCAGCTTGCACAAATCATCCTCCTTCCTAGCTTTCTTCTGAAAAATTCTAAGATTTCTTTCCTGCCACACAAAGTACACCATAGCAGCTAACATAAGTCTTTGTATTATACTTTTCACAGACCTCCTCAAGGGCATAGCAGCAAGAATGGATATGCAGTCCCTTAGATTATCAGGTAGAAGTTCAAGACCAGCATCCCCTTTCAACTTGTTCCATACTGTGCTAGGATAATGGCACTGAAAGAACAGATGTTCATGACTATCCATAACCTTGTCACAGAAAGCACAGGACATATTACCACACAAATCCCAGTTTAACATCCTATCCTGAGTCAACAGTCTTTCCTGAGCAGCAAGCCAAAGAACAAAGGAATGCCTTGGAATAGCCTGACTATACCAAATCACTTTAGTCCATGGTGCATCTGGTTTATCAGGGCTAAGGTCTCCAAACACAGTACTAGTTGCAAACATCTCATAAGTTTCTCTTTTAGTTTTCCAAAAAACAACATCCCTCTTTTCAACAGTAATAAAAGGAGGAGCCATGGAAAACAAACAAGGGAACTTATTTCTCCAATCTTCTGGCCATAACCAACCCCCTTGACCCACCACCTCAGAGACAGTTGTGCTCAAATCAAACCCAGCCCTATGAATGTCCCTTGGAGAGATAAACAAAGATAAAGGACTTAGGGGGCACCAATTATCATACCAGACAGACACATTAGTACCATCACCAATACTATGAATACAATGAGGCCACAGTTCAGCTCTATTATCAAGCAAGCTTTTCCAGCTCCAACATGACCCCTCCATCTTTCTAATCCCCCAAAAACTGAGCCCCTTTAATCTATACAATTTAATCCACCTAGTCCAGATTGTATCCTTCCCAGAGATGAGGTTCCAAACATGCCTAGCCAATAAGGCTTTATTTTTAATCCTTAAAGACTTTATGCCCAACCCACCCTGATGCTTAGGAAAACATACATTCTCCCAAGCCACCCTAACCTTGCCCTTGGCAGAATCAGCATTACTCCATAGAAACCTGTTCATTAACCTCTCTATGTCTTCTATAACATTTGAAGGCAATAAGAAAACAGAAGCCCAATAGACTTGCAGCGAAGCTAACACAGATTTTAACAATTGAAGTCTACCAGCAAATGAAAGAGATTTATTCTTCCAATCATCAAGCTTCTTTCTAACCTTATCAACCAAACTGGCACAGTCTTTAGAATATAGTCTTTTTGATAACAAAGGAACACCCAAGTACCTAACAGGCAAGGTACCAATCTTAAAAGGAAGCAATTGGGTAATTCTATTCTGAGTTCTATTCCCCACATTGCTAAGGTACATTGTACTTTTGCTTAAGTTAGGGATAAGACCAGAAACCCCACTAAATTCTTCTAAAGCAGCCTTAACCACTTTAACAGAACTCACATCAGCATGTGCAAAGACAAGCAAATCATCAGCAAAGCACACATGTGTAAGGTTCAATCTCTCACAACACCAGTGAAACCTGAACTCACCACTTTCCCTTATCCTTCTGTCAAAGATGAGTTTGAGGACTTGCATAACAATAGTAAAAAGATAAGGTGACATGGGATCACCCTGTCTCAGACCTCTCAACCCCTTAAAATATCCATAAACATCCCCATTAAGATTAATTGAGTAGGCTGCTGATCTTATACAGGTCATGATCCATGCAATCATGCAAGGGTGGAACCCAAAATTGTGCAAACAGGCTTCCAAAAAATCACGATTCACAGTGTCATAAGCCTTTTGCAAATCAATTTTTAAGGCTATTCTTGGCTCAGTAACATTCCTATGATAATTCCTAAGTAACTCCTGAGTTAATAGAATATTATCACTAATTTGTCTACCTAGAATGAAAGCACTCCGACACTCATCCACAATCCCATCCAGAGACCCTTTAATCCTTTCACAAATGATTTTAGAAATACATTTGTAAAGGACATTACAGCAAGCTATAGGTCTAAAATCAGTGACATTCCTAGGGTTAGAACATTTAGGAACAAGAGAAATGATGGTAGCATTGACCTCATTCAATAATTTACCATTATAAAAGAATTCCCTGATAGCAGCACATACCTCATTTCCAATAATTGACCAAGAGGCTTTGAAAAACTTGGAAGAGAATCCATCAGGTCCAGGGGATTTATCAATATCTATATTCCAGAGAGCCTTCTTAATTTCCTCATCAATATCTATATTCCAACACTTTATAAAGGCTGGAAATTCTTACTCTTGGAATTCAATTTATACCCTTTTGTACACCCTTATTGGGTTAGTCACGGGACTTGGAATCTCCTATCCTTAAGGGGGGGCCTAATTATAGTATTAAGGAACCAAAATGGGTATCTAAATGGACTTTCGGGTGCTGTAGGTCAATGAATACTGAATAGCACTTTATAAAGGCCGAAATTCTTACTCTTGGAAACAAATTTATAGCCTTTTGTACACCCTTATTGGGTAAGTCACGGGACTCAGAATTTCCTATCCTTATAGGTGGAGCCTAATTATAGTATTAAGGAACCAAAATGGGTATCTAAATGGAATTTCAGGTGCTGTAGGTCAAAGAATACTGAACAACACTTTATAAAGGCTGGAAATTCTTACTCTTGGAAATAAATTTATAGCCTTTTGTACACCCTTGTTGGGTTAGTCACGGGACTCGGACTCTCCTATCCTTATAGGGGGAGCCTAATTATAGTATTAACGAACCAAAATGGGTATCTAAATGGACTTTCGGGTGTTGTAGGTCAAAGAATACTGAACAGCAATTTATAAAGGCTGGAAATTCTTACTCTTGGAAATAAATTTATAGCCTTTTGTACACCCTTATTGGGTTAGTCACGGGACTCGAAATATCCTATCCTTATAGGGGAAGCCTAATTATAGTATTAACGAACCAAAATGGGTATCTAAATGGACTTTCGGCTGCTGTAGGTCAAAGAATACTGAACAGCACTTTATAAAGGCTGGAAATTCTTGCTCTTGGAAATAAATTTATAACCTTTTGTACACCCTTATTGGGTTAGTCACGGGACTCGAAATCTCCTATCCTTATAGGGGGAGCCTAATTATAGTATTAACGAACCAAAATAGGTATCTAATGGACATTCGGGTGCTGTAGGACAAAGAATACTGAACAGCACTTTATAAAGGCTGGAAATTCTTACTCTTGGAAATAAATTTATAGCCTTTTGTACACCCTTATTGGGTTAGTCACGGGACTCGGAATCTCCTATCCTTATAGGGGGAGCCTAATTATAGTATTAACGAACTAAAATGGGTATCTAAATGAACTTTCGGGTGCTGTAGGGCAAAGAATACTGAACAACACTTTATAAAGGCTGGAAATTCTTACTCTTGGAATTCAATTTATACCCTTTTGTACACCCTTATTGGGTTAGTCACGGGATTTGGAATCTCCTATCCTTAAGGGGGGGCCTAATTATAGTATTAAGGAACCAAAATGGGTATCTAAATGGACTTTCGGGTGCTGTAGGTCAATGAATACTGAATAGCACTTTATAAAGGCCGAAATTCTTACTCTTGGAAACAAATTTATAGCCTTTTGTACACCCTTATTGGGTAAGTCACGGGACTCGGAATCTCCTATCCTTATAGGTGGAGCCTAATTATAGTATTAAGGAACCAAAATGGGTATCTAAATGGAATTTCAGGTGCTGTAGGTCAAAGAATACTGAACAACACTTTATAAAGGCTGGAAATTCTTACTCTTGGAAATAAATTTATAGCCTTTTGTACACCCTTGTTGGGTTAGTCACGGGACTCGGACTCTCCTATCCTTATAGGGGGAGCCTAATTATAGTATTAACGAACCAAAATGGGTATCTAAATGGACTTTCGGGTGTTGTAGGTCAAAGAATACTGAACAGCAATTTATAAAGGCTGGAAATTCTTACTCTTGGAAATAAATTTATAGCCTTTTGTACACACTTATTGGGTTAGTCACGGGACTCGAAATATCCTATCCTTATAGGGGAAGCCTAATTATAGTATTAACGAACCAAAATGGGTATCTAAATGGACTTTCGGCTGCTGTAGGTCAAAGAATACTGAACAGCACTTTATAAAGGCTGGAAATTCTTGCTCTTGGAAATAAATTTATAACCTTTTGTACACCCTTATTGGGTTAGTCACGGGACTCGGAATCTCCTATCCTTATAGGGGGAGCCTAATTATAGTATTAACGAACCAAAATAGGTATCTAATGGACATTCGGGTGTTGTAGGTCAAAGAATACTGAACAGCAATTTATAAAGGCTGGAAATTCTTACTCTTGGAAATAAATTTATAGCCTTTTGTACACCCTTATTGGGTTAGTCACGGGACTCGAAATATCCTATCCTTATAGGGGAAGCCTAATTATAGTATTAACGAACCAAAATGGGTATCTAAATGGACTTTCGGCTGCTGTAGGTCAAAGAATACTGAACAGCACTTTATAAAGGCTGGAAATTCTTGCTCTTGGAAATAAATTTATAACCTTTTGTACACCCTTATTGGGTTAGTCACGGGACTCGAAATCTCCTATCCTTATAGGGGGAGCCTAATTATAGTATTAACGAACCAAAATAGGTATCTAATGGACATTCGGGTGCTGTAGGACAAAGAATACTGAACAGCACTTTATAAAGGCTGGAAATTCTTACTCTTGGAAATAAATTTATAGCCTTTTGTACACCCTTATTGGGTTAGTCACGGGACTCGGAATCTCCTATCCTTATAGGGGGAGCCTAATTATAGTATTAACGAACTAAAATGGGTATCTAAATGAACTTTCGGGTGCTGTAGGGCAAAGAATACTGAACAACACTTTATAAAGGCTGGAAATTCTTACTCTTGGAATTCAATTTATACCCTTTTGTACACCCTTATTGGGTTAGTCACGGGATTTGGAATCTCCTATCCTTAAGGGGGGGCCTAATTATAGTATTAAGGAACCAAAATGGGTATCTAAATGGACTTTCGGGTGCTGTAGGTCAATGAATACTGAATAGCACTTTATAAAGGCCGAAATTCTTACTCTTGGAAACAAATTTATAGCCTTTTGTACACCCTTATTGGGTAAGTCACGGGACTCGGAATCTCCTATCCTTATAGGTGGAGCCTAATTATAGTATTAAGGAACCAAAATGGGTATCTAAATGGAATTTCAGGTGCTGTAGGTCAAAGAATACTGAACAACACTTTATAAAGGCTGGAAATTCTTACTCTTGGAAATAAATTTATAGCCTTTTGTACACCCTTGTTGGGTTAGTCACGGGACTCGGACTCTCCTATCCTTATAGGGGGAGCCTAATTATAGTATTAACGAACCAAAATGGGTATCTAAATGGACTTTCGGGTGTTGTAGGTCAAAGAATACTGAACAGCAATTTATAAAGGCTGGAAATTCTTACTCTTGGAAATAAATTTATAGCCTTTTGTACACACTTATTGGGTTAGTCACGGGACTCGAAATATCCTATCCTTATAGGGGAAGCCTAATTATAGTATTAACGAACCAAAATGGGTATCTAAATGGACTTTCGGCTGCTGTAGGTCAAAGAATACTGAACAGCACTTTATAAAGGCTGGAAATTCTTGCTCTTGGAAATAAATTTATAACCTTTTGTACACCCTTATTGGGTTAGTCACGGGACTCGGAATCTCCTATCCTTATAGGGGGAGCCTAATTATAGTATTAACGAACCAAAATAGGTATCTAATGGACATTCGGGTGTTGTAGGTCAAAGAATACTGAACAGCACTTTATAAAGGCTGGAAATTCTTACTCTTGGAAATAAATTTATAGCCTTTTGTACACCCTTATTGGGTTAGTCACGGGACTCGGAATCTCCTATCCTTATAGGGGGAGCCTAATTATAGTATTAACGAACTAAAATGGGTATCTAAATGAACTTTCGGGTGCTGTAGGGCAAATAATACTGAACAACACTTTATAAAGGCTGGAAATTCTTACTCTTGGAATTCAATTTATACCCTTTTGTACACCCTTATTGGGTTAGTCACGGGACTTGGAATCTCCTATCCTTAAGGGGGGCCTAATTATAGTATTAAGGAACCAAAATGGGTATCTAAATGGACTTTCGGGTGCTGTAGGTCAATGAATACTGAATAGCACTTTATAAAGGCCGAAATTCTTACTCTTGGAAACAAATTTATAGCCTTTTGTACACCCTTATTGGGTAAGTCACGGGACTCGGAATCTCCTATCCTTATAGGTGGAGCCTAATTATAGTATTAAGGAACCAAAATGGGTATCTAAATGGAATTTCAGGTGCTGTAGGTCAAAGAATACTGAACAACACTTTATAAAGGCTGGAAATTCTTACTCTTGGAAATAAATTTATAGCCTTTTGTACACCCTTGTTGGGTTAGTCACGGGACTCGGACTCTCCTATCCTTATAGGGGGAGCCTAATTATAGTATTAACGAACCAAAATGGGTATCTAAATGGATTTTCGGGTGTTGTAGGTCAAAGAATACTGAACATCAATTTATAAAGGCTGGAAATTCTTACTCTTGGAAATAAATTTATAGCCTTTTGTACACCCTTATTGGGTTAGTCACGGGACTCGAAATATCCTATCCTTATAGGGGAAGCCTAATTATAGTATTAACGAACCAAAATGGGTATCTAAATGAACTTTCGGCTGCTGTAGGTCAAAGAATACTGAACAGCACTTTATAAAGGGTGGGAATTCTTGCTCTTGGAAATAAATTTATAACCTTTTGTACACCCTTATTGGGTTAGTCACGGGACTCGGAATCTCCTATCCTTATAGGGGGAGCCTAATTATAGTATTAACGAACCAAAATGGGTATCTAAATGGACTTTCGGGTGCTGTAGGGCAAAGAATACTGAACAGCACTTTATAAAGGCTGGAAATTCTTACTCTTGGAAATAAATTTATAGCCTTTTGTACACCCTTGTTGGGTTAGTCACGGGACTCGGAATCACCTATCCTTATAGGCGGAGCCTAATTATAGTATTAACGAACCAAAATGGGTATATAAATGGACTTTCGGGTGCTGTAGGTCAAAGAATACTAAACAACACTTTATAAAGGCTGGAAATTCTTACTCTTGGAAATAAATTTATAGCCTTTTGTACACCCTTATTGGGTTAGTCACGGGACTCGGAATCTCCTATCCAGATAGGGGGAGCCTAATTATAGTATTAACGAACCAAAATGGGTATCTAAATGGACTTTCGGGTGCTGTAGGGCAAAGAATACTGAACAGCACTTTATAAAGGCTGGAAATTCTTACTCTTGGAAATAAATTTATAGCCTTTTGTACACCCTTGTTGGGTTAGTCACGGGACTCGGAATCACCTATCCTTATAGGGGGAGCCTAATTATAGTATTAACGAACCAAAATGGGTATATAAATGGACTTTCGGGTGCTGTAGGTCAAAGAATACTAAACAACACTTTATAAAGGCTGGAAATTCTTACTCTTGGAAATAAATTTATAGCCTTTTGTACACCCTTATTGGGTTAGTCACGGGACTCGGAATCTCCTATCCTTATAGGGGGAGCCTAATTATAGTATTAACGAACCAAAATGGGTATCTAAATGGACTTTCGGGTGCTGTAGGGCAAAGAATACTAAACAACACTTTATAAAGGCTGGAAATTCTTACTCTTGGAAATAAATTTATAGCCTTTTGTACACCCTTGTTGGGTTAGTCACGGGACTCGGAATCACCTATCCTTATAGGGGGAGCCTAATTATAGTATTAACGAACCAAAATGGGTATATAAATGGACTTTCGGGTGCTGTAGGTCAAAGAATACTAAACAACACTTTATAAAGGCTGGAAATTCTTACTCTTGGAAATAAATTTATAGCATTTTGTACACCCTTATTGGGTTAGTCACGGGACTCGGAATCTCCTATCCTTATAGGAGAGCCTAACTATAGTATTAACGAACCAAAATGGGTATCTAAATGGACTTTCGGGTGCTGTAGGTCAAAGAATACTGAACAACAATTTATAAAGGCTGGAAATTCTTACTCTTGGAAATAAATTTATAACCTTTGGTACACCCTTATTGGGTTAGTCACGGGACTCGGAATATCCTATCCTTATAGGGGAAGCCTAATTATAGTATTAACGAACCAAAATGGGTATCTAAATGGACATTCGGGTGCTGTAGGTCAATAAATACTGAACAGCACTTTATAAAGGCTGGAAATTCGTACTCTTGGAAATAAATTTATAGCCTTTTGTACACCCTTATTGGGTTAGTCACGGGACTCGGAATCTCCTATCCTTATAGGGGGAGCCTAATTATAGTATTAACGAACTAAAATGGGTATCTAAATGAACTTTCGGGTGCTGTAGGGCAAAGAATACTGAACAGCACTTTATAAAGGCTGGAAATTCTTACTCTTGGAATTCAATTTATACCCTTTTGTACACCCTTATTGGGTTAGTCACGGGACTTGGAATCTCCTATCCTTAAGGGGGGCCTAATTATAGTATTAAGGAACCAAAATGGGTATCTAAATGGACTTTCGGGTGCTGTAGGTCAATGAATACTGAATAGCACTTTATAAAGGCCGAAATTCTTACTCTTGGAAACAAATTTATAGCCTTTTGTACACCCTTATTGGGTAAGTCACGGGACTCGGAATCTCCTATCCTTATAGGTGGAGCCTAATTATAGTATTAAGGAACCAAAATGGGTATCTAAATGAAATTTCAGGTGCTGTAGGTCAAAGAATACTGAACAGCACTTTATAAAGGCTGGAAATTCTTACTCTTGGAAATAAATTTATAGCCTTTTGTACACCCTTGTTGGGTTAGTCACGGGACTCGGACTCTCCTATCCTTATAGGGGGAGCCTAATTATAGTATTAACGAACCAAAATGGGTATCTAAATGGACTTTCGGGTGTTGTAGGTCAAAGAATACTGAACAGCAATTTATAAAGGCTGGAAATTCTTACTCTTGGAAATAAATTTATAGCCTTTTGTACACCCTTATTGGGTTAGTCACGGGACTCGAAATATCCTATCCTTATAGGGGAAGCCTAATTATAGTATTAACGAACCAAAATGGGTATCTAAATGGACTTTCGGCTGCTGTAGGTCAAAGAATACTGAACAGCACTTTATAAAGGCTGGAAATTCTTGCTCTTGGAAATAAATTTATAACCTTTTGTACACCCTTATTGGGTTAGTCACGGGACTCGGAATCTCCTATCCTTATAGGGGAGCCTAACTATAGTATTAACGAACCAAAATGGGTATCTAAATGGACTTTCGGGTGCTGTAGGTCAAAGAATACTGAACAACAATTTATAAAGGCTGGAAATTCTTACTCTTGGAAATAAATTTATAACCTTTGGTACACCCTTATTGGGTTAGTCACGGGACTCGGAATATCCTATCCTTATAGGGGAAGCCTAATTATAGTATTAACGAACCAAAATGGGTATCTAAATGGACATTCGGGTGCTGTAGGTCAATAAATACTGAACAGCACTTTATAAAGGCTGGAAATTCGTACTCTTGGAAATAAATTTATAGCCTTTTGTACACCCTTATTGGGTTAGTCACGGGACTCGGAATCTCCTATCCTTATAGGGGGAGCCTAATTATAGTATTAACGAACTAAAATGGGTATCTAAATGAACTTTCGGGTGCTGTAGGGCAAAGAATACTGAACAGCACTTTATAAAGGCTGGAAATTCTTACTCTTGGAATTCAATTTATACCCTTTTGTACACCCTTATTGGGTTAGTCACGGGACTTGGAATCTCCTATCCTTAAGGGGGGCCTAATTATAGTATTAAGGAACCAAAATGGGTATCTAAATGGACTTTCGGGTGCTGTAGGTCAATGAATACTGAATAGCACTTTATAAAGGCCGAAATTCTTACTCTTGGAAACAAATTTATAGCCTTTTGTACACCCTTATTGGGTAAGTCACGGGACTCGGAATCTCCTATCCTTATAGGTGGAGCCTAATTATAGTATTAAGGAACCAAAATGGGTATCTAAATGAAATTTCAGGTGCTGTAGGTCAAAGAATACTGAACAGCACTTTATAAAGGCTGGAAATTCTTACTCTTGGAAATAAATTTATAGCCTTTTGTACACCCTTGTTGGGTTAGTCACGGGACTCGGACTCTCCTATCCTTATAGGGGGAGCCTAATTATAGTATTAACGAACCAAAATGGGTATCTAAATGGACTTTCGGGTGTTGTAGGTCAAAGAATACTGAACAACAATTTATAAAGGCTGGAAATTCTTACTCTTGGAAATAAATTTATAGCCTTTTGTACACCCTTATTGGGTTAGTCACGGGACTCGAAATATCCTATCCTTATAGGGGAAGCCTAATTATAGTATTAACGAACCAAAATGGGTATCTAAATGGACTTTCGGCTGCTGTAGGTCAAAGAATACTGAACAGCACTTTATAAAGGCTGGAAATTCTTGCTCTTGGAAATAAATTTATAACCTTTTGTACACCCTTATTGGGTTAGTCACGGGACTCGGAATCTCCTATCCTTATAGGGGAGCCTAACTATAGTATTAACGAACCAAAATGGGTATCTAAATGGACTTTCGGGTGCTGTAGGGCAAAGAATACTGAACAACACTTTATACAGGCTGGAAATTATTACTCTTGGAAATAAATTTATAGCCTTTTGTACATCCTTGTTGGGTTAGTCACGGGACTCGGAATCACCTATCCTTATCGGGGGAGCCTAATTATAGTATTAACGAACCAAAATGGGCATATAAATGGACTTTTGGGTGCTGTAGGTCAAAGAATACTAAACAACACTTTATAAAGGCTGGAAATTCTTACTCTTGGAAATAAATTTATAGCCTTTTGTACACCCTTATTGGGTTAGTCACGGGACTCGGAATCTCCTATCCTTAAAGGGGGAGCCTAATTATAGTATTAACGAACTAAAATGGGTATCTAAATGAACTTTCGGGTGCAGTAGGGCAAAGAATACTGAACAGCACTTTATAAAGGCTGGAAATTCTTACTCTTGGAATTCAATTTAAACCCTTTTGTACACCCTTATTGGGTTAGTCACGGGACTTGGAATCTCCTATCCTTAAGGGGGGGCCTAATTATAGTATTAAGGAACAAAAATGGGTATCTAAATGGACTTTCGGGTGCTGTAGGTCAATGAATACTGAATAGCACTTTATAAAGGCCGAAATTCTTACTCTTGGAAACAAATTTATAGCCTTTTGTACACCCTTATTGGGTAAGTCACGGGACTCGGAATCTCCTATCCTTATAGGTGGAGCCTAATTATAGTATTAAGGAACCAAAATGGGTATCTAAATGAAATTTCAGGTGCTGTAGGTCAAAGAATACTGAACAGCACTTTATAAAGGCTGGAAATTCTTACTCTTGGAAATAAATTTATAGCCTTTTGTACACCCTTGTTGGGTTAGTCACGGGACTCGGACTCTCCTATCCTTATAGGGGGAGCCTAATTATAGTATTAACGAACCAAAATGGGTATCTAAATGGACTTTCGGGTGTTGTAGGTCAAAGAATACTGAACAGCAATTTATAAAGGCTGGAAATTCTTACTCTTGGAAATAAATTTATAGCCTTTTGTACACCCTTATTGGGTTAGTCACGGGACTCGAAATATCCTATCCTTATAGGGGAAGCCTAATTATAGTATTAACGAACCAAAATGGGTATCTAAATGGACTTTCGGCTGCTGTAGGTCAAAGAATACTGAACAGCACTTTATAAAGGCTGGAAATTCTTGCTCTTGGAAATAAATTTATAACCTTTTGTACACCCTTATTGGGTTAGTCACGGGACTCGGAATCTCCTATCCTTATAGGGGGAGCCTAATTATAGTATTAACGAACCAAAATGGGTATCTAAATGGACTTTCGGGTGCTGTAGGGCAAAGAATACTGAACAGCACTTTATACAGGCTGGAAATTATTACTCTTGGAAATAAATTTATAGCCTTTTGTACACCCTTGTTGGGTTAGTCACGGGACTCGGAATCACCTATCCTTATAGGGGGAGCCTAATTATAGTATTAACGAACCAAAATGGGCATATAAATGGACTTTTGGGAGCTGTAGGTCAAAGAATACTAAACAACACTTTATAAAGGCTGGAAATTCTTACTCTTGGAAATAAAATTATAGCCTTTTGTACACCCTTATTGGGTTAGTCACGGGACTCGGAATCTCCTATCCTTAAAGGGGGAGCCTAATTATAGTATTAACGAACTAAAATGGGTATCTAAATGAACTTTCGGGTGCAGTAGGGCAAAGAATACTGAACAGCACTTTATAAAGGCTGGAAATTCTTACTCTTGGAATTCAATTTAAACCCTTTTGTACACCCTTATTGGGTTAGTCACGGGACTTGGAATCTCCTATCCTTAAGGGGGGGCCTAATTATAGTATTAAGGAACCAAAATGGGTATCTAAATGGACTTTCGGGTGCTGTAGGTCAATGAATACTGAATAGCACTTTATAAAGGCCGAAATTCTTACTCTTGGAAACAAATTTATAGCCTTTTGTACACCCTTATTGGGTAAGTCACGGGACTCGGAATCTCCTATCCTTATAGGTGGAGCCTAATTATAGTATTAAGGAACCGAAATGGGTATCTAAATGGAATTTCAGGTGCTGTAGGTCAAAGAATACTGAACAGCACTTTATAAAGGCTGGAAATTCTTACTCTTGGAAATAAATTTATAGCCTTTTGTACACCCTTGTTGGGTTAGTCACGGGACTCGGACTCTCCTATCCTTATAGAGGGAGCCTAATTATAGTATTAACGAACTAAAATGGGTATCTAAATGGAATTTCGGGTGTTGTACGTCAAAGAATACTGAACATCAATTTATAAAGGCTGGAAATTCTTACTTTTGGAAATAAATTTATAGCCTTTTGTACACCCTTATTGGGTTAGTCACGGGACTCGAAATATCCTATCCTTATAGGGGAATCCTAATTATAGTATAAACGAACCAAAATGGGTATCTAAATGAACTTTCGGCTGCTGTAGGTCAAAGAATACTGAACAGCACTTTATAAAGGCTGGAAATTCTTGCTCTTGGAAATAAATTTATAACCTTTTGTACACCCTTATTGGGTTAGTCACGGGACTCGGAATCTCCTATCCTTATAGGGGGAGCCTAATTATAGTATTAACGAACCAAAATGGGTATCTAAATGGACTTTCGGGTGCTGTAGGGCAAAGAATACTGAACAGCACTTTATAAAGGCTGGAAATTCTTACTCTTGGAAATAAATTTATAGCCTTTTGTACACCCTTGTTGGGTTAGTCACGGGACTCGGAATCACCTATCCTTATAGGGGGAGCCTAATTATAGTATTAACGAACCAAAATGGGTATATAAATGGACTTTCGGGTGCTGTAGGTCAAAGAATACTAAACAACACTTTATAAAGGCTGGAAATTCTTACTCTTGGAAATAAATTTATAGCCTTTTGTACACCCTTATTGGGTTAGTCACGGGACTCGGAATCTCCTATCCATATAGGGGGAGCCTAATTATAGTATTAACGAACCAAAATGGGTATCTAAATGGACTTTCGGGTGCTGTAGGGCAAAGAATACTGAACAGCACTTTATAAAGGCTGGAAATTCTTACTCTTGGAAATAAATTTATAGCCTTTTGTACACCCTTGTTGGGTTAGTCACGGGACTCGGCATCACCTATCCTTATAGGGGGAGCCTAATTATAGTATTAACGAACCAAAATGGGTATATAAATGGACTTTCGGGTGCTGTAGGTCAAAGAATACTAAACAACACTTTATAAAGGCTGGAAATTCTTACTCTTGGAAATAAATTTATAGCCTTTTGTACACCCTTATTGGGTTAGTCACGGGACTCGGAATCTCCTATCCTTATAGGGGGAGCCTAATTATAGTATTAACGAACCAAAATGGGTATCTAAATGGACTTTCGGGTGCTGTAGGGCAAAGAATACTAAACAGCACTTTATAAAGGCTGGAAATTCTTACTCTTGGAAATAAATTTATAGCCTTTTGTACACCCTTGTTGGGTTAGTCACGGGACTCGGAATCACCTATCCTTATAGGGGGAGCCTAATTATAGTATTAACGAACCAAAATGGGTATATAAATGGACTTTCGGGTGCTGTAGGTCAAAGAATACTAAACAACACTTTATAAAGACTGGAAATTCTTACTCTTGGAAAGAAATTTATAGCCTTTTGTACACCCTTATTGGGTTAGTCACGGGACTCGGAATCTCCAATCCTTATAGGGGGAGCCTAATTATAGTATTAACGAACCAAAATGGGTATCTAAATGGACTTTCGGGTGCTGTAGGGCAAAGAATACTAAACAGCACTTTATAAAGGCTGGAAATTCTTACTCTTGAAAATAAATTTATAGCCTTTTGTACACCCTTGTTGGGTTAGTCACGGGACTCGGAATCACCTATCCTTATAGGGGGAGCCTAATTATAGTATTAACGAACCAAAATGGGTATATAAATGGACTTTCGGGTGCTGTAGGTCAAAGAATACTAAACAACACTTTATAAAGGCTGGAAATTCTTACTCTTGGAAATAAATTTATAGCCTTTTGTACACCCTTATTGGGTTAGTCACGGGACTCGGAATCTCCTATCCTTATAGGGGAGCCTAATTATAGTATTAACGAACCAAAATGGGTATCTAAATGGACTTTCGGGTGCTGTAGGTCAAAGAATACTGAACAACAATTTATAAAGGGTGGAAATTCTTACTCTTGGAAATAAATTTATAACCTTTGGTACACCCTTATTGGGTTAGTCACGGGACTCGGAATATCCTATCCTTATAGGGGAAGCCTAATTATAGTATTAACGAACCAAAATGGGTATCTAAATGGACATTCGGGTGCTGTAGGTCAATAAATACTGAACAGCACTTTATAAAGGCTGGAAATTCGTACTCTTGGAAATAAATTTATAGCCTTTTGTACACCCTTATTGGGTTAGTCACGGGACTCGGAATCTCCTATCCTTATAGGGGGAGCCTAATTATAGTATTAACGAACTAAAATGGGTATCTAAATGAACTTTCGGGTGCTGTAGGGCAAAGAATACTGAACAGCACTTTATAAAGGCTGGAAATTCTTACTCTTGGAATTCAATTTATACCCTTTTGTACACCCTTATTGGGTTAGTCACGGGACTTGGAATCTCCTATCCTTAAGGGGGGCCTAATTATAGTATTAAGGAACCAAAATGGGTATCTAAATGGACTTTCGGGTGCTGTAGGTCAATGAATACTGAATTGCACTTTATAAAGGCCGAAATTCTTACTCTTGGAAACAAATTTATAGCCTTTTGTACACCCTTATTGGGTAAGTCACGGGACTCGGAATCTCCTATCCTTATAGGTGGAGCCTAATTATAGTATTAAGGAACCAAAATGGGTATCTAAATGAAATTTCAGGTGCTGTAGGTCAAAGAATACTGAACAACACTTTATAAAGGCTGGAAATTCTTACTCTTGGAAATAAATTTATAGCCTTTTGTACACCCTTGTTGGGTTAGTCACGGGACTCGGACTCTCCTATCCTTATAGGGGGAGCCTAATTATAGTATTAACGAACCAAAATGGGTATCTAAATGGACTTTCGGGTGTTGTAGGTCAAAGAATACTGAACAGCAATTTATAAAGGCTGGAAATTCTTACTCTTGGAAATAAATTTATAGCCTTCTGTACACCCTTATTGGGTTAGTCACGGGACTCGAAATATCCTATCCTTATAGGGGAAGCCTAATTATAGTATTAACGAACCAAAATGGGTATCTAAATGGACTTTCGGCTGCTGTAGGTCAAAGAATACTGAACAGCACTTTATAAAGGCTGGAAATTCTTGCTCTTGGAAATAAATTTATAACCTTTTGTACACCCTTATTGGGTTAGTCACGGGACTCGGAATCTCCTATCCTTATAGGGGGAGCCTAATTATAGTATTAACGAACCAAAATGGGTATCTAAATGGACTTTCGGGTGCTGTAGGGCAAAGAATACTGAACAACACTTTATAAAGGCTGGAAATTCTTACTCTTGGAATTCAATTTATACCCTTTTGTACACCCTTATTGGGTTAGTCACGGGACTTGGAATCTCCTATCCTTAAGGGGGGCCTAATTATAGTATTAAGGAACCAAAATGGGTATCTAAATGGACTTTCGGGTGCTGTAGGTCAATGAATACTGAATAGCACTTTATAAAGGCCGAAATTCTTACTCTTGGAAACAAATTTATAGCCTTTTGTACACCCTTATTGGGTAAGTCACGGGACTCGGAATCTCCTATCCTTATAGGTGGAGCCTAATTATAGTATTAAGGAACCAAAATGGGTATCTAAATGAAATTTCAGGTGCTGTAGGTCAAAGAATACTGAACAGCACTTTATAAAGGCTGGAAATTCTTACTCTTGGAAATAAATTTATAGCCTTTTGTACACCCTTGTTGGGTTAGTCACGGGACTCGGACTCTCCTATCCTTATAGGGGGAGCCTAATTAAAGTATTAACGAACCAAAATGGGTATCTAAATGGACTTTCGGGTGTTGTAGGTCAAAGAATACTGAACAGCAATTTATAAAGGCTGGAAATTCTTACTCTTGGAAATAAATTTATAGCCTTTTGTACACCCTTATTGGGTTAGTCACGGGACTCGAAATATCCTATCCTTATAGGGGAAGCCTAATTATAGTATTAACGAACCAAAATGGGTATCTAAATGGACTTTCGGCTGCTGTAGGTCAAAGAATACTGAACAACACTTTATAAAGGCTGGAAATTCTTGCTCTTGGAAATAAATTTATAACCTTTTGTACACCCTTATTGGGTTAGTCACGGGACTCGGAATCTCCTATCCTTATAGGGGGAGCCTAATTATAGTATTAACGAACCAAAATGGGTATCTAAATGGACTTTCGGGTGCTGTAGGGCAAAGAATACTGAACAGCACTTTATAAAGGCTGGAAATTCTTACTCTTGGAATTCAATTTATACCCTTTTGTACACCCTTATTGGGTTAGTCACGGGACTTGGAATCTCCTATCCTTAAGGGGGGACTAATTATAGTATTAAGGAACCAAAATGGGTATCTAAATGGACTTTCGGGTGCTGTAGGTCAATGAATACTGAATAGCACTTTATAAAGGCCGAAATTCTTACTCTTGGAAACAAATTTATAGCCTTTTGTACACCCTTGTTGGGTTAGTCACGGGACTCGGAATCACCTATCCTTATAGGGGGAGCCTAATTATAGTATTAACGAACCAAAATGGGTATATAAATGGACGTTTGGGTGCTGTAGGTCAAAGAATACTAAACAACACTTTATAAAGGCTGGAAATTCTTACTCTTGGAAATAAATTTATAGCCTTTTGTACACCCTTATTGGGTTAGTCACGGGACTCGGATTCTCCTATCCTTATAGGGGGAGCCTAATTATAGTATTAACGAACTAAAATGGGTATCTAAATGAACTTTCGGGTGCTGTAGGGCAAAGAATACTGAACAGCACTTTATAAAGGCTGGAAATTCTTACTCTTGGAATTCAATTTAAACCCTTTTGTACACCCTTATTGGGTTAGACACGGGACTTGGAATCTCCTATCCTTAAGGGGGGGCCTAATTATAGTATTAAGGAACCAAAATGGGTATCTAAATGGACTTTCGGGTGCTGTAGGTCAATGAATACTGAATAGCACTTTATACAGGCCGAAATTCTTACTCTTGGAAACAAATTTATAGCCTTTTGTACACCCTTATTGGGTAAGTCACGGGACTCGGAATCTCCTATCCTTATAGGTGGAGCCTAATTATAGTATTAACGAAACAAAATGGGTATCTAAATGGACTTTCGGGTGCTGTAGGGCAAAGAATACTGAACAGCACTTTATAAAGGCTGGAAATTCTTACTCTTGGAAATAAATTTATAGCCTTTTGTACACCCTTGTTGGGTTAGTCACGGGACTCGGACTCTCCTATCCTTATAGAGGGAGCCTAATTATAGTATTAACGAACCAAAATGGGTATCTAAATGGACTTTCGGGTGCTGTAGGGCAAAGAATACTGAACAGCACTTTATAAAGGCTGGAAATTCTTACTCTTGGAAATAAATTTATAGCCTTTTGTACACCCTTATTGGGTTAGTCACGGGACTCGAAATATCCTATCCTTATAGGGGAAGCCTAATTATAGTATTAACGAACCAAAATGGGTATCTAAATGAACTTTCGGCTGCTGTAGGTCAAAGAATACTGAACAGCACTTTATAAAGGCTGGAAATTCTTGCTCTTGGAAATAAATTTATAACCTTTTGTATACCCTTATTGGGTTAGTCACGGGACTCGGAATCTCCTATCCTTATAGGGGGAGCCTAATTATAGTATTAACGAACCAAAATGGGTATCTAAATGGACTTTCGGGTGCTGTAGGGCAAAGAATACTGAACAACACTTTATAAAGGCTGGAAATTCTTACTCTTGGAAATAAATTTATAGCCTTTTGTACACCCTTGTTGGGTTAGTCACGGGACTCGGAATCACCTATCCTTATAGGGGGAGCCTAATTATAGTATTAACGAACCAAAATGGGTATTTAAATGGACTTTCGGGTGCTGTAGGTCAAAGAATACTAAACAACACTTTATAAAGGCTGGAAATTCTTACTCTTGGAAATAAATTTATAGCCTTTTATATACCCTTATTGGGTTAGTCACGGGACTCGGAATCTCCTATCCATATAGGGGGAGCCTAATTATAGTATTAACGAACCAAAATGGGTATCTAAATGGACTTTCGGGTGCTGTAGGGCAAAGAATACTGAACAGCACTTTATAAAGGCTGGAAATTCTTACTCTTGGAAATAAATTTATAGCCTTTTGTACACCCTTGTTGGGTTAGTCACGGGACTCGGCATCACCTATCCTTATAGGGGGAGCCTAATTATAGTATTAACGAACCAAAATGGGTATATAAATGGACTTTCGGGTGCTGTAGGTCAAAGAATACTAAACAACACTTTATAAAGGCTGGAAATTCTTACTCTTGGAAATAAATTTATAGCCTTTTGTACACCCTTATTGGGTTAGTCACGGGACTCGGAATCTCCTATCCTTATAGGGGGAGCCTAATTATAGTATTAACGAACCAAAATGGGTATCTAAATGGACTTTCGGGTGCTGTAGGGCAAAGAATACTAAACAGCACTTTATAAAGGCTGGAAATTCTTACTCTTGGAAATAAATTTATAGCCTTTTGTACACCCTTGTTGGGTTAGTCACGGGACTCGGAATCACCTATCCTTTTAGGGGGAGCCTAATTATAGTATTAACGAACCAAAATGGGTATATAAATGGACTTTCGGGTGCTGTAGGTCAAAGAATACTAAACAACACTTTATAAAGGCTGGAAATTCTTACTCTTGGAAATAAATTTATAGCCTTTTTTACACCCTTATTGGGTTAGTCACGGGACTCGGAATCTCCTATCCTTATAGGGGAGCCTAATTATAGTATTAACGAACCAAAATGGGTATCTAAATGGACTTTCGGGTGCTGTAGGTCAAAGAATACTGGACAACAATTTATAAAGGCTGGAAATTCTTACTCTTGGAAATAAATTTATAACCTTTGGTACACGCTTATTGGGTTAGTCACGGGACTCGGAATATCCTATCCTTATAGGGGAAGCCTAATTATAGTATTAACGAACCAAAATGGGTATCTAAATGGACATTCGGGTGCTGTAGGTCAATAAATACTGAACAGCACTTTATAAAGGCTGGAAATTCGTACTCTTGGAAATAAATTTATAGCCTTTTGTACTCCCTTATTGGGTTAGTCAAGGGACTCGGAATCTCCTATCCTTATAGGAGGAGCCTAATTATAGTATTAACGAACTAAAATGGGTATCTAAATGAACTTTCGGGTGCTGTAGGGCAAAGAATACTGAACAGCACTTTATAAAGGCTGGAAATTCTTACTCTTGGAATTCAATTTATACCCTTTTGTACACCCTTATTGGAATAGTCACGGGACTTGGAATCTCCTATCCTTAAGGGGGGCCTAATTATAGTATTAAGGAACCAAAATGGGTATCTAAATGGACTTTCGGGTGCTGTAGGTCAATGAATACTGAATAGCACTTTATAAAGGCCGAAATTCTTACTCTTGGAAACAAATTTATAGCCTTTTGAAACACCATTATTGGGCAAGTCACGGGACTCGGAATCTCCTATCCTTATAGGTGGAGCCTAATTATAGTATTAAGGAACCAAAATGGGTATCTAAATGAAATTTCAGGTGCTGTAGGTCAAAGAATACTGAACAGCACTTTATAAAGGCTGGAAATTCTTACTCTTGGAAATAAATTTATAGCCTTTTGTACACCCTTGTTGGGTTAGTCACGGGACTCGGACTCTCCTATCCTTATAGGGGGAGCCTAATTATAGTATTAACGAACCAAAATGGGTATCTAAATGGACTTTCGGGTGTTGTAGGTCAAAGAATACTGAACAACAATTTATAAAGGCTGGAAATTCTTACTCTTGGAAATAAATTTATAGCCTTTTGTACACCCTTATTGGGTTAGTCACGGGACTCGAAATATCCTATCCTTATAGGGGAAGCCTAATTATAGTATTAACGAACCAAAATGGGTATCTAAATGGACTTTCGGCTGCTGTAGGTCAAAGAATACTGAACAGCACTTTATAAAGGCTGGAAATTCTTGCTCTTGGAAATAAATTTATAACCTTTTGTACACCCTTATTGGGTTAGTCACGGGACTCGGAATCTCCTATCCTTATAGGGGGAGCCTAATTATAGTATTAACGAACCAAAATGGGTATCTAAATGGACTTTCGGGTGCTGTAGGGCAAAGAATACTGAACAGCACTTTATAAAGGCTGGAAATTCTTACTCTTGGAAATAAATTTATAGCCTTTTGTACACCCTTGTTGGGTTAGTCACGGGACTCGGAATCACCTATCCTTATAGGGGGAGCCTAATTATAGTATTAACGAACCAAAATGGGTATATAAATGGACTTTCGGGTGCTGTAGGTCAAAGAATACTAAACAACACTTTATAAAGGCTGGAAATTCTTACTCTTGGAAATAAATTTATAGCCTTTTGTACACCCTTATTGGGTTAGTCACGGGACTCGGAATCTCCTATCCTTATAGAGGAGCCTAATTATAGTATTAACGAACCAAAATGGGTATCTAAATGGACTTTCGGGTGCTGTAGGTCAAAGAATACTGAACAACAATTTATAAAGGCTGGAAATTCTTACTCTTGGAAATAAATTTATAACCTTTGGTACACCCTTATTGAGTTAGTCACGGGACTCGGAATATCCTATCCTTATAGGGGAAGCCTAATTATAGTATTAACGAACCAAAATGGGTATCTAAATGGACATTCGGGTGCTGTAGGTCAATAAATACTGAACAACACTTTATAAAGGCTGGAAATTCGTACTCTTGGAAATAAATTTATAGCCTTTTGTACTCCCTTATTGGGTTAGTCACGGGACTCGGAATCTCCTATCCTTATAGGGGGAGCCTAATTATAGTATTAACGAACTAAAATGGGTATCTAAATGAACTTTCGGGTGCTGTAGGGCAAAGAATACTGAACAGCACTTTATAAAGGCTGGAAATTCTTACTCTTGGAATTCAATTTATACCCTTTTGTACACCCTTATTGGGTTAGTCACGGGACTTGGAATCTCCTATCCTTAAGGGGGGCCTAATTATAGTATTAAGGAACCAAAATGGGTATCTAAATGGACTTTCGGGTGCTGTAGGTCAATGAATACTGAATAGCACTTTATAAAGGCCGAAATTCTTACTCTTGGAAACAAATTTATAGCCTTTTGTACACCATTATTGGGTAAGTCACGGGACTCGGAATCTCCTATCCTTATAGGTGGAGCCTAATTATAGTATTAAGGAACCAAAATGGGTATCTAAATGAAATTTCAGGTGCTGTAGGTCAAAGAATACTGAACAGCACTTTATAAAGGCTGGAAATTCTTACTCTTGGAAATAAATTTATAGCCTTTTGTACACCCTTGTTGGGTTAGTCACGGGACTCGGACTCTCCTATCCTTATAGGGGGAGCCTAAGTATAGTATTAACGAACCAAAATGGGTATCTAAATGGACTTTCGGGTGCTGTAGGTCAAAGAATACTGAACAGCAATTTATAAAGGCTGGAAATTCTTACTCTTGGAAATAATTTTATAGCCTTTTGTACACCCTTATTGGGATAGTCACCGGACTCGGAATCTCCTATCCTTATAAGGGGAGCCTAATTATAGTATTAACGAACCAAAATGGGTATCTAAATGGACTTTCGGGTGCTGTAGGGCAAAGAATACTGAACAACACTTTGTAAAGGCTGGAAATTCTTACTCTTGGAAATAAATTTATAGCCTTTTGTACACCCTTATTGGGTTCGTCACGGGACTCGGAATCTCCTATCCTTATAGGGGGAGCCTAATTATAGTATTAACGAACCAAAATGGGTATCTAAATGGACTTTCGGGTGCTGTAGGTCAAAGAATACTGAACAGCACTTTATAAAGGCTGGAAATTCTTACTCTTGGAAATAAATTTATAGCCTTTTGTACACCCTTATTGGGTTAGTCACGGGACTCGGAATCTCCTATCCTTATAGGGGGAGCCTAATTATTGTATTAACGAAACAAAATGGGTATCTAAATGGACTTTCGGGTGATGTAGGGCAAAGAATACTGAACATCACTTTATAAAGGCTGGAAATTCTTACTCTTGGAAATAAATTTATAGCCTTTTGTACACCCTTATTGGGTTCGTCACGGGACTCGGAATCTCCTATCCTTATAGGGGGAGCCTATTTATAGTATTAACGAACCAAAATGGGTATCTAAATGGACTTTCGGGTGCTGTAGGTCAAAGAATACTGAACAGCTATTTATAAAGGCTGGAAATTCTTACTCTAGGAAATAAATTTATAGCCTTTTGTACACCCTTATTGGGTTAGTCACGGGACTCGGAATATCCTATCCTTATATGGGAAGCCTAATTATAGTATTAACGAACCAAAATGGGCATCTAAATGGACATTCGGGTGCTGTAGGTCAATAAATACTGAACAGCACTTTATAGAGGCTGGAAATTCGTACTCTTGGAAATAAATTTATAGCCTTTTGTACACCCTTATTGGGTTAGTCACGGGACTCGGAATCTCCTATCCTTATAGGGGGAGCCTAATTATAGTATTAACGAAACAAAATGGGTATCTAAATGGACTTTCGGGTGTTGTAGGGCAAAGAATACTGAACAGCACTTTATAAAGGCTGGAAATTCTTACTCTTGGAAATAAATTTATAGCCTTTTGTACACCCTTATTGGGTTAGTCACGGGTCTCGGAATTTCCTATCCTTATAGGGGCAGCCTAATTATAGTATTAACGAACCAAAATGGGTGTCTAAATGGACTTTCGGGTGCTGTTGGTCAAAGAATACTGAACAGCAATTTATAAAGGCTGGAAATTCTTACTCTTGGAAATAAATTTATAGCCTTTTGTACACCCTTATTGGGTTAGTCACGGGACTCGGAATATCCTATCCTTATAGGGGAAGCCTAATTATTGTATTAACGAACCAAAATGGGTATCTAAATGGAGTTTCGGGTGCTGTAGGGCGAAGAAAACTGAACAGCACTTTATAAAGGCTGGAAATTCTTACTCTTGGAAATAAATTTATAGCCTTTTGTACACCCTTATTGGGTTAGTCACAGGACTCGGAATCTCCTATACTTATAGGGGGAGCCTAATTATAGTATTAACGAACCAAAATGGGTATCTAAATGGACTTCCGGGTGCTGTAGGTCAAAGAATACTGAACATTAATTTATAAAGGCTGGAAATTCTTACTTCTTGGAAATAAATTTATAGCCTTTTGTACACCCTTATTGGGTTAGTCACGGGACTCTGAATATCTTATCCTTATAGGGGAAGCCTAATTATAGTATTAACGAACCAAAATGGGTATCTAAATGGACATTTGGGTGCTGTAGGTCAAAGAATACTGAACAGCACTTTATAAAGGCTGGAAATTCTTACTCTTGGAAATAAATTTATAGCCTTTTGTACACCCTTATTGGGTTAGTCACGGGATTCGGAATCTCCTATCCTTATAGGGGGAGCCTAATTATAGTGTTAACGAACCAAAATGGGTATCTAAATGGACTTTCGGGTGCTGTAGGGAAAAGAATACTGAACAACACTTTATAAAGGCTGGAAATTCTTACTCTTGGAAATAAATTTATAGCCTTTTGTACGCCCTTATTGGGTTAGTCACGGGACTCGGAATCTCCTATCCTTATAGGGGGAGCCTAATTATAGTATTAACGAACCAAAATGGGTATCTAAATGGACTTTCGGGTGCTGTAGGTCAAAGAATACTGAACAGCAATTTATAAAGGCTGGAAATTCTTACTCTTGGAAATAAATTTATAGCCTTTTGTACACCCTTATTGGGTTAGTCACGGGACTCGGAATATCCTATCCTTATAGGGGAAGCCTAATTATAGTATTAACGAACCAAAATGGGTATCAAAATGGACATTCGGGTGCTGTAGTTCACAGAATACTGAACAACACTTTATAAAGGCTGGAAATTCTTACTCTTGGAAATAATTTTATAGCCTTTTGTACACCCTTATTGGGATAGTCACCGGACTCGGAATCTCCTATCCTTATAAGGGGAGCCTAATTATGGTATTAACGAACCAAAATGGGCATCTAAATGGACATTCGGGTGCTGTAGGTCAATAAATACTGAACAGCACTTTATAAAGGCTGGAAATTCGTACTCTTGGAAATAAATTTATAGCCTTTTGTACACACTTATTGGGTTAGTCACGGGACTCGGAATCTCCTATCCTTATAGGGGGAGCCTAATTATAGTATTAACGAAACAAAATGGGTATCTAAATGGACTTTCGGGTGCTGTAGGGCAAAGAATACTGAACAGCACTTTATAAAGGCTGGAAATTCTTACTCTTGGAAATAAATTTATAGCCTTTTGTACACCCTTATTGGGTTAGTCACGGGTCTCGGAATTTCCTATCCTTATAGGGGCAGCCTAATTATAGTATTAACGAACCAAAATGGGTGTCTAAATGGACTTTCGGGTGCTGTTGGTCAAAGAATACTGAACAGCAATTTATAAAGGCTGGAAATTCTTACTCTTGGAAATAAATTTATAGCCTTTTGTACATCCTTATTGGGTTAGTCACGGGACTCGGAATATCCTATCCTTATAGGGGAAGCCTAATTATTGTATTAACGAACCAAAATGGGTATCTAAATGGAGTTTCGGGTGCTGTAGGGCAAAGAAAACTGAACAGCACTTTATAAAGGCTGGAAATTCTTACTCTTGGAAATAAATTTATAGCCTTTTGTACACCCTTATTGGGTTAGTCACGGGACTCGGAATCTCCTATACTTATAGGGGGAGCCTAATTATAGTATTAACGAACCAAAATGGGTATCTAAATGGACTTCCGGGTGCTGTAGGTCAAAGAATACTGAACATTAATTTATAAAGGCTGGAAATTCTTACTTCTTGGAAATAAATTTATAGCCTTTTGTACACCCTTATTGGGTTAGTCACGGGACTCTGAATATCTTATCCTTATAGGGGAAGCCTAATTATAGTATTAACGAACCAAAATGGGTATCTAAATGGACATTTGGGTGCTGTAGGTTAAAGAATACTGAACAGCACTTTATAAAGGCTGGAAATTCTTACTCTTGGAAATAAATTTATAGCCTTTTGTACACCCTTATTGGGTTAGTCACGGGATTCGGAATCTCCTATCCTTATAGGGGGAGCCTAATTATAGTGTTAACGAACCAAAATGGGTATCTAAATGGACTTTCGGGTGCTGTAGGGAAAAGAATACTGAACAACACTTTATAAAGGCTGGAAATTCTTACTCTTGGAAATAAATTTATAGCCTTTTGTACGCCCTTATTGGGTTAGTCACGGGACTCGGAATCTCCTATCCTTATAGGGGGAGCCTAATTATAGTATTAACGAACCAAAATGGGTATCTAAATGGACTTTCGGGTGCTGTAGGTCAAAGAATACTGAACAGCAATTTATAAAGGCAGGAAATTCTTACTCTTGGAAATAAATTTATAGCCTTTTGTACACCCTTATTGGTTTAGTCACGGGACTCGGAATATCCTATCCTTATAGGGGAAGCCTAATTATAGTATTAACGAACCAAAATGGGTATCAAAATGGATATTCGGGTGCTGTAGTTCACAGAATACTGAACTACACTTTATAAAGGCTGGAAATTCTTACTCTTGGAAATAAATTTATAGCCTTTTGTACACCCTTATTCGGTTAGTCACGGGACTCGGAATCTCCTATCCTTATAGGGGGAGCCTAATTATAGTATTAACGAAACAAAATGGGTATCTAAATGGACTTTCGGGTGCTGTAGGACAAAGAATACTGAACAGTACTTTATAAAGGCTGGAAATTCTTACTCTTGGAAATAAATTTATAGCCTTTTGTACACCCTTATTCGGTTAGTCACGGGACTCGGAATCTCCTATCCTTATAGGGGGAGCCTAATTATAGTATTAACGAAACAAAATGGGTATCTAAATGGACTTTCGGGTGCTGTAGGGCAAAGAATACTGAACATCACTTTATAAAGGATGGAAATTCTTACTCTTGTAAATAAATTTATAGCCTTTTGTACACCCTTATTGGGTTCGTCACGGGACTCGGAATCTCCTATCCTTATAGGGGGAGCCTATTTATAGTATTAACGAACCAAAATGGGTATCTAAATGGACTTTCGGGTGCTGTAGGTCAAAGAATACTGAACAGCTATTTATAAAGGCTGGAAATTCTTACTCTTGGAAATAAATTTATAGCCTTTTGTACACCCTTATTGGGTTAGTCACGGGACTCGGAATATCCTATCCTTATATGGGAAGCCTAAATATAGTATTAACGAACCAAAATAGGCATCTAAATGGACATTCGGGTGCTGTAGGTCAATAAATACTGAACAGCACTTTATAAAGGCTGGAAATTCGTACTCTTGGAAATAAATTTATAGCCTTTTGTACACCCTTATTGCGTTAGTCACGGGACTCGGAATCTCCTATCCTTATAGGGGGAGCCTAATTATAGTATTAACGAAACAAAATGGGTATCTAAATGGACTTTCGGGTGCTGTAGGGCAAAGAATACTGAACAGCACTTTATAAAGGCTGGAAATTCTTACTCTTGGAAATAAATTTATAGCCTTTTGTACGCCCTTATTGGGTTAGTCACGGGACTCGGAATCTCCTATCCTTATAGGGGGAGCCTAATTATAGTATTAACGAACCAAAATGGGTATCTAAATGGACTTTCGGGTGCAGTAGGTCAAAGAATACTGAACAGCAATTTATAAAGGCAGGAAATTCTTACTCTTGGAAATAAATTTATAGCCTTTTGTACACCCTTATTGGTTTAGTCACGGGACTCGGAATATCCTATCCTTATAGGGGAAGCCTAATTATAGTATTAACGAACCAAAATGGGTATCAAAATGGACATTCGGGTGCTGTAGTTCACAGAATACTGAACAACACTTTATAAAGGCTGGAAATTCTTACTCTTGGAAATAAATTTATAGCCTTTTGTACACCCTTATTCGGTTAGTCACGGGACTCGGAATCTCCTATCCTTATAGGGGGAGCCTAATTATAGTATTAACGAAACAAAATGGGTATCTAAATGGACTTTCGGGTGCTGTAGGTCAAAGAATACTGAACAGTACTTTATAAAGGCTGGAAATTCTTACTCTTGGAAATAAATTTATAGCCTTTTGTACACCCTTATTCGGTTAGTCACGGGACTCGGAATCTCCTATCCTTATAGGGGGAGCCTAATTATAGTATTAACGAAACAAAATGGGTATCTAAATGGACTTTCGGGTGCTGTAGGGCAAAGAATACTGAACATCACTTTATAAAGGCTGGAAATTCTTACTCTTGTAAATAAATTTATAGCCTTTTGTACACCCTTATTGGGTTCGTCACGGGACTCGGAATCTCCTATCCTTATAGGGGGAGCCTATTTATAGTATTAACGAACCAAAATGGGTATCTAAATGGACTTTCGGGTGCTGTAGGTCAAAGAATACTGAACAGCTATTTATAAAGGCTGGAAATTCTTACTCTTGGAAATAAATTTATAGCCTTTTGTACACCCTTATTGGGTTAGTCACGGGACTCGGAATATCCTATCCTTATATGGGAAGCCTAATTATATTATTAACGAACCAAAATAGGCATCTAAATGGACATTCGGGTGCTGTAGGTCTATAAATACTGAACAGCACTTTATAAAGGCTGGAAATTCGTACTCTTGGAAATAAATTTATAGCCTTTTGTACACCCTTATTGCGTTAGTCACGGGACTCGGAATCTCCTATCCTTATAGGGGGAGCCTAATTATAGTATTAACAAAACAAAATGGGTATCTAAATGGACTTTCGGGTGCTGTAGGGCAAAGAATACTGAACAGCACTTTATAAAGGCTGGAAATTCTTACTCTTGGAAATAAATTTATAGCCTTTTGTACACCCTTATTGGGTTAGTCACGGGACTCGGAATTTCCTATCCTTATAGGGGCAACCTAATTATAGTATTAACGAACCAAAATGGGTGTCTAAATGGACTTTCGGGTGCTGTTGGTCAAAGAATACTGAACAGCAATTTATAAAGGCTGGAAATTCTTACTCTTGGAAATAAATTTATAGCCTTTTGTACACCCTTATTGGGTTAGTCACGGGACTCGGAATATCCTATCCTTATAGGGGAAGCCTAATTATTGTATTAACGAACCAAAATGGGTATCTAAATGGAGTTTCGGGTGCTGTAGGGCAAAGAAAACTGAACAGCACTTTATAAAGGCTGGAAATTCTTACTCTTGAAAATAAATTTATAGCCTTTTGTACACCCTTATTGGGTTAGTCACGGGACTCGGAATCTCCTATACTTATAGGGGGAGCCTAATTATAGTATTAACGAACCAAAATGGGTATCTAAATGGACTTCCGGGTGTTGTAGGTCAAAGAATACTGAACATTAATTTATAAAGGCTGGAAATTCTTACTTCTTGGAAATAAATTTATAGCCTTTTGTACACCCTTATTGGGTTAGTCACGGGACTCTGAATATCTTATCCTTATAGGGGAAGCCTAATTATAGTATTAACGAACCAAAATGGGTATCTAAATGGACATTTGGGTGCTGTAGGTCAAAGAATACTGAACAGCACTTTATAAAGGCTGGAAATTCTTACTCTTGGAAATAAATTTATAGCCTTTTGTACACCCTTATTGGGTTAGTCACGGGATTCGGAATCTCCTATCCTTATAGGGGGAGCCTAATTATAGTGTTAACGAACCAAAATGGGTATCTAAATGGACTTTCGGGTGCTGTAGGGAAAAGAATACTGAACAACACTTTATAAAGGCTGGAAATTCTTACTCTTGGAAATAATTTTATAGCCTTTTGTACACCCTTATTGGGATAGTCACCGGACTCGGAATCTCCTATCCTTATAAGGGGAGCCTAATTATAGTATTAGCGAACCAAAATGGGTATCTAAATGGACTTTCGGGTGCTGTAGGGCAAAGAATACTGAACACCACTTTGTAAAGGCTGGAAATTCTTACTCTTGGAAATAAATTTATAGCCTTTTGTACACCCTTATTGGGTTCGTCACGGGACTCGGAATCTCCTATCCTTATAGGGGGAGCCTAATTATAGTATTAACGAACCAAAATGGGTATCTAAATGGACTTTCGGGTGCTGTAGGGAAAAGAATACTGAACAACACTTTATAAAGGCTGGAAATTCTTACTCTTGGAAATAATTTTATAGCCTTTTGTACACCCTTATTGGGATAGTCACCGGACTCGGAATCTCCTATCCTTATAAGGGGAGCCTAATTATAGTATTAGCGAACCAAAATGGGTATCTAAATGGACTTTCGGGTGCTGTAGGGCAAAGAATACTGAACAACACTTTGTAAAGGCTGGAAATTCTTACTCTTGGAAATAAATTTATAGCCTTTTGTACACCCTTATTGGGTTCGTCACGGGACTCGGAATCTCCTATCCTTATAGGGGGAGCCTAATTATAGTATTAACGAACCAAAATGGGTATCTAAATGGACTTTCGGGTGCTGTAGGTCAAAGAATACTGAACAGCACTTTATAAAGGCTGGAAATTCTTACTCTTGGAAATAAATTTATAGCCTTTTGTACACCCTTATTGGGTTAGTCACGGGACTCGGAATCTCCTATCCTTATAGGGGGGAGCCTAATTATAGTATTAACGAAACAAAATGGGTATCTAAATGGACTTTCGGGTGCTGTAGGGCAAAGAATACTGAACATCACTTTATAAAGGCTGGAAATTCTTACTCTTGGAAATAAATTTATAGCCTTTTGTACACCCTTATTGGGTTCGTCACGGGACTCGGAATCTCCTATCCTTATAGGGGGAGCCTATTTATAGTATTAACGAACCAAAATGGGTATCTAAATGGACTTTCGGGTGCTGTAGGTCAAAGAATACTGAACAGCTATTTATAAAGGCTGGAAATTCTTTCTCTTGGAAATAAATTTATAGCCTTTTGTACACCCTTATTGGGTTAGTCACGGGACTCGGAATCTCCTATCCTTATAGGGGGGGCCTAATTATAGTATTAACGAACCAAAATGGGTATCTAAATGGACATTCGGGTGCTGTAGGTCAAAGAATACTGAACAGCACTTTATAAAGGCTGGAAATTCTTACTCTTGGAAATAAATTTATAGTCTTTTGTGCACCCTTATTGGGTTAGTCACGGGACTCGGAATCACCTATCCTTATAGGGGAAGCCTAATTATAGTATTAACGAACCAAAATGGGTATATAAATGGACTTTCGGGTGCTGTAGGTCAAAGAATACTAAACAGCACTTTATAAAGGCTGGAAATTCTTACTCTTGAAAATAAATTTATAGCCTTTTGTACACCCTTATTGGGTTAGTCACGGGACTCGGAATCTCCTATACTTATAGGGGGAGCCTAATTATAGTATTAACGAAACAAAATGGGTATCTAAATGGACTTTCGGGTGCTGTAGGGCAAAGAATACTGAACAGCACTTTATAAAGGCTGGAAATTCTTACTCTTGGAAATAAATTTATAGTCTTTTGTACACCCTTATTGGGTTAGTCACGGGACTCGGAATTTCCTATCCTTATAGGGGCAACCTAATTATAGTATTAACGAACCAAAATGGGTGTCTAAATGGACTTTCGGGTGCTGTTGGTCAAAGAATACTGAACAGCAATTTATAAAGGCTGGAAATTCTTACTCTTGGAAATAAATTTATAGCCTTTTGTACACCCTTATTGGGTTAGTCACGGGACTCGGAATATCCTATCCTTATAGGGGAAGCCTAATTATTGTATTAACGAACCAAAATGGGTATCTAAATGGAGTTTCGGGTGCTGTAGGGCAAAGAAAACTGAACAGCACTTTATAAAGGCTGGAAATTCTTACTCTTGAAAATAAATTTATAGCCTTTTGTACACCCTTATTGGGTTAGTCACGGGACTCGGAATCTCCTATACTTATAGGGGGAGCCTAATTATAGTATTAACGAACCAAAATGGGTATCTAAATGGACTTCCGGGTGTTGTAGGTCAAAGAATACTGAACATTAATTTATAAAGGCTGGAAATTCTTACTTCTTGGAAATAAATTTATAGCCTTTTGTACACCCTTATTGGGTTAGTCACGGGACTCTGAATATCTTATCCTTATAGGGGAAGCCTAATTATAGTATTAACGAACCAAAATGGGTATCTAAATGGACATTTGGGTGCTGTAGGTCAAAGAATACTGAACAGCACTTTATAAAGGCTGGAAATTCTTACTCTTGGAAATAAATTTATAGCCTTTTGTACACCCTTATTGGGTTAGTCACGGGATTCGGAATCTCCTATCCTTATAGGGGGAGCCTAATTATAGTGTTAACGAACCAAAATGGGTATCTAAATGGACTTTCGGGTGCTGTAGGGAAAAGAATACTGAACAACACTTTATAAAGGCTGGAAATTCTTACTCTTGGAAATAATTTTATAGCCTTTTGTACACCCTTATTGGGATAGTCACCGGACTCGGAATCTCCTATCCTTATAAGGGGAGCCTAATTATAGTATTAGCGAACCAAAATGGGTATCTAAATGGACTTTCGGGTGCTGTAGGGCAAAGAATACTGAACACCACTTTGTAAAGGCTGGAAATTCTTACTCTTGGAAATAAATTTATAGCCTTTTGTACACCCTTATTGGGTTCGTCACGGGACTCGGAATCTCCTATCCTTATAGGGGGAGCCTAATTATAGTATTAACGAACCAAAATGGGTATCTAAATGGACTTTCGGGTGCTGTAGGGAAAAGAATACTGAACAACACTTTATAAAGGCTGGAAATTCTTACTCTTGGAAATAATTTTATAGCCTTTTGTACACCCTTATTGGGATAGTCACCGGACTCGGAATCTCCTATCCTTATAAGGGGAGCCTAATTATAGTATTAGCGAACCAAAATGGGTATCTAAATGGACTTTCGGGTGCTGTAGGGCAAAGAATACTGAACAACACTTTGTAAAGGCTGGAAATTCTTACTCTTGGAAATAAATTTATAGCCTTTTGTACACCCTTATTGGGTTCGTCACGGGACTCGGAATCTCCTATCCTTATAGGGGGAGCCTATTTATAGTATTAACGAACCAAAATGGGTATCTAAATGGACTTTCGGGTGCTGTAGGTCAAAGAATACTGAACAGCTATTTATAAAGGCTGGAAATTCTTTCTCTTGGAAATAAATTTATAGCCTTTTGTACACCCTTATTGGGTTAGTCACGGGACTCGGAATCTCCTATCCTTATAGGGGGGGCCTAATTATAGTATTAACGAACCAAAATGGGTATCTAAATGGACATTCGGGTGCTGTAGGTCAAAGAATACTGAACAGCACTTTATAAAGGCTGGAAATTCTTACTCTTGGAAATAAATTTATAGTCTTTTGTGCACCCTTATTGGGTTAGTCACGGGACTCGGAATCACCTATCCTTATAGGGGAAGCCTAATTATAGTATTAACGAACCAAAATGGGTATATAAATGGACTTTCGGGTGCTGTAGGTCAAAGAATACTAAACAGCACTTTATAAAGGCTGGAAATTCTTACTCTTGGAAATAAATTTATAGCCTTTTGTACACCCTTATTGGGTTAGTCACGGGACTCGGAATCTCCTATCCTTATAGGGGAGCCTAATTATAGTATTAACGAACCAAAATGGGTATCTAAATGGACTTTCGCGTGCTGTAGGTCAATAAATACTGAACAGCTATTTATAAAGGCTGGAAATTCTTACTCTTGGAAATAAATTTATAGCCTTTTGTACACCCTTATTGGGTTAGTCACGGGACTCGGAATCTCCTATCCTTATAGGGGGGGCCTAATTATAGTATTAACGAACCAAAATGGGTATCTAAATGGACATTCGGGTGCTGTAGGTCAATAAATACTGAACAGCTATTTATAAAGGCTGGAAATTCTTACTCTTGGAAATAAATTTATAGCCTTTTGTACACCCTTATTGGGTTAGTCACGGGACTCGGAATCTCCTATCCTTATAGGGGGGGCCTAATTATAGTATTAACGAACCAAAATGGGTATCTAAATGGACATTCGGGTGCTGTAGATCAAAGAATACTGAACAGCACTTTATAAAGGCTGGAAATTCTTACTCTTGGAAATAAATTTATAGTCTTTTGTGCACCCTTATTGGGTTAGTCACGGGACTCGGAATCACCTATCCTTATAGGGGAAGCCTAATTATAGTATTAACGAACCAAAATGGGTATCTAAATGGACTTTCGGCTGCTGTAGGTCAAAGAATACTGAACAACACTTTATAAAGGCTGGAAATTCTTGCTCTTGGAAATAAATTTATAACCTTTTGTACACCCTTATTGGGTTAGTCACGGGACTCGGAATCTCCTATCCTTATAGGGGGAGCCTAATTATAGTATTAACGAACCAAAATGGGTATCTAAATGGACTTTCGGGTGCTGTAGGGCAAAGAATACTGAACAGCACTTTATAAAGGCTGGAAATTCTTACTCTTGGAAATAAATTTATAGCCTTTTGTACACCCTTATTGGGTTAGTCACGGGACTCGGAATCTCCTATCCTTATAGGGGGGGCCTAATTATAGTATTAACGAACCAAAATGGGTATCTAAATGGACATTCGGGTGCTGTAGATCAAAGAATACTGAACAGCACTTTATAAAGGCTGGAAATTCTTACTCTTGGAAATAAATTTATAGTCTTTTGTGCACCCTTATTGGGTTAGTCACGGGACTCGGAATCACCTATCCTTATAGGGGAAGCCTAATTATAGTATTAACGAACCAAAATGGGTATCTAAATGGACTTTCGGGTGCTGTAGGGCAAAGAATACTGAACAGCACTTTATAAAGGCTGGAAATTCTTACTCTTGGAAATAATTTTATAGCCTTTTGTACACCCTTATTGGGATAGTCACCGGACTCGGAATCTCCTATCCTTATAAGGGGAGCCTAATTATAGTATTAGCGAACCAAAATGGGTATCTAAATGGACTTTCGGGTGCTGTAGGGCAAAGAATACTGAACAACACTTTATAAAGGCTGGAAATTCTTACTCTTGGAAATAATTTTATAGCCTTTTGTACACCCTTGTTGGGTTAGTCACGGGACTCGGAATCACCTATCCTTATAGGGGAAGCCTAATTATAGTATTAACGAACCAAAATGGGTATATAAATGGACTTTCGGGTGCTGTAGGTCAAAGAATACTAAACAACACTTTATAAAGGCTGGAAATTCTTACTCTTGGAAATAAATTTATAGCCTTTTGTACACCCTTATTGGGTTAGTCACGGGACTCGGAATCTCCTATCCTTATAGGGGAGCCTAATTATAGTATTAACGAACCAAAATGGGTATCTAAATGGACTTTCGGGTGCTGTAGGTCAAAGAATACTGAACAACAATTTATAAAGGCTGGAAATTCTTACTCTTGGAAATAAATTTATAACCTTTGGTACACCCTTATTGGGTTAGTCACGGGACTCGGAATATCCTATCCTTATAGGGGAAGCCTAATTATAGTATTAACGAACCAAAATGGGTATCTAAATGGACATTCGGGTGCTGTAGGTCAATAAATACTGAACAGCTATTTATAAAGGCTGGAAATTCTTACTCTTGGAAATAAATTTATAGCCTTTTGTACACCCTTATTGGGTTAGTCACGGGACTCGGAATCTCCTATCCTTATAGGGGGGGCCTAATTATAGTATTAACGAACCAAAATGGGTATCTAAATGGACATTCGGGTGCTGTAGATCAAAGAATACTGAACAGCACTTTATAAAGGCTGGAAATTCTTACTCTTGGAAATAAATTTATAGTCTTTTGTGCACCCTTATTGGGTTAGTCACGGGACTCGGAATCACCTATCCTTATAGGGGAAGCCTAATTATAGTATTAACGAACCAAAATGGGTATCTAAATGGACTTTCGGCTGCTGTAGGTCAAAGAATACTGAACAACACTTTATAAAGGCTGGAAATTCTTGCTCTTGGAAATAAATTTATAACCTTTTGTACACCCTTATTGGGTTAGTCACGGGACTCGGAATCTCCTATCCTTATAGGGGGAGCCTAATTATAGTATTAACGAACCAAAATGGGTATCTAAATGGACTTTCGGGTGCTGTAGGGCAAAGAATACTGAACAGCACTTTATAAAGGCTGGAAATTCTTACTCTTGGAAATAAATTTATAGCCTTTTGTACACCCTTGTTGGGTTAGTCACGGGACTCGGAATCACCTATCCTTATAGGGGAAGCCTAATTATAGTATTAACGAACCAAAATGGGTATATAAATGGACTTTCGGGTGCTGTAGGTCAAAGAATACTAAACAACACTTTATAAAGGCTGGAAATTCTTACTCTTGGAAATAAATTTATAGCCTTTTGTACACCCTTATTGGGTTAGTCACGGGACTCGGAATCTCCTATCCTTATAGGGGAGCCTAATTATAGTATTAACGAACCAAAATGGGTATCTAAATGGACTTTCGGGTGCTGTAGGTCAAAGAATACTGAACAACAATTTATAAAGGCTGGAAATTCTTACTCTTGGAAATAAATTTATAACCTTTGGTACACCCTTATTGGGTTAGTCACGGGACTCGGAATATCCTATCCTTATAGGGGAAGCCTAATTATAGTATTAACGAACCAAAATGGGTATCTAAATGGACATTCGGGTGCTGTAGGTCAATAAATACTGAACAGCACTTTATAAAGGCTGGAAATTCGTACTCTTGGAAATAAATTTATAGCCTTTTGTACACCCTTATTGGGTTAGTCACGGGACTCGGAATCTCCTATCCTTATAGGGGGAGCCTAATTATAGTATTAACGAAACAAAATGGGTATCTAAATGGACTTTCGGGTGCTGTAGGGCAAAGAATACTGAACAGCACTTTATAAAGGCTGGAAATTCTTACTCTTGGAAATAAATTTATAGTCTTTTGTGCACCCTTATTGGGTTAGTCACGGGACTCGGAATCACCTATCCTTATAGGGGAAGCCTAATTATAGTATTAACGAACCAAAATGGGTATATAAATGGACTTTCGGGTGCTGTAGGTCAAAGAATACTAAACAGCACTTTATAAAGGCTGGAAATTCTTACTCTTGGAAATAAATTTATAGCCTTTTGTACACCCTTATTGGGTTAGTCACGGGACTCGGAATCTCCTATCCTTATAGGGGAGCCTAATTATAGTATTAACGAACCAAAATGGGTATCTAAATGGACTTTCGCGTGCTGTAGGTCAATAAATACTGAACAGCTATTTATAAAGGCTGGAAATTCTTACTCTTGGAAATAAATTTATAGCCTTTTGTACACCCTTATTGGGTTAGTCACGGGACTCGGAATCTCCTATCCTTATAGGGGGGGCCTAATTATAGTATTAACGAACCAAAATGGGTATCTAAATGGACATTCGGGTGCTGTAGGTCAATAAATACTGAACAGCTATTTATAAAGGCTGGAAATTCTTACTCTTGGAAATAAATTTATAGCCTTTTGTACACCCTTATTGGGTTAGTCACGGGACTCGGAATCTCCTATCCTTATAGGGGGGGCCTAATTATAGTATTAACGAACCAAAATGGGTATCTAAATGGACATTCGGGTGCTGTAGATCAAAGAATACTGAACAGCACTTTATAAAGGCTGGAAATTCTTACTCTTGGAAATAAATTTATAGTCTTTTGTGCACCCTTATTGGGTTAGTCACGGGACTCGGAATCACCTATCCTTATAGGGGAAGCCTAATTATAGTATTAACGAACCAAAATGGGTATCTAAATGGACTTTCGGCTGCTGTAGGTCAAAGAATACTGAACAACAATTTATAAAGGCTGGAAATTCTTACTCTTGGAAATAAATTTATAACCTTTGGTACACCCTTATTGGGTTAGTCACGGGACTCGGAATATCCTATCCTTATAGGGGAAGCCTAATTATAGTATTAACGAACCAAAATGGGTATCTAAATGGACATTCGGGTGCTGTAGGTCAAAGAATACTGAACAACAATTTATAAAGGCTGGAAATTCTTACTCTTGGAAATAAATTTATAACCTTTGGTACACCCTTATTGGGTTAGTCACGGGACTCGGAATATCCTATCCTTATAGGGGAAGCCTAATTATAGTATTAACGAACCAAAATGGGTATCTAAATGGACATTCGGGTGCTGTAGGTCAATAAATACTGAACAGCTATTTATAAAGGCTGGAAATTCTTACTCTTGGAAATAAATTTATAGCCTTTTGTACACCCTTATTGGGTTAGTCACGGGACTCGGAATCTCCTATCCTTATAGGGGGGGCCTAATTATAGTATTAACGAACCAAAATGGGTATCTAAATGGACATTCGGGTGCTGTAGATCAAAGAATACTGAACAGCACTTTATAAAGGCTGGAAATTCTTACTCTTGGAAATAAATTTATAGTCTTTTGTGCACCCTTATTGGGTTAGTCACGGGACTCGGAATCACCTATCCTTATAGGGGAAGCCTAATTATAGTATTAACGAACCAAAATGGGTATCTAAATGGACTTTCGGCTGCTGTAGGTCAAAGAATACTGAACAACACTTTATAAAGGCTGGAAATTCTTGCTCTTGGAAATAAATTTATAACCTTTTGTACACCCTTATTGGGTTAGTCACGGGACTCGGAATCTCCTATCCTTATAGGGGGAGCCTAATTATAGTATTAACGAACCAAAATGGGTATCTAAATGGACTTTCGGGTGCTGTAGGGCAAAGAATACTGAACAGCACTTTATAAAGGCTGGAAATTCTTACTCTTGGAAATAAATTTATAGCCTTTTGTACACCCTTGTTGGGTTAGTCACGGGACTCGGAATCACCTATCCTTATAGGGGAAGCCTAATTATAGTATTAACGAACCAAAATGGGTATATAAATGGACTTTCGGGTGCTGTAGGTCAAAGAATACTAAACAACACTTTATAAAGGCTGGAAATTCTTACTCTTGGAAATAAATTTATAGCCTTTTGTACACCCTTATTGGGTTAGTCACGGGACTCGGAATCTCCTATCCTTATAGGGGAGCCTAATTATAGTATTAACGAACCAAAATGGGTATCTAAATGGACTTTCGGGTGCTGTAGGTCAAAGAATACTGAACAACAATTTATAAAGGCTGGAAATTCTTACTCTTGGAAATAAATTTATAACCTTTGGTACACCCTTATTGGGTTAGTCACGGGACTCGGAATATCCTATCCTTATAGGGGAAGCCTAATTATAGTATTAACGAACCAAAATGGGTATCTAAATGGACATTCGGGTGCTGTAGGTCAATAAATACTGAACAGCACTTTATAAAGGCTGGAAATTCGTACTCTTGGAAATAAATTTATAGCCTTTTGTACACCCTTATTGGGTTAGTCACGGGACTCGGAATCTCCTATCCTTATAGGGGGAGCCTAATTATAGTATTAACGAAACAAAATGGGTATCTAAATGGACTTTCGGGTGCTGTAGGGCAAAGAATACTGAACAGCACTTTATAAAGGCTGGAAATTCTTACTCTTGGAAATAAATTTATAGTCTTTTGTGCACCCTTATTGGGTTAGTCACGGGACTCGGAATCACCTATCCTTATAGGGGAAGCCTAATTATAGTATTAACGAACCAAAATGGGTATATAAATGGACTTTCGGGTGCTGTAGGTCAAAGAATACTAAACAGCACTTTATAAAGGCTGGAAATTCTTACTCTTGGAAATAAATTTATAGCCTTTTGTACACCCTTATTGGGTTAGTCACGGGACTCGGAATCTCCTATCCTTATAGGGGAGCCTAATTATAGTATTAACGAACCAAAATGGGTATCTAAATGGACTTTCGCGTGCTGTAGGTCAATAAATACTGAACAGCTATTTATAAAGGCTGGAAATTCTTACTCTTGGAAATAAATTTATAGCCTTTTGTACACCCTTATTGGGTTAGTCACGGGACTCGGAATCTCCTATCCTTATAGGGGGGGCCTAATTATAGTATTAACGAACCAAAATGGGTATCTAAATGGACATTCGGGTGCTGTAGGTCAATAAATACTGAACAGCTATTTATAAAGGCTGGAAATTCTTACTCTTGGAAATAAATTTATAGCCTTTTGTACACCCTTATTGGGTTAGTCACGGGACTCGGAATCTCCTATCCTTATAGGGGGGGCCTAATTATAGTATTAACGAACCAAAATGGGTATCTAAATGGACATTCGGGTGCTGTAGATCAAAGAATACTGAACAGCACTTTATAAAGGCTGGAAATTCTTACTCTTGGAAATAAATTTATAGTCTTTTGTGCACCCTTATTGGGTTAGTCACGGGACTCGGAATCACCTATCCTTATAGGGGAAGCCTAATTATAGTATTAACGAACCAAAATGGGTATCTAAATGGACTTTCGGCTGCTGTAGGTCAAAGAATACTGAACAACACTTTATAAAGGCTGGAAATTCTTGCTCTTGGAAATAAATTTATAACCTTTTGTACACCCTTATTGGGTTAGTCACGGGACTCGGAATCTCCTATCCTTATAGGGGGAGCCTAATTATAGTATTAACGAACCAAAATGGGTATCTAAATGGACTTTCGGGTGCTGTAGGGCAAAGAATACTGAACAGCACTTTATAAAGGCTGGAAATTCTTACTCTTGGAAATAAATTTATAGCCTTTTGTACACCCTTATTGGGTTAGTCACGGGACTCGGAATCTCCTATCCTTATAGGGGGGGCCTAATTATAGTATTAACGAACCAAAATGGGTATCTAAATGGACATTCGGGTGCTGTAGATCAAAGAATACTGAACAGCACTTTATAAAGGCTGGAAATTCTTACTCTTGGAAATAAATTTATAGTCTTTTGTGCACCCTTATTGGGTTAGTCACGGGACTCGGAATCACCTATCCTTATAGGGGAAGCCTAATTATAGTATTAACGAACCAAAATGGGTATCTAAATGGACTTTCGGGTGCTGTAGGGCAAAGAATACTGAACAGCACTTTATAAAGGCTGGAAATTCTTACTCTTGGAAATAATTTTATAGCCTTTTGTACACCCTTATTGGGATAGTCACCGGACTCGGAATCTCCTATCCTTATAAGGGGAGCCTAATTATAGTATTAGCGAACCAAAATGGGTATCTAAATGGACTTTCGGGTGCTGTAGGGCAAAGAATACTGAACAACACTTTATAAAGGCTGGAAATTCTTACTCTTGGAAATAATTTTATAACCTTTTGTACACCCTTATTGGGTTAGTCACGGGACTCGGAATCTCCTATCCTTATAGGGGGAGCCTAATTATAGTATTAACGAACCAAAATGGGTATCTAAATGGACTTTCGGGTGCTGTAGGGCAAAGAATACTGAACAGCACTTTATAAAGGCTGGAAATTCTTACTCTTGGAAATAAATTTATAGCCTTTTGTACACCCTTGTTGGGTTAGTCACGGGACTCGGAATCACCTATCCTTATAGGGGAAGCCTAATTATAGTATTAACGAACCAAAATGGGTATATAAATGGACTTTCGGGTGCTGTAGGTCAAAGAATACTAAACAACACTTTATAAAGGCTGGAAATTCTTACTCTTGGAAATAAATTTATAGCCTTTTGTACACCCTTATTGGGTTAGTCACGGGACTCGGAATCTCCTATCCTTATAGGGGAGCCTAATTATAGTATTAACGAACCAAAATGGGTATCTAAATGGACTTTCGGGTGCTGTAGGTCAAAGAATACTGAACAACAATTTATAAAGGCTGGAAATTCTTACTCTTGGAAATAAATTTATAACCTTTGGTACACCCTTATTGGGTTAGTCACGGGACTCGGAATATCCTATCCTTATAGGGGAAGCCTAATTATAGTATTAACGAACCAAAATGGGTATCTAAATGGACATTCGGGTGCTGTAGGTCAATAAATACTGAACAGCTATTTATAAAGGCTGGAAATTCTTACTCTTGGAAATAAATTTATAGCCTTTTGTACACCCTTATTGGGTTAGTCACGGGACTCGGAATCTCCTATCCTTATAGGGGGGGCCTAATTATAGTATTAACGAACCAAAATGGGTATCTAAATGGACATTCGGGTGCTGTAGATCAAAGAATACTGAACAGCACTTTATAAAGGCTGGAAATTCTTACTCTTGGAAATAAATTTATAGTCTTTTGTGCACCCTTATTGGGTTAGTCACGGGACTCGGAATCACCTATCCTTATAGGGGAAGCCTAATTATAGTATTAACGAACCAAAATGGGTATCTAAATGGACTTTCGGCTGCTGTAGGTCAAAGAATACTGAACAACACTTTATAAAGGCTGGAAATTCTTGCTCTTGGAAATAAATTTATAACCTTTTGTACACCCTTATTGGGTTAGTCACGGGACTCGGAATCTCCTATCCTTATAGGGGGAGCCTAATTATAGTATTAACGAACCAAAATGGGTATCTAAATGGACTTTCGGGTGCTGTAGGGCAAAGAATACTGAACAGCACTTTATAAAGGCTGGAAATTCTTACTCTTGGAAATAAATTTATAGCCTTTTGTACACCCTTGTTGGGTTAGTCACGGGACTCGGAATCACCTATCCTTATAGGGGAAGCCTAATTATAGTATTAACGAACCAAAATGGGTATATAAATGGACTTTCGGGTGCTGTAGGTCAAAGAATACTAAACAACACTTTATAAAGGCTGGAAATTCTTACTCTTGGAAATAAATTTATAGCCTTTTGTACACCCTTATTGGGTTAGTCACGGGACTCGGAATCTCCTATCCTTATAGGGGAGCCTAATTATAGTATTAACGAACCAAAATGGGTATCTAAATGGACTTTCGGGTGCTGTAGGTCAAAGAATACTGAACAACAATTTATAAAGGCTGGAAATTCTTACTCTTGGAAATAAATTTATAACCTTTGGTACACCCTTATTGGGTTAGTCACGGGACTCGGAATATCCTATCCTTATAGGGGAAGCCTAATTATAGTATTAACGAACCAAAATGGGTATCTAAATGGACATTCGGGTGCTGTAGGTCAATAAATACTGAACAGCACTTTATAAAGGCTGGAAATTCGTACTCTTGGAAATAAATTTATAGCCTTTTGTACACCCTTATTGGGTTAGTCACGGGACTCGGAATCTCCTATCCTTATAGGGGGAGCCTAATTATAGTATTAACGAAACAAAATGGGTATCTAAATGGACTTTCGGGTGCTGTAGGGCAAAGAATACTGAACAGCACTTTATAAAGGCTGGAAATTCTTACTCTTGGAAATAAATTTATAGCCTTTTGTACACCCTTATTGGGTTAGTCACGGGACTCGGAATTTCCTATCCTTATAGGGGCAACCTAATTATAGTATTAACGAACCAAAATGGGTGTCTAAATGGACTTTCGGGTGCTGTTGGTCAAAGAATACTGAACAGCAATTTATAAAGGCTGGAAATTCTTACTCTTGGAAATAAATTTATAGCCTTTTGTACACCCTTATTGGGTTAGTCACGGGACTCGGAATATCCTATCCTTATAGGGGAAGCCTAATTATTGTATTAACGAACCAAAATGGGTATCTAAATGGAGTTTCGGGTGCTGTAGGGCAAAGAAAACTGAACAGCACTTTATAAAGGCTGGAAATTCTTACTCTTGAAAATAAATTTATAGCCTTTTGTACACCCTTATTGGGTTAGTCACGGGACTCGGAATCTCCTATACTTATAGGGGGAGCCTAATTATAGTATTAACGAACCAAAATGGGTATCTAAATGGACTTCCGGGTGTTGTAGGTCAAAGAATACTGAACATTAATTTATAAAGGCTGGAAATTCTTACTTCTTGGAAATAAATTTATAGCCTTTTGTACACCCTTATTGGGTTAGTCACGGGACTCTGAATATCTTATCCTTATAGGGGAAGCCTAATTATAGTATTAACGAACCAAAATGGGTATCTAAATGGACATTTGGGTGCTGTAGGTCAAAGAATACTGAACAGCACTTTATAAAGGCTGGAAATTCTTACTCTTGGAAATAAATTTATAGCCTTTTGTACACCCTTATTGGGTTAGTCACGGGATTCGGAATCTCCTATCCTTATAGGGGGAGCCTAATTATAGTGTTAACGAACCAAAATGGGTATCTAAATGGACTTTCGGGTGCTGTAGGGAAAAGAATACTGAACAACACTTTATAAAGGCTGGAAATTCTTACTCTTGGAAATAATTTTATAGCCTTTTGTACACCCTTATTGGGATAGTCACCGGACTCGGAATCTCCTATCCTTATAAGGGGAGCCTAATTATAGTATTAGCGAACCAAAATGGGTATCTAAATGGACTTTCGGGTGCTGTAGGGCAAAGAATACTGAACAACACTTTGTAAAGGCTGGAAATTCTTACTCTTGGAAATAAATTTATAGCCTTTTGTACACCCTTATTGGGTTAGTCACGGGACTCGGAATCTCCTATCCTTATAGGGGAGCCTAATTATAGTATTAACGAACCAAAATGGGTATCTAAATGGACTTTCGCGTGCTGTAGGTCAAAGAATACTGAACAGCTATTTATAAAGGCTGGAAATTCTTACTCTTGGAAATAAATTTATAGCCTTTTGTACACCCTTATTGGGTTAGTCACGGGACTCGGAATCTCCTATCCTTATAGGGGAGCCTAATTATAGTATTAACGAACCAAAATGGGTATCTAAATGGACTTTCGGGTGCTGTAGGTCAAAGAATACTGAACAGCTATTTATAAAGGCTGGAAATTCTTACTCTTGGAAATAAATTTATAGCCTTTTGTACACCCTTATTGGGTTAGTCACGGGACTCGGAATCTCCTATCCTTATAGGGGGGGGGCCTAATTATAGTATTAACGAACCAAAATGGGTATCTAAATGGACATTCGGGTGCTGTAGATCAAAGAATACTGAACAGCACTTTATAAAGGCTGGAAATTCTTACTCTTGGAAATAAATTTATAGTCTTTTGTGCACCCTTATTGGGTTAGTCACGGGACTCGGAATCACCTATCCTTATAGGGGAAGCCTAATTATAGTATTAACGAACCAAAATGGGTATCTAAATGGACTTTCGGCTGCTGTAGGTCAAAGAATACTGAACAACACTTTATAAAGGCTGGAAATTCTTGCTCTTGGAAATAAATTTATAACCTTTTGTACACCCTTATTGGGTTAGTCACGGGACTCGGAATCTCCTATCCTTATAGGGGGAGCCTAATTATAGTATTAACGAACCAAAATGGGTATCTAAATGGACTTTCGGGTGCTGTAGGGCAAAGAATACTGAACTGCACTTTATAAAGGCTGGAAATTCTTACTCTTGGAAATAAATTTATAGCCTTTTGTACACCCTTGTTGGGTTAGTCACGGGACTCGGAATCACCTATCCTTATAGGGGGAGCCTAATTATAGTATTAACGAACCAAAATGGGTATATAAATGGACTTTCGGGTGCTGTAGGTCAAAGAATACTAAACAACACTTTATAAAGGCTGGAAATTCTTACTCTTGGAAATAAATTTATAGCCTTTTGTACACCCTTATTGGGTTAGTCACGGGACTCGGAATCTCCTATCCTTATAGGGGAGCCTAATTATAGTATTAACGAACCAAAATGGGTATCTAAATGGACTTTCGGGTGCTGTAGGTCAAAGAAAACTGAACAGCACTTTATAAAGGCTGGAAATTCTTACTCTTGAAAATAAATTTATAGCCTTTTGTACACCCTTATTGGGTTAGTCACGGGACTCGGAATCTCCTATACTTATAGGGGGAGCCTAATTATAGTATTAACGAACCAAAATGGGTATCTAAATGGACTTCCGGGTGTTGTAGGTCAAAGAATACTGAACATTAATTTATAAAGGCTGGAAATTCTTACTTCTTGGAAATAAATTTATAGCCTTTTGTACACCCTTATTGGGTTAGTCACGGGACTCTGAATATCTTATCCTTATAGGGGAAGCCTAATTATAGTATTAACGAACCAAAATGGGTATCTAAATGGACATTTGGGTGCTGTAGGTCAAAGAATACTGAACAGCACTTTATAAAGGCTGGAAATTCTTACTCTTGGAAATAAATTTATAGCCTTTTGTACACCCTTATTGGGTTAGTCACGGGATTCGGAATCTCCTATCCTTATAGGGGGAGCCTAATTATAGTGTTAACGAACCAAAATGGGTATCTAAATGGACTTTCGGGTGCTGTAGGGAAAAGAATACTGAACAACACTTTATAAAGGCTGGAAATTCTTACTCTTGGAAATAATTTTATAGCCTTTTGTACACCCTTATTGGGATAGTCACCGGACTCGGAATCTCCTATCCTTATAAGGGGAGCCTAATTATAGTATTAGCGAACCAAAATGGGTATCTAAATGGACTTTCGGGTGCTGTAGGGCAAAGAATACTGAACAACACTTTGTAAAGGCTGGAAATTCTTACTCTTGGAAATAAATTTATAGCCTTTTGTACACCCTTATTGGGTTCGTCACGGGACTCGGAATCTCCTATCCTTATAGGGGGAGCCTAATTATAGTATTAACGAACCAAAATGGGTATCTAAATGGACTTTCGGGTGCTGTAGGTCAAAGAATACTGAACAGCACTTTATAAAGGCTGGAAATTCTTACTCTTGGAAATAAATTTATAGCCTTTTGTACACCCTTATTGGGTTAGTCACGGGACTCGGAATCTCCTATCCTTATAGGGGGAGCCTAATTATAGTATTAACGAAACAAAATGGGTATCTAAATGGACTTTCGGGTGCTGTAGGGCAAAGAATACTGAACATCACTTTATAAAGGCTGGAAATTCTTACTCTTGGAAATAAATTTATAGCCTTTTGTACACCCTTATTGGGTTCGTCACGGGACTCGGAATCTCCTATCCTTATAGGGGGAGCCTATTTATAGTATTAACGAACCAAAATGGGTATCTAAATGGACTTTCGGGTGCTGTAGGTCAAAGAATACTGAACAGCTATTTATAAAGGCTGGAAATTCTTTCTCTTGGAAATAAATTTATAGCCTTTTGTACACCCTTATTGGGTTAGTCACGGGACTCGGAATCTCCTATCCTTATAGGGGGGGCCTAATTATAGTATTAACGAACCAAAATGGGTATCTAAATGGACATTCGGGTGCTGTAGGTCAAAGAATACTGAACAGCACTTTATAAAGGCTGGAAATTCTTACTCTTGGAAATAAATTTATAGTCTTTTGTGCACCCTTATTGGGTTAGTCACGGGACTCGGAATCACCTATCCTTATAGGGGAAGCCTAATTATAGTATTAACGAACCAAAATGGGTATATAAATGGACTTTCGGGTGCTGTAGGTCAAAGAATACTAAACAGCACTTTATAAAGGCTGGAAATTCTTACTCTTGGAAATAAATTTATAGCCTTTTGTACACCCTTATTGGGTTAGTCACGGGACTCGGAATCTCCTATCCTTATAGGGGAGCCTAATTATAGTATTAACGAACCAAAATGGGTATCTAAATGGACTTTCGCGTGCTGTAGGTCAAAGAATACTGAACAGCTATTTATAAAGGCTGGAAATTCTTACTCTTGGAAATAAATTTATAGCCTTTTGTACACCCTTATTGGGTTAGTCACGGGACTCGGAATCTCCTATCCTTATAGGGGAGCCTAATTATAGTATTAACGAACCAAAATGGGTATCTAAATGGACTTTCGGGTGCTGTAGGTCAAAGAATACTGAACAGCTATTTATAAAGGCTGGAAATTCTTACTCTTGGAAATAAATTTATAGCCTTTTGTACACCCTTATTGGGTTAGTCACGGGACTCGGAATCTCCTATCCTTATAGGGGGGGGCCTAATTATAGTATTAACGAACCAAAATGGGTATCTAAATGGACATTCGGGTGCTGTAGATCAAAGAATACTGAACAGCACTTTATAAAGGCTGGAAATTCTTACTCTTGGAAATAAATTTATAGTCTTTTGTGCACCCTTATTGGGTTAGTCACGGGACTCGGAATCACCTATCCTTATAGGGGAAGCCTAATTATAGTATTAACGAACCAAAATGGGTATCTAAATGGACTTTCGGCTGCTGTAGGTCAAAGAATACTGAACAGCACTTTATAAAGGCTGGAAATTCTTACTCTTGGAAATAAATTTATAGCCTTTTGTACACCCTTATTGGGTTAGTCACGGGACTCGGAATCTCCTATCCTTATAGGGGGAGCCTAATTATAGTATTAACGAACCAAAATGGGTATCTAAATGGACTTTCGGGTGCTGTAGGGCAAAGAATACTGAACAGCACTTTATAAAGGCTGGAAATTCTTACTCTTGGAAATAAATTTATAGCCTTTTGTACACCCTTGTTGGGTTAGTCACGGGACTCGGAATCACCTATCCTTATAGGGGGAGCCTAATTATAGTATTAACGAACCAAAATGGGTATATAAATGGACTTTCGGGTGCTGTAGGTCAAAGAATACTAAACAACACTTTATAAAGGCTGGAAATTCTTACTCTTGGAAATAAATTTATAGCCTTTTGTACACCCTTATTGGGTTAGTCACGGGACTCGGAATCTCCTATCCTTATAGGGGAGCCTAATTATAGTATTAACGAACCAAAATGGGTATCTAAATGGACTTTCGGGTGCTGTAGGTCAAAGAATACTGAACAACAATTTATAAAGGCTGGAAATTCTTACTCTTGGAAATAAATTTATAACCTTTGGTACACCCTTATTGGGTTAGTCACGGGACTCGGAATATCCTATCCTTATAGGGGAAGCCTAATTATAGTATTAACGAACCAAAATGGGTATCTAAATGGACATTCGGGTGCTGTAGGTCAATAAATACTGAACAGCACTTTATAAAGGCTGGAAATTCGTACTCTTGGAAATAAATTTATAGCCTTTTGTACACCCTTATTGGGTTAGTCACGGGACTCGGAATCTCCTATCCTTATAGGGGGAGCCTAATTATAGTATTAACGAAACAAAATGGGTATCTAAATGGACTTTCGGGTGCTGTAGGGCAAAGAATACTGAACAGCACTTGATAAAGGCTGGAAATTCTTACTCTTGGAAATAAATTTATAGCCTTTTGTACACCCTTATTGGGTTAGTCACGGGACTCGGAATTTCCTATCCTTATAGGGGCAGCCTAATTATAGTATTAACGAACCAAAATGGGTGTCTAAATGGACTTTCGGGTGCTGTTGGTCATAGAATACTGAACAGCAATTTATAAAGGCTGGAAATTCTTACTCTTGGAAATAAATTTATAGCCTTTTGTACACCCTTATTGGGTTAGTCACGGGACTCGGAATATCCTATCCTTATAGGGGAAGCCTAATTATTGTATTAACGAAAAAAAGGGTATCTAAATGGAGTTTCGGGTGCTGTAGGGCAAAGAATACTGAACAGCTATTTATAAAGGCTGGAAATTCTTACTCTTGGAAATAAATTTATAGCCTTTTGTACACCCTTATTGGGTTAGCCACGGGACTCGGAATCTCCTATTCTTATAGGGGGAGCCTAATTATAGTATTAACGAACCAAAATGGGTATCTAAATGGACTTCCGGGTGCTGTAGGTCAAAGAATACTGAACATTAATTTATAAAGGCTGGAATTTCTTACTGTTGGAAATAAATTTATAGCCTTTTGTACACCCTTATTGGGTTAGTCACGGGATTCGGAATCTCCTATCCTTATAGGGGAAGCCTAATTATAGTATTAACGAACCAAAATGGGTATCTAAATGGTCATTCGGGTGCTGTAGTTCACAGAATACTGAACAACACTTTATAAAGGCTGGAAATTCTTACTCTTGGAAATAATTTTATAGCCTTTTGTACACCCTTATTGGGATAGTCACCGGACTCGGAATCTCCTATCCTTATAAGGGGAGCCTAATTATAGTATTAACGAACCAAAATGGGTATCTAAATGGACTTTCGGGTGCTGTAGGGCAAAGAATACTGAACAACACTTTGTAAAGGCTGGAAATTCTTACTCTTGGAAATAAATTTATAGCCTTTTGTACACCCTTATTGGGTTCGTCACGGGACTCGGAATCTCCTATCCTTATAGGGGGAGCCTAATTATAGTATTAACGAACCAAAATGGGTATCTAAATGGACTTTCGGGTGCTGTAGGTCAAAGAATACTGAACAGCACTTTATAAAGGCTGGAAATTCTTACTTTTGGAAATAAATTTTTAGCCTTTTGTACACCCTTATTGGGTTAGTCACGGGACTCGGAATCTCCTATCCTTATAGGGGGAGCCTAATTATAGTATTAACGAAACAAAATGGGTATCTAAATGGACTTTGGGGTGCTGTAGGGCAAAGAATACTGAACATCACTTTATAAAGGCTGGAAATTCTTACTCTTGGAAATAAATTTATAGCCTTTTGTACACCCTTATTGGGTTCGTCACGGGACTCGGAATCTCCTATCCTTATAGGGGGAGCCTAATTATAGTATTAACGAACCAAAATGGGTATCTAAATGGACTTTCGGGTGCTGTAGGTCAAAGAATACTGAACAGCACTTTATAAAGGCTGGAAATTCTTACTTTTGGAAATAAATTTATAGCCTTTTGTACACCCTTATTGGGTTAGTCACGGGACTCGGAATCTCCTATCCTTATAGGGGGAGCCTAATTATAGTATTAACGAAACAAAATGGGTATCTAAATGGACTTTCGGGTGCTGTAGGGCAAAGAATACTGAACAGCACTTTATAAAGGCTGGAAATTCTTACTTTTGGAAATAAATTTATAGCCTTTTGTACACCCTTATTGGGTTAGTCACGGGACTCGGAATCTCCTATCCTTATAGGGGGAGCCTAATTATAGTATTAATGAAACAAAATGGGTATCTAAATGGACTTTCGGGTGCTGTAGGGCAAAGAATACTGAACATCACTTTATAAAGGCTGGAAATTCTTACTCTTGGAAATAAATTTATAGCCTTTTGTACACCCTTATTGGGTTCGTCACGGGACTCGGAATCTCCTATCCTTATAGGGGGAGCCTAATTATAGTATTAACGAACCAAAATGGGTATCTAAATGGACTTTCGGGTGCTGTAGGTCAAAGAATACTGAACAGCTATTTATAAAGGCTGGAAATTCTTACTCTTGGAAATAAATTTATAGTCTTTTGTGCACCCTTATTGGGTTAGTCACGGGACTCGGAATCACCTATCCTTATAGGGGGAGCCTAATTATAGTATTAACAAACCAAAATGGGTATATAAATGGACTTTCGGGTGCTGTAGGTCAAAGAATACTAAACAGCAATTTATAAAGGCTGGAAATTCTTACTCTTGGAAATAATTTTATAGCCTTTTGTACACCCTTATTGGGATAGTCACCGGACTCGGAATCTCCTATCCTTATAAGGGGAGCCTAATTATAGTATTAACGAACCAAAATGGGTATCTAAATGGACTTTCGGGTGCTGTAGGGCAAAGAATACTGAACAACACTTTGTAAAGGCTGGAAATTCTTACTCTTGGAAATAAATTTATAGCCTTTTGTACACCCTTATTTGGTTCGTCACGGGACTCGGAATCTCCTATCCTTATAGGGGGAGCCTAATTATAGTATTAACGAACGAAAATGGGTATCTAAATGGACTTTCGGGTGCTGTAGGTCAAAGAATACTGAACAGCACTTTATAAAGGCTGGAAATTCTTACTTTTGGAAATAAATTTTTAGCCTTTTGTACACCCTTATTGGGTTAGTCACGGGACTCGGAATCTCCTATCCTTATAGGGGGAGCCTAATTATAGTATTAACGAAACAAAATGGGTATCTAAATGGACTTTCGGGTGCTGTAGGGCAAAGAATACTGAACATCACTTTATAAAGGCTGGAAATTCTTACTCTTGGAAATAAATTTATTGCCTTTTGTACACCCTTATTGGGTTCGTCACGGGACTCGGAATCTCCTATCCTTATAGGGGGAGCCTATTTATAGTATTAACGAACCAAAATGGGTATCTAAATGGACTTTCGGGTGCTGTAGGTCAAAGAATACTGAACAGCTATTTATAAAGGCTGGAAATTCTTACTCTTGGAAATAAATTTATAGCCTTTTGTACACCCTTATTGGGTTAGTCACGGGACTCGGAATCTCCTATCCTTATAGGGGGGCCTAATTATAGTATTAACGAACCAAAATGGGTATCTAAATGGACATTCGGGTGCTGTAGGTCAAAGCATACTGAACAGCACTTTATAAAGGCTGGAAATTCATACTCTTGGAAATAAATTTTTAGTCTTTTGTGCACCCTTATTGGGTTAGTCACGGGACTCGGAATCACCTATCCTTATAGGGGGAGCCTAATTATTGTATTAACGAACCAAAATGGGTATATAAATGGACTTTCGGGTGCTGTAGGTCAAAGAATACTAAACAGCACTTTATAAAGGCTGGAAATTCTTACTCTTGGAAATAAATTTATAGCCTTTTGTACACCCTTATTGGGTTTCACGGGACTCGGAATCTCCTATCCTTATAGGGGAGCCTAATTATAGTATTAACGAACCAAAGTGGGTATCTAAATGGACTTTCGGGTGCTGTAGGTCAAAGAATACTGAACAGCTATTTATAAAGGCTGGAAATTCTTACTCTTGGAAATAAATTTATAGCCTTTTGTACACCCTTATTGGGTTAGTCACGGGACTCGGAATCTCCTATACTTATAGGGGGAGCCTAATTATAGTATTAACGAACCAAAATGGGTATCTAAATGGACTTCCGGGTGCTGTAGGTCAAAGAATACTGAACAGCTATTTATAAAGGCTGGAAATTCTTACTCTTGGAAATAAATTTATAGCCTTTTGTACACCCTTATTGGGTTAGTCACGGGACTCGGAATCTCCTATACTTATAGGGGGAGCCTAATTATAGTATTAACGAACCAAAATGGGTATCTAAATGGACTTTCGGGTGCTGTAGGTCAAAGAATACTGAACAGCACTTTATAAAGGCTGGAAATTCTTACTTTTGGAAATAAATTTATAGCCTTTTGTACACCCTTATTGGGTTAGTCACGGGACTCGGAATCTCCTATCCTTATAGGGGGAGCCTAATTATAGTATTAACGAAACAAAATGGGTATCTAAATGGACTTTCGGGTGCTGTAGGGCAAAGAATACTGAACATCACTTTATAAAGGCTGGAAATTCTTACTCTTGGAAATAAATTTATAGCCTTTTGTACACCCTTATTGGGTTCGTCACGGGACTCGGAATCTCCTATCCTTATAGGGGGAGCCTATTTATAGTATTAACGAACCAAAATGGGTATCTAAATGGACTTTCGGGTGCTGTAGGTCAAAGAATACTGAACAGCTATTTATAAAGGCTGGAAATTCTTACTCTTGGAAATAAATTTATAGCCTTTTGTACACCCTTATTGGGTTAGTCACGGGACTCGGAATCTCCTATCCTTATAGGGGGGGCCTAATTATAGTATTAACGAACCAAAATGGGTATCTAAATGGACATTCGGGTGCTGTAGGTCAAAGAATACTGAACAGCACTTTATAAAGGCTGGAAATTCTTACTCATGGAAATAAATTTATAGTCTTTTGTGCACCCTTATTGGGTTAGTCACGGGACTCGGAATCACCTATCCTTATAGGGGGAGCCTAATTATAGTATTAACGAACCAAAATGGGTATATAAATGGACTTTCGGGTGCTGTAGGTCAAAGAATACTAAACAGCACTTTATAAAGGCTGGAAATTCTTACTCTTGGAAATAAATTTATAGCCTTTTGTACACCCTTATTGGGTTAGTCACGGGACTCGGAATCTCCTATCCTTATAGGGGAGCCTAATTATAGTATTAACGAACCAAAATGGGTATCTAAATGGACTTTCGGGTGCTGTAGGTCAAAGAATACTGAACAGCTATTTATAAAGGCTGGAAATTCTTACTCTTGGAAATAAATTTATAGCCTTTTGTACACCCTTATTGGGTTAGTCACGGGACTCGGAATCTCCTATCCTTATAGGGGAGCCTAATTATAGTATTAACGAACCAAAATGGGTATCTAAATGGACTTTCGGGTGCTGTAGGTCAAAGAATACTGAACAGCTATTTATAAAGGCTGGAAATTCTTACTCTTGGAAATAAATTTATAGCCTTTTGTACACCCTTATTGGGTTAGTCACGGGACTCGGAATCTCCTATCCTTATAGGGGGGGCCTAATTATAGTATTAACGAACCAAAATGGGTATCTAAATGGACATTCGGGTGCTGTAGGTCAAAGAATACTGATCAGCACTTTATAAAGGCTGGAAATTCTTACTTTTGGAAATAAATTTATAGTCTTTTGTGCACCCTTATTGGGTTAGTCACGGGACTCGGAATCACCTATCCTTATAGGGGAAGCCTAATTATAGTATTAACGAACCAAAATGGGTATCTAAATGGACTTTCGGCTGCTGTAGGTCAAAGAATACTGAACAACACTTTATAAAGGCTGGAAATTCTTGCTCTTGGAAATAAATTTATAACCTTTTGTACACCCTTATTGGGTTAGTCACGGGACTGGAATCTCCTATCCTTATAGGGGGAGCCTAATTTTAGTATTAACGAAACAAAATGGGTATATAAATGGACTTTCGGGTGCTGTAGGGCAAAGAATACTGAACAGCACTTTATAAAGGCTGGAAATTCTTACTCTTGGAAATAAATTTATAGCCTTTTGTACACCCTTATTGGGTTCGTCACGGGACTCGGAATCTCCTATCCTTATAGGGGGAGCCTATTTATAGTATTAACGAACCAAAATGGGTATCTAAATGGACTTTCGGGTGCTGTAGGTCAAAGAATACTGAACAGCACTTTATAAAGGCTGGAAATTCTTACTCATGGAAATAAATTTATAGTCTTTTGTGCACCCTTATTGGGTTAGTCACGGGACTCGGAATCACCTATCCTTATAGGGGGAGCCTAATTATAGTATTAACGAACCAAAATGGGTATATAAATGGACTTTCGGGTGCTGTAGGTCAAAGAATACTAAACAGCACTTTATAAAGGCTGGAAATTCTTACTCTTGGAAATAAATTTATAGCCTTTTGTACACCCTTATTGGGTTAGTCACGGGACTCGGAATCTCCTATCCTTATAGGGGAGCCTAATTATAGTATTAACGAACCAAAATGGGTATCTAAATGGACTTTCGGGTGCTGTAGGTCAAAGAATACTGAACAGCTATTTATAAAGGCTGGAAATTCTTACTCTTGGAAATAAATTTATAGCCTTTTGTACACCCTTATTGGGTTAGTCACGGGACTCGGAATCTCCTATCCTTATAGGGGAGCCTAATTATAGTATTAACGAACCAAAATGGGTATCTAAATGGACTTTCGGGTGCTGTAGGTCAAAGAATACTGAACAGCTATTTATAAAGGCTGGAAATTCTTACTCTTGGAAATAAATTTATAGCCTTTTGTACACCCTTATTGGGTTAGTCACGGGACTCGGAATCTCCTATCCTTATAGGGGGGGCCTAATTATAGTATTAACGAACCAAAATGGGTATCTAAATGGACATTCGGGTGCTGTAGGTCAAAGAATACTGATCAGCACTTTATAAAGGCTGGAAATTCTTACTTTTGGAAATAAATTTATAGTCTTTTGTGCACCCTTATTGGGTTAGTCACGGGACTCGGAATCACCTATCCTTATAGGGGAAGCCTAATTATAGTATTAACGAACCAAAATGGGTATCTAAATGGACTTTCGGCTGCTGTAGGTCAAAGAATACTGAACAACACTTTATAAAGGCTGGAAATTCTTGCTCTTGGAAATAAATTTATAACCTTTTGTACACCCTTATTGGGTTAGTCACGGGACTGGAATCTCCTATCCTTATAGGGGGAGCCTAATTTTAGTATTAACGAAACAAAATGGGTATATAAATGGACTTTCGGGTGCTGTAGGGCAAAGAATACTGAACAGCACTTTATAAAGGCTGGAAATTCTTACTCTTGGAAATAAATTTATAGCCTTTTGTACACCCTTATTGGGTTCGTCACGGGACTCGGAATCTCCTATCCTTATAGGGGGAGCCTATTTATAGTATTAACGAACCAAAATGGGTATCTAAATGGACTTTCGGGTGCTGTAGGTCAAAGAATACTGAACAGCTATTTATAAAGGCTGGAAATTCTTACTCTTGGAAATAAATTTATAGCCTTTTGTACACCCTTATTGGGTTAGTCACGGGACTCGGAATCTCCTATCCTTATAGGGGGGACTAATTATAGTATTAACGAACCAAAATGGGTATCTAAATGGACATTCGGGTGCTGTAGGTCAAAGAATACTGAACAGCACTTTATAAAGGCTGGAAATTCTTACTCTTGGAAATAAATTTATAGCCTTTTGTACACCCTTATTGGGTTAGTCACGGGATTCGGAATCTCCTATCCTTATAAGGGGAGCCTAATTATAGTGTTAACGAAGCAAAATGGGTATCTAAATGGACTTTCGGGTGCTGTAGGGAAAAGAATACTGAACAACACTTTATAAAGGCTGGAAATTCTTACTCTTGGAAATAATTTTATAGCCTTTTGTACACCCTTATTGGGATAGTCACCGGACTCGGAATCCCCTATCCTTATAAGAGGAGCCTAATTATAGTATTAAAGAACCAAAATGGGTATCTAAATGGACTTTCAGGTGCTGTAGGTCAAAGAATACTGAACAGCACTTTATAAAGGCTGGAAATTCTTACTCTTGGAAATAAATTTATAGCCTTTTGTACACCCTTATTGGGTTAGTCACGGGACTCGGAATCTCCTATCCTTATAGGGGGGCCTAATTATAGTATTAACGAACCAAAATGGGTATCTAAATGGACATTCGGGTGCTGTAGGTCAAAGAATACTGGACAGCACTTTATAAAGGCTGGAAATTCTTACTCTTGGAAATAAATTTATAGTCTTTTGTGCACCCTTATTGGGTTAGTCACGGGACTCGGAATCACCTATCCTTATAGGGGGAGCCTAATTATAGTATTAACGAAACAAAATGGGTATATAAATGGACTTTCGGGTGCTGTAGGTCAAAGAATACTAAACAGCACTTTATAAAGGCTGGAAATTCTTACTCTTGGAAATAAATTTATAGCCTTTTGTACACCCTTATTGGATTAGTCACGGGACTCGGAATCTCCTATCCTTATAGGGGAGCCTAATTATAGTATTAACGAACCAAAATGGGTATCTAAATGGACTTTCGGGTGCTGTAGGTCAAAGAATACTGAACAGCTATTTATAAAGGCTGGAAATTCTTACTCTTGGAAATAAATTTATAGCCTTTTGTACACCCTTATTGGGTTAGTCACGGGACTCGGAATCTCCTATCCTTATAGGGGAGCCTAATTATAGTATTAACGAACCAAAATGGGTATCTAAATGGACTTTCGGGTGCTGTAGGTCAAAGAATACTGAACAGCTATTTATAAAGGCTGGAAATTCTTACTCTTGGAAATAAATTTATAGCCTTTTGTACACCCTTATTGGGTTAGTCACGGGACTCGGAATCTCCTATCCTTATAGGGGGGGCCTAATTATAGTATTAACGAACCAAAATGGGTATCTAAATGGACATTCGGGTGCTGTAGGTCAAAGAATACTGAACAGCACTTTATAAAGGCTGGAAATTCTTACTCTTGGAAATAAATTTATAGTCTTTTGTGCACCCTTATTGGGTTAGTCACGGGACTCGGAATCACCTATCCTTATAGGGGAAGCCTAATTATAGTATTAACGAACCAAAATGGGTATCTAAATGGACTTTCGGCTGCTGTAGGTCAAAGAATACTGAACAACACTTTATAAAGGCTGGAAATTCTTGCTCTTGGAAATAAATTTATAACCTTTTGTACACCCTTATTGGGTTAGTCACGGGACTCGGAATCTCCTATCCTTATAGGGGGAGCCTAATTATAGTATTAACGAAACAAAATGGGTATATAAATGGACTTTCGGGTGCTGTAGGGCAAAGAATACTGAACAGCACTTTATAAAGGCTGGAAATTCTTACTCTTGGAAATAAATTTATAGCCTTTTGTACACCCTTATTGGGTTCGTCACGGGACTCGGAATCTCCTATCCTTATAGGGGGAGCCTATTTATAGTATTAACGAACCAAAATGGGTATCTAAATGGACTTTCGGGTGCTGTAGGTCAAAGAATACTGAACAGCTATTTATAAAGGCTGGAAATTCTTACTCTTGGAAATAAATTTATAGCCTTTTGTACACCCTTATTGGGTTAGTCACGGGACTCGGAATCTCCTATCCTTATAGGGGGGGCCTAATTATAGTATTAACGAACCAAAATGGGTATCTAAATGGACATTCGGGTGCTGTAGGTCAAAGAATACTGAACAGCACTTTATAAAGGCTGGAAATTCTTACTCTTGGAAATAAATTTATAGCCTTTTGTACACCCTTATTGGGTTAGTCACGGGATTCGGAATCTCCTATCCTTATAAGGGGAGCCTAATTATAGTGTTAACGAAGCAAAATGGGTATCTAAATGGACTTTCGGGTGCTGTAGGGAAAAGAATACTGAACAACACTTTATAAAGGCTGGAAATTCTTACTCTTGGAAATAAATTTATAGCCTTTTGTACACCCTTATTGGGTTAGTCACGGGACTCGGAATCTCCTATCCTTATAGGGGGAGCCTAATTATAGTATTAACGAACCAAAATGGGTATCTAAATGGACTTTCGGGTGCTGTAGGTCAAAGAATACTGAACAGCAATTTATAAAGGCTGGAAATTCTTACTCTTGGAAATAAATTTATAGCCTTTTGTACACCCTTATTGGGTTAGTGACGGGACTCGGAATATCCTATCCTTATAGGGGGAGCCTAATTATAGTATTAACGAACCAAAATGGGTATCTAAATGGACATTCGGGTGTTGTAGTTCACAGAATACTGAACAACACTTTATAAAGGCTGGAAATTCTTACTCTTGGAAATAATTTTATAGCCTTTTGTACACCCTTATTAGGATAGTCACCGGACTCGGAATCCCCTATCCTTATAAGAGGAGCCTAATTATAGTATTAACGAACCAAAATGGGTATCTAAATGGACTTTCGGGTGCTGTAGGTCAAAGAATACTGAACAGCACTTTATAAAGGCTGGAAATTCTTACTCTTGGAAATAAATTTATAGCCTTTTGTACACCCTTATTGGGTTAGTCACAGGACTCGGAATCTCCTATCCTTATAGGGGGGGCCTAATTATAGTATTAACGAACCAAAATGGGTATCTAAATGGACATTCGGGTGCTGTAGGTCAAAGAATACTGAACAGCACTTTATAAAGGCTGGAAATTCTTACTCTTGGAAATAAATTTATAGCCTTTTGTACACCCTTATTGGGTTCGTCACGGGACTCGGAATCTCCTATCCTTATAGGGGAGCCTAATTATAGTATTAACGAACCAAAATGGGTATCTAAATGGACTTTCGGGTGCTGTAGGTCAAAGAATACTGAACAGCACTTTATAAAGGCTGGAAATTCTTACTCTTGGAAATAAATTTATAGCCTTTTGTACACCCTTATTGGGTTAGTCACGGGACTCGGAATCTCCTATCCTTATAGGGGGGGCCTAATTATAGTATTAACGAAACAAAATGGGTATCTAAATGGACTTTCGGGTGCTGTAGTTCACAGAATACTGAACAACACTTTATAAAGGCTGGAAATTCTTACTCTTGGAAATAATTTTATAGCCTTTTGTAAACCCTTATTGGGATAGTCACCGGACTCGGAATCCCCTATCCTTATAAGGGGAGCCTAATTATAGTATTAACGAACCAAAATGGGTATCTAAATGGACTTTCGGGTGCTGTAGGGCAAAGAATACTGAACAACACTTTGTAAAGGCTGGAAATTCTTACTCTTGGAAATAAATTTATAGCCTTTTGTACACCCTTATTGGGTTCGTCACGGGACTCGGAATCTCCTATCCTTATAGGGGGAGCCTAATTATAGTATTAACGAACCAAAATGGGTATCTAAATGGACATTCGGGTGCTGTAGGTCAAAGAATACTGAACAGCACTTTATAAAGGCTGGAAATTCTTACTCTTGGAAATAAATTTATAGCCTTTTGTACACCCTTATTGGGTTAGTCACGGGACTCGGAATCTCCTATCCTTATAGGGGGAGCCTAATTATAGTATTAACGAAACAAAATGGGTATCTAAATGGACTTTCGGGTGCTGTAGGGCAAAGAATACTGAACAGCACTTTATAAAGGCTGGAAATTCTTACTCTTGGAAATAAATTTATAGCCTTTTGTACACCCTTATTGGGTTAGTCACGGGACTCGGAATCTCCTATCCTTATAGGGGGGGCCTAATTATAGTATTAACGAAACAAAATGGGTATCTAAATGGACTTTCGGGTGCTGTAGTTCACAGAATACTGAACAACACTTTATAAAGGCTGGAAATTCTTACTCTTGGAAATAATTTTATAGCCTTTTGTAAACCCTTATTGGGATAGTCACCGGACTCGGAATCCCCTATCCTTATAAGGGGAGCCTAATTATAGTATTAACGAACCAAAATGGGTATCTAAATGGACTATCGGGTGCTGTAGGGCAAAGAATACTGAACAACACTTTGTAAAGGCTGGAAATTCTTACTCTTGGAAATAAATTTATAGCCTTTTGTACACCCTTATTGGGTTCGTCACGGGACTCGGAATCTCCTATCCTTATAGGGGGAGCCTAATTATAGTATTAACGAACCAAAATGGGTATCTAAATGGACTTTCGGGTGCTGTAGGTCAAAGAATACTGAACAGCACTTTATAAAGGCTGGAAATTCTTACGCTTGGAAATAAATTTATAGCCTTTTGTACACCCTTATTGGGTTAGTCACGGGACTCGGAATCTCCTATCCTTATAGGGGGAGCCTAATTATAGTATTAACGAAACAAAATGGGTATCTAAATGGACTTTCGGGTGCTGTAGGGCAAAGAATACTGAACAGCACTTTATAAAGGCTGGAAATTCTTACTCTTGGAAATAAATTTATAGCCTTTTGTACACCCTTATTGGGTTCGTCACGGGACTCGGAATCTCCTATCCTTATAGGGGAAGCCTATTTATAGTATTAACGAACCAAAATGGGTATCTAAATGGACTTTCGGGTGCTGTAGGTCAAAGAATACTGAACAGCTATTTATAAAGGCTGGAAATTCTTACTCTTGGAAATAAATTTATAGCCTTTTGTACACCCTTATTGGGTTAGTCACGGGACTCGGAATCTCCTATCCTTATAGGGGGGGCCTAATTATAGTATTAACGAAACAAAATGGGTATTTAAATGGACTTTCGGGTGCGGTAGTTCACAGAATACTAAACAACACTTTATAAAGGCTGGAAATTCTTACTCTTGGAAATAATTTTATAGCCTTTTGTAAACCCTTATTGGGATAGTCACCGGACTCGGAATCCCCTATCTTTATAAGGGGAGCCTAATTATAGTATTAACGAACCAAAATGGGTATCTAAATGGACTTTCTGGTGCTGTAGGGCAAAGAATACTGAACAACACTTTGTAAAGGCTGGAAATTCTTACTCTTGGAAATAAATTTATAGCCTTTTGTACACCCTTATTGGGTTCGTCACGGGACTCGGAATCTCCTATCCTTATAGGGGGAGCCTAATTATAGTATTAACGAACCAAAATGGGTATCTAAATGGACTTTCGGGTGCTGTAGGTCAAAGAATACTGAACAGCACTTTATAAAGGCTGGAAATTCTTACTCTTGGAAATAAATTTATAGCCTTTTGTACACCCTTATTGGGTTAGTCACGGGACTCGGAATCTCCTATCCTTATAGGGGGAGCCTAATTATAGTATTAACGAAACAAAATGGGTATCTAAATGGACTTTCGGGTGCTGTAGGGCAAAGAATACTGAACAGCACTTTATAAAGGCTGGAAATTCTTACTCTTGGAAATAAATTTATAGCCTTTTGTACACCCTTATTGGGTTCGTCACGGGACTCGGAATCTCCTATCCTTATAGGGGGAGCCTATTTATAGTATTAACGAACCAAAATGGGTATCTAAATGGACTTTCGGGTGCTGTAGGTCAAAGAATACTGAACAGCTATTTATAAAGGCTGGAAATTCTTACTCTTGGAAATAAATTTATAGCCTTTTGTACACCCTTATTGGGTTAGTCACGGGACTCGGAATCTCCTATCCTTATAGGGGGGGGGGCCTAATTATAGTATTAACGAACCAAAATGGGTATCTAAATGGACATTCGGGTGCTGTAGGTCAAAGAATACTGAACAGCACTTTATAAAGGCTGGAAATTCTTACTCTTGGAAATAAATTTATAGTCTTTTGTGCAAACTTATTGGGTTAGTCACGGGACTCGGAATCACCTATCCTTATAGGGGGAGCCTAATTATAGTATTAACGAACCAAAATGGGTATATAAATGGACTTTCGGGTGCTGTAGGTCAAAGAATACTAAACAGCACTTTATAAAGGCTGGAAATTCTTACTCTTGGAAATAAATTTATAGCCTTTTGTACACCCTTATTGGGTTAGTCACGGGACTCGGAATCTCCTATCCTTATAGGGGAGCCTAATTATAGTATTAACGAACCAAAATGGGTATCTAAATGGACTTTCGGGTGCTGTAGGTCAAAGAATACAGAACAATAATTTATAAAGGCTGGAAATTCTTACTCTTAGAAATAAATTTATAACCTTTGGTACACCCTTATTGCGTTAGTCACGGGACTCGGAATATCCTATCCTTATAGGGGAAGCCTAATTATAGTATTAACGAACCAAAATGGGTATCTAAATGGACATTCGGGTGCTGTAGGTCAATAAATACTGAACAGCACTTTATAAAGGCTGGAAATTCTTACTCTTGGAAATAAATTTATAGCCTTTTGTACACCCTTATTGGGTTAGTCACGGGACTCGGAATCTCCTATCCTTATAGGGGGAGCCTAATTATAGTATTAACGAAACAAAATGGGTATCTAAATGGACTTTCGGGTGCTGTAGGGCAAAGAATACTGAACAGCACTTTATAAAGGCTGGAAATTCTTACTCTTGGAAATAAATTTATAGCCTTTTGTACACCCTTATTGGGTTAGTCACGGGACTCGGAATCTCCTATCCTTATAGGGGGAGCCTATTTATAGTATTAACGAACCAAAATGGGTATCTAAATGGACTTTCGGGTGCTATAGGTCAAAGAATACTGAACAACACTTTATAAAGGCTGGAAATTCTTACTCTTGGAAATAAATTTATAGCCTATTGTACACCCTTATTGGGTTAGTCACGGGACTCGGAATCTCCTATCCTTATAGGGGGGGCCTAATTATAGTATTAACGAACAAAAATGAGTATCTAAATGGACATTCGGGTGCTGTAGGTCAAAGAATACTGAACAGCACTTTATAAAGGCTGGAAATTCTTACTCTTGGAAATAAATTTATAGTCTTTTGTGCACCCTTATTGGGTTAGTCACGGGACTCGGAATCACCTATCCTTATAGGGGGAGCCTAATTATAGTATTAACGAACCAAAATGGGTATATAAATGGACTTTCGGGTGCTGTAGGTCAAAGAATACTAAACAGCACTTTATAAAGGCTGGAAATTCTTACTCTTGGAAATAAATTTATAGCCTTTTGTACACCCTTATTGGGTTAGTCACGGGACTCGGAATCTCCTATCCTTATAGGGGAGCCTAATTATAGTATTAACGAACCAAAATGGGTATCTAAATGGACTTTCGGGTGCTGTAGGTCAAAGAATACTGAACAGCAATTTATAAAGGATGGAAATTCTTACTCTTGGAAATAAATTTATAGCCTTTTGTACACCCTTATTGGGTTAGTCACGGGACTCGGAATCACCTATCCTTATAGGGGGAGCCTAATTATAGTATTAACGAACCAAAATGGGTATCTAAATGGACTTTCGGGTGCTGTAGTTCACAGAATACTAAACAACACTTTATAAAGGCTGGAAATTCTTACTCTTGGAAATAATTTTATAGCCTTTTGTAAACCCTTATTGGGATAGTCACCGGACTCGGAATCCCCTATCGCTATAAGGGGAGCCTAATTATATTATTAACGAACCAAAATGGGTATCTAAATGGACTTTCGGGTGCTGTAGGGCAAAGAATACTGAACAACACTTTGTAAAGGCTGGAAATTCTTACTCTTGGAAATAAATTTATAGCCTTTTGTACACCCTTATTGGGTTCGTCACGGGACTCGGAATCTCCTATCCTTATAGGGGGAGCCTAATTATAGTATTAACGAACCAAAATGGGTATCTAAATGGACTTTCGGGTGCTGTAGGTCAAAGAATACATGACAGCACTTTATAAAGGCTGGAAATTCTTACTCTTGGAAATAAATTTATAGCCTTTTGTACACCCTTATTGGGTTAGTCACGGGACTCGGAATCTCCTATCCTTATAGGGGGAGCCTAATTATAGTATTAACGAAACAAAATGGGTATCTAAATGGACTTTCGGGTGCTGTAGGGCAAAGAATACTGAACAGCACTTTATAAAGGCTGGAAATTCTTACTCTTGGAAATAAATTTATAGCCTTTTGTACACCCTTATTGGGTTCGTCACGGGACTCGGAATCTCCTATCCTTATAGGGGGAGCCTATTTATAGTATTAACGAACCAAAATGGGTATCTAAATGGACTTTCGGGTGCTGTAGGTCAAAAAATACTGAACAGCTATTTATAAAGGCTGGAAATTCTTACTCTTGGAAATAAATTTATAGCCTTTTGTACACCCTTATTGGGTTAGTCACGGGACTCGGAATCTCCTATCCTTATAGGGGGGGGCCTAATTATAGTATTAACGAACCAAAATGGGTATCTAAATGGACATTCGGGTGCTGTAGGTCAAAGAATACTGAACAGCACTTTATAAAGGCTGGAAATTCTTACTCTTGGAAATAAATTTATAGTCTTTTGTGCAAACTTATTGGGTTAGTCACGGGACTCGGAATCACCTATCCTTATAGGGGGAGCCTAATTATAGTATTAACGAACCAAAATAGGTATATAAATGGACTTTCGGGTGCTGTAGGTCAAAGAATACTAAACAGCACTTTATAAAGGCTGGAAATTCTTACTCTTGGAAATAAATTTATAGCCTTTTGTACACCCTTATTGGGTTAGTCACGGGACTCGGAATCTCCTATCCTTATAGGGGAGCCTAATTATAGTATTAACGAACCAAAATGGGTATCTAAATGGACTTTCGGGTGCTGTAGGTCAAAGAATACAGAACAACAATTTATAAAGGCTGGAAATTCTTACTCTTGGAAATAAATTTATAACCTTTGGTACACCCTTATTGGGTTAGTCACGGGACTCGGAATATCCTATCCTTATAGGGGAAGCCTAATTATAGTATTAACGAACCAAAATGGGTATCTAAATGGACATTCGGGTGCTGTAGGTCAATAAATACTGAACAGCACTTTATAAAGGCTGGAAATTCTTACTCTTGGAAATAAATTTATAGCCTTTTGTACACCCTTATTGGGTTAGTCACGGGAATCGGAATCTCCTATCCTTATAGGGGGAGCCTAATTATAGTATTAACGAAACAAAATGGGTATATAAATGGACTTTCGGGTGCTGTAGGGCAAAGAATACTGAACAGCACTTTATAAAGGCTGGAAATTCTTACTCTTGGAAATAAATTTATAGCCTTTTGTACACCCTTATTGGGTTAGTCATGGGACTCGGAATTTCCTATCCTTATAGGGGGAGCCTAATTATAGTATTAACGAACCAAAATGGGTATCTAAATGGACATTCGGGTGCTGTAGGTCAAAGAATACTGAACAGCACTTTATAAAGGCTGGAAATTCTTACTCTTGGAAATAAATTTATAGCCTTTTGTACACCCTTATTGGGTTCGTCACGGGACTCGGAATCTCCTATCCTTACAGGGGGAGCCTATTTATAGTATTAACGAACCAAAATGGGTATCTAAATGGACTTTCGGGTGCTGTAGGTCAAAGAATACTGAACAGCTATTTATAAAGGCTGGAAATTCTTACTCTTGGAAATAATTTTATAGCCTTTTGTACACCCTTATTGGGTTAGTCACAGGACTCGGAATCTCCTATCCTTATAGGAGGGGGGGGCTAATTATAGTATTAACGAACAAAAATGGGTATCTAAATGGACATTCGGGTGCTGTAGGTCAAAGAATACTGAACAGCACTTTATAAAGGCTGGAAATTCTTACTCTTGGAAATAAATTTATAGTCTTTTGTGCAAACTTATTGGGTTAGTCACGGGACTCGGAATCACCTATCCTTATAGGGGGAGCCTAATTATAGTATTAACGAACCAAAATGGATATATAAATGGACTTTCGGGTGCTGTAGGTCAAAGAATACTAAACAGCACTTTATAAAGGCTGGAAATTCTTACTCTTGGAAATAAATTTATAGTCTTTTGTGCAAACTTATTGGGTTAGTCACGGGACTCGGAATCACCTATCCTTATAGGGGGAGCCTAATTATAGTATTAACGAACCAAAATGGGTATATAAATGGACTTTCGGGTGCTGTAGGTCAAAGAATACTAAACAGCACTTTATAAAGGCTGGAAATTCTTACTCTTGGAAATAAATTTATAGCCTTTTGTACACCCTTATTGGGTTAGTCACGGGACTCGGAATCTCCTATCCTTATAGGGGAGCCTAATTATAGTATTAACGAACCAAAATGGGTATCTAAATGGACTTTCGGGTGCTGTAGGTCAAAGAATACAGAACAACAATTTATAAAGGCTGGAAATTCTTACTCTTGGAAATAAATTTATAGCCTTTTGTACACCCTTATTGGGTTAGTCACGGGACTCGGAATCACCTATCCTTATAGGGGGAGCCTAATTATAGTATTAACGAACCAAAATGGGTATCTAAATGGACTTTCGGGTGCTGTAGTTCACAGAATACTAAACAACACTTTATAAAGGCTGGAAATTCTTACTCTTGGAAATAATTTTATAGCCTTTTGTAAACCCTTATTGGGATAGTCACCGGACTCGGAATCCCCTATCGCTATAAGGGGAGCCTAATTATATTATTAACGAACCAAAATGGGTATCTAAATGGACTTTCGGGTGCTGTAGGGCAAAGAATACTGAACAACACTTTGTAAAGGCTGGAAATTCTTACTCTTGGAAATAAATTTATAGCCTTTTGTACACCCTTATTGGGTTCGTCACGGGACTCGGAATCTCCTATCCTTATAGGGGGAGCCTAATTATAGTATTAACGAACCAAAATGGGTATCTAAATGGACTTTCGGGTGCTGTAGGTCAAAGAATACATGACAGCACTTTATAAAGGCTGGAAATTCTTACTCTTGGAAATAAATTTATAGCCTTTTGTACACCCTTATTGGGTTAGTCACGGGACTCGGAATCTCCTATCCTTATAGGGGGAGCCTAATTATAGTATTAACGAAACAAAATGGGTATCTAAATGGACTTTCGGGTGCTGTAGGGCAAAGAATACTGAACAGCACTTTATAAAGGCTGGAAATTCTTACTCTTGGAAATAAATTTATAGCCTTTTGTACACCCTTATTGGGTTCGTCACGGGACTCGGAATCTCCTATCCTTATAGGGGGAGCCTATTTATAGTATTAACGAACCAAAATGGGTATCTAAATGGACTTTCGGGTGCTGTAGGTCAAAGAATACTGAACAGCTATTTATAAAGGCTGGAAATTCTTACTCTTGGAAATAAATTTATAGCCTTTTGTACACCCTTATTGGGTTAGTCACGGGACTCGGAATCTCCTATCCTTATAGGGGAGCCTAATTATAGTATTAACGAACCAAAATGGGTATCTAAATGGACTTTCGGGTGCTGTAGGTCAAAGAATACAGAACAACAATTTATAAAGGCTGGAAATTCTTACTCTTGGAAATAAATTTATAACCTTTGGTACACCCTTATTGGGTTAGTCACGGGACTCGGAATATCCTATCCTTATAGGGGAAGCCTAATTATAGTATTAACGAACCAAAATGGGTATCTAAATGGACATTCGGGTGCTGTAGGTCAATAAATACTGAACAGCACTTTATAAAGGCTGGAAATTCTTACTCTTGGAAATAAATTTATAGCCTTTTGTACACCCTTATTGGGTTAGTCACGGGACTCGGAATCTCCTATCCTTATAGGGGGAGCCTAATTATAGTATTAACGAAACAAAATGGGTATATAAATGGACTTTCGGGTGCTGTAGGGCAAAGAATACTGAACAGCACTTTATAAAGGCTGGAAATTCTTACTCTTGGAAATAAATTTATAGCCTTTTGTACACCCTTATTGGGTTAGTCATGGGACTCGGAATTTCCTATCCTTATAGGGGGAGCCTAATTATAGTATTAACGAACCAAAATGGGTATCTAAATGGACATTCGGGTGCTGTAGGTCAAAGAATACTGAACAGCACTTTATAAAGGCTGGAAATTCTTACTCTTGGAAATAAATTTATAGCCTTTTGTACACCCTTATTGGGTTCGTCACGGGACTCGGAATCTCCTATCCTTACAGGGGGAGCCTATTTATAGTATTAACGAACCAAAATGGGTATCTAAATGGACTTTCGGGTGCTGTAGGTCAAAGAATACTGAACAGCTATTTATAAAGGCTGGAAATTCTTACTCTTGGAAATAATTTTATAGCCTTTTGTACACCCTTATTGGGTTAGTCACAGGACTCGGAATCTCCTATCCTTATAGGAGGGGGGGGCTAATTATAGTATTAACGAACAAAAATGGGTATCTAAATGGACATTCGGGTGCTGTAGGTCAAAGAATACTGAACAGCACTTTATAAAGGCTGGAAATTCTTACTCTTGGAAATAAATTTATAGTCTTTTGTGCAAACTTATTGGGTTAGTCACGGGACTCGGAATCACCTATCCTTATAGGGGGAGCCTAATTATAGTATTAACGAACCAAAATGGATATATAAATGGACTTTCGGGTGCTGTAGGTCAAAGAATACTAAACAGCACTTTATAAAGGCTGGAAATTCTTACTCTTGGAAATAAATTTATAGTCTTTTGTGCAAACTTATTGGGTTAGTCACGGGACTCGGAATCACCTATCCTTATAGGGGGAGCCTAATTATAGTATTAACGAACCAAAATGGGTATCTAAATGGACTTTCGGGTGCTGTAGGTCAAAGAATACTAAAGAGTACTTTATAAAGGCTGGAAATTCTTACTCTTGGAAATAAATTTATAGCCTTTTGTACACCCTTATTGGGTTAGTCACGGGACTCGGAATCTCCTATCCTTATAGGGGGAGCCTATTTATAGTATTAACGAACCAAAATGGGTATCTAAATGGACTTTCGGGTGCTGTAGGTCAAAGAATACTGAACAGCAATTTATAAAGGCTGGAAATTCTTACTCTTGGAAATAAATTTATAGCCTTTTGTACACCCTTATTGGGTTAGTCACGGGACTCGGAATCACCTATCCTTATAGGGGGAGCCTAATTATAGTATTAACGAACCAAAATGGGTATATAAATGGACTTTCGGGTGCTGTAGGTCAAAGAATACTAAACAGCACTTTATAAAGGCTGGAAATTCTTACTCTTGGAAATAAATTTATAGCCTTTTGTACACCCTTATTGGGTTAGTCACGGGACTCGGAATCTCCTATCCTTATAGGGGAGCCTAATTATAGTATTAACGAACCAAAATGGGTATCTAAATGGACTTTCGGGTGCTGTAGGTCAAAGAATACAGAACAACAATTTATAAAGGCTGGAAATTCTTACTCTTGAAAATAAATTTATAACCTTTGGTACACCCTTATTGGGTTAGTCACGGGACTCGGAATATCCTATCCTTATAGGGGAAGCCTAATTATAGTATTAACGAACCAAAATGGGTATCTAAATGGACATTCGGGTGCTGTAGGTCAATAAATACTGAACAGCACTTTATAAAGGCTGGAAATTCTTACTCTTGGAAATAAATTTATAGCCTTTTGTACACCCTTATTGGGTTAGTCACGGGACTCGGAATCTCCTATCCTTATAGGGGGAGCCTAATTATAGTATTAACGAAACAAAATGGGTATCTAAATGGACTTTCGGGTGCTGTAGGGCAAAGAATACTGAACAGCACTTTATAAAGGCTGGAAATTCTTACTCTTGGAAATAAATTTATAGCCTTTTGTACACCCTTATTGGGTTAGTCATGGGACTCGGAATCTCCTATCCTTATAGGGGGAGCCTAATTATAGTATTAACGAACCAAAATGGGTATCTAAATGGACATTCGGGTGCTGTAGGTCAAAGAATACTGAACAGCACTTTATAAAGGCTGGAAATTCTTACTCTTGGAAATAAATTTATAGTCTTTTGTGCACCCTTATTGGGTTAGTCACGGGACTCGGAATCACCTATCCTTATAGGGGGAGCCTAATTATAGTATTAACGAACCAAAATGGGTATCTAAATGGACTTTCGGGTGCTGTAGGTCAAAGAATACTAAAGAGTACTTTATAAAGGCTGGAAATTCTTACTCTTGGAAATAAATTTATAGCCTTTTGTACACCCTTATTGGGTTAGTCACGGGACTCGGAATCTCCTATCCTTATAGGGGGAGCCTATTTATAGTATTAACGAACCAAAATGGGTATCTAAATGGACTTTCGGGTGCTGTAGGTCAAAGAATACTGAACAGCAATTTATAAAGGCTGGAAATTCTTACTCTTGGAAATAAATTTATAGCCTTTTGTACACCCTTATTGGGTTAGTCACGGGACTCGGAATCACCTATCCTTATAGGGGGAGCCTAATTATAGTATTAACGAACCAAAATGGGTATATAAATGGACTTTCGGGTGCTGTAGGTCAAAGAATACTAAACAACACTTTATAAAGGCTGGAAATTCTTACTCTTGGAAATAAATTTATAGCCTTTTGTACACCCTTATTGGGTTAGTCACGGGACTCGGAATCTCCTATCCTTATAGGGGAGCCTAATTATAGTATTAACGAACCAAAATGGGTATCTAAATGGACTTTCGGGTGCTGTAGGTCAAAGAATACAGAACAACAATTTATAAAGGCTGGAAATTCTTACTCTTGAAAATAAATTTATAACCTTTGGTACACCCTTATTGGGTTAGTCACGGGACTCGGAATATCCTATCCTTATAGGGGAAGCCTAATTATAGTATTAACGAACCAAAATGGGTATCTAAATGGACATTCGGGTGCTGTAGGTCAATAAATACTGAACAGCACTTTATAAAGGCTGGAAATTCTTACTCTTGGAAATAAATTTATAGCCTTTTGTACACCCTTATTGGGTTAGTCACGGGACTCGGAATCTCCTATCCTTATAGGGGGAGCCTAATTATAGTATTAACGAAACAAAATGGGTATCTAAATGGACTTTCGGGTGCTGTAGGGCAAAGAATACTGAACAGCACTTTATAAAGGCTGGAAATTCTTACTCTTGGAAATAAATTTATAGCCTTTTGTACACCCTTATTGGGTTAGTCATGGGACTCGGAATCTCCTATCCTTATAGGGGGAGCCTAATTATAGTATTAACGAACCAAAATGGGTATCTAAATGGACATTCGGGTGCTGTAGGTCAAAGAATACTGAACAGCACTTTATAAAGGCTGGAAATTCTTACTCTTGGAAATAAATTTATAGTCTTTTGTGCACCCTTATTGGGTTAGTCACGGGACTCGGAATCACCTATCCTTATAGGGGGAGCCTAATTATAGTATTAACGAACCAAAATGGGTATCTAAATGGACTTTCGGGTGCTGTAGGTCAAAGAATACTAAAGAGTACTTTATAAAGGCTGGAAATTCTTACTCTTGGAAATAAATTTATAGCCTTTTGTACACCCTTATTGGGTTAGTCACGGGACTCGGAATCTCCTATCCTTATAGGGGGAGCCTATTTATAGTATTAACGAACCAAAATGGGTATCTAAATGGACTTTCGGGTGCTGTAGGTCAACGAATACTGAACAGCAATTTATAAAGGCTGGAAATTCTTACTCTTGGAAATAAATTTATAGCCTTTTGTACACCCTTATTGGGTTAGTCACGGGACTCGGAATCACCTATCCTTATAGGGGGAGCCTAATTATAGTATTAACGAACCAAAATGGGTATATAAATGGACTTTCGGGTGCTGTAGGTCAAAGAATACTAAACAGCACTTTATAAAGGCTGGAAATTCTTACTCTTGGAAATAAATTTATAGCCTTTTGTACACCCTTATTGGGTTAGTCACGGGACTCGGAATCTCCTATCCTTATAGGGGAGCCTAATTATAGTATTAACGAACCAAAATGGGTATCTAAATGGACTTTCGGGTGCTGTAGGTCAAAGAATACAGAACAACAATTTATAAAGGCTGGAAATTCTTACTCTTGAAAATAAATTTATAACCTTTGGTACACCCTTATTGGGTTAGTCACGGGATTCGGAATATCCTATCCTTATAGGGGAAGCCTAATTATAGTATTAACGAACCAAAATGGGTATCTAAATGGACATTCGGGTGCTGTAGGTCAATAAATACTGAACAGCACTTTATAAAGGCTGGAAATTCTTACTCTTGGAAATAAATTTATAGCCTTTTGTACACCCTTATTGGGTTAGTCACGGGACTCGGAATCTCCTATCCTTATAGGGGGAGCCTAATTATAGTATTAACGAAACAAAATGGGTATCTAAATGGACTTTCGGGTGCTGTAGGGCAAAGAATACTGAACAGCACTTTATAAAGGCTGGAAATTCTTACTCTTGGAAATAAATTTATAGCCTTTTGTACACCCTTATTGGGTTAGTCATGGGACTCGGAATCTCCTATCCTTATAGGGGGAGCCTAATTATAGTATTAACGAACCAAAATGGGTATCTAAATGGACATTCGGGTGCTGTAGGTCAAAGAATACTGAACAGCACTTTATAAAGGCTGGAAATTCTTACTCTTGGAAATAAATTTATAGTCTTTTGTGCACCCTTATTGGGTTAGTCACGGGACTCGGAATCACCTATCCTTATAGGGGGAGCCTAATTATAGTATTAACGAACCAAAATGGGTATCTAAATGGACTTTCGGGTGCTGTAGGTCAAAGAATACTAAAGAGTACTTTATAAAGGCTGGAAATTCTTACTCTTGGAAATAAATTTATAGCCTTTTGTACACCCTTATTGGGTTAGTCACGGGACTCGGAATCTCCTATCCTTATAGGGGGAGCCTATTTATAGTATTAACGAACCAAAATGGGTATCTAAATGGACTTTCGGGTGCTGTAGGTCAAAGAATACTGAACAGCAATTTATAATGGCTGGAAATTCTTACTCTTGGAAATAAATTTATAGCCTTTTGTACACCCTTATTGGGTTAGTCACGGGACTCGGAATCACCTATCCTTATAGGGGGAGCCTAATTATAGTATTAACGAACCAAAATGGGTATATAAATGGACTTTCGGGTGCTGTAGGTCAAAGAATACTAAACAGCACTTTATAAAGGCTGGAAATTCTTACTCTTGGAAATAAATTTATAGCCTTTTGTACACCCTTATTGGGTTAGTCACGGGACTCGGAATCTCCTATCCTTATAGGGGAGCCTAATTATAGTATTAACGAACCAAAATGGGTATCTAAATGGACTTTCGGGTGCTGTAGGTCAAAGAATACAGAACAACAATTTATAAAGGCTGGAAATTCTTACTCTTGAAAATAAATTTATAACCTTTGGTACACCCTTATTGGGTTAGTCACGGGATTCGGAATATCCTATCCTTATAGGGGAAGCCTAATTATAGTATTAACGAACCAAAATGGGTATCTAAATGGACATTCGGGTGCTGTAGGTCAATAAATACTGAACAGCACTTTATAAAGGCTGGAAATTCTTACTCTTGGAAATAAATTTATAGCCTTTTGTACACCCTTATTGGGTTAGTCACGGGACTCGGAATCTCCTATCCTTATAGGGGGAGCCTATTTATAGTATTAACGAACCAAAATGGGTATCTAAATGGACTTTCGGGTGCTGTAGGTCAACGAATACTGAACAGCAATTTATAAAGGCTGGAAATTCTTACTCTTGGAAATAAATTTATAGCCTTTTGTACACCCTTATTGGGTTAGTCACGGGACTCGGAATCTCCTATCCTTATAGGGGAGCCTATTTATAGTATTAACGAACCAAAATGGGTATCTAAATGGACTTTCGGGTGCTGTAGGTCAAAGAATACTGAACAGCAATTTATAAAGGCTGGAAATTCTTACTCTTGAAAATAAATTTATAACCTTTGGTACACCCTTATTGGGTTAGTCACGGGACTCGGAATATCCTATCCTTATAGGGGAAGCCTAATTATAGTATTAACGAACCAAAATGGGTATCTAAATGGACATTCGGGTGCTGTAGGTCAATAAATACTGAACAGCACTTTATAAAGGCTGGAAATTCTTACTCTTGGAAATAAATTTATAGCCTTTTGTACACCCTTATTGGGTTAGTCACGGGACTCGGAATCTCCTATCCTTATAGGGGGAGCCTAATTATAGTATTAACGAAACAAAATGGGTATCTAAATGGACTTTCGGGTGCTGTAGGGCAAAGAATACTGAACAGCACTTTATAAAGGCTGGAAATTCTTACTCTTGGAAATAAATTTATAGCCTTTTGTACACCCTTATTGGGTTAGTCATGGGACTCGGAATCTCCTATCCTTATAGGGGGAGCCTAATTATAGTATTAACGAACCAAAATGGGTATCTAAATGGACATTCGGGTGCTGTAGGTCAAAGAATACTGAACAGCACTTTATAAAGGCTGGAAATTCTTACTCTTGGAAATAAATTTATAGTCTTTTGTGCACCCTTATTGGGTTAGTCACGGGACTCGGAATCACCTATCCTTATAGGGGGAGCCTAATTATAGTATTAACGAACCAAAATGGGTATCTAAATGGACTTTCGGGTGCTGTAGGTCAAAGAATACTAAAGAGTACTTTATAAAGGCTGGAAATTCTTACTCTTGGAAATAAATTTATAGCCTTTTGTACACCCTTATTGGGTTAGTCACGGGACTCGGAATCTCCTATCCTTATAGGGGGAGCCTATTTATAGTATTAACGAACCAAAATGGGTATCTAAATGGACTTTCGGGTGCTGTAGGTCAACGAATACTGAACAGCAATTTATAAAGGCTGGAAATTCTTACTCTTGGAAATAAATTTATAGCCTTTTGTACACCCTTATTGGGTTAGTCACGGGACTCGGAATCACCTATCCTTATAGGGGGAGCCTAATTATAGTATTAACGAACCAAAATGGGTATATAAATGGACTTTCGGGTGCTGTAGGTCAAAGAATACTAAACAGCACTTTATAAAGGCTGGAAATTCTTACTCTTGGAAATAAATTTATAGCCTTTTGTACACCCTTATTGGGTTAGTCACGGGACTCGGAATCTCCTATCCTTATAGGGGAGCCTAATTATAGTATTAACGAACCAAAATGGGTATCTAAATGGACTTTCGGGTGCTGTAGGTCAAAGAATACAGAACAACAATTTATAAAGGCTGGAAATTCTTACTCTTGAAAATAAATTTATAACCTTTGGTACACCCTTATTGGGTTAGTCACGGGATTCGGAATATCCTATCCTTATAGGGGAAGCCTAATTATAGTATTAACGAACCAAAATGGGTATCTAAATGGACATTCGGGTGCTGTAGGTCAATAAATACTGAACAGCACTTTATAAAGGCTGGAAATTCTTACTCTTGGAAATAAATTTATAGCCTTTTGTACACCCTTATTGGGTTAGTCACGGGACTCGGAATCTCCTATCCTTATAGGGGGAGCCTAATTATAGTATTAACGAAACAAAATGGGTATCTAAATGGACTTTCGGGTGCTGTAGGGCAAAGAATACTGAACAGCACTTTATAAAGGCTGGAAATTCTTACTCTTGGAAATAAATTTATAGCCTTTTGTACACCCTTATTGGGTTAGTCATGGGACTCGGAATCTCCTATCCTTATAGGGGGAGCCTAATTATAGTATTAACGAACCAAAATGGGTATCTAAATGGACATTCGGGTGCTGTAGGTCAAAGAATACTGAACAGCACTTTATAAAGGCTGGAAATTCTTACTCTTGGAAATAAATTTATAGTCTTTTGTGCACCCTTATTGGGTTAGTCACGGGACTCGGAATCACCTATCCTTATAGGGGGAGCCTAATTATAGTATTAACGAACCAAAATGGGTATCTAAATGGACTTTCGGGTGCTGTAGGTCAAAGAATACTAAAGAGTACTTTATAAAGGCTGGAAATTCTTACTCTTGGAAATAAATTTATAGCCTTTTGTACACCCTTATTGGGTTAGTCACGGGACTCGGAATCTCCTATCCTTATAGGGGGAGCCTATTTATAGTATTAACGAACCAAAATGGGTATCTAAATGGACTTTCGGGTGCTGTAGGTCAAAGAATACTGAACAGCAATTTATAATGGCTGGAAATTCTTACTCTTGGAAATAAATTTATAGCCTTTTGTACACCCTTATTGGGTTAGTCACGGGACTCGGAATCACCTATCCTTATAGGGGGAGCCTAATTATAGTATTAACGAACCAAAATGGGTATATAAATGGACTTTCGGGTGCTGTAGGTCAAAGAATACTAAACAGCACTTTATAAAGGCTGGAAATTCTTACTCTTGGAAATAAATTTATAGCCTTTTGTACACCCTTATTGGGTTAGTCACGGGACTCGGAATCTCCTATCCTTATAGGGGAGCCTAATTATAGTATTAACGAACCAAAATGGGTATCTAAATGGACTTTCGGGTGCTGTAGGTCAAAGAATACAGAACAACAATTTATAAAGGCTGGAAATTCTTACTCTTGAAAATAAATTTATAACCTTTGGTACACCCTTATTGGGTTAGTCACGGGATTCGGAATATCCTATCCTTATAGGGGAAGCCTAATTATAGTATTAACGAACCAAAATGGGTATCTAAATGGACATTCGGGTGCTGTAGGTCAATAAATACTGAACAACACTTTATAAAGGCTGGAAATTCTTACTCTTGGAAATAAATTTATAGCCTTTTGTACACCCTTATTGGGTTAGTCACGGGACTCGGAATCTCCTATCCTTATAGGGGGAGCCTATTTATAGTATTAACGAACCAAAATGGGTATCTAAATGGACTTTCGGGTGCTGTAGGTCAACGAATACTGAACAGCAATTTATAAAGGCTGGAAATTCTTACTCTTGGAAATAAATTTATAGCCTTTTGTACACCCTTATTGGGTTAGTCACGGGACTCGGAATCTCCTATCCTTATAGGGGGAGCCTATTTATAGTATTAACGAACCAAAATGGGTATCTAAATGGACTTTCGGGTGCTGTAGGTCAAAGAATACTGAACAGCAATTTATAAAGGCTGGAAATTCTTACTCTTGGAAATAAATTTATAGCCTTTTGTACACCCTTATTGGGTTAGTCACGGGACTCGGAATCTCCTATCCTTATAGGGGGAGCCTAATTATAGTATTAACGAACCAAAATGGGTATCTAAATGGACTTTCGGGTGCTGTAGGGCAAAGAATACTGAACAACACTTTAAAAAGGCTGGAAATTCTTACTCTTGGAAATAAATTTATAACCTTTTGTACACCCTTATTGGGTTAGTCACGGGACTCGGAATCTCCTATCCTTATAGGGGGAGCCTATTTATAGTATTAACGAACCAAAATGGGTATCTAAATGGACATTCGGGTGTTGTAGGTCACAGAATACTGAACAGCACTTTATAAAGGCTGGAAATTCTTACTCTTGGAAATAAATTTATAGCCTTTTGTACACCCTTATTGGGTTAGTCACGGGACTCGGAATCTCCTATCCTTATAGGGGGAGCCTAATTATAGTATTAACGAAACAAAATGGGTATCTAAATGGACTTTCGGGTGCTGTAGGGCAAAGAATACTGAACAGCACTTTATAATGGCTGGAAATTCTTACTCTTGGAAATAAATTTATAGCCTTTTGTACACCCTTATTGGGTTCGTCACGGGACTCGGAATCTCCTATCCTTATAGGGGGAGCCTATTTATAGTATTAACGAACCAAAATGGGTATCTAAATGGACTTTCGGGTGCTGTAGGTCAAAGAATACTGAACAGCTATTTATAAAGGCTGGAAATTCTTACTCTTGGAAATAAATTTATAGTCTTTTGTGCACCCTTATTGGGTTAGTCACGGGACTCGGAATCACCTATCCTTATAGGGGGAGCCTAATTATAGTATTAACGAACCAAAATGGGTATATAAATGGACTTTCGGGTGCTGTAGGTCAAAGAATACAGAACAACAATTTATAAAGGCTGGAAATTCTTACTCTTGGAAATAAATTTATAGCCTTTTGTACACCCTTATTGGGTTAGTCACGGGACTCGGAATATCCTATCCTTATAGGGGAAGCCTAATTATAGTATTAACGAACCAAAATGGGTATCTAAATGGACATTCGGGTGCTGTAGTTCACAGAATACTGAACAACACTTTATAAAGGCTGGAAATTCTTACTCTTGGAAATAATTTTATAGCCTTTTGTAAACCCTTATTGGGATAGTCACCGGACTCGGAATCCCCTATCCTTATAAGGGGAGCCTAATTATAGTATTAACGAACCAAAATGGGTATCTAAATGGACTTTCGGGTGCTGTAGGGCAAAGAATACTGAACAACACTTTGTAAAGGCTGGAAATTCTTACTCTTGGAAATAAATTTATAGCCTTTTGTACACCCTTATTGGGTTCGTCACGGGACTCGGAATCTCCTATCCTTATAGGGGGAGCCTAATTATAGTATTAACGAACCAAAATGGGTATCTAAATGGACTTTCGGGTGCTGTAGGTCAAAGAATACTGAACAGCACTTTATAAAGGCTGGAAATTCTTACTCTTGGAAATAAATTTATAGTCTTTTGTGCAAACTTATTGGGTTAGTCACGGGACTCGGAATCACCTATCCTTATAGGGGGAACCTAATTATAGTATTAACGAACCAAAATGGGTATATAAATGGACTTTCGGGTGCTGTAGGTCAAAGAATACTAAACAGCACTTTATAAAGGCTGGAAATTCTTACTCTTGGAAATAAATTTATAGCCTTTTGTACACCCTTATTGGGTTAGTCACGGGACTCGGAATCTCCTATCCTTATAGGGGGAGCCTAATTATAGTATTAACGAAACAAAATAGGTATCTAAATGGACTTTCGGGTGCTGTAGGGCAAAGAATACTGAACAGCACTTTATAAAGGCTGGAAATTCTTACTCTTGGAAATAAATTTATAGCCTTTTGTACACCCTTATTGGGTTCGTCACGGGACTCGGAATCTCCTATCCTTATAGGCGGAGCCTATTTATAGTATTAACGAACCAAAATGGGTATCTAAATGGACTTTCGGGTGCTGTAGGTCAAAGAATACTGAACAGCTATTTATAAAGGCTGGAAATTCTTACTCTTGGAAATAAATTTATAGCCTTTTGTACACCCTTATTGGGTTAGTCACGGGACTCGGAATCTCCTATCCTTATAGGGGGGGGGCCTAATTATAGTATTAACGAACCAAAATGGGTATCTAAATGGACATTCGGGTGCTGTAGGTCAAAGAATACTGAACAGCACTTTATAAAGGCTGGAAATTCTTACTCTTGGAAATAAATTTATAGTCTTTTGTGCAAACTTATTGGGTTAGTCACGGGACTCGGAATCACCTATCCTTATAGGGGGAGCCTAATTATAGTATTAACGAACCAAAATGGGTATATAAATGGACTTTCGGGTGCTGTAGGTCAAAGAATACTAAACAGCACTTTATAAAGGCTGGAAATTCTTACTCTTGGAAATAAATTTATAGCCTTTTGTACACCCTTATTGGGTTAGTCACGGGACTCGGAATCTCCTATCCTTATAGGGGAGCCTAATTATAGTATTAACGAACCAAAATGGGTATCTAAATGGACTTTCGGGTGCTGTAGGTCAAAGAATACAGAACAACAATTTATAAAGGCTGGAAATTCTTACTCTTGGAAATAAATTTATAACCTTTGGTACACCCTTATTGGGTTAGTCACGGGACTCGGAATATCCTATCCTTATAGGGGAAGCCTAATTATAGTATTAACGAACCAAAATGGGTATCTAAATGGACATTCGGGTGCTGTAGGTCAATAAATACTGAACAGCACTTTATAAAGGCTGGAAATTCTTACTCTTGGAAATAAATTTATAGCCTTTTCTACACCCTTATTGGGTTAGTCACGGGACTCGGAATCTCCTATCCTTATAGGGGGAGCCTAATTATAGTATTAACGAAACAAAATGGGTATCTAAATGGACTTTCGGGTGCTGTAGGGCAAAGAATACTGAACAGCACTTTATAAAGGCTGGAAATTCTTACTCTTGGAAATAAATTTATAGCCTTTTGTACACCCTTATTGGGTTAGTCATGGGACTCGGAATCTCCTATCCTTATAGGGGGAGCCTAATTATAGTATTAACGAACCAAAATGGGTATCTAAATGGACATTCGGGTGCTGTAGGTCAAAGAATACTGAACAGCACTTTATAAAGGCTGGAAATTCTTACTCTTGGAAATAAATTTATAGTCTTTTGTGCACCCTTATTGGGTTAGTCACGGGACTCGGAATCACCTATCCTTATAGGGGGAGCCTAATTATAGTATTAACGAAACAAAATGGGTATCTAAATGGACTTTCGGGTGCTGTAGGGCAAAGAATACTGAACAGCACTTTATAAAGGCTGGAAATTCTTACTCTTGGAAATAAATTTATAGCCTTTTGTACACCCTTATTGGGTTAGTCATGGGACTCGGAATCTCCTATCCTTATAGGGGGAGCCTAATTATAGTATTAACGAACCAAAATGGGTATCTAAATGGACATTCGGGTGCTGTAGGTCAAAGAATACTGAACAGCACTTTATAAAGGCTGGAAATTCTTACTCTTGGAAATAAATTTATAGTCTTTTGTGCACCCTTATTGGGTTAGTCACGGGACTCGGAATCACCTATCCTTATAGGGGGAGCCTAATTATAGTATTAACGAACCAAAATGGGTATCTAAATGGACTTTCGGGTGCTGTAGGGCAAAGAATACTGAACAGCACTTTATAATGGCTGGAAATTCTTACTCTTGGAAATAAATTTATAGCCTTTTGTACACCCTTATTGGGTTCGTCACGGGACTCGGAATCTCCTATCCTTATAGGGGGAGCCTATTTATAGTATTAACGAACCAAAATGGGTATCTAAATGGACTTTCGGGTGCTGTAGGTCAAAGAATACTGAACAGCTATTTATAAAGGCTGGAAATTCTTACTCTTGGAAATAAATTTATAGTCTTTTGTGCACCCTTATTGGGTTAGTCACGGGACTCGGAATCACCTATCCTTATAGGGGGAGCCTAATTATAGTATTAACGAACCAAAATGGGTATATAAATGGACTTTCGGGTGCTGTAGGTCAAACAATACTGAACAACAATTTATAAAGGCTGGAAATTCTTACTCTTGGAAATAAATTTATAGCCTTTTGTACACCCTTATTGGGTTAGTCACGGGACTCGGAATATCCTATCCTTATAGGGGAAGCCTAATTATAGTATTAACGAACCAAAATGGGTATCTAAATGGACATTCGGGTGCTGTAGTTCACAGAATACTGAACAACACTTTATAAAGGCTGGAAATTCTTACTCTTGGAAATAATTTTATAGCCTTTTGTAAACCCTTATTGGGATAGTCACCGGACTCGGAATCCCCTATCCTTATAAGGGGAGCCTAATTATAGTATTAACGAACCAAAATGGGTATCTAAATGGACTTTCGGGTGCTGTAGGGCAAAGAATACTGAACAACACTTTGTAAAGGCTGGAAATTCTTACTCTTGGAAATAAATTTATAGCCTTTTGTACACCCTTATTGGGTTCGTCACGGGACTCGGAATCTCCTATCCTTATAGGGGGAGCCTAATTATAGTATTAACGAACCAAAATGGGTATCTAAATGGACTTTCGGGTGCTGTAGGTCAAAGAATACTGAACAGCACTTTATAAAGGCTGGAAATTCTTACTCTTGGAAATAAATTTATAGTCTTTTGTGCAAACTTATTGGGTTAGTCACGGGACTCGGAATCACCTATCCTTATAGGGGGAACCTAATTATAGTATTAACGAACCAAAATGGGTATATAAATGGACTTTCGGGTGCTGTAGGTCAAAGAATACTAAACAGCACTTTATAAAGGCTGGAAATTCTTACTCTTGGAAATAAATTTATAGCCTTTTGTACACCCTTATTGGGTTAGTCACGGGACTCGGAATCTCCTATCCTTATAGGGGGAGCCTAATTATAGTATTAACGAAACAAAATAGGTATCTAAATGGACTTTCGGGTGCTGTAGGGCAAAGAATACTGAACAGCACTTTATAAAGGCTGGAAATTCTTACTCTTGGAAATAAATTTATAGCCTTTTGTACACCCTTATTGGGTTCGTCACGGGACTCGGAATCTCCTATCCTTATAGGCGGAGCCTATTTATAGTATTAACGAACCAAAATGGGTATCTAAATGGACTTTCGGGTACTGTAGGTCAAAGAATACTGAACAGCTATTTATAAAGGCTGGAAATTCTTACTCTTGGAAATAAATTTATAGCCTTTTGTACACCCTTATTGGGTTAGTCACGGGACTCGGAATCTCCTATCCTTATAGGGGGGGGCCTAATTATAGTATTAACGAACCAAAATGGGTATCTAAATGGACATTCGGGTGTTGTAGGTCAAAGAATACTGAACAGCACTTTATAAAGGCTGGAAATTCTTACTCTTGGAAATAAATTTATAGTCTTTTGTGCAAACTTATTGGGTTAGTCACGGGACTCGGAATCACCTATCCTTATAGGGGAAGCCTAATTATAGTATTAACGAACCAAAATGGGTATCTAAATGGACATTCGGGTGCTGTAGGTCAAAGAATACTGAACAGCACTTTATAAAGGCTGGAAATTCTTACTCTTGGAAATAAATTTATAGTCTTTTGTGCAAACTTATTGGGTTAGTCACGGGACTCGGAATCACCTATCCTTATAGGGGGAGCCTAATTATAGTATTAACGAACCAAAATGGGTATATAAATGGACTTTCGGGTGTTGTAGGTCAAAGAATACTAAACAGCACTTTATAAAGGCTGGAAATTCTTACTCTTGGAAATAAATTTATAGCCTTTTGTACACCCTTATTGGGTTAGTCACGGGACTCGGAATCTCCTATCCTTATAGGGGGGGGCCTAATTATAGTATTAACGAACCAAAATGGGTATCTAAATGGACATTCGGGTGCTGTAGGTCAAAGAATACTGAACAGCACTTTATAAAGGCTGGAAATTCTTACTCTTGGAAATAAATTTATAGTCTTTTGTGCAAACTTATTGGGTTAGTCACGGGACTCGGAATCACCTATCCTTATAGGGGGAGCCTAATTATAGTATTAACGAACCAAAATGGGTATATAAATGGACTTTCGGGTGTTGTAGGTCAAAGAATACTAAACAGCACTTTATAAAGGCTGGAAATTCTTACTCTTGGAAATAAATTTATAGCCTTTTGTACACCCTTATTGGGTTAGTCACGGGACTCGGAATCTCCTATCCTTATAGGGGAGCCTAATTATAGTATTAACGAACCAAAATGGGTATCTAAATGGACTTTCGGGTGCTGTAGGTCAAAGAATACAGAACAACAATTTATAAAGGCTGGAAATTCTTACTCTTGGAAATAAATTTATAACCTTTGGTACACCCTTATTGGGTTAGTCACGGGACTCGGAATATCCTATCCTTATAGGGGAAGCCTAATTATAGTATTAACGAACCAAAATGGGTATCTAAATGGACATTCGGGTGCTGTAGGTCAATAAATACTGAACAGCACTTTATAAAGGCTGGAAATTCTTACTCTTGGAAATAAATTTATAGGCTTTTGTACACCCTTATTGGGTTAGTCACGGGACTCGGAATCTCCTATCCTTATAGGGGGAGCCTAATTATAGTATTAACGAAACAAAATGGGTATCTAAATGGACTTTCGGGTGCTGTAGGGCAAAGAATACTGAACAGCACTTTATAAAGGCTGGAAATTCTTACTCTTGGAAATAAATTTATAGCCTTTTGTACACCCTTATTGGGTTAGTCATGGGACTCGGAATCTCCTATCCTTATAGGGGGAGCCTAATTATAGTATTAACGAACCAAAATGGGTATCTAAATGGACATTCGGGTGCTGTAGGTCAAAGAATACAGAACAGCACTTTATAAAGGCTGGAAATTCTTACTCTTGGAAATAAATTTATAGTCTTTTGTGCAAACTTATTGGGTTAGTCACGGGACTCGGAATCACCTATCCTTATAGGGGGAGCCTAATTATAGTATTAACGAACCAAAATGGGTATATAAATGGACTTTCGGGTGCTGTAGGTCAAAGAATACTAAACAGCACTTTATAAAGGCTGGAAATTCTTACTCTTGGAAATAAATTTATAGCCTTTTGTACACCCTTATTGGGTTAGTCACGGGACTCGGAATCACCTATCCTTATAGGGGGAGCCTAATTATAGTATTAACGAACCAAAATGGGTATATAAATGGACTTTAGGGTGCTGTAGGTCAAAGAATACTAAACAGTACTTTATAAAGGCTGGAAATTCTTACTCTTGGAAATAAATTTATAGCCTTTTGTACACCCTTATTGGGTTAGTCACGGGACTCGGAATCTCCTATCCTTATAGGGGGAGCCTATTTATAGTATTAACGAACCAAAATGGGTATCTAAATGGACTTTCGGGTGCTGTAGGTCAAAGAATACTGAACAGCAATTATAAAGGCTGGAAATTCTTACTCTTGGAAATAAATTTATAGCCTTTTGTACACCCTTATTGGGTTAGTCACGGGACTCGGAATCTCCTATCCTTATAGGGGGAGCCTATTTATAGTATTAACGAACCAAAATGGGTATCTAAATGGACTTTCGGGTGCTGTAGGTCAAAGAATACTGAACAGCAATTATAATGGCTGGAAATTCTTACTCTTGGAAATAAATTTATAGCCTTTTGTACACCCTTATTGGGTTAGTCACGGGACTCGGAATCTCCTATCCTTATAGGGGGAGCCTAATTATAGTATTAACGAACCAAAATGGGTATCTAAATGGCCTTTCGGGTGCTGTAGGTCAAAGAATACTGAACAGCAATTTATAAAGGCTGGAAATTCTTACTCTTGGAAATAAATTTATAGCCTTTTGTACACCCTTATTGGGTTCGTCACGGGACTCGGAATCTCCTATCCTTATAGGGGGAGCCTTATTATAGTATTAACGAAACAAAATGGGTATCTAAATGGACTTTCGGGTGCTGTAGGGCAAAGAATACTGAACATCACTTTATAAAGGCTGGAAATTCTTACTCTTGGAAATTATCTTATAGCCTTTTGTACACCCTTATTGGGTTAGTCACGGGACTCGGAATCTCCTATCCTTATAGGGGGAGCCTAATTATAGTATTAACGAACCAAAATGGGTATCTAAATGGACTTTCGGGTGCTGTAGGGCAAAGAATACTGAACAGCACTTTATAAAGGCTGGAAATTCTTACTCTTGGAAATAAATTTATAGCCTTTTGTACACCCTTATTGGGTTAGTCACGGGACTCGGAATCTCCTATCCTTATAGGGGGAGCCTATTTATAGTATTAACGAACCAAAATGGGTATCTAAATGGACATTCGGGTGCTGTAGGTCACAGAATACTGAACAGCACTTTATAAAGGCTGGAAATTCTTACTCTTGGAAATAAATTTATAGCCTTTTGTACACCCTTATTGGGTTAGTCACGGGACTCGGAATCTCCTATCCTTATAGGCGGAGACTAATTATAGTATTAACGAAACAAAATGGGTATCTAAATGGACTTTCGGGTGCTGTAGGGCAAAGAATACTGAACAGCACTTTATAAAGGCTGGAAATTCTTACTCTTGGAAATTATCTTATAGCCTTTTGTACACCCTTATTGGGTTAGTCACGGGACTCGGAATCTCCTATCCTTATAGGGGGAGCCTAATTATAGTATTAACGAACCAAAATGGGTATCTAAATGGACATTCGGGTGCTGTAGGTCAAAGAATACTGAACAGCACTTTATAAAGGCTGGAAATTCTTACTCTTGGAAATAAATTTATAGCCTTTTGTGCAAACTTATTGGGTTAGTCACGGGACTCGGAATCACCTATCCTTATAGGGGGAGCCTAATTATAGTATTAACGAACCAAAATGGGTATATAAATGGACTTTCGGGTGCTGTAGGTCAAAGAATACTAAACAGCACTTTATAAAGGCTGGAAATTCTTACTCTTGGAAATAAATTTATAGCCTTTTGTACACCCTTATTGGGTTAGTCACGGGACTCGGAATCACCTATCCTTATAGGGGGAGCCTAATTATAGTATTAACGAACCAAAATGGGTATATAAATGGACTTTCGGGTGCTGTAGGTCAAAGAATACTAAACAGTACTTTATAAAGGCTGGAAATTCTTACTCTTGGAAATAAATTTATAGCCTTTTCTACACCCTTATTGGGTTAGTCACGGGACTCGGAATCTCCTATCCTTATAGGGGGAGCCTATTTATAGTATTAACGAACCAAAATGGGTATCTAAATGGACTTTCGGGTGCTGTAGGTCAAAGAATACTGAACAGCAATTATAAAGGCTGGAAATTCTTACTCTTGGAAATAAATTTATAGCCTTTTGTACACCCTTATTGGGTTAGTCACGGGACTCGGAATCTCCTATCCTTATAGGGGGAGCCTAATTATAGTATTAACGAACCAAAATGGGTATCTAAATGGACTTTCGGGTGCTGTAGGGCAAAGAATACTGAACAGCACTTTATAAAGGCTGGAAATTCTTACTCTTGGAAATAAATTTATAGCCTTTAGTACACCCTTATTGGGTTAGTCACGGGACTCGGAATCTCCTATCCTTATAGGGGGAGACTAATTATAGTATTAACGAAACAAAATGGGTATCTAAATGGACTTTCGGGTGCTGTAGGGCAAAGAATACTGAACAGCACTTTATAAAGGCTGGAAATTCTTACTCTTGGAAATTAATTTATAGCCTTTTGTACACCCTTATTGGGTTAGTCACGGGACTCGGAATCTCCTATCCTTATAGGGGGAGCCTAATTATAGTATTAACGAAGCAAAATGGGTATCTAAATGGCCTTTCGGGTGCTGTAGGTCAAAGAATACTAAACAGCAATTTATAAAGGCTGGAAATTCTTACTCTTGGAAATAAATTTATAGCCTTTTGTACACCCTTATTGGGTTAGTCACGGGACTCGGAATCTCCTATCCTTATAGGGGGAGCCTATTTATAGTATTAACGAACCAAAATGGGTATCTAAATGGACATTCGGGTGTTGTAGGTCACAGAATACTGAACAGCACTTTATAAAGGCTGGAAATTCTTACTCTTGGAAATAAATATATAGCCTTTTGTTTACCCTTATTGGGTTAGTCACGGGACTCGGAATCTCCTATCCTTATAGGGGGAGCCTAATTATAGTATTAACGAAACAAAATGGGTATCTAAATGGACTTTCGGGTGCTGTAGGGCAAAGAATACTGAACAGCACTTTATAAAGGCTGGAAATTCTTACTCTTGGAAATAAATTTATAGCCTTTTGTACACCCTTATTGGGTTAGTCACGGGACTCGGAATCTCCTATCCTTATAGGGGGAGCCTAATTATAGTATTAACGAACCAAAATGGGTATCTAAATGGACTTTCGGGTGCTGTAGGTCAAAGAATACTGAACAGCAATTTATAAAGGCTGGAAAATTCTTACTCTTGGAAATAAATTTATAGCCTTTTGTACACCCTTATTGGGTTAGTCACGGGACTCGGAATCTCCTATCCTTATAGGGGGAGCCTATTTATAGTATTAACGAACCAAAATGGGTATCTAAATGGACATTCGGGTGCTGTAGGTCACAGAATACTGAACAGCACTTTATAAAGGCTGGAAATTCTTACTCTTGGAAATAAATTTATAGCCTTTTGTACACCCTTATTGGGTTAGTCACGGGACTCGGAATCACCTATCCTTATAGGGGGAGCCTAATTATAGTATTAACGAACCAAAATGGGTATATAAATGGACTTTCGGGTGCTGTAGGTCAAAGAATACTAAACAGTACTTTATAAAGGCTGGAAATTCTTACTCTTGGAAATAAATTTATAGCCTTTTGTACACCCTTATTGGGTTAGTCACGGGACTCGGAATCTCCTATCCTTATAGGGGGAGCCTATTTATAGTATTAACGAACCAAAATGGGTATCTAAATGGACTTTCGGGTGCTGTAGGTCAAAGAATACTGAACAGCAATTATAAAGGCTGGAAATTCTTACTCTTGGAAATAAATTTATAGCCTTTTGTACACCCTTATTGGGTTAGTCACGGGACTCGGAATCTCCTATCCTTATAGGGGGAGCCTAATTATAGTATTAACGAACCAAAATGGGTATCTAAATGGACTTTCGGGTGCTGTAGGGCAAAGAATACTGAACAGCACTTTATAAAGGCTGGAAATTCTTACTCTTGGAAATAAATTTATAGCCTTTAGTACACCCTTATTGGGTTAGTCACGGGACTCGGAATCTCCTATCCTTATAGGGGGAGACTAATTATAGTATTAACGAAACAAAATGGGTATCTAAATGGACTTTCGGGTGCTGTAGGGCAAAGAATACTGAACAGCACTTTATAAAGGCTGGAAATTCTTACTCTTGGAAATTAATTTATAGCCTTTTGTACACCCTTATTGGGTTAGTCACGGGACTCGGAATCTCCTATCCTTATAGGGGGAGCCTAATTATAGTATTAACGAAGCAAAATGGGTATCTAAATGGCCTTTCGGGTGCTGTAGGTCAAAGAATACTGAACAGCAATTTATAAAGGCTGGAAATTCTTACTCTTGGAAATAAATTTATAGCCTTTTGTACACCCTTATTGGGTTAGTCACGGGACTCGGAATCTCCTATCCTTATAGGGGGAGCCTATTTATAGTATTAACGAACCAAAATGGGTATCTAAATGGACATTCGGGTGTTGTAGGTCACAGAATACTGAACAGCAATTTATAAAGGCTGGAAATTCTTACTCTTGGAAATAAATATATAGCCTTTTGTTTACCCTTATTGGGTTAGTCACGGGACTCGGAATCTCCTATCCTTATAGGGGGAGCCTAATTATAGTATTAACGAAACAAAATGGGTATCTAAATGGACTTTCGGGTGCTGTAGGGCAAAGAATACTGAACAGCACTTTATAAAGGCTGGAAATTCTTACTCTTGGAAATAAATTTATAGCCTTTTGTACACCCTTATTGGGTTAGTCACGGGACTCGGAATCTCCTATCCTTATAGGGGGAGCCTAATTATAGTATTAACGAACCAAAATGGGTATCTAAATGGACTTTCGGGTGCTGTAGGTCAAAGAATACTGAACAGCAATTTATAAAGGCTGGAAAATTCTTACTCTTGGAAATAAATTTATAGCCTTTTGTACACCCTTATTGGGTTAGTCACGGGACTCGGAATCTCCTATCCTTATAGGGGGAGCCTATTTATAGTATTAACGAACCAAAATGGGTATCTAAATGGACATTCGGGTGCTGTAGGTCACAGAATACTGAACAGCACTTTATAAAGGCTGGAAATTCTTACTCTTGGAAATAAATTTATAGCCTTTTGTACACCCTTATTGGGTTAGTCACGGGACTCGGAATCTCCTATCCTTATAGGGGGAGACTAATTATAGTATTAACGAAACAAAATGGTTATCTAAATGGACTTTCGGGTGCTGTAGGGCAAAGAATACTGAACAGCACTTTATAAAGGCTGGAAATTCTTACTCTTGGAAATAAATTTATAGCCTTTTGTACACCCTTATTGGGTTAGTCACGGGACTCGGAATCTCCTATCCTTATAGGGGGAGCCTAATTATAGTATTAACGAAACAAAATGGGTATCTAAATGGACTTTCGGGTGCTGTAGGGCAAAGAATACTGAACAGCACTTTATAAAGGCTGGAAATTCTTACTTTTGGAAATAAATTTATAGCCTTTTGTACACCCTAATTGGGTTAGTCACGGGACTCGGAATCTCCTATCCTTATAGGGGGAGCCTATTTATAGTATTAACGAACCAAAATGGGTATCTAAATTGTCTTTCGGGTGCTGTAGGTCAAAGAATACTGAACAGCAATTATAAAGGCTGGAAATTCTTACTCTTGGAAATAAATTTATAGCCTTTTGTACACCCTTATTGGGTTAGTCACGGGACTCGGAATCTCCTATCCTTATAGGGGGAGCCTAATTATAGTATTAACGAACCAAAATGGGTATCTAAATGGACTTTCGGGTGCTGTAGGGCAAAGAATACTGAACAGCACTTTATAAAGGCTGGAAATTCTTACTCTTGGAAATAAATTTATATCCTTTTGTACACCCTTATTGGGTTAGTCACGGGACTCGGAATCTCCTATCCTTATAGGGGGAGCCTAATTATAGTATTAACGAACCAAAATGGGTATCTAAATGGACTTTCGGGTGCTGTAGGTCAAAGAATACTGAACAGCAATTTATAAAGGCTGGAAAATTCTTACTCTTGGAAATAAATTTATAGCCTTTTGTACACCCTTATTGGGTTAGTCACGGGACTCGGAATCTCCTATCCTTATAGGGGGAGCCTATTTATAGTATTAACGAACCAAAATGGGTATCTAAATGGACATTCGGGTGCTGTAGGTCACAGAATACTGAACAGCACTTTATAAAGGCTGGAAATTCTTACTCTTGGAAATAAATTTATAGCCTTTTGTACACCCTTATTGGGTTAGTCACGGGACTCGGAATCTCCTATCCTTATACGGGGAGACTAATTATAGTATTAACGAAACAAAATGGTTATCTAAATGGACTTTCGGGTGCTGTAGGGCAAAGAATACTGAACAGCACTTTATAAAGGCTGGAAATTCTTACTCTTGGAAATAAATTTATAGCCTTTTGTACACCCTTATTGGGTTAGTCACGGGACTCGGAATCTCCTATCCTTATAGGGGGAGCCTAATTATAGTATTAACGAAACAAAATGGGTATCTAAATGGACTTTCGGGTGCTGTAGGGCAAAGAATACTGAACAGCACTTTATAAAGGCTGGAAATTCTTACTTTTGGAAATAAATTTATAGCCTTTTGTACACCCTTATTGGGTTAGTCACGGGACTCGGAATCTCCTATCCTTATAGGGGGAGCCTATTTATAGTATTAACGAACCAAAATGGGTATCTAAATTGTCTTTCGGGTGCTGTAGGTCAAAGAATACTGAACAGCAATTATAAAGGCTGGAAATTCTTACTCTTGGAAATAAATTTATAGCCTTTTGTACACCCTTATTGGGTTAGTCACGGGACTCGGAATCTCCTATCCTTATAGGGGGAGCCTAATTATAGTATTAACGAACCAAAATGGGTATCTAAATGGACTTTCGGGTGCTGTAGGGCAAAGAATACTGAACAGCACTTTATAAAGGCTGGAAATTCTTACTCTTGGAAATAAATTTATAGCCTTTTGTACACCCTTATTGGGTTAGTCACGGGACTCGGAATCTCCTATCCTTATAGGGGGAGCCTATTTATAGTACTAACGAACGAAAATGGGTATCTAAATGGACATTCGGGTGCTGTAGGTCACAGAATACTGAACAGCACTTTATAAAGGCTGGAAATTCTTACTCTTGGAAATAAATTTATAGCCTTTAGTACACCCTTATTGGGTTAGTCACGGGACTCGGAATCTCCTATCCTTATAGGGGGAGACTAATTATAGTATTAACGAAACAAAATGGGTATCTAAATGGACTTTCGGGTGCTGTAGGGCAAAGAATACTGAACAGCACTTTATAAAGGCTGGAAATTCTTACTCTTGGAAATTAATTTATAGCCTTTTGTACACCCTTATTGGGTTAGTCACGGGACTCGGAATCTCCTATCCTTATAGGGGGAGCCTAATTATAGTATTAACGAAGCAAAATGGGTATCTAAATGGCCTTTCGGGTGCTGTAGGTCAAAGAATACTGAACAGCAATTTATAAAGGCTGGAAATTCTTACTCTTGGAAATAAATTTATAGCCTTTTGTACACCCTTATTGGGTTAGTCACGGGACTCGGAATCTCCTATCCTTATAGGGGGAGCCTATTTATAGTATTAACGAACCAAAATGGGTATCTAAATGGACATTCGGGTGCTGTAGGTCACAGAATACTGAACAGCACTTTATAAAGGCTGGAAATTCTTACTCTTGGAAATAAATATATAGCCTTTTGTACACCCTTATTGGGTTAGTCACGGGACTCGGAATCTCCTATCCTTATAGGGGGAGCCTAATTATAGTATTAACGAAACAAAATGGGTATCTAAATGGACTTTCGGGTGCTGTAGGGCAAAGAATACTGAACAGCACTTTATAAAGGCTGGAAATTCTTACTCTTGGAAATAAATTTATAGCCTTTTGTACACCCTTATTGGGTTAGTCACGGGACTCGGAATCTCCTATCCTTATAGGGGGAGCCTAATTATAGTATTAACGAACCAAAATGGGTATCTAAATGGACTTTCGGGTGCTGTAGGTCAAAGAATACTGAACAGCAATTTATAAAGGCTGGAAAATTCTTACTCTTGGAAATAAATTTATAGCCTTTTGTACACCCTTATTGGGTTAGTCACGGGACTCGGAATCTCCTATCCTTATAGGGGGAGCCTATTTATAGTATTAACGAACCAAAATGGGTATCTAAATGGACATTCGGGTGCTGTAGGTCACAGAATACTGAACAGCACTTTATAAAGGCTGGAAATTCTTACTCTTGGAAATAAATTTATAGCCTTTTGTACACCCTTATTGGGTTAGTCACGGGACTCGGAATCTCCTATCCTTATAGGGGGAGACTAATTATAGTATTAACGAAACAAAATGGGTATCTAAATGGACTTTCGGGTGCTGTAGGGCAAAGAATACTGAACAACACTTTATAAAGGCTGGAAATTCTTACTCTTGGAAATAAATTTATAGCCTTTTGTACACCCTTATTGGGTTAGTCACGGGACTCGGAATCTCCTATCCTTATAGGGGGAGCCTAATTATAGTATTAACGAACCAAAATGGGTATCTAAATGGACTTTCGGGTGCTGTAGGTCAAAGAATACTGAACAGCAATTTATAAAGGCTGGAAAATTCTTACTCTTGGAAATAAATTTATAGCCTTTTGTACACCCTTATTGGGTTAGTCACGGGACTCGGAATCTCCTATCCTTATAGGGGGAGCCTAATTATAGTATTAACGAACCAAAATGGGTATCTAAATGGACTTTCGGGTGCTGTAGGGCAAAGAATACTGAACAGCACTTTATAAAGGCTGGAAATTCTTACTCTTGGAAATAAATTTATAGCCTTTTGTACACCCTTATTGGGTTAGTCACGGGACTCGGAATCTCCTATCCTTATAGGGGGAGCCTAATTATAGTATTAACGAACCAAAATGGGTATCTAAATGGACTTTCGGGTGCTGTAGGGCAAAGAATACTGAACAGCACTTTATAAAGGCTGGAAATTCTTACTCTTGGAAATAAATTTATAGCCTTTAGTACACCCTTATTGGGTTACTCACGGGACTCGGAATCTCCTATCCTTATAGGGGGAGACTAATTATAGTATTAACGAAACAAAATGGGTATCTAAATGGACTTTCGGGTGCTGTAGGGCAAAGAATACTGAACAGCACTTTATAAAGGCTGGAAATTCTTACTCTTGGAAATTAATTTATAGCCTTTTGTACACCCTTATTGGGTTAGTCACGGGACTCGGAATCTCCTATCCTTATAGGGGGAGCCTAATTATAGTATTAACGAAGCAAAATGGGTATCTAAATGGCCTTTCGGGTGCTGTAGGTCAAAGAATACTAAACAGCAATTTATAAAGGCTGGAAATTCTTACTCTTGGAAATAAATTTATAGCCTTTTGTACACCCTTATTGGGTTAGTCACGGGACTCGGAATCTCCTATCCTTATAGGGGGAGACTAATTATAGTATTAACGAAACAAAATGGGTATCTAAATGGACTTTCGGGTGCTGTAGGGCAAAGAATACTGAACAGCACTTTATAAAGGCTGGAAATTCTTACTCTTGGAAATAAATTTATAGCCTTTAGTACACCCTTATTGGGTTAGTCACGGGACTCGGAATCTCCTATCCTTATAGGGGGAGACTAATTATAGTATTAACGAAACAAAATGGGTATCTAAATGGACTTTCGGGTGCTGTAGGGCAAAGAATACTGAACAGCACTTTATAAAGGCTGGAAATTCTTACTCTTGGAAATAAATTTATAGCCTTTTGTACACCCTTATTGGGTTAGTCACGGGACTCGGAATCTCCTATCCTTATAGGGGGAGACTAATTATAGTATTAACGAAACAAAATGGGTATCTAAATGGACTTTCGGGTGCTGTAGGGCAAAGAATACTGAACAGCACTTTATAAAGGCTGGAAATTCTTACTCTTGGAAATAAATTTATAGCCTTTAGTACACCCTTATTGGGTTAGTCACGGGACTCGGAATCTCCTATCCTTATAGGGGGAGACTAATTATAGTATTAACGAAACAAAATGGGTATCTAAATGGACTTTCGGGTGCTGTAGGGCAAAGAATACTGAACAGCACTTTATAAAGGCTGGAAATTCTTACTCTTGGAAATTAATTTATAGCCTTTTGTACACCCTTATTGGGTTAGTCACGGGACTCGGAATCTCCTATCCTTATAGGGGGAGCCTAATTATAGTATTAACGAAGCAAAATGGGTATCTAAATGGCCTTTCGGGTGCTGTAGGTCAAAGAATACTGAACAGCAATTTATAAAGGCTGGAAATTCTTACTCTTGGAAATAAATTTATAGCCTTTTGTACACCCTTATTGGGTTAGTCACGGGACTCGGAATCTCCTATCCTTATAGGGGGAGCCTATTTATAGTATTAACGAACCAAAATGGGTATCTAAATGGACATTCGGGTGCTGTAGGTCACAGAATACTGAACAGCACTTTATAAAGGCTGGAAATTCTTACTCTTGGAAATAAATATATAGCCTTTTGTACACCCTTATTGGGTTAGTCACGGGACTCGGAATCTCCTATCCTTATAGGGGGAGCCTAATTATAGTATTAACGAAACAAAATGGGTATCTAAATGGACTTTCGGGTGCTGTAGGGCAAAGAATACTGAACAGCACTTTATAAAGGCTGGAAATTCTTACTCTTGGAAATAAATTTATAGCCTTTTGTACACCCTTATTGGGTTAGTCACGGGACTCGGAATCTCCTATCCTTATAGGGGGAGCCTAATTATAGTATTAACGAACCAAAATGGGTATCTAAATGGACTTTCGGGTGCTGTAGGTCAAAGAATACTGAACAGCAATTTATAAAGGCTGGAAAATTCTTACTCTTGGAAATAAATTTATAGCCTTTTGTACACCCTTATTGGGTTAGTCACGGGACTCGGAATCTCCTATCCTTATAGGGGGAGCCTATTTATAGTATTAACGAACCAAAATGGGTATCTAAATGGACATTCGGGTGCTGTAGGTCACAGAATACTGAACAGCACTTTATAAAGGCTGGAAATTCTTACTCTTGGAAATAAATTTATAGCCTTTTGTACACCCTTATTGGGTTAGTCACGGGACTCGGAATCTCCTATCCTTATAGGGGGAGACTAATTATAGTATTAACGAAACAAAATGGGTATCTAAATGGACTTTCGGGTGCTGTAGGGCAAAGAATACTGAACAACACTTTATAAAGGCTGGAAATTCTTACTCTTGGAAATAAATTTATAGCCTTTTGTACACCCTTATTGGGTTAGTCACGGGACTCGGAATCTCCTATCCTTATAGGGGGAGCCTAATTATAGTATTAACGAACCAAAATGGGTATCTAAATGGACTTTCGGGTGCTGTAGGTCAAAGAATACTGAACAGCAATTTATAAAGGCTGGAAAATTCTTACTCTTGGAAATAAATTTATAGCCTTTTGTACACCCTTATTGGGTTAGTCACGGGACTCGGAATCTCCTATCCTTATAGGGGGAGCCTAATTATAGTATTAACGAACCAAAATGGGTATCTAAATGGACTTTCGGGTGCTGTAGGGCAAAGAATACTGAACAGCACTTTATAAAGGCTGGAAATTCTTACTCTTGGAAATAAATTTATAGCCTTTTGTACACCCTTATTGGGTTAGTCACGGGACTCGGAATCTCCTATCCTTATAGGGGGAGCCTAATTATAGTATTAACGAACCAAAATGGGTATCTAAATGGACTTTCGGGTGCTGTAGGGCAAAGAATACTGAACAGCACTTTATAAAGGCTGGAAATTCTTACTCTTGGAAATAAATTTATAGCCTTTAGTACACCCTTATTGGGTTAGTCACGGGACTCGGAATCTCCTATCCTTATAGGGGGAGACTAATTATAGTATTAACGAAACAAAATGGGTATCTAAATGGACTTTCGGGTGCTGTAGGGCAAAGAATACTGAACAGCACTTTATAAAGGCTGGAAATTCTTACTCTTGGAAATTAATTTATAGCCTTTTGTACACCCTTATTGGGTTAGTCACGGGACTCGGAATCTCCTATCCTTATAGGGGGAGCCTAATTATAGTATTAACGAAGCAAAATGGGTATCTAAATGGCCTTTCGGGTGCTGTAGGTCAAAGAATACTAAACAGCAATTTATAAAGGCTGGAAATTCTTACTCTTGGAAATAAATTTATAGCCTTTTGTACACCCTTATTGGGTTAGTCACGGGACTCGGAATCTCCTATCCTTATAGGGGGAGACTAATTATAGTATTAACGAAACAAAATGGGTATCTAAATGGACTTTCGGGTGCTGTAGGGCAAAGAATACTGAACAGCACTTTATAAAGGTTGGAAATTCTTACTCTTGGAAATTAATTTATAGCCTTTTGTACACCCTTATTGGGTTAGTCACGGGACTCGGAATCTCCTATCCTTATAGGGGGAGCCTAATTATAGTATTAACGAAGCAAAATGGGTATCTAAATGGCCTTTCGGGTGCTGTAGGTCAAAGAATACTGAACAGCAATTTATAAAGGCTGGAAATTCTTACTCTTGGAAATAAATTTATAGCCTTTTGTACACCCTTATTGGGTTAGTCACGGGACTCGGAATCTCCTATCCTTATAGGGGGAGCCTATTTATAGTATTAACGAACCAAAATGGGTATCTAAATGGACATTCGGGTGCTGTAGGTCACAGAATACTGAACAGCACTTTATAAAGGCTGGAAATTCTTACTCTTGGAAATAAATATATAGCCTTTTGTACACCCTTATTGGGTTAGTCACGGGACTCGGAATCTCCTATCCTTATAGGGGGAGCCTAATTATAGTATTAACGAAACAAAATGGGTATCTAAATGGACTTTCGGGTGCTGTAGGGCAAAGAATACTGAACAGCACTTTATAAAGGCTGGAAATTCTTACTCTTGGAAATAAATTTATAGCCTTTTGTACACCCTTATTGGGTTAGTCACGGGACTCGGAATCTCCTATCCTTATAGGGGGAGCCTAATTATAGTATTAACGAACCAAAATGGGTATCTAAATGGACTTTCGGGTGCTGTAGGTCAAAGAATACTGAACAGCAATTTATAAAGGCTGGAAAATTCTTACTCTTGGAAATAAATTTATAGCCTTTTGTACACCCTTATTGGGTTAGTCACGGGACTCGGAATCTCCTATCCTTATAGGGGGAGCCTATTTATAGTATTAACGAACCAAAATGGGTATCTAAATGGACATTCGGGTGCTGTAGGTCACAGAATACTGAACAGCACTTTATAAAGGCTGGAAATTCTTACTCTTGGAAATAAATTTATAGCCTTTTGTACACCCTTATTGGGTTAGTCACGGGACTCGGAATCTCCTATCCTTATAGGGGGAGACTAATTATAGTATTAACGAAACAAAATGGGTATCTAAATGGACTTTCGGGTGCTGTAGGGCAAAGAATACTGAACAACACTTTATAAAGGCTGGAAATTCTTACTCTTGGAAATAAATTTATAGCCTTTTGTACACCCTTATTGGGTTAGTCACGGGACTCGGAATCTCCTATCCTTATAGGGGGAGCCTAATTATAGTATTAACGAACCAAAATGGGTATCTAAATGGACTTTCGGGTGCTGTAGGTCAAAGAATACTGAACAGCAATTTATAAAGGCTGGAAAATTCTTACTCTTGGAAATAAATTTATAGCCTTTTGTACACCCTTATTGGGTTAGTCACGGGACTCGGAATCTCCTATCCTTATAGGGGGAGCCTAATTATAGTATTAACGAACCAAAATGGGTATCTAAATGGACTTTCGGGTGCTGTAGGGCAAAGAATACTGAACAGCACTTTATAAAGGCTGGAAATTCTTACTCTTGGAAATAAATTTATAGCCTTTAGTACACCCTTATTGGGTTAGTCACGGGACTCGGAATCTCCTATCCTTATAGGGGGAGACTAATTATAGTATTAACGAAACAAAATGGGTATCTAAATGGACTTTCGGGTGCTGTAGGGCAAAGAATACTGAACAGCACTTTATAAAGGCTGGAAATTCTTACTCTTGGAAATTAATTTATAGCCTTTTGTACACCCTTATTGGGTTAGTCACGGGACTCGGAATCTCCTATCCTTATAGGGGGAGCCTAATTATAGTATTAACGAAGCAAAATGGGTATCTAAATGGCCTTTCGGGTGCTGTAGGTCAAAGAATACTGAACAGCAATTTATAAAGGCTGGAAATTCTTACTCTTGGAAATAAATTTATAGCCTTTTGTACACCCTTATTGGGTTAGTCACGGGACTCGGAATCTCCTATCCTTATAGGGGGAGCCTATTTATAGTATTAACGAACCAAAATGGGTATCTAAATGGACATTCGGGTGTTGTAGGTCACAGAATACTGAACAGCAATTTATAAAGGCTGGAAATTCTTACTCTTGGAAATAAATATATAGCCTTTTGTTTACCCTTATTGGGTTAGTCACGGGACTCGGAATCTCCTATCCTTATAGGGGGAGCCTAATTATAGTATTAACGAAACAAAATGGGTATCTAAATGGACTTTCGGGTGCTGTAGGGCAAAGAATACTGAACAGCACTTTATAAAAGCTGGAAATTCTTACTCATGGAAATAAATTTATAGCCTTTTGTACACCCTTATTGGGTTAGTCACGGGACTCGGAATCTCCTATCCTTATAGGGGGAGCCTAATTATAGTATTAACGAACCAAAATGGGTATCTAAATGGACTTTCGGGTGCTGTAGGTCAAAGAATACTGAACAGCAATTTATAAAGGCTGGAAAATTCTTACTCTTGGAAATAAATTTATAGCCTTTTGTACACCCTTATTGGGTTAGTCACGGGACTCGGAATCTCCTATCCTTATAGGGGGAGCCTATTTATAGTATTAACGAACCAAAATGGGTATCTAAATGGACATTCGGGTGCTGTAGGTCACAGAATACTGAACAGCACTTTATAAAGGCTGGAAATTCTTACTCTTGGAAATAAATTTATAGCCTTTTGTACACCCTTATTGGGTTAGTCACGGGACTCGGAATCTCCTATCCTTATAGGGGGAGACTAATTATAGTATTAACGAAACAAAATGGTTATCTAAATGGACTTTCGGGTGCTGTAGGGCAAAGAATACTGAACAGCACTTTATAAAGGCTGGAAATTCTTACTCTTGGAAATAAATTTATAGCCTTTTGTACACCCTTATTGGGTTAGTCACGGGACTCGGAATCTCCTATCCTTATAGGGGGAGCCTAATTATAGTATTAACGAAACAAAATGGGTATCTAAATGGACTTTCGGGTGCTGTAGGGCAAAGAATACTGAACAGCACTTTATAAAGGCTGGAAATTCTTACTTTTGGAAATAAATTTATAGCCTTTTGTACACCCTTATTGGGTTAGTCACGGGACTCGGAATCTCCTATCCTTATAGGGGGAGCCTATTTATAGTATTAACGAACCAAAATGGGTATCTAAATTGTCTTTCGGGTGCTGTAGGTCAAAGAATACTGAACAGCAATTATAAAGGCTGGAAATTCTTACTCTTGGAAATAAATTTATAGCCTTTTGTACACCCTTATTGGGTTAGTCACGGGACTCGGAATCTCCTATCCTTATAGGGGGAGCCTAATTATAGTATTAACGAACCAAAATGGGTATCTAAATGGACTTTCGGGTGCTGTAGGGCAAAGAATACTGAACAGCACTTTATAAAGGCTGGAAATTCTTACTCTTGGAAATAAATTTATAGCCTTTTGTACACCCTTATTGGGTTAGTCACGGGACTCGGAATCTCCTATCCTTATAGGGGGAGCCTATTTATAGTACTAACGAACGAAAATGGGTATCTAAATGGACATTCGGGTGCTGTAGGTCACAGAATACTGAACAGCACTTTATAAAGGCTGGAAATTCTTACTCTTGGAAATAAATTTATAGCCTTTAGTACACCCTTATTGGGTTAGTCACGGGACTCGGAATCTCCTATCCTTATAGGGGGAGACTAATTATAGTATTAACGAAACAAAATGGGTATCTAAATGGACTTTCGGGTGCTGTAGGGCAAAGAATACTGAACAGCACTTTATAAAGGCTGGAAATTCTTACTCTTGGAAATTAATTTATAGCCTTTTGTACACCCTTATTGGGTTAGTCACGGGACTCGGAATCTCCTATCCTTATAGGGGGAGCCTAATTATAGTATTAACGAAGCAAAATGGGTATCTAAATGGCCTTTCGGGTGCTGTAGGTCAAAGAATACTGAACAGCAATTTATAAAGGCTGGAAATTCTTACTCTTGGAAATAAATTTATAGCCTTTTGTACACCCTTATTGGGTTAGTCACGGGACTCGGAATCTCCTATCCTTATAGGGGGAGCCTATTTATAGTATTAACGAACCAAAATGGGTATCTAAATGGACATTCGGGTGCTGTAGGTCACAGAATACTGAACAGCACTTTATAAAGGCTGGAAATTCTTACTCTTGGAAATAAATATATAGCCTTTTGTACACCCTTATTGGGTTAGTCACGGGACTCGGAATCTCCTATCCTTATAGGGGGAGCCTAATTATAGTATTAACGAAACAAAATGGGTATCTAAATGGACTTTCGGGTGCTGTAGGGCAAAGAATACTGAACAGCACTTTATAAAGGCTGGAAATTCTTACTCTTGGAAATAAATTTATAGCCTTTTGTACACCCTTATTGGGTTAGTCACGGGACTCGGAATCTCCTATCCTTATAGGGGGAGCCTAATTATAGTATTAACGAACCAAAATGGGTATCTAAATGGACTTTCGGGTGCTGTAGGTCAAAGAATACTGAACAGCAATTTATAAAGGCTGGAAAATTCTTACTCTTGGAAATAAATTTATAGCCTTTTGTACACCCTTATTGGGTTAGTCACGGGACTCGGAATCTCCTATCCTTATAGGGGGAGCCTATTTATAGTATTAACGAACCAAAATGGGTATCTAAATGGACATTCGGGTGCTGTAGGTCACAGAATACTGAACAGCACTTTATAAAGGCTGGAAATTCTTACTCTTGGAAATAAATTTATAGCCTTTTGTACACCCTTATTGGGTTAGTCACGGGACTCGGAATCTCCTATCCTTATAGGGGGAGACTAATTATAGTATTAACGAAACAAAATGGGTATCTAAATGGACTTTCGGGTGCTGTAGGGCAAAGAATACTGAACAACACTTTATAAAGGCTGGAAATTCTTACTCTTGGAAATAAATTTATAGCCTTTTGTACACCCTTATTGGGTTAGTCACGGGACTCGGAATCTCCTATCCTTATAGGGGGAGCCTAATTATAGTATTAACGAACCAAAATGGGTATCTAAATGGACTTTCGGGTGCTGTAGGTCAAAGAATACTGAACAGCAATTTATAAAGGCTGGAAAATTCTTACTCTTGGAAATAAATTTATAGCCTTTTGTACACCCTTATTGGGTTAGTCACGGGACTCGGAATCTCCTATCCTTATAGGGGGAGCCTAATTATAGTATTAACGAACCAAAATGGGTATCTAAATGGACTTTCGGGTGCTGTAGGGCAAAGAATACTGAACAGCACTTTATAAAGGCTGGAAATTCTTACTCTTGGAAATAAATTTATAGCCTTTTGTACACCCTTATTGGGTTAGTCACGGGACTCGGAATCTCCTATCCTTATAGGGGGAGCCTAATTATAGTATTAACGAACCAAAATGGGTATCTAAATGGACTTTCGGGTGCTGTAGGTCAAAGAATACTGAACAGCAATTTATAAAGGCTGGAAAATTCTTACTCTTGGAAATAAATTTATAGCCTTTTGTACACCCTTATTGGGTTAGTCACGGGACTCGGAATCTCCTATCCTTATAGGGGGAGCCTATTTATAGTATTAACGAACCAAAATGGGTATCTAAATGGACATTCGGGTGCTGTAGGTCACAGAATACTGAACAGCACTTTATAAAGGCTGGAAATTCTTACTCTTGGAAATAAATTTATAGCCTTTTGTACACCCTTATTGGGTTAGTCACGGGACTCGGAATCTCCTATCCTTATAGGGGGAGACTAATTATAGTATTAACGAAACAAAATGGGTATCTAAATGGACTTTCGGGTGCTGTAGGGCAAAGAATACTGAACAACACTTTATAAAGGCTGGAAATTCTTACTCTTGGAAATAAATTTATAGCCTTTTGTACACCCTTATTGGGTTAGTCACGGGACTCGGAATCTCCTATCCTTATAGGGGGAGCCTAATTATAGTATTAACGAAACAAAATGGGTATCTAAATGGACTTTCGGGTGCTGTAGGGCAAAGAATACTGAACAGCACTTTATAAAGGCTGGAAATTCTTACTTTTGGAAATAAATTTATAGCCTTTTGTACACCCTTATTGGGTTATTCATGGGACTCGGAATCTCCTATCCTTATAGGGGGAGCCTAATTATAGTATTAACGAACCAAAATGGGTATCTAAATGGACATTCGGGTGCTGTAGGTCAAAGAATACAGAACAGCACTTTATAAAGGCTGGAAATTCTTACTCTTGGAAATAAATTTATAGTCTTTTGTGCACCCTTATTGGGTTAGTCACGGGACTCGGAATCACCTATCCTTATAGGGGGAGCCTAATTATAGTATTAACGAACCAAAATGGGTATATAAATGGACTTTCGGGTGCTGTAGGTCAAAGAATACTGAACAGCAATTTATAAAGGCTGGAAATTCTTACTCTTGGAAATAAATTTATAGCCTTTTGTACACCCTTATTGGGTTAGTCACGGGACTCGGAATCTCCTATCCTTATAGGGGGAGACTAATTATAGTATTAACGAAACAAAATGGGTATCTAAATGGACTTTCGGGTGCTGTAGGGCAAAGAATACTGAACAGCACTTTATAAAGGCTGGAAATTCTTACTCTTGGAAATAAAATTATAGCCTTTTGTACACCCTTATTGGGTTAGTCACGGGACTCGGAATCTCCTATCCTTATAGGGGGAGCCTAATTATAGTATTAACGAAACAAAATGGGTATCTAAATGGACTTTCGGGTGCTGTAGGGCAAAGAATACTGAACAGCACTTTATAAAGGCTGGAAATTCTTACTTTTGGAAATAAATTTATAGCCTTTTGTACACCCTTATTGGGTTATTCATGGGACTCGGAATCTCCTATCCTTATAGGGGGAGCCTAATTATAGTATTAACGAACCAAAATGGGTATCTAAATGGACATTCGGGTGCTGTAGGTCAAAGAATACAGAACAGCACTTTATAAAGGCTGGAAATTCTTACTCTTGGAAATAAATTTATAGTCTTTTGTGCACCCTTATTGGGTTAGTCACGGGACTCGGAATCACCTATCCTTATAGGGGGAGCCTAATTATAGTATTAACGAACCAAAATGGGTATATAAATGGACTTTCGGGTGCTGTAGGTCAAAGAATACTGAACAGCAATTTATAAAGGCTGGAAATTCTTACTCTTGGAAATAAATTTATAGCCTTTTGTACACCCTTATTGGGTTAGTCACGGGACTCGGAATCTCCTATCCTTATAGGGGGAGACTAATTATAGTATTAACGAAACAAAATGGGTATCTAAATGGACTTTCGGGTGCTGTAGGGCAAAGAATACTGAACAGCACTTTATAAAGGCTGGAAATTCTTACTCTTGGAAATAAAATTATAGCCTTTTGTACACCCTTATTGGGTTAGTCACGGGACTCGGAATCTCCTATCCTTATAGGGGGAGCCTATTTATAGTATTAACGAACCAAAATGGGTATCTAAATGGACATTCGGATGCTGTAGGTCACAGAATACTGAACAGCACTTTATAAAGGCTGGAAATTCTTACTCTTGGAAATAAATATATAGCCTTTTGTACACCCTTATTGGGTTAGTCACGGGACTCGGAATCTCCTATCCTTATAGGGGGAGCCTAATTATAGTATTAACGAAACAAAATGGGTATCTAAATGGACTTTCGGGTGCTGTAGGGCAAAGAATACTGAACAGCACTTTATAAAGGCTGGAAATTCTTACTCTTGGAAATAAATTTATAGCCTTTTGTACACCCTTATTGGGTTAGTCACGGGACTCGGAATCTCCTATCCTTATAGGGGGAGCCTAATTATAGTATTAACGAACCAAAATGGGTATCTAAATGGACTTTCGGGTGCTGTAGGTCAAAGAATACTGAACAGCAATTTATAAAGGCTGGAAAATTCTTACTCTTGGAAATAAATTTATAGCCTTTTGTACACCCTTATTGGGTTAGTCACGGGACTCGGAATCTCCTATCCTTATAGGGAGAGCCTATTTATAGTATTAACGAACCAAAATGGGTATCTAAATGGACTTTCGGGTGCTGTAGGGCAAAGAATACTGAACAGCACTTTATAAAGGCTGGAAATTCTTACTCTTGGAAATAAATTTATAGCCTTTTGTACACCCTTATTGGGTTAGTCACGGGACTCGGAATCTCCTATCCTTATAGGGGGAGACTAATTATAGTATTAACGAAACAAAATGGGTATCTAAATGGACTTTCGGGTGCTGTAGGGCAAAGAATACTGAACAGCACTTTATAAAGGCTGGAAATTCTTACTCTTGGAAATAAATTTATAGCCTTTTGTACACCCTTATTGGGTTAGTCACGGGACTCGGAATCTCCTATCCTTATAGGGGGAGCCTAATTATAGTATTAACGAAACAAAATGGGTATCTAAATGGACTTTCGGGTGCTGTAGGGCAAAGAATACTGAACAGCACTTTATAAAGGCTGGAAATTCTTACTTTTGGAAATAAATTTATAGCCTTTTGTACACCCTTATTGGGTTAGTCATGGGACTCGGAATCTCCTATCCTTATAGGGGGAGCCTAATTATAGTATTAATGAACCAAAATGGGTATCTAAATGGACATTCGGGTGCTGTAGGTCAAAGAATACAGAACAGCACTTTATAAAGGCTGGAAATTCTTACTCTTGGAAATAAATTTATAGTCTTTTGTGCACCCTTATTGGGTTAGTCACGGGACTCGGAATCACCTATCCTTATAGGGGGAGCCTAATTATAGTATTAACGAACCAAAATGGGTATATAAATGGACTTTCGGGTGCTGTAGGTCAAAGAATACTGAACAGCAATTTATAAAGGCTGGAAATTCTTACTCTTGGAAATAAATTTATAGCCTTTTGTACACCCTTATTGGGTTAGTCACGGGACTCGGAATCTCCTATCCTTATAGGGGGACCCTATTTATAGTATTAACGAACCAAAATGGGTATCTAAATGGACTTTCGGGTGCTGTAGGTCAAAGAATACTGAACAGCAATTTATAAAGGCTGGAAATTCTTACTCTTGGAAATAAATTTATAGCCTTTTGTACACCCTTATTGGGTTAGTCACGGGACTCGGAATCTCCTATCCTTATAGGGGGAGCCTATTTATAGTATTAACGAACCAAAATGGGTATCTAAATGGACTTTCGGGTGCTATAGGTCAAAGAATACTGAACAGCAATTTATAAAGGCTGGAAATTCTTACTCTTGGAAATAAATTTATAGCCTTTTGTACACCCTTATTGGGTTAGTCACGGGACTCGGAATCTCCTATCCTTATAGGGGGAGCCTATTTATAGTATTAACGAACCAAAATGGGTATCTAAATGGACATTCGGGTGCTGTAGGTCACAGAATACTGAACAGCACTTTATAAAGGCTGGAAATTCTTACACTTGGAAATAAATTTATAGCCTTTTGTACACCCTTATTGGGTTAGTCACGGGACTCGGAATCTCCTATCCTTATAGGGGGAGCCTATTTATAGTATTAACGAACCAAAATGGGTATCTAAATGGACTTTCGGGTGCTGTAGGTCAAAGAATACTGAACAGCAATTTATAAAGGCTGGAAATTCTTACTCTTGGAAATAAAATTATAGCCTTTTGTACACCCTTATTGGGTTAGTCACCGGACTCGGAATCTCCTATCCTTATAGGGGGAGCCTATTTATAGTATTAACGAACCAAAATGGGTATCTAAATGGACATTCGTATGCTGTAGGTCACAGAATACTGAACAGCACTTTATAAAGGCTGGAAATTCTTACTCTTGGAAATAAATATATAGCCTTTTGTACACCCTTATTGGGTTAGTCACGGGACTCGGAATCTCCTATCCTTATAGGGGGAGCCTAATTATAGTATTAACGAAACAAAATGGGTATCTAAATGGACTTTCGGGTGCTGTAGGGCAAAGAATACTGAACAGCACTTTATAAAGGCTGGAAATTCTTACTCTTGGAAATAAATATATAGCCTTTTGTACACCCTTATTGGGTTAGTCACGGGACTCGGAATCTCCTATCCTTATAGGGGGAGCCTAATTATAGTATTAACGAAACAAAATGGGTATCTAAATGGACTTTCGGGTGCTGTAGGGCAAAGAATACTGAACAGCACTTTATAAAGGCTGGAAATTCTTACTCTTGGAAATAAATTTATAGCCTTTTGTACACCCTTATTGGGTTAGTCACGGGACTCGGAATCTCCTATCCTTATAGGGGGAGCCTAATTATAGTATTAACGAACCAAAATGGGTATCTAAATGGACTTTCGGGTGCTGTAGGTCAAAGAATACTGAACAGCAATTTATAAAGGCTGGAAAATTCTTACTCTTGGAAATAAATTTATAGCCTTTTGTACACCCTTATTGGGTTAGTCACGGGACTCGGAATCTCCTATCCTTATAGGGAGAGCCTATTTATAGTATTAACGAACCAAAATGGGTATCTAAATGGACTTTCGGGTGCTGTAGGGCAAAGAATACTGAACAGCACTTTATAAAGGCTGGAAATTCTTACTCTTGGAAATAAATTTATAGCCTTTTGTACACCCTTATTGGGTTAGTCACGGGACTCGGAATCTCCTATCCTTATAGGGGGAGACTAATTATAGTATTAACGAAACAAAATGGGTATCTAAATGGACTTTCGGGTGCTGTAGGGCAAAGAATACTGAACAGCACTTTATAAAGGCTGGAAATTCTTACTCTTGGAAATAAATTTATAGCCTTTTGTACACCCTTATTGGGTTAGTCACGGGACTCGGAATCTCCTATCCTTATAGGGGGAGCCTAATTATAGTATTAACGAAACAAAATGGGTATCTAAATGGACTTTCGGGTGCTGTAGGGCAAAGAATACTGAACAGCACTTTATAAAGGCTGGAAATTCTTACTTTTGGAAATAAATTTATAGCCTTTTGTACACCCTTATTGGGTTAGTCATGGGACTCGGAATCTCCTATCCTTATAGGGGGAGCCTAATTATAGTATTAATGAACCAAAATGGGTATCTAAATGGACATTCGGGTGCTGTAGGTCAAAGAATACAGAACAGCACTTTATAAAGGCTGGAAATTCTTACTCTTGGAAATAAATTTATAGTCTTTTGTGCACCCTTATTGGGTTAGTCACGGGACTCGGAATCACCTATCCTTATAGGGGGAGCCTAATTATAGTATTAACGAACCAAAATGGGTATATAAATGGACTTTCGGGTGCTGTAGGTCAAAGAATACTGAACAGCAATTTATAAAGGCTGGAAATTCTTACTCTTGGAAATAAATTTATAGCCTTTTGTACACCCTTATTGGGTTAGTCACGGGACTCGGAATCTCCTATCCTTATAGGGGGACCCTATTTATAGTATTAACGAACCAAAATGGGTATCTAAATGGACTTTCGGGTGCTGTAGGTCAAAGAATACTGAACAGCAATTTATAAAGGCTGGAAATTCTTACTCTTGGAAATAAATTTATAGCCTTTTGTACACCCTTATTGGGTTAGTCACGGGACTCGGAATCTCCTATCCTTATAGGGGGAGCCTATTTATAGTATTAACGAACCAAAATGGGTATCTAAATGGACTTTCGGGTGCTATAGGTCAAAGAATACTGAACAGCAATTTATAAAGGCTGGAAATTCTTACTCTTGGAAATAAATTTATAGCCTTTTGTACACCCTTATTGGGTTAGTCACGGGACTCGGAATCTCCTATCCTTATAGGGGGAGCCTATTTATAGTATTAACGAACCAAAATGGGTATCTAAATGGACATTCGGGTGCTGTAGGTCACAGAATACTGAACAGCACTTTATAAAGGCTGGAAATTCTTACACTTGGAAATAAATTTATAGCCTTTTGTACACCCTTATTGGGTTAGTCACGGGACTCGGAATCTCCTATCCTTATAGGGGGAGCCTATTTATAGTATTAACGAACCAAAATGGGTATCTAAATGGACTTTCGGGTGCTGTAGGTCAAAGAATACTGAACAGCAATTTATAAAGGCTGGAAATTCTTACTCTTGGAAATAAAATTATAGCCTTTTGTACACCCTTATTGGGTTAGTCACCGGACTCGGAATCTCCTATCCTTATAGGGGGAGCCTATTTATAGTATTAACGAACCAAAATGGGTATCTAAATGGACATTCGGATGCTGTAGGTCACAGAATACTGAACAGCACTTTATAAAGGCTGGAAATTCTTACTCTTGGAAATAAATATATAGCCTTTTGTACACCCTTATTGGGTTAGTCACGGGACTCGGAATCTCCTATCCTTATAGGGGGAGCCTAATTATAGTATTAACGAAACAAAATGGGTATCTAAATGGACTTTCGGGTGCTGTAGGGCAAAGAATACTGAACAGCACTTTATAAAGGCTGGAAATTCTTACTCTTGGAAATAAATTTATAGCCTTTTGTACACCCTTATTGGGTTAGTCACGGGACTCGGAATCTCCTATCCTTATAGGGGGAGCCTAATTATAGTATTAACGAACCAAAATGGGTATCTAAATGGACTTTCGGGTGCTGTAGGTCAAAGAATACTGAACAGCAATTTATAAAGGCTGGAAAATTCTTACTCTTGGAAATAAATTTATAGCCTTTTGTACACCCTTATTGGGTTAGTCACGGAACTCGGAATCTCCTATCCTTATAGGGAGAGCCTATTTATAGTATTAACGAACCAAAATGGGTATCTAAATGGACTTTCGGGTGCTGTAGGGCAAAGAATACTGAACAGCACTTTATAAAGGCTGGAAATTCTTACTCTTGGAAATAAATTTATAGCCTTTTGTACACCCTTATTGGGTTAGTCACGGGACTCGGAATCTCCTATCCTTATAGGGGGAGACTAATTATAGTATTAACGAAACAAAATGGGTATCTAAATGGACTTTCGGGTGCTGTAGGGCAAAGAATACTCAACAGCACTTTATAAAGGCTGGAAATTCTTACTCTTGGAAATAAATTTATAGCCTTTTGTGCACCCTTATTGGGTTAGTCACGGGACTCGGAATCTCCTATCCTTATAGGGGGAGCCTAATTATAGTATTAACGAAACAAAATGGGTATCTAAATGGACTTTCGGGTGCTGTAGGGCAAAGAATACTGAACAGCACTTTATAAAGGCTGGAAATTCTTACTTTTGGAAATAAATTTATAGCCTTTTGTACACCCTTATTGGGTTAGTCACGGGACTCGGAATCTCCTATCCTTATAGGGGGAGCCTATTTATAGTATTAACGAACCAAAATGGGTATCTAAATGGACTTTCGGGTGCTGTAGGTCAAAGAATACTGAACAGCAATTTATAAAGGCTGGAAATTCTTACTCTTGGAAATAAATTTATAGCCTTTTGTACACCCTTATTGGGTTAGTCACGGGACTCGGAATCTCCTATCCTTATAGGGGGAGCCTATTTATAGTATTAACGAACCAAAATGGGTATCTAAATGGACATTCGGATGCTGTAGGTCACAGAATACTGAACAGCACTTTATAAAGGCTGGAAATTCTTACTCTTGGAAATAAATATATAGCCTTTTGTACACCCTTATTGGGTTAGTCACGGGACTCGGAATCTCCTATCCTTATAGGGGGAGCCTATTTATAGTATTAACGAACCAAAATGGGTATCTAAATGGACTTTCGGGTGCTGTAGGTCAAAGAATACTGAACAGCAATTTATAAAGGCTGGAAATTCTTACTCTTGGAAATAAATTTATAGCCTTTTGTACACCCTTATTGGGTTAGTCACGGGACTCGGAATCTCCTATCCTTATAGGGGGAGCCTATTTATAGTATTAACGAACCAAAATGGGTATCTAAATGGACATTCGGATGCTGTAGGTCAAAGAATACAGAACAGCACTTTATAAAGGCTGGAAATTCTTACTCTTGGAAATAAATTTATAGTCTTTTGTGCACCCTTATTGGGTTAGTCACGGGACTCGGAATCTCCTATCCTTATAGGGGGAGCCTAATTATAGTATTAACGAAACAAAATGGGTATCTAAATGGACTTTCGGGTGCTGTAGGGCAAAGAATACTGAACAGCACTTTATAAAGGCTGGAAATTCTTACTTTTGGAAATAAATTTATAGCCTTTTGTACACCCTTATTGGGTTAGTCACGGGACTCGGAATCTCCTATCCTTATAGGGGGAGCCTATTTATAGTATTAACGAACCAAAATGGGTATCTAAATGGACTTTCGGGTGCTGTAGGTCAAAGAATACTGAACAGCAATTTATAAAGGCTGGAAATTCTTACTCTTGGAAATAAATTTATAGCCTTTTGTACACCCTTATTGGGTTAGTCACGGGACTCGGAATCTCCTATCCTTATAGGGGGAGCCTATTTATAGTATTAACGAACCAAAATGGGTATCTAAATGGACATTCGGATGCTGTAGGTCACAGAATACTGAACAGCACTTTATAAAGGCTGGAAATTCTTACTCTTGGAAATAAATATATAGCCTTTTGTACACCCTTATTGGGTTAGTCACGGGACTCGGAATCTCCTATCCTTATAGGGGGAGCCTATTTATAGTATTAACGAACCAAAATGGGTATCTAAATGGACTTTCGGGTGCTGTAGGTCAAAGAATACTGAACAGCAATTTATAAAGGCTGGAAATTCTTACTCTTGGAAATAAATTTATAGCCTTTTGTACACCCTTATTGGGTTAGTCACGGGACTCGGAATCTCCTATCCTTATAGGGGGAGCCTATTTATAGTATTAACGAACCAAAATGGGTATCTAAATGGACATTCGGATGCTGTAGGTCACAGAATACTGAACAGCACTTTATAAAGGCTGGAAATTCTTACTCTTGGAAATAAATATATAGCCTTTTGTACACCCTTATTGGGTTAGTCACGGGACTCGGAATCTCCTATCCTTATAGGGGGAGCCTAATTATAGTATTAACGAAACAAAATGGGTATCTAAATGGACTTTCGGGTGCTGTAGGGCAAAGAATACTGAACAGCACTTTATAAAGGCTGGAAATTCTTACTCTTGGAAATAAATTTATAGCCTTTTGTACACCCTTATTGGGTTAGTCACGGGACTCGGAATCTCCTATCCTTATAGGGGGAGCCTAATTATAGTATTAACGAACCAAAATGGGTATCTAAATGGACTTTCGGGTGCTGTAGGTCAAAGAATACTGAACAGCAATTTATAAAGGCTGGAAAATTCTTACTCTTGGAAATAAATTTATAGCCTTTTGTACACCCTTATTGGGTTAGTCACGGGACTCGGAATCTCCTATCCTTATAGGGAGAGCCTATTTATAGTATTAACGAACCAAAATGGGTATCTAAATGGACTTTCGGGTGCTGTAGGGCAAAGAATACTGAACAGCACTTTATAAAGGCTGGAAATTCTTACTCTTGGAAATAAATTTATAGCCTTTTGTACACCCTTATTGGGTTAGTCACGGGACTCGGAATCTCCTATCCTTATAGGGGGAGCCTATTTATAGTATTAACGAACCAAAATGGGTATCTAAATGGACTTTCGGGTGCTGTAGGTCAAAGAGTACGGAACAGCAATTTATAAAGGCTGGAAATTCTTACTCTTGGAAATAAATTTATAGCCTTTTGTACACCCTTATTGGGTTAGTCACGGGACTCGGAATCTCCTATCCTTATAGGGGGAGCCTATTTATAGTATTAACGAACCAAAATGGGTATCTAAATGGACATTCGGGTGCTGTAGGTCACAGAATACTGAACAGCACTTTATAAAGGATGGAAATTCTTACACTTGGAAATAAATTTATAGCCTTTTGTACACCCTTATTGGGTTAGTCACGGGACTCGGAATCTCCTATCCTTATAGGGGGAGACTAATTATAGTATTAACGAACCAAAATGGGTATCTAAATGGACTTTCGGGTGCTGTAGGTCAAAGAATACTGAACAGCAATTTATAAAGGCTGGAAATTCTTACTCTTGGAAATAAATTTATAGCCTTTTGTACACCCTTATTGGGTTAGTCACGGGACTCGGAATCTCCTATCCTTATAGGGGGAGCCTATTTATAGTATTAACGAACCAAAATGGGTATCTAAATGGACATTCGGGTGCTGTAGGTCACAGAATACTGAACAGCACTTTATAAAGGCTGGAAATTCTTACACTTGGAAATAAATTTATAGCCTTTTGTACACCCTTATTGGGTTAGTCACGGGACTCGGAATCTCCTATCCTTATAGGGGGAGCCTATTTATAGTATTAACGAACCAAAATGGGTATCTAAATGGACATTCGGGTGCTGTAGGTCACAGAATACTGAACAGCACTTTATAAAGGCTGGAAATTCTTACTCTTGGAAATAAATTTATAGCCTTTTGTACACCCTTATTGGGTTAGTCACGGGACTCGGAATCTCCTATCCTTATAGGGGGAGACTAATTATAGTATTAACGAACCAAAATGGGTATCTAAATGGACATTCGGGTGCTGTAGGTCACAGAATACTGAACAACACTTTATAAAGGCTGGAAATTCTTACTCTTGGAAATATTTTATAGCCTTTTGCCTTATTGGGATTGTCACGGGACTCGGAATCTCCTATCCTTATAAGGGGAGCCTAATTATTGTGTTAACGAACCAAAATGGGTATCTAAATGGACTTTCGGGTGCTGTAGGGCAAAGAATACTGAACAACACTTTGTAAAGGCTGGAAATTCATACTCTTGGAAATAAATTTATAGCCTTTTGTACACCCTTATTGGGTTCGTCACGGGACTCGGAATCTCCTATCCTTATAGGGGGAGCCTAATTATAGTATTAACGAACCAAAATGGGTATCTAAATGGACTTTCGGGTGCTGTAGGTCAAAGAATACTGAACAGCAATTTATAAAGGCTGGAAATTCTTACTCTTGGAAATAAATTTATAGCCTTTTGTACACCCTTATTGGGTTAGTCACGGGACTCGGAATCTCCTATCCTTATAAGGGGAGCCTAATTATAGTATTAACGAAACAAAATGGGTATCTAAATGGACTTTCGGGTGCTGTAGGGCAAAGAATACTGAACAGCACTTTATAAAGGCTGGAAATTCTTACTCTTGGAAATAAATTTATAGCCTTTTGTACACCCTTATTGGGTTCGTCACGGGACTCGGAATCTCCTATCCTTATAGGGGGAGCCTATTTATAGTATTAATGAACCAAAATGGGTATCTAAATGGACATTCGGGTGCTGTAGGTCACAGAATACTGAACAACACTTTATAAAGGCTGGAAATTCTTACTCTTGGAAATAAATTTATAGCCTTTTGTACACCCTTATTGGGTTAGTCACGGGACTCGGAATCTCCTATCCTTATAGGGGGAGCCTAATTATAGTATTAACCAAACAAAATGGGTATCTAAATGGACTTTCGGGTGCTGTAGGGCAAAGAATACTGAACAGCAATTTATAAAGGCTGGAAATTCTTACTCTTGGAAATAAATTTATAGCCTTTTGTACACCCTTATTGGGTTAGTCACGGGACTCGGAATCTCCTATCCTTATAGGGGGAGCCTAATTATAGTATTAACCAAACAAAATGGGTATCTAAATGGACTTTCGGGTGCTGTAGGGCAAAGAATACTGAACAGCACTTTATAAAGGCTGGAAATTCTTACTCTTGGAAATAAATTTATAGCCTTTTGTACACCCTTATTGGGTTCGTCACGGGACTCGGAATCTCCTATCCTTATAGGGGGAGCCTATTTATAGTATTAATGAACCAAAATGGGTATCTAAATGGACATTCGGGTGTTGTAGGTCACAGAATACTGAACAACACTTTATAAAGGCTGGAAATTCTTACTCTTGGAAATAAATTTATAGCCTTTTGTACACCCTTATTGGGTTCGTCACGGGACTCGGAATCTCCTATCCTTATAGGGGGAGCCTAATTATAGTATTAACGAACCAAAATGGGTATCTAAATGGACTTTCGGGTGCTGTAGGTCAAAGAATACTGAACAGCAATTTATAAAGGCTGGAAATTCTTACTCTTGGAAATAAATTTATAGCCTTTTGTACACCCTTATTGGGTTAGTCACGGGACTCGGAATCTCCTATCCTTATAAGGGGAGCCTAATTATAGTATTAACGAAACAAAATGGGTATCTAAATGGACATTCGGGTGCTGTAGGTCACAGAATACTGAACAGCACTTTATAAAGGCTGGAAATTCTTACACTTGGAAATAAATTTATAGCCTTTTGTACACCCTTATTGGGTTAGTCACGGGACTCGGAATCTCCTATCCTTATAGGGGGAGCCTATTTATAGTATTAACGAACCAAAATGGGTATCTAAATGGACATTCGGGTGCTGTAGGTCACAGAATACTGAACAGCACTTTATAAAGGCTGGAAATTCTTACTCTTGGAAATAAATTTATAGCCTTTTGTACACCCTTATTGGGTTAGTCACGGGACTCGGAATCTCCTATCCTTATAGGGGGAGACTAATTATAGTATTAACGAACCAAAATGGGTATCTAAATGGACATTCGGGTGCTGTAGGTCACAGAATACTGAACAACACTTTATAAAGGATGGAAATTCTTACTCTTGGAAATATTTTATAGCCTTTTGCCTTATTGGGATTGTCACGGGACTCGGAATCTCCTATCCTTATAAGGGGAGCCTAATTATTGTGTTAACGAACCAAAATGGGTATCTAAATGGACTTTCGGGTGCTGTAGGGCAAAGAATACTGAACAACACTTTGTAAAGGCTGGAAATTCATACTCTTGGAAATAAATTTATAGCCTTTTGTACACCCTTATTGGGTTCGTCACGGGACTCGGAATCTCCTATCCTTATAGGGGGAGCCTAATTATAGTATTAACGAACCAAAATGGGTATCTAAATGGACTTTCGGGTGCTGTAGGTCAAAGAATACTGAACAGCAATTTATAAAGGCTGGAAATTCTTACTCTTGGAAATAAATTTATAGCCTTTTGTACACCCTTATTGGGTTAGTCACGGGACTCGGAATCTCCTATCCTTATAAGGGGAGCCTAATTATAGTATTAACGAAACAAAATGGGTATCTAAATGGACTTTCGGGTGCTGTAGGGCAAAGAATACTGAACAGCACTTTATAAAGGCTGGAAATTCTTACTCTTGGAAATAAATTTATAGCCTTTTGTACACCCTTATTGGGTTCGTCACGGGACTCGGAATCTCCTATCCTTATAGGGGGAGCCTATTTATAGTATTAATGAACCAAAATGGGTATCTAAATGGACATTCGGGTGCTGTAGGTCACAGAATACTGAACAACACTTTATAAAGGCTGGAAATTCTTACTCTTGGAAATAAATTTATAGCCTTTTGTACACCCTTATTGGGTTAGTCACGGGACTCGGAATCTCCTATCCTTATAGGGGGAGCCTAATTATAGTATTAACCAAACAAAATGGGTATCTAAATGGACTTTCGGGTGCTGTAGGGCAAAGAATACTGAACAGCACTTTATAAAGGCTGGAAATTCTTACTCTTGGAAATTAATTTATAGCCTTTTGTACACCCTTATTGGGTTAGTCACAGGACTCGGAATCTCCTATCCTTATAGGGGGGGCCTAATTATAGTATTAATGAAGAAAAATGGGTATCTAAATGGACTTTCGGGTGCTGTAGGTCAAAGAATACTGAACAGCAATTTATAAAGGCTGGAAATTCTTACTCATGGAAATAAATTTATAGCCTTTTGTACACCCTTATTGGGTTAGTCACGGGACTCGGAATCTCCTATCCTTATAGGGAAAGCCTAATTATAGTATTAACGAAACAAAATGGGTATCTAAATGGACTTTCGGGTGCTGTAGGGCAAAGAATACTGAACAGCACTTTATAAAGGCTGGAAATTCTTACTCTTGGAAATAAATTTATAGCCTTTTGTACACCCTTATTGGGTTCGTCACGGGACTCGGAATCTCCTATCCTTATAGGGGGAGCCTATTTATAGTATTAATGAACCAAAATGGGTATCTAAATGGACATTCGGGTGCTGTAGGTCACAGAATACTGAACAACACTTTATAAAGGCTGGAAATTCTTACTCTTGGAAATAAATTTATAGCCTTTTGTACACCCTTATTGGGTTAGTCACGGGACTCGGAATCTCCTATCCTTATAGGGGGAGCCTAATTATAGTATTAACGAAACAAAATGGGTATCTAAATGGACTTTCGGGTGCTGTAGGGCAAAGAATACTGAACAGCACTTTATAAAGGCTGGAAATTCTTACTCTTGGAAATTAATTTATAGCCTTTTGTACACCCTTATTGGGTTAGTCACGGGACTCGGAATCTCCTATCCTTATAGGGGGGGCCTAATTATAGTATTAACGAAGAAAAATGGGTATCTAAATGGACTTTCGGGTGCTGTAGGTCAAAGAATACTGAACAGCAATTTATAAAGGCTGGAAATTCTTACTCTTGGAAATAAATTTATAGCCTTTTGTACACCCTTATTGGGTTAGTCACGGGACTCGGAATCTCCTATCCTTATAGGGGGAGCCTAATTATAGTATTAACGAACCAAAATGGGTATCTAAATGGACTTTCGGGTGCTGTAGGTCAAAGAATACTGAACAGCACTTTATAAAGGCTGGAAATTCTTACTCTTGGAAATTAATTTATAGCCTTTTGTACACCCTTATTGGGTAGTCACGGGACTCGGAATCTCCTATCCTTATAGGGGGAGCCTAATTATAGTATTAACGAAGCAAAATGGGTATCTAAATGGACTTTCGGGTGCTGTAGTTCACAGAATACTGAACAACACTTTATAAAGGCTGGGAATTCTTACTCTTGGAAATAATTTTTTAGCCTTTTGTACACCCTTATTGGGATAGTCACGGGACTCGGAATCTCCTATCCTTATAAGGGGAGCCTAATTATTGTGTTAACGAACCAAAATGGGTATCTAAATGGACTTTCGGGTGCTGTAGGGCAAAGAATACTGAACAACACTTTGTAAAGGCTGGAAATTCTTACTCTTGGAAATAAATTTATAGCCTTTTGTACACCCTTATTGGGTTCGTCACGGGACTCGGAATCTCCTATCCTTATAGGGGGAGCCTAATTATAGTATTAACGAACCAAAATGGGTATCTAAATGGACTTTCGGGTGCTGTAGGTCAAAGAATACTGAACAGCACTTTATAAAGGCTGGAAATTCTTACTCTTGGAAATAAATTTATAGCCTTTTGTACACCCTTATTGGGTTAGTCACGGGACTCGGAATCTCCTATCCTTATAGGGGGAGCCTAATTATAGTATTAACGAAACAAAATGGGTATCTAAATGGACTTTCGGGTGCTGTAGGGCAAAGAATACTGAACAGCACTTTATAAAGGCTGGAAATTCTTACTCTTGGAAATAAATTTATAGCCTTTTGTACAACCTTATTGGGTTAGTCACGGGACTCGGAATCTCCTATCCTTATAGGGCGAGCCTAATTATAGTATTAACGAAACAAAATGGGTATCTAAATGGACTTTCGGGTGCTGTAGGGCAAAGAATACTGAACAGCACTTTATAAAGGCTGGAAATTCTTACTCTTGGAAATAAATTTATAGCCTTTTGTACACCCTTATTGGGTTCGTCACGGGACTCGGAATCTCCTATCCTTATAGGGGGAGCCTATTTATAGTATTAACGAACCAAAATGGGTATCTAAATGGACTTTCGGGTGCTGTAGGTCAAAGAATACTGAACAGCAATTTATAAAGGCTGGAAATTCTTACTCTTGGAAATAAATTTATAGCCTTTTGTACACCCTTATTGGGTTAGTCACGGGACTCGGAATCTCCTATCCTTATAGGGGGAGCCTAGTTATAGTATTAACGAACCAAAATGGGTATCTAAATGGACATTCGGGTGCTGTAGGTCAAAGAATACTGAACAGCACTTTATAAAGGCTGGAAATTCTTACTCTTGGAAATAAATTTATAGCCTTTTGTGCACCCTTATTGGGTTAGTCACGGGACTCGGAATCATCTATCCTTATAGGGGAAGCCTAATTATAGTATTAACGAACCAAAATGGGTATCTAAATGGACATTCGGGTGCTGTAGGTCACAGAATACTGAACAACACTTTATAAAGGCTGGAAATTCTTACTCTTGGAAATAAATTTATAGCCTTTTGTACACCCTTATTGGGTTAGTCACGGGACTCGGAATCTCCTATCCTTATAGGGGGAGCCTATTTATAGTATTAACGAACCAAAATGGGTATCTAAATAGACTTTCGGGTGCTGTAGGTCAAAGAATACTGAACAGCAATTTATAAAGGCTGGAAATTCTTACTCTTGGAAATTAATTTATAGCCTTTTGTACACCCTTATTGGGTTAGTCACAGGACTCGGAATCTCCTATCCTTATAGGGGGGGCCTAATTATAGTATTAATGAAGAAAAATGGGTATCTAAATGGACTTTCGGGTGCTGTAGGTCAAAGAATACTGAACAGCAATTTATAAAGGCTGGAAATTCTTACTCATGGAAATAAATTTATAGCCTTTTGTACACCCTTATTGGGTTAGTCACGGGACTCGGAATCTCCTATCCTTATAGGGAAAGCCTAATTATAGTATTAACGAAACAAAATGGGTATCTAAATGGACTTTCGGGTGCTGTAGGGCAAAGAATACTGAACAGCACTTTATAAAGGCTGGAAATTCTTACTCTTGGAAATAAATTTATAGCCTTTTGTACACCCTTATTGGGTTCGTCACGGGACTCGGAATCTCCTATCCTTATAGGGGGAGCCTATTTATAGTATTAATGAACCAAAATGGGTATCTAAATGGACATTCGGGTGCTGTAGGTCACAGAATACTGAACAACACTTTATAAAGGCTGGAAATTCTTACTCTTGGAAATAAATTTATAGCCTTTTGTACACCCTTATTGGGTTAGTCACGGGACTCGGAATCTCCTATCCTTATAGGGGGAGCCTAATTATAGTATTAACGAAACAAAATGGGTATCTAAATGGACTTTCGGGTGCTGTAGGGCAAAGAATACTGAACAGCACTTTATAAAGGCTGGAAATTCTTACTCTTGGAAATTAATTTATAGCCTTTTGTACACCCTTATTGGGTTAGTCACGGGACTCGGAATCTCCTATCCTTATAGGGGGGGCCTAATTATAGTATTAACGAAGAAAAATGGGTATCTAAATGGACTTTCGGGTGCTGTAGGTCAAAGAATACTGAACAGCAATTTATAAAGGCTGGAAATTCTTACTCTTGGAAATAAATTTATAGCCTTTTGTACACCCTTATTGGGTTAGTCACGGGACTCGGAATCTCCTATCCTTATAGGGGGAGCCTATTTATAGTATTAACGAACCAAAATGGGTATCTAAATGGACTTTCGGGTGCTGTAGGTCAAAGAATACTGAACAGCAATTTATAAAGGCTGGAAATTCTTACTCTTGGAAATTAATTTATAGCCTTTTGTACACCCTTATTGGGTTAGTCACAGGACTCGGAATCTCCTATCCTTATAGGGGGGGCCTAATTATAGTATTAATGAAGAAAAATGGGTATCTAAATGGACTTTCGGGTGCTGTAGGTCAAAGAATACTGAACAGCAATTTATAAAGGCTGGAAATTCTTACTCATGGAAATAAATTTATAGCCTTTTGTACACCCTTATTGGGTTAGTCACGGGACTCGGAATCTCCTATCCTTATAGGGAAAGCCTAATTATAGTATTAACGAAACAAAATGGGTATCTAAATGGACTTTCGGGTGCTGTAGGGCAAAGAATACTGAACAGCACTTTATAAAGGCTGGAAATTCTTACTCTTGGAAATAAATTTATAGCCTTTTGTACACCCTTATTGGGTTCGTCACGGGACTCGGAATCTCCTATCCTTATAGGGGGAGCCTATTTATAGTATTAATGAACCAAAATGGGTATCTAAATGGACATTCGGGTGCTGTAGGTCACAGAATACTGAACAACACTTTATAAAGGCTGGAAATTCTTACTCTTGGAAATAAATTTATAGCCTTTTGTACACCCTTATTGGGTTAGTCACGGGACTCGGAATCTCCTATCCTTATAGGGGGAGCCTAATTATAGTATTAACGAAACAAAATGGGTATCTAAATGGACTTTCGGGTGCTGTAGGGCAAAGAATACTGAACAGCACTTTATAAAGGCTGGAAATTCTTACTCTTGGAAATTAATTTATAGCCTTTTGTACACCCTTATTGGGTTAGTCACGGGACTCGGAATCTCCTATCCTTATAGGGGGGGCCTAATTATAGTATTAACGAAGAAAAATGGGTATCTAAATGGACTTTCGGGTGCTGTAGGTCAAAGAATACTGAACAGCAATTTATAAAGGCTGGAAATTCTTACTCTTGGAAATAAATTTATAGCCTTTTGTACACCCTTATTGGGTTAGTCACGGGACTCGGAATCTCCTATCCTTATAGGGGGAGCCTAATTATAGTATTAACGAACCAAAATGGGTATCTAAATGGACTTTCGGGTGTTGTAGGTCAAAGAATACTGAACAGCACTTTATAAAGGCTGGAAATTCTTACTCTTGGAAATTAATTTATAGCCTTTTGTACACCCTTATTGGGTTAGTCACGGGACTCGGAATCTCCTATCCTTATAGGGGGAGCCTAATTATAGTATTAACGAAGCAAAATGGGTATCTAAATGGACTTTCGGGTGCTGTAGTTCACAGAATACTGAACAACACTTTATAAAGGCTGGGAATTCTTACTCTTGGAAATAATTTTTTAGCCTTTTGTACACCCTTATTGGGATAGTCACGGGACTCGGAATCTCCTATCCTTATAAGGGGAGCCTAATTATTGTGTTAACGAACCAAAATGGGTATCTAAATGGACTTTCGGGTGCTGTAGGGCAAAGAATACTGAACAACACTTTGTAAAGGCTGGAAATTCTTACTCTTGGAAATAAATTTATAGCCTTTTGTACACCCTTATTGGGTTCGTCACGGGACTCGGAATCTCCTATCCTTATAGGGGGAGCCTAATTATAGTATTAACGAACCAAAATGGGTATCTAAATGGACTTTCGGGTGCTGTAGGTCAAAGAATACTGAACAGCACTTTATAAAGGCTGGAAATTCTTACTCTTGGAAATAAATTTATAGCCTTTTGTACACCCTTATTGGGTTAGTCACGGGACTCGGAATCTCCTATCCTTATAGGGGGAGCCTAATTATAGTATTAACGAAACAAAATGGGTATCTAAATGGACTTTCGGGTGCTGTAGGGCAAAGAATACTGAACAGCACTTTATAAAGGCTGGAAATTCTTACTCTTGGAAATAAATTTATAGCCTTTTGTACAACCTTATTGGGTTAGTCACGGGACTCGGAATCTCCTATCCTTATAGGGCGAGCCTAATTATAGTATTAACGAAACAAAATGGGTATCTAAATGGACTTTCGGGTGCTGTAGGGCAAAGAATACTGAACAGCACTTTATAAAGGCTGGAAATTCTTACTCTTGGAAATAAATTTATAGCCTTTTGTACACCCTTATTGGGTTCGTCACGGGACTCGGAATCTCCTATCCTTATAGGGGGAGCCTATTTATAGTATTAACGAACCAAAATGGGTATCTAAATGGACTTTCGGGTGCTGTAGGTCAAAGAATACTGAACAGCAATTTATAAAGGCTGGAAATTCTTACTCTTGGAAATAAATTTATAGCCTTTTGTACACCCTTATTGGGTTAGTCACGGGACTCGGAATCTCCTATCCTTATAGGGGGAGCCTAGTTATAGTATTAACGAACCAAAATGGGTATCTAAATGGACATTCGGGTGCTGTAGGTCAAAGAATACTGAACAGCACTTTATAAAGGCTGGAAATTCTTACTCTTGGAAATAAATTTATAGCCTTTTGTGCACCCTTATTGGGTTAGTCACGGGACTCGGAATCATCTATCCTTATAGGGGAAGCCTAATTATAGTATTAACGAACCAAAATGGGTATCTAAATGGACATTCGGGTGCTGTAGGTCAATAAATACTGAACAGCACTTTATAAAGGCTGGAAATTCTTACTCTTGGAAATAAATTTATAGCCTTTTGTACACCCTTATTGGGTTAGTCACGGGACTCGGAATCTCCTATCCTTATAGGGGGAGCCTATTTATAGTATTAACGAACCAAAATGGGTATCTAAATGGACTTTCGGGTGCTGTAGGTCAAAGAATACTGAACAGCAATTTATAAAGGCTGGAAATTCTTACTCTTGGAAATAAATTTATAGCCTTTTGTACACCCTTATTGGGTTAGTCAGGGGACTCGGAATCTCCTATCCTTATAGGGGGAGCCTAATTATAGTATTAACGAACCAAAATGGGTATCTAAATGGACTTTCGGGTGCTGTAGGGCAAAGAATACTGAACAGCACTTTATAAAGGCTGGAAATTCTTACTCTTGGAAATAAATTTATATCCTTTTGTACACCCTTATTGGGTTAGTCACGGGACTCGGAATCTCCTATCCTTATAGGGGGAGCCTATTTATAGTATTAACGAACCAAAATGGGTATCTAAATGGACATTCGGGTGCTGTAGGTCACTATTAATAGGCAACAGCACTTTATAAAGGCTGGAAATTCTTACTCTTGGAAATAAATTTATAGCCTTTTGTACACCCTTATTGGGATAGTCACGGGACTCAGAATCTCCTATCCTTATAGGGGGAGCCTAATTATAGTATTAACAAACCAAAATGGGTATCTAAATGGACTTTCGGGTGCTGTAGGTCAAAGAATACTGAACAGCACTTTATAAAGGCTGGAAATTCTTACTCTTGGAAATTAATTTATAGCCTTTTGTACACCCTTATTGGGTTAGTCACGGGACTCGGAATCTCCTATCCTTATAGGGGGAGCCTAATTATAGTATTAACGAAGCAAAATGGGTATCTAAATGGACTTTCGGGTGCTGTAGGGCAAAGAATACTGAACAGCACTTTATAAAGGCTGGAAATTCTTACTCTTGGAAATAAATTTATAGCCTTTTGTACACCCTTGTTGGGTTAGTCACGGGACTCGGAATCACCTATCCTTATAGGGGGAGCCTAATTATAGTATTAACGAACCAAAATGGGTATATAAATGGACTTTCGGGTGCTGTAGGTCAAAGAATACTGAACAGTACTTTATAAAGGCTGGAAATTCTTACTCTTGGAAATAAATTTATAGCCTTTTGTGCACCCTTATTGGGTTAGTCACGGGACTCGGAATCTCCTATCCTTATAGGGGGAGCCTAATTATAGTATTAACGAACCAAAATGGGTATCTAAATGGACATTAAGGTGCTGTAGGTCAAAGTGTAGAATCGACACTCGGGTTAACCGACAATCACGAGCGTGCTTGTTTGGAGTGCGGAATCCTCCAAACAGGTCTAAATGATCAAAACGATAATGAAACAATGGTAACGAGATGATAACACACACAACAAATAGTCAAAAGATTGATTCGATTACTAAAAATAGAGCTCGGGTGTTTACAGACACGAAAACAATCTCTCAGACCTTGGGAAGGGTGTTTGGGGGCTGTGTGATGTGACCTCTAATGATTAGGGCAATCATTAGGTCCTTATATAGTCCCACAACTCGTGTGCATGACATCAGCCAATTAGGAATGCTATCCCGTATGCACCAGGAGACCATTAGGGCCTACTCGCCCCTGGTGATAGGCGATTAGCAGGCTAATCGCCCCTAGGAAGCTCCTAATCGCCCATAAGGATTTCAACCCCAAAAACGACACATAAATGCACCCAAACACCCTAGAAACCGTCCAATAACAATGTATACTAGCCTAGGGACATCATGTACCAACAGACTCCCCCTTAGACCACGCTAGGATACGTACAAAAAGACATAAGACCAAGTGTATAGAGTAGCAACAAACATTACAGACCAAAATAGAAATTACGAAAACAAACAAAAGCAAACAGACACAAAAGTCTTCCACCAGCAGTCTTGAACTTGAGTTTACGCCGTCCTGATCCTTGAGATTCTCGACCATTCGCATCCTGCGTGAACCTTGTTAGCATAACAGAAGCGAACAACCTGCTGAAACTTTATCGCTTAATCGGCTTCTTCTTTGAGATGAATGATGGGATATAAGAATAGTGTCTCCACGTCTTTCTCTGAGAGGTTCACAAGCCACATCGGATCCCACACTCGAATCTTTCTGCACATCTTGGGAGTATTGTTAAGACAGATCACGGCTTCAGTTGTAGCTGCGTCATAGTGCCAGAAATAGAACTTTGATGTGAAGTCCTGCTCGATAGGAGGTATAGGGATCTTGGTTACTGTCTCTGGAGGAATGATCTTGTGCTCCCAGATTGGTGATTTAGTGATTGGGTGAAGTTTATCTGTCTTGTACGATTTTGGATAATAAGGTCGGTAAAACTTCCATTCACCCCTGTTTTCTCTTTCCAAAGTCCTGTAGAAGGAGCATATAGCACTGCAGCTGTCACTGTATAGGGGAAAATCAAGCCGAATCAGGTCACGAATGTACCAGAATGGAAGAGTGAGGACTTTCCTGTAAGGCTTGAAGTATAAGATTCCCTGCTCCCACCTCACACCTAACATACGGGCATGCTCAACATAGATCCAGCTAATCACCTTGCCCTTCATACTGGTTAACCTGCGCTTGAAGGCAGATGCCTGCGTAGGACCTTTCTTCTTTCTCATCTCCTCAGTAGACTTGAACCAGGATGCACATAATCTTTTAATACGTTCAGTTCATTCAAGTACCTCATTGGGGATAGGAGTGGGATTCTCTTTGAGCTTTGCTTCGGCTTCATTCATCATCTCAGCATTGATGTCGGGAACACTAACATTTGGATCAGATGTAACATATTCTGAAGTTGGTATTTGTGTTCCTTCATCCATCTCGACCTCAATGTTTTCAGGATCAACTTCTGGAATGCCTGATGCTCGTTGATCGGAAGATTCTCCGATATCAATACCATACATTTCTTTGAGATCTGCATCAGTAAACTCAGGAGGTATTTCACCCTCCTCCAACTCAGCTTCCAGAAACTTTGTTAACTCAGCTGGGTTCCCAAAATCATCGTACAAGAACAGATTCTTCATTGGTTCCATCACATCTATAGGAACCACCCCATGCTTGATGAATTCCTGAAGTTTTTGAATGGCTTCACTGACAGACTCCCCCTTAGCAGAAGAACCTGCTTTGTAGATGCCGTTTTGCGACTAATGATTAGATTACTAACATGTGTTAAGGGCGAATGTATATCAGAAGGGGCGAATGAAGTAAAGAAGTGGGCGAAGGAAGCTTATCATGGGCGAATGAAGATCAGGGATACACAGAAGACCACATTCGACCAGTCTTACTGGGCGAATGTGGAAATGCTCACCTTCGACCAGTGTAACTGGGCGAACGTGCAGCTAGTATAAATAGGAATTGGGTTTTTGTAATGTATAACGAGTAATAGAGAGTGTGTGTTTTGTGTGTGTGTTCCTGAGAGGTTAGAGAGTATCTGTTTGAGGTCTAGATTAACTATATTGAATCTGTAATCAAGTTTATTGCAAAGTTAATCTATGAAAAGCATTTAAAATGATCTTGATTGTGTTTTGATTGAGTTTACTTCAGTTTGTTCTGAACTAGGGTTTCCGCACCTGGTTTAGCAACTTGTATGATCATATAATCCTGTTTTCGTGTCAAATTCTCTCCTCTACAAAGTGGTATCAGAGCGTAGAGGATCATACAACAACAAATTGATAAACTCAGAGCTGATTTAGACATAATTTTCATCAATTCACATCTGTTTTCAACTAAAAATGGTTTTTGTGTGTTTTTGAAACAATTAGAGGTGATTTTGTGGTTAAAATTCAAAATTCCAAGTTTTAAAGTTGTTCCAAATCATCTCCGAAGCATAACCTGATCAAGATCAATCAAATCCACAAACTTTTGAAAATCAGAGATCAAAATAACCGTTTTTCAAAAGTGTAACCGTTTTTCAAAGAACAGATATGGGCGAACCTGGTTATTGTGGGCGAACGTGTGTGAGTTTGGTCGAAGGAGAGTAGATTTTAGGGCGAACGTAGTTAATTCTGGACGAACGTAGAGTGTTTCAGTTAAATTTTCTACATTCGGGTCATTTTTTGTTCCTTCGGTTCATCGGGGGTACGAAGGTAAATCATAAACGGGCGAACGTAGCAAGTGTTTGTGAGTTTTTACATTCAGGTGAAATTTTACATTCGGGTGATAGATTTTTTGGGCGAACCTGACAAAAAGGGACGAACCTGAACTTCAGTTGGGCGAACCTAGTACAGTTTTTGTGAAATTTTTCTAAGTGTTGATTTCTCGAAGTACGTGACTATGTGGCGTTATCAGACTACTCCTACACCAGCTACTACACAACCACAACAGCAGGTGATGGACCCATGGACCGTGGCAGCACAGAAGACGAGCACACAGTCTTCGCAGCCGGTCAATTACATGACTCAGAATGCACCTACAGTACCACAGTCTGACTACTGGGGAGAAGCAACAGCGGTGGTAAACACTCAAACTACTAATGCTATTTCCACACTGATTAATGATTTGTCTTCAGGTAGCGGGACTCGGCCACCGAAGCTCATGGAGATTCAGGAATACAATCAGTGGCAGAAAAAGTTCAAAATACACTTGGAAGGCATGGGAGTAGAAGGTGCTGAAGCATGGAACATGATAGCTAAAGGATACACACCACCAGTTCTGGAGAACACGGGTGAACCAGTGCCATTGGAGAGCATGGCGGAGGATGAGAAGAAAAAGTTTGTTGTGGAGAAGAAGGCATTCTCTCAACTGACGCAAGCTATTACTAATGATCTTTTGCATCAGTTTGGGACGTGCACAACTTCGAAGGCTTTGTGGGATATGCTTAAGAGGAAGCATGATGGGAATGAGAAGACTAGGAATTTGAGGATGGAAGAGCTTGTTAAGGAGTTTGAGAATTTTTCTTATGTTGGAAATGAAACATTAAAAGAACTAACTCCTAGATATAATCATTTAATATCTGAATTGTCTAGCTATGGTGTACAGATCCCTATGGCTAAACAGGTGGACAAGTTTGCTGAAGCATTACCACCTAACTGGGATCAGCATGTGGATGTTTTGAAGGAAAAGGATGCTTTTCAGTATTGGTCGCTTCAAGAGTTTGTTGAGAAGCTGGAAAACAAGGAACTGGAAGAGAAGAGGAAGGCTAGGAGAGCTCAGATTCCTCAGAATCCGAATCTATATTTTGGAGGATCTTTAGTTCCAACAAGCACAAGTTCTGGAGGACTAGTAACACCACATGTTGCTTGTATATCCAATGCTGTTGAATCACCCATCATTAACTACCATCAACAAACTTCATCTTTATCACAACCACAACCACAAATTCCATATCAATATTCATACATTCCACCATTCTCACCAAAACAACAAGCAGCATTTTACACTGCTGGTCAAACTCAACCACAACCAATGAACCAACCTAACCAACCAACTGTGGTTTTGGAGACTTCCAATCTTGGAAATGTGACAGTTGAAGTTGCTCAGCAACATATTGCATTAGTCTCAGCAATGGTTTCTTCCTATAATGGATTAGTGGCTAGTCAAATTGGTAATAACAACTTGACCAATGAAGACTACGCACAGATTGATAAGGAGGAAATGGAACTCATTGATATTCAATGGGCATTTGCGAGCATTATGCGAAGAGCAACTGAGTTTATTGAGAAAACAGGTAGAACCGACTTGGGTACTTCTCCTAACACAACCTACGGGTTTAATAAGGAGAAAGTGACTTGTTTTAATTGTGGAGGTAAAGGTCACTTTAAACGTGAATGCACACAGCCACCGAAACAAGGCAACAGGAATCCATTTAATGCTACCTATCAGAACCGTCAACAACAAAACCAAAACCAAGTTTCTACTCAAAACAACAACAACAACTACCAAAACCGTCAAAACAACTTTAACAACAACCAAAATAGACAACCAACCACACCAAACCAGACACAAAACCAAACACCGAACAATACTAACCGAACAGTCATACCAATCACTACACCAGCTGAAACACAAAATACCAATCAAGCATTGGTTACCCAACAAGATGAAAGGTTTGACTGGTCGAGCATTCAGATAGGTGTTGAGGAGATAACCACTGGAGGAAATGTGGCGTGTGTTGCCTATCAGGTTGATCTTGAAGAGTCTGTGACGGTAGAGGAGAAGGTTGAAATTGAAGTTGTTAGTGATGAGTCTGAGGCTGAGACAGATGGTGATTTTGAACCTGTTAAGGTTGATTCTGAGATTAATGTTGAGGTTGAAAATGAAGAGACTAATTCAGGAGTGGTGATTGATACTGTTTCTGACATTCCTGAGGAGTGTGAATCGGTTTATTCTGATTCAGACAGTGACTCGGATACGGAAGCTAGTGTTAATTCTCTTGATGAAGATATTGATCAGTTACTTGCAGAGGCAGATTTTCTGATGACTAGGAAGTCGTGCATTGCAGATGATGCTTTCACAAAGATTGATTATTCTAGATTCTTTGCAGGGAAGGAAGCACATTTTGCATTGATGGCTATGACTGACCCACCAAAACCTGTAAGTTCTGCTTGTAATACTGATAATACTAGTGATAAGTATTGTGGTGGATGTGATAGATTGACTGAGGAGGTTAAACAACTCCGTATTCAACGTGATAGTGCTATCATGAACAGTCAATCTACTCGCAAAGAGTTGAATGCTTTTAACAAAGTGTTAGATGGCTACAAAAAGGACATTTCTGACTTGAAAAACACTTTGTCATTAAAACAATTGGCAATAAACAACTATATCAATGAAATTGAAAATACCAAGTTAGAAATGGCCGCCATCAAATGCTTTGCTGAAAAGATAAACAAAAAGTTAGAAAGCTACAAGAATGTTGCTTATGTGGTAGACCACATCATTGATGACAAAACAACCAATTATCGGGCTGTACCATCTCCGGTTCTTTTTGAAAACCATAATTGTCACTCAGTGACACCGGAGAGTTCGGTAAAATCTGATTCAGCATCGGAAAATGAATCAAACACTTCAAGTGTTGGTGATCCAAATTCCGATGTTAGACCGATTTTGGGAATCAATGATGAGGGTGTTACTGCTGAAAGTGTTGACTCAGATTCAGAGAGTGATGAGATTGGTTGTAATCAAACTGTTAATGTATGTGATATTCCAAAAGAAAATCACATCATTACTAATGAACCAATTTCATCATCTCAAATTGTTCCATTGAGAAACATTCATAATGTGAACAAGTCTGAGAAGAATGTTGTGAGAAAAGATCTTAATGTGATTAAGAAAGATCTTGAGAAGAGTGAGAAAAACGAACAATGTGACAAACCTGTCAAGGTATTTTATCGGATGGAAGGATCCGATAAGATCATCTCTGACGAGGACTTTCCAATAAAAGATGTTAACTATGCTAAAATTGACAAAATTTGGCAAGAGAGTACTATTTGGTTCCCTAAACATGAGAGAACAAATGAAATTCCACCAGCTTTGTTGAAAAAGTTGTACTTGGATGTTCCTCAAGAACCAAAGGTCCATGTCACAGAGTTTGTTAAACCCAAAAACAGAGCTAATGGTTTCAATGAGCCTACTTACTCAAAAGGGCCACTCCCTGAGAGTTTAAGGAAGCAACAGTATAATGATCAATACCCTGTTAGATCATTTGCTCAACCTAATGCTCCAAATGTTTTTGAAGAGTACCGTGCGTGCTTTAAGTGTGGGGAACGTGGGCATTTACTTGCTCAGTGCCCATATGTAAGGCACAAGAGGCACGAAGTTGAAGTGAGGAATTCCATGAGGAAACCGATTGATCATTATGTGCCACCTCATAGGAGAGTTGTTCCTCAACAACCACAACCGTTTTATAATCATAACAATTTTCAAATGAGGAACACTCGTCCAATGCACTATGATAGAAGGAATCGGATCGCTATGGAAAACTCGTGGAGAAAGCCTGTGGTGAACTCAATTTTTGATAGACAAAAGGTTACACCAAAACCGATTGTCAAATCGAATGTTGGACCTAAGTCTGTTAAATCAGATAAGGTTACCAAGAAGGTTACATTTGCTAACAATGTTCAGAAACCGACTGAGAACCCAAAGTCTCAGATTCGCATCCTGAAAAGGACTGAACAATCTTGGACACCCAATGGTACTCCAGGAGCCTCATCTTCAAAAGTGAATGAGAAAAAGGAACCGATTTTGAGCAATCAGAAAAGGATTGATCAAAATGTTGTTAAAAATGTTTGTGAAAATGTCATTATTAAACCTGATGTTGAAAGACCCAAGACTCAGGCTTGGGTCCCCCGAAAGCTCTAAATGATTTACTTTTTGTGTGCAGGGAGCTTCAGCTGGCCCTATTAGCAGTCTTTGGATTGTTGATAGTGGAGCTTCAGGCCACATGACAGGGGATCTTGCGTTGTTGTTCGACGTGAAGAACATCAATGGAGGGTATGTAGCGTTTGCGGGAAACAAAGGTGGATATATCACGATGGAAGGGAGTGTGAGCAATGGGATAGTGAGTTTTGAGCGGATATCGTATGTGAAGCAGATAGATTACAATCTGTTGAGTGTCAGTCAAATTTGTGACAAGAAATTTACTGTGCATTTTGATGACAAATCCTGCTATATCTTGAAACCGGGCTTTACAATTCCTAAAGAGTGGATAATGTTGAAGGCACCTCGCGTCAACAATCTATACATTCTTGATATGTCCAAGGCGATGACATCACAGGGGCAAATAACATGCTTTTTGTCCAAGGCGACTGAAAAAGAATCGATAATGTGGCACCGAAGAATGGGGCACATTCATCTGAAGAAAATGAATCAACTTGTGAGGAATGGACTTGTCGAGGGAGTTAATGTGAAACATTTCCATTTGAATGACAAGTGTGTAAGTTGTAAAAAGGGGAAGCAACACAAACAGTCCCACAAAGTGAAAAAGGTTAACTCTGTTGAGATGCCACTAGAGCGATTGCACATGGATCTTTTCGGACCGGTCAAGCGCCATAGTCATCTTGGAGAGCTTTATTGTTTAGTCGTCACTGACGATTACTCAAGATTTTCATGGGTGATGTGTTTGCAGAATAAAAGCGACACTTTTATGAATCTAAAAGTTCTGTTCACTCGATTGGAGAATCTCTACAATGTGAAGATAAAGAGAGTTCGGAGTGACAATGGGACGGAGTTCAAAAATGCAAAGATGGATGAACTTTGTGAAAACAAAGGGATACATCATGAGTATTCGGCTCCGTACACCCCTCAACAGAACGGTGTTGCTGAACGAAAGAATAGGACTCTAATTGAAGCGGCTAGAACAATGCTTGCTGATTCAAATCTTCCGGTAATGTTCTGGAACGAGGCGATTTATGCAGCAAATTATACATTAAATCGGGTTCTAACAGTGAAGAAGTTTGGTAAAACGTCTTATGAGCTGTTACACCGAAGAAAGCCGAACTTAGAGTATCTAGAACCTTTCGGGGCGCCTTGCACTATGTTGAATCCAAGCGAAAAGTTTAGTCCTAAAGCCGAGGAGGGTTACTTTGTTGGATATGCAACCCCACTCAAAAGGGTATACAACAAGCGAACTCGTCGTGTGGAAGACTGGGCTAACGTGGAAGTTCAACGATATACTCAAAATCTTCAAGGCACGGGTCCTGATTGGATGTTTGATTATAAAGATTTCTTTGAATCATTCAATCTAGATAGCTTGGTTGAAGAAGCTGTTATTCGATTACTTTACGAGTGTGAAAATGCAACAACTTCACCATTGGTGCGTCCAATCACCGTGAACCCCCTACCAGCTTCTAATGATACCAATGCTCCTATACAAGAAGAAGAGATATTTCAAGAGGCTTCAACTTCATTAGACACTTCAGAATCTGAAGATGAACAGTTTGAAGAGGCTATTCTTGATCAAGCTGAAGAGCAGGAGGCACCGCCAGTGAACCCAACTCCAAATACTGATGTGGCTTCATCATCAAATACGGGTCATGATCTGGATGCTGTAGAGAACTTGACTGTACAGACGGGAGTGCAAGTACCTGATTATCCGGAATCTCGGATTCATCGTATTCACCCGCTGGAGCAAGTTATCGGTGATCCTGGAAGTAGTGTTATGACCAGAGGGCAGCTTAAAAGCGTTAATTCGCCAGAGAGTTTTGGTGCTTTAGCTTTATATGCCAAAATTCAACAATCTGGTAGTCAAAATGATTGGTCGTTTGCGTGTTATGTGTCGCAGGTAGAGCCAAGGACATACAAGGACGCTTTGAAGGATGATGCCTGGGTGGAAGCTATGCAGGAGGAGTTATTACAATTCCAGAAATTAGGAGTTTGGACGCTCACAGATTTGCCGCCTGATAGAAAGAAGATTGGCACCAAATGGGTGTTCAAGTGTAAGAAGGATGATCGTGGGGTAATTGTTCGGAACAAAGCCAGATTGGTCGTGCAGGGTTTCCATCAAATCGAAGGGATTGATTATAATGAGATCTATGCACCGGTAGCACGAATCGAAGCTATTCGGATGTTCCTTGCGTTTGCTTCTTATAAGAAATTCAAAGTTTACCAGATGGACGTGAAAAGCGCATTTCTGTACGGGAAAGTCAAGGAAGAGGTGTATGTCGGGCAGCCACCAGGCTTTGAGGACCCAATCCACCGGGATAAGGTCTACGTGCTGAACAAAGCTCTTTATGGCTTGCACCAGGCTCCGAGACAGTGGTACGAGGAGCTGAGTACATACCTCATCAACAAAGGATTTAAGCGCGGCCTCGTCGATTGCACCCTCTTTACGAAAAAGACGGGAGATGACTTGCTTCTGGTGCAGATATATGTTGATGATATAATATTTGGGTCAACTAACGAGCTTTTATGCAGGGACTTTGAATCTGTCATGCAGGAAAAGTTCGAAATGAGCGCAATGGGGGAGATGCAGTTTTTCCTAGGCTTGCAGGTGGACCAAAGACCCGACGGGATCTTCATTCACCAGACGAAATATGTCTCCGACATCTTGAGCCGGTTCCAGATGGAGGACTCAAAGCCAATGGATACCCCGATTCAACCCAATCACGGGATTGGAGTGGATGCTAAGGGGGAGCTGACGGATCCTTTTACATACAGAGCAATCATCGGATCTCTGATGTATTTGACGGCGTCTCGACCAGATATTATGTACGCAACGTGTCTCTGTGCTCGCTATCAATCGAAGCCGAAACAAAGTCATCTGACGGCGGTCAAGCGTATCCTTCGATATCTGAAGGGTTGTCCCTCAAAAGGACTTTGGTACCCTAATGATGATAATTTTGATTTCATATCTTTTAGTGATGCAGATTGGGGCGGCTGTGACAAGGATAGCAAATCTACTACAGCTGGTTGCCAGTTTTTCGGGAGCAGGTTAATCACCTGGCAATGCAAGAAACAGACATCCGTAGCACAATCTACCTGTGAAGCCGAGTACATTGCAGCCTCGAGTTGCTGTTCACAAGTACTTTGGATTCAACAACAAATGGTGGATTACGGTTTGCAGTTTCTTAAAACTCCTATTTACTGCGACAACGAAGCCGCAATTGCATTAACTAAAAATTCGGAAAATCATTCTAAAGCGAAACACATCCGGATCAAATATCATTTTATCCGAGATTGTTACGCTAAGGAATTGATCGATATGATCAAAATACATACTGACTACCAACGTGCAGATCTGTTTACTAAAGCCTTTGATCGTTCACGCTTTGAATATCTTTTAAAAGTAAACAATATAAAGGAAAAACAGGACTAATCGGCACCTCGGTTTATCGTTTTTTAGTTTTTAGTTTTTATATTTTGCTAATTGGGAATTTCTCTTTGCTAATTGAGAATTTCTCTTTACTTTCATAATCCTCAAAGAAGTTGATGCTTTCGAGGGGATTGTAAAATCCTCAAAGAAGTTGATGCTTTCGAGTGGATTGTTTCTTTCAAATTTTTGTTTTTATTTTTCAGAAAAATCAAAAATACCAAATATATGTTCTTTATTTTAGGGGGAGCCATTTTTCAAAAAAAAAAAAAACCAAAAACAATATAAAATTCAAAAAGACCTAAAAATTAGAAAATCAAAAATGATTTCCTGGTAAAACAGAGGAAATGATAGTACATCAGTGGGAATCTGATACAGGCTAAAGAATTGTATAGTTTATGAGGCGTGTGTTGATTACGTGTGATATGCTGATAGGCTTCGTAGACTAAATATTGCGTGCATTAGTGATACAAACATAACGAACTACGCGTTCGTGGCTGAACACCTCATGGGCATATGGTCTTAGTACCGTAATTTCGTTTGATAGGATTGCCAAAATCTGAGGTTTCGGGTCGTTATGTTACGGTTATCCGGGATATTCTGATAAACTTTTGTCGTATTGATTTACGGACCTAGTTTTATCAGAATATTTACTAAAAGAGCTTAATTGCCAAAACCGGAAGTTACCGAATTGAGGAACTTTATGTTTTAATTGATCATAGATCATTATTACATCGTATTGATCATCTGATGCAAATCAGTGATTAATATCAGCCTCAACCTAGTGTATACGCACATGTTACTCTGCTGCATTCATTTGCTGACCTGTACACCTCTGTGCTATATACTTTGTAACTTTTACGGATAACTCTGGCATAATCACGCGTTACGACGAAGCTTTGTGCAATTACTTGATACGGGAGTATGTCGTGTGTGTGGGCACCACATCGTGTTAGTCTAATACACCTAACTCGTATCATTTTAAAGCATTGCGTAATTGTCTGCATGTGAGCTTACGTGGACCACAATATCAGCAATTGCCGTATCACATACTGTTTCTAATGATAATATTAAACAAAAAGATCAACGCTGTGATCAGATTTCTCAGAAAACTGATATGATCCTCTGACCGGATTTCACAAAATGTTTACTGTTTTTATTTACTTTGATGCATTTTATTTGTTGCAATTTACTTTTAATGTCAAAAAGATACAAAATCTAAAAAGATTTTAGGTGTGTTTTGACAAAATTTCAGAAAATCCAAAACTTTTTGCATTTCTGCTTTATTTTTGATAACCGGGGATGCTTGATAGTCAATTTCTGAGATTTGACAACACCAATTGGGCTTTGTATCATTCTCAAAGTGAAAATTTGTATTTTGGAAGCTTAACGGATTGAAAAAGGATTGAACGGGATTCGAATTTGTAATTTGGTAAAATTTTTCAAAATTCCCATTTTACATTCACCCTTAATTGTGGACGAATGTGGGAGTTTTTGTTCACGTTCGACCATTTTAGTTTGGGCGAATGTGGTTTTTATCCACAATTCACATTCGGGTAGAAGCATTTCACCTTCGGGTCTTTAATTAGGGGCGAAGGTGGACAGTTTCTTCATTCGTCCGAACTAAATGGGCGAAGGTGAGGCCCTATAAATACTCAAAGTCAGGTTCGACCAGTTCATTTCATCTTTTCAAAATTTCCTTCGATAAAGAGACCCTGTTGATTTTGTTTTCTCTGCTTGTGCCTTTTATTACCTACTTCTTACTGATCATTTTCGTGTAACGATTACAGGTAATGGACAAGAAACAAAGCCGGAATCGTTCGTTCTTTAACCGGACTTAGGGTTTACGAGTTCATAGTGTTTGACTGATTCTTAATGCTTAATTTTGATAACCATTCATTCCATTACAGTTTTAGGGGGAGAGGTTAACTAGAATTAGGTTAATAACAGTGTTTAAGGGGTATTTGATTGTTTGAACATTTTTAAAACCCTAATTCTTTATGAAAACTGTTATAGAATGAATGTTTAGGGCAATTGATTTTACATGTTGCTTAATCGGTCATATTAGGATAGAATCTGATCAAAATAAAGGGTTAAAAACAAGATTGAAAAATTTTCAAATTTTGGGATTGATTCTGTTTCACCTTCGGGTCATCGAATCGGACGAAGGTAGAAATTGAGGACGAAGGAAACTCTGTAATGGACGAATGAACATTTTTACTCAAAACTTTTTACATTCGACCATAAAATTTTCTCCTTCGGCCACAAAACTGTACATTCGACCATATTGTTTTGGGCGAATGTAAAACTTAAGAAAACCTAAAATTTTGAATTTTGACGATTTTGTGTTTTGACGTTTTATTTTGATTCTCTATTTCAGATGGCTGAAGAACAACTAATTGCTGATATTCCTGTGGAAACTCAAGTGATTGATTCTGTTCCAGAGACAGTGCAAGAGGAAGGATCATCAAGCGGATCTAAATGGCCGTTTGAGAAGACACATAACTGTTGCGCTTATCTTGGGGATGTGGAGAAAAATGTTGAATTCACAGAGATTATTAAGTTCTTGAAGAGATGTCGAGTGGTTTATGCATTGGCAACACCAACTATTATCTACAAGGATATAGTTGAGGATTTTTATAATAATGCCAAATATGATTACTTCGATAATCAGACGATCATTAAAAGCAAAATTCAAGGAATGGAGATGTTCATCACTGAAGCAGATATCAGAGAAGCTCTCCAGATACAATTTGAGACAAGTGAAGATCCTAGAGAACTTTCCTGGACTGAGCAAAAGGCATGCTTCCTAAGAATGAAATACAAAGGACCGATTACTGATGGTTCTATGTATAAAGGAAAGCTGAGTGTACAATTCAAGTATTTTGCTCACGTCATTATTCTAGTGTTTGGATGTGTAAGTGGTGGTTATGATGTGATGAGGAAAAGTTTAAGCTCATTAATGGTTGCATTGACTCTCAATAAACCATTTAATGTTGCTGGGATGATTCTAGACCATATGTTAGAGATGTTGAAGGGTTTGAAGAAGAAGTACTTCATGTTGTATCCAAGATTTCTGATGATGATCTTCGATCACAAGTATCCACACTTGAAAAAGGATCCGACACAGATACTGAATATGGATCATATGAATGTGAGAACTTTGGCAAGGATGAAAGCTTATAAGGGTATTCCTGAAAAAGATAGACCACCTTTCAGAAGGTTATTTGGAGCTTTGGCTAGAGAGGATTATGAAGATCCGGGAAAGAATCTAGCAAGGCATCCTAACAGTGACAGTGATAATGACGATCCACTTGTGTATGCTGATGCAAGCACAAAGCGGAAAAGGCAAGTTGTCAATCCCGGAGCCAAAGGGAAGGGCAAGGGAAAGACAGAGCAGGGAACATCAAAACAACAAAAGACAGTGAGGAAGAAGACTACTGCCAAGAAGGGGACAGGTTTGGTAGATGAGGAGTCGGTTGATTCTGAGGAGACAGAAACTGAGGAACAATGGGATTCGGATGCTGAAGATGTCCAGACTACCAAACAAAAGGCCACTTTGGTTGGTGAGTCTGAATCATTGAATAGATCAATAGAAGAAGCTAATAAGGGTAAGCAGTCTATTGATGCTGTAGATGAAGTGTTGACTGTTAATCTGGATGAGTTGAATGAAGGAGAAACAGTTGTTGTGAATTTGCCCAAGCCCAAACACAAGTCTATGGCTAAGAAGACAAGCACAAAGCAACTCAGAGAGAAGGAGTTGAACTTGTTGTTGAAAGGAAAGAGATTACCGGATGCTGGAACATCATCTAAACAATCTTCACCAGCTGCAAAGAAACAAAAGACTAAGGAGGCTACAACATTACCAGTGGAGCAGTTCAATATTGCACTGGATAATGTTCTGAACATGTTTACTAAGCCTCAGAAGGGAAAAGAAGTTGAGGATGAGCCATCTAAGTCTAAATCCAAGTCTAAGAAGATCACTGTGGATAATGAAGTGATGAAACAGATGAACAAAAGAATGGATGACATGATGAAGATGCTTGTGGCTCAACAAGCTGAGATTGCCAAGTTTAAGATGAATGAAGAAAAGATGCTTCAGATAGTTGTTGCTTCTAAAACCAATCAAGATGAAATAGATGAGAAGGTTAAGAAGCTTGAAGCAAAGAATCAGAAGCTTGAAGGTAAAGTTCTGAGAAACAAAAACAGATATAAGGCAATCAAAGAAGATAATAAGGAGTTGAAGGCTGAAAACAAACGCCTTAGTGATCTGATTCAAAATCTGTACAATGAAGCACCCAAGCTGAAGGAGGGTGAAGAAGATGAAGAGAGAGAAGTTGAGAAAGTAGATTTTGAACCATCTGAATCTGATAAAGAGGATGATGATGAGAATGAAGAATCGGATAAGAATGATGATGAAGATGACAACAATGATGATGATGATGATGCTGAAGGTTCAGGGAGTCAAAAAGATGATGATAGTAGTAGCAGTGATGATGATGAAGGAGGAGATGATACTGCTAAGTTTACTTTTGAGAAGAGACCACCATCTAAGAAAAAGAAAGACACAGGTGAGTCTAGTTCTAAGCAGAAGGGAGAGAATGTAGATGATGAGACTGTGTTCTGGAACGAGAAGGTGAGGTCGTTATCTGATGATGCAAAACAAGTGTATAAAGATATGTTAGAAAAGAGAGAGTGGACTATTGAGTTCACAGGACGTTTTGCTGAAATATTCCAAACAGATGATATGAGATATGAGTTGGAATATAATGATCCAGATCTTGAAGAGGGGGAAGTACCTGCTTCTGTGGCAAAGGAGATATTGGATGGTCTTGCACAGAGAGTAGGGAAAACTTTTGAAGAGTTTATTGTTGATGAGTCGATTCCACCTATTCCTGAAAAGGATGTTGGAACTCACTCTGATGATAAAGAAACCCCAGAGTTTGAGGAAGTTGAGATAGAGGATATTACACATGAGGAATATCCACAGTACTTCAGACAAAATGATGAAGACGTGGTGTTTCCTGATTTTACAGAAAGGCATAATACGTCTGCTAAGAAAAAGGCAAGAAAAAGAAGTGCTGAGTTTGTTGAAAAGGTACTTGGATCTGATTTGCCAGAATCTTCAAGTAAGACTGATGAGTTGAAAGAGTACTTGAAGAAACTTAGATTGATGGATGAGAACCGACCAAAACCCGAAGCTCAAGGAAACTTCTACAGGTTTCATAATGCTAAGTTCAGAGGAAGAGCTCTTGGGTGGACATACTTAGGCAGGCTGAAGTGCTTAGCTGCCAAGTGGGAATCAGGAATCCTGTATTTCTACAGATTCATTGATTTGCTAACTCTACCGTACTGGGCGGTTAGAGATTTATGCAGATTCCCTATGTCTGGTGCTTCAGTGAATAATTCACACGTCGGTTGGTGTGCAGACAAATTGGTTTGGGAGAGTAGGACGAAGTGGAATAGATTCAAGCCACAGTATCCCCGGAGGAAAGTTCACAGGGATACTGATCCTCGAACCAAGTTGAAGAGGGTTACCTTGATTTATAAGGCACCTGAAGTTATGAGAAAGATTCCTTTGATGCCTATGCCTCAACACTTCAGTGCTGACTTCATATTTTGGTATTATGATTGGAGGAAGGCAGAAGCGGTGATAGTGCTGAGAGATGGAAAGGATAAATACAAGCATGTGCATGTATTTGATCCTATGTGGCTAATCAATTGCACCTTTGAAGACATCATCATGTTATTCTATAATCCGATTCATCATGAGCCTAACGATGCAGATCAAGCAAGGAAATACACACAAGTTGTGGGTGTTTGCTTTGCTTATGATATCAATGCTGGAAGCAATTTGGAAGGGAAGCTTGGTAAGAAGGTGAAGATGGCGAATGTGTCGAAGCCGGTTAAAAGAAAGTTAGAGCCGGAAATGACGAAAGAGCAGAAGAGTATTCTGAGGATCAAGCTGTTAAACAAGGCCATGGATGAAGATAGGAAAAGATCTAATCAATAGTCGAGGGGGAGTTTGTAGATGCCGTTTTGCGACTAATGATTAGATTACTAACATGTGTTAAGGGCGAATGTATATCAGAAGGGGCGAATGAAGTAAAGAAGTGGGCGAAGGAAGCTTATCATGGGCGAATGAAGATCAGGGATACACAGAAGACCACATTCGACCAGTCTTACTGGGCGAATGTGGAAATGCTCACCTTCGACCAGTGTAACTGGGCGAACGTGCAGCTAGTATAAATAGGAATTGGGTTTTTGTAATGTATAACGAGTAATAGAGAGTGTGTGTTTTGTGTGTGTGTTCCTGAGAGGTTAGAGAGTATCTGTTTGAGGTCTAGATTAACTATATTGAATCTGTAATCAAGTTTATTGCAAAGTTAATCTATGAAAAGCATTTAAAATGATCTTGATTGTGTTTTGATTGAGTTTACTTCAGTTTGTTCTGAACTAGGGTTTCCGCACCTGGTTTAGCAACTTGTATGATCATATAATCCTGTTTTCGTGTCAAATTCTCTCCTCTACATGCTTCAAGATCCTTGCCTGATTGATCGTGGGATTTCTTCTGATGTCTCTCAGACCCAGAAGTAGATCCGCCACCACCTGTGGCACCTGGATCTCCACCACCCTCATTTCCACCATCATCACCCTCATTATCATCATGACCATCATCATCCTCATCATCCTCATCCTCTTCATCATCATCTTCTTCCTCCTCATCATCACCTGAATCACCACCAGAACCGGACGCACCTGTGATTCTGGGATGATCCTCAACCAACTTGTCAACCCTTTCTCTCAGTTGTTGATTTTCAGCCTTATATTCTTCAATACGACGCTCGTTGTTAACATTGGCGAGCTGCAGCTGGCTGTACTGAGACTCAACAGCTGTTAATCTTGCTACAGTCTGTTGGTTTGATTCTGTGACCTGCTGATTCGACACAAGAAGTAACCTGTTTGAGGCTTGCAGTTCTTTATTCACACGAATTGTCTCAGCTATTAGTTCAAGCATGGCTCTTTCATTCTCTTCCATAGTTGCCATCTTGCTTTTCATCTCTGCATTTTCCCGTGCCTGGGTAGTAACTATAGCAGTTAAATCGTTTACCTGACCCTGTAGACATTCAATAGAGCTAGGAGCAGAAGATGAAATAGGTTGACTAGCAGGAGCAGAAGAAGATGGATGGGCTTGTTCTTTGATTTTTCGTATCAAGTCACCAATAGGATTTGCAGCTAATAGAGAAACTGTGGGTGCACCTGTAACTGAGGCAGGCTCAGTGACGATTACAGGTGCAGGAACAGACTTGGTGACACCTGCTGTAGTGGTTGTTGTTGTTGCTGTGGTTGTTGTTGCTGTTGTGGTTGTTGTAGTTGTTGCTGCTGAAGAGGTTGAAGAACCTGCAATAAAGCCCTGAGGAAGCTTAGCATATCTTGCTTTCTTCCTACCCTTCTCAGGAGCTCGCTTAGCCATCCTCTTCTGACTCTTTCTTGGAACTGCCTTTTTCTTACCAGAGGGAGGAGTGCTTAGTTCCAAATCAATCTCAGCAAGACCCGGATCAGTTTCAACAACATAAGTAGGATCTGCTTCAAGAGCCTTCCTCTCCTCCCATATTCTCTTTCTCTCTGCCGCTTTAAGTGCACGAGTACCCGGAGAGTCGTCATCTGAGTCATCACTTTCAGTTTCACTGGTAACATCAACAGGTGCATCTTCAACTGCTGCACCTTTATCCTTTTCACTCTGGGAAGATCCCTGATCACCGGGATTGTGCTCTCCCAATTCAGCTGTACTGCGTCCGATCAGATAATCACCAAGAAAAGTACGCCTTTGTACTTCAATATCAGATTCAGATTCACTGTCATCATTCCTCCATTTGTTGCCTGGAGGAGGATTATTCTCAGAATTGCTGAAAAGACCAAATAGACGTCTGTTCTGCGGTCTTTGTTCTCTTGTCTTCCCCTTATAAGTCAACATACGGTCCATTTCAGTTTCATCCATGTGCACAAGTGTATATCTCTCATTTTCATTCTTGATTAGATTGAGAACTTGTCGATCAATGATCATCTGCAGGAATCTTGGGTACACAATGAAGGGGCTGGTTGTTGTCTTCGTCTCTAACACCTCAATCAGATGTTCCAAAATCATCCTAGAAAAATTGAATGGCTTGTTCAGCGCTAAGGCAACGACAGCTGAAGCAAGCGTGTCTCTGATTTCATCAAAAGTCTTCTTTCTAGGACCCAGACATTTAAGTACAACATGAACTAGATACTTCAAGGGAGGACATAGATTCCCCTTTGTTAGCATCGCATACTTCATCCTCATAGACGCACCCCGAATAAGAATAGAATCAAACACAAAGGGATCCTCAGGTGAATCTTTGAACTGAAGTTCTTCTCTAACTAGTGCTTCTGTGATGATAACTGATTTTCCTTGAACCCGACTTCTAATGATAGCTGGTGTTACATCATAGTCAACCTCTGCAAGCTCGTAGAATTCGCGAAGAATGTATCTGTAAAAAGCGTGCGGTTGAGAGATAGCATGAAACACTCTGGATCGTCTTAGAAACTCTAGGATTTCCTCGAACACTTGGTTTTTGTCCTTCTTGATAGGACCAAGGAATGCACAGCAGTTGTTTTCGCGAGACGTCTCCCAATCCATGTTTCTGCACACACACAGGCTATTAGATCAAGAAAAAACTAAAAACCATCAAAAACGGACAAAAATTCGACATTTTTGGTGAACCAGACTGTTACAGGCGATTAGCCTTGCTAATCGCTAGAACAGTCAGACGAGTAGCCGTAATCGCTTGGCTACAGTGGGCGAGTAAGCTACTCGCTAGACACAATGGGGCGATTAAGGATCCTACTCGCCCCTAGTGTTCTTGAAGCACCAAACATGTCCAAATCCTTGAATGGGTCGTTTTGGGTTGTAATTCTTGTCACATTAGACCCTATATTAACCGGTTAAGAAAAACCCCTATCAATTTTTTGGTTTCAGCTCAAAACAGTTTCTAAATCAACAGTTCTTGAAACCTAGGGTTCTAAGGTTTTAAATTTGGGGCTTTTCATTCTAAAGTGTTATAGGTTACAAAACTTGTTTGTACATACTATAACACATGCGATTAAGAAACCCCTACCAAGAATCAACCCAAATAAACATGTATGAGACCCAAACGATCGGTTAATAGTTACTTAGGGTTTCATTCATAAAACCCCTAATTTAACCCTTCAAATGAACGAGATACAAGCTGAAATTTAAGTATGATGTTACCTGGATAGAGCCGAACAAGTTTGCAAGATCAAATAAATTTTGGCAAGGGTTTGGTTATGTTCGGGTTAGGAGGGAAACGATGAACACCTTGTGGTTTTGAAAGAATGAAGAATAAAACACTAAGTGTCCCTTATATAGTAGGTTGTAATCGTGTGTTTGTTATACACGAGTAGGCCTAATGGCTTGTTTGAGCAAGCGAGTAGGAACAGACGAGTAGGCAATCGTCTGGTACAAACAAGCGAGTAGTATCCAACTTGTAATATTATCCTACCCGTGTCCCTTTCCTAGCGAGTAGCCTCTACTCGTCCAAGAGACCAAGCGATTAGCCTTCTACTCGTTTATATCCACACGAGTACACCCAACTAGTTTTCCACATATTTACCAAACTGCCCCTGCAACACCAATTTGATTATTTTTGACCCGAAACATGTTCGTTTTGACATTTTAAGCCCTGAAACGGGAAGTGACTTGGTTTACGACTCGTGACTCATAAAATTTTCAGTTTCAAACATCTGGTACTTGAGAGAAAGTACGGTTTTGACCTGTCAAAAACACAAGTTTCCAATTAGTTGTCCTTTTATTTTTTCGGCGTTTTATTCTTGAAGAAGTAAGATTACAATGGATTAGGTTTCCATCATCGGCAATCAAGAATAGCTAATCTACTAAATTTAAATTGGAAATAAACGAAAACACGAAAGCAACTAATTGTACACTATCATATTTTTGCGAGTTTCAATAGTTAGGAAATCATATCAGTGTACGGACTATACTAGAACCCTTATATTATCAGTTTTTGATTAAAATTACCAATAAGCATCCTACAACAACTGTCAGTATTGTTGTCCACCTAAACTCAAAATCAAGTTTTATCGCTAGGCACTTTAGATACGTTAAGGTAATATTAAAGCTGATTAAAGGTGTTCCCCGCACACGTGACATATTCCCGTGTCAAGGCATGCACAAAGCTTCCTCGTAACCGGTGAATAAGCTGTTGTCATCCGTATTTACAAGGAATGGACTCAGTGGTGATCAGGTCTGCAAGAACGCTGTAGCAGAGAGACCAGTGAGATCCAGACCAGGGTTCAAGTCAAATACCGTATATTTTTTATTTTTCACGGTACGATGCTTTAGGTATATGATTGATTTGATACCTTAGAGCGATTCTCTTTGATAATAGGGTTTTGGCATTCACGATCTTTTTGCTCTTACAGGATTCCCAGACGTCTCCTTATCAGAATTTATTCAATTTTTTTTGTTTTTCTTTTCTTTTACTGGGAATGGCAAAGAGGTGTCTCAGTTGTAGGCTGCGAACCCAACGTACGTCACTTATGCCACCCCAATTTATTCTGAGAGACGTCCAGTTCACCCCGGATGTACCAACCTCTTAAAGACCAGAAACCTCAGATTTTGGCATTATATCAACAAGATTTAGGCTTTTAGACCATATGCCAACGCGACGTTAATCCACACAATCCTCAGTTGATTTAGGTTTATATCACCGTGCCGAGCTTGGAAATGATTTCGAGCCTACCAACACATCATTGTAGAGGCTACTTATCAGATCCAATATTTTTAAGATGATAAAGGTCCAGGCAGTCCGACTGATTGGTTAATATCATCTTCCCTATTTTCACCAAAGAAACTCATTTTTGCATTTTTTTCATTTTTTTGATTTTTGCATTTTCTGATGTTTTTGTATTTTTCTGAATTTTCTCCCCCTAAAAATCTAAAAATTTGCAAAAAGACAATATTTTTGGATTTTTCTGTTTTTGAAGAAAATATATATAAAAAACGATTGCCAATGAGGATCTAATCCTGCTTTTCCTTAATGCCATTTAAAACCAAAAGATACTCGAAATGAGGTTTATCAAAAGCTTTGGTGTATAAATCGGCACGTTGGTAGTCCGTGTAGATTTTAGTCATATATATCAGTTTCTTTTCATAGCAATCGCGTATGAAATGATACCGAACATAGATATGCTTCGCCGTGGAATGATTTACTGCGTCTTTAGCAAGCGCTATGGCAGACTCATTATCACAGTAAATGGGAGTATTAAGAAATTGCAAACCGTAGTCTCTCATTTGTTGTTGGATCCAAAGAACCTGTGAGCAACAGCTGGACGCAGCTATGTATTCCGACTCGCAAGTTGATAAGGACACAGAGGCTTGCTTCTTGCACTGCCACGAGACTAGTCATCCTCCCAAGAACTGGCATCCAGCCGATGAGGATTTTGCGTCTTTCTTGCATCCGCCATAGTCAGCATCACTAAAAGCGACGAGGTCAAACTTATCGTCATTAGGGTACCATAGACCTTTGGTCGGACAACCCTTTAGATAACGTAAGATCCTCTTCACAGAAATCAGATGGGACTGTTTCGGCCTGGACTGGTATCTTGACAGCAGGCAGGTTGCGAACATAATATCGGGTCTTGAAGCTGTGAGGTACATCAACGAGCCAATCATTGCTCGATAAAGAAAGGAATCAACGGCTTGTCCTTTCTCATCCGGACCAATCCCGTGATTGGTTTGGATAGGGGTGGCTACAGCAGTAGAGTCTTCCATCTGGAACCGGCTCAAGATGTCATCAACATATTTTGTCTGGTGGATGAAGATCCCCGACTCAAGTTGATCTACTTGTAGGCCAAGGAAAAATTGCATTTCCCCCATCGAGCTCATCTCGAACTTATCCTGCATTAACTTTTCAAATTCCCTGCACAAAACATCATTAGTTGACCCAAATATAATATCATCAACGTAAACCTGTACCAGCAGACGGTCACCATCTTTTTCTTTAGTGAATAAGGTGCAGTCCACGAGTCCACGGTTGAACCCATTGGAAATCAAATAGTTGCTGAGCATTTGATACCATTCTCTCAGAGCCTGATGAAGACCGTACAACGCTTTATTCAGTTTGTAAACCTTTTCCCGATGCAACGGATCTTCAAACCCCGGAGGTTGTGAAACATACACCTCTTCCTTCATGACACCATACAGAAAAGCACTTTTCACGTCCATTTGATACACCTTAAACCGTTTGTACGAAGCGTAAGCTAAGAACATCCGGATAGCTTCAAGGCGCGCAACTGGAGCGTATACTTCGTTGTAATCTATTCCTTCGATTTGACGGAAGCCGAGGATAACTAATCGAGCCTTGTTTCTTATAATTACCCCGCGGTCATCCCGTTTACACTTGTAGACCCACTTTGTTCCAATCTTCTTTGCACCTGGAGGTAAGTCAACTAAGTCCCACACTCCTAGCTTTTGGAACTGCTGAAGCTCTGTCTGCATTGCGTCAATCCATGGTTTTTCTCTCAAAGCCTCTTGGACGGTTCGTGGTTCCACCTGAGAAACATATAGAGCAAAAGACCAATCGTTCTGATGACCTGCTTTTCTGATCTTCGAATAAAGGGCTAGAGTAGCGGAGTTGTCACTTGAACTGGCATTCCTGAGCTGACTACGTGTCATCACTCTACCAGTCGGATCGCCAATCACATTCTGCAGTGGATGAGTGTCGTGAATCCGAGATTCCGGATGTGCCGGCACTGGATCATCCGAACGCAGATTGAGATTTTCAAGTCCCTGAGCGATATTCGTTTCAGCGGCACTAGAACTAGAGGGAGCAGCGGGTTGCAAATTAAAACCGGAGAAATCGATCTGTAGACCCATTCTAGGAGCTGCTGAAGAAGATGGACCAGCTTGATCATTCCCAGTAGGAGGAACTGGAGCTGTATTGGCAGATTCACCATTTCCAGCCAGTTCTTCAGTAAGAGTTTCACGAGATTCTGTATATTCCTCATCTGAAGAAGATTCCATAACCTCTGACGCTTCCTGAAAGACTTCCTCAACTTCAACTGCTACGGCTTTATCAGGGGGACCCATGGATGTAGAAGCATCAGATGCGGCAGGCGCAGGTGCATTAACTACGATCGGACGCATTAGCGTTGAGCTAGCTGCGTTTTCACACTCGTAATACATTTGCGCTACAGCATCATCTACAACATTATCCAGGTTGAAAGAATCGAACAAACTCTTATAGTCGAACAACCAATCGGGTCCAACACCTGGTGCATTGACAGTGTAACGCTGAACATCGACATTAAGCCAATCCTCAACATTATTGGTTCTTTTGTTGTATACCCTCTTGTTAGGAGTACTGTATCCAACAAAGAAACCTTCCTCTACCTTTACACCAAACTTCCCATCGGGATGTAACATTGTGCATCGAGCTCCGAAAGGTTCCAGAAACTCTAACTTCGGCTTCCTCCAGTTTAGAAGTTCGTAAGAAGTCTTGCCGAACCTTTTAACCGTAAGAACCCTATTTAGAGTATAACACGCGCAGTAAACTGCCTCGTTCCAAAACATGACAGGCAAGTTTGAATCTGCGAGCATTGTCCTGGCTGCCTCAATAAGAGTTCGGTTCTTTCTTTCTGCAACCCCGTTTTGCTGAGGAGTGTATGGCGCTGTGAATTCATGATGAATACCCTTTTCTGCACATAGTGACTCCATAGCATTGTTCTTGAATTCTGTTCCATTGTCACTTCGAATCCTGCGGATTTTCAGCCCATAGATGTTTTCTAGTTTGGTGAACAGATCTTTCAAAAACTCAAAAGTCTCACTTTTATGCTGCATGCATACAACCCAAGAGAACCTTGAATAGTCATCAGTGACAACCAGACAGTACAAATCTCCATTCTTGCTTTTACGATTGACTGGGCCGAACAGATCCATGTGCAACCGCTCGAGAGGCATACTGACTGAGTTGACCTTCTTAGGTTTGTGAGATTTCTTTTTCTGCTTCCCTTTCTTACATGACACACAGACGTCATTTAGATGAAAATTTTTGACTGAGACACCTTCCACAAGCTGATTCTGAACCAGATGATTCATCTTCCTCAAGTGAATGTGCCCCATTCGTCTGTGCCATATAATAGATTCCTTCTCTGTAGCTTTAGACAGAAAACAAGTGACCTCCCCCTTAGCTGTTACAGCTTGACTCATATCCTGAACATACAAATTGTTAACTCTTGGAGCTGAGATCATAATCCACTATTTCGGGATCTTAAAGCCTGGTTTCAGAATGAAGCAAGCATTGTCGTCAAAGAACACTGTGTATTTCTTGTCACAGATCTGTGAGACACTCAGCAAGTTGTGGTCTATCTGTTTCACGAAGCTTATCTTCTCAAAGCTTACTATTCCATTTCCCATACTGCCTTCTTTTGTGATGTATCCCCCTTTATTACCAGCAAAAGCAACATACCCCCCGTTGATATTCTTGATGTCAAATAGCAGGGATAAGTCGCCTGTCATATGCCCAGAAGCTCCACTATCAACAATCCAGAGGCTGCTGATAAGTCCCTGTGGAACTCCCTGCACGACATTCAAAGTTTAGTGGTTAAGGTGGGACCCAAGCCTTGACGGTCTTGGGTCTACCATCTACATCCAAAGTCGGAAACTCAACCCACTTTCCGTTAGGAGTTGGTGTTGCTTCCGATGGTCCGGCAGTTTCAGCCCTAGCAAATGATTCTCCATTCTTAGTTGGTGACTTGGGTCTCCAGATCTGTCCCGGTCTCTTTGGCTTAGGCTTCTTCTTTGCCTTGGGGCTAGAAGGTCCAGCCTCAGATTCCTTGGGTGAAACACTCTTTGGATCCACTTCAGAATTAACTGCACGTGGAGCAGTGTTAGGGTTGCCCTGAGGTTTAGCTGCAGCCTTTGCTTGTGGCTTAGGCGCTGCTTGAACCTTTGTGGGAACTGGGCTCCCCCTCGACTGCGGACCCCTGCCATCAACTGGCTTTTGGTTCATAGCAATCTTGTTATGGGTGTCATAAACTACCTGCTTACCTACTTGCTTCTCTGAGAGCTTAGGGGAAACAGGTGGCTTAGAGTTGCTAGAACTGGGAGCATCATTTGCCTCGATCCTTTTGCGTCTCAATTCGGGGCAAGCAGCAACTAAATGCCCATGAACCCCGCATTTGTGGCAGGATCTATACTCCTCAAACGGTGGAGCATTACTATCTTTACTCCTTTTGTTAGAATTCGTGGCAAAAGTGTTTTTGTGTTTTAAATCCTTGAAACATTCCTTTTGCCAGTCTGTTTTAGGATAATTATCATACTCATTGCCTGAAGATCCAACAAATTGAGTAACATGTTTCTTAGGAGATCTCTCCTGAGCTTGATTCTTGGGGTTCAAAGTGTTCTTCTTTTGATTTTTATTTTTGTTTCTTTTGGACTGATTACCCTGACCCTGTTTCCCGTGTCCCCATTTTTCCTTTTCAATAGTAATGGTGGATTCTTGCTAGATTTTACCAACAAGACAGGTGCCAGATGCTTATAAGGAAGTTCCTCATCAGCATAGATTTTATCGGACCCTTTTAATTGATAGAATACTTTGATCGTTTTACCAACAGAGGCTTGCACTTTCGGTTCAGGATCACATAGGATGTGATTTTGGATAGGAATATCCGTATTCTTTACCAGTGCATACCTCTCCGGTTCATCAAGCTCATCATCGGAACAGTCTGTCTCGCAGACACTAGCATCATCAGCAATCTCACCAGATTTGGCAGCAACAGCAGTGGGTGCAGCCTTAGTAACTCTAGCAGGTTTAGCTGCTTCCATCACTTTGGGCGCTTCTGCAGCTTTAGCTGCTTCTGCTGCCAAGTCCACAAACTCTTCCTTCGGTAGAATATCATAGTGATGATTTTCTAATCTCACCGGAGGTGGACACTGAGCATATTTGGGACTGGTGGAGTTGCTGTCCTTATCTGAGTGTTCAATGATATGATCAAGAACATACTTGCAGTTCAGGTAACTTTCAAGTTTCTTCTTGATCTTCTCATAGTCACAGTTAACAATGGCCAAATGCTTCTTAGTGTCTTCTACCTCATTAATGTAATTATTGATAGCAATTTGCTTGTTAGCTAGAGTTTTAGACAGTTCAGAAACATCCTTCTTATAGTTTTCAACAGTACTAAGAAAACTTTTATCCTTTTGTTTTAAGGAATCATTTGACCTTTGTAACGGACCTACATCAGCCTTTAAATTCAGATTCTCATCAGTTAATTCTTTTATTCTGAATTTAAGCTGATCACACTCAGTGGAATCTTTCTTAAGAGTATCAATGGTGATTTTGAGGGCTTTCTCATTAGCTCTCAAAACCTCATTGCTCTGTTGGCATTGACTTAAGTCTGCTTTCAAGTTCAGATTTTCGTCTGTTAGGACATCAATTCTGTACTTAAGCTTGCCACATTCAACACAATCAGGTTTAGGATTGGAAGAAGAACATACCTTATTGGACGATTCTGTAATAGCCATCAAAGCATAATGAGCAGCCGTCTTCACTGATCTGAAGAAATCAGCAAGGTTGTTCTTTGTACAGTCAGCATCCACAAGAATCGACCTTTTGCTGATCAAGGCGTCTGCTTCAGCTAATAAATCCTTCAAATCCACCCCCACATCAGAATCACAGTCGGAGTCACAGTCAGAAGCCTCTACTTCAGGAATAATTACTTCAGACTGACCCGAACTCTCTTCAACTTCTTCTTGAGTATCAGACATAATTTGGGCAAAGCATGCTGCACCACCCTGAGGAGCTTGTTCACCAGTGATGAGGTGATTCCAGTTGAAACCTTCATCTTCTTGAATTACCAGGGCTTGATTGTTGTTTGCTTGAGGCCTCTGGTTCTGGTTGTTTACTGGGACAAGAGCTCGTTCAGCATTTTGGTTTGGTTGTGTCTGAGCTGGTTGCCTCTGATGATTCTGATTGCCTCTATTGTTGTTGAAAGGATTCTGATTTCCCTGTTGTCTAGGTCGATCACATTCTCTGGCAAATTGTCCTCTGTTGCCACAGTTGTAACAGGTGACCTTCGTTTTATCAAACCCAAACTTAGTGTTGTTGTTGATCAGCACATCTCTCCTTCCAGTTCTATCCATGTAATCCTTTGCACGTCTCACCACACTAGCGAAGTGCCACTGGATGTCTATCAGATACATGTCATCCTTGTCGATCTGGGCATAATCTTCTTGAGTTAGATAAGGATTCCCGATCTGCCCTGCAACTAATCCACTATAGGAATTGACCAAGGTTGACAGCAGAGCCATGTGTTCTTGGGCTAACTCTACAGTCACCTTCTCAAAACCCGCAGTGTTCAGCTGTTCTGCAACTGGGTTGGTCCGATAGCCACCCTGATTTGAAGTAGAAGCACCTCCATATCCACCATAGTTAGTAGATGAAGCACCACCAAACCCTAACGAAGAAGGTCCACCAAAGTTGGAAGTTGCCTGTGCTGGTGCTGCAAGATGAGCAAACGGATTAACACCAAATTGGTTCGTATTATAATTAGAAGGATACTGGTTTCCTTGACCCCAAGGAAAGACTGGTGGAGGAACATCAGATGGGGGACCATAGTTGTCAAACGTAAAGACTGGATCAGGATTGACCATGAAAGCAGTCTGAGGTTTGGATCCACCCACACTGATATCCTGAACTGGATTCCCGTAGTAGATACTGGGATTCTGAACAACGGGCGGCTTGTTAGCTCTCCTGATCTCTTCGATCTCCTTGTTCTCCAGCTCTGCCACGAACTCATTGATGGAGAGTGTCTGATAAACATTGTTGGATTTCTGGATGTCCAGCCATTGATGCCAGTGTGAAGGAAGCGCCTCTGCTAGTCTTTCAACGACCTCTGCAGAAGTGTAGATAACCCCATACTGATACATCTCGGACATCAGGTGATAATATCTAGCCGTCAGATCTCTCAGCGATTCATTCCCCATCGCGTTGAAGTTCTCGAACTCTTTCTTCAACTGATCCACTTTCACCTTTCGCGTCTTCTGATTAACCTCATTACGCTCAGCAAGCGCTAACCAAAGCATCTGCGAAGTAGTACACTGCGCAAACTGATGAAGGATGTCTTTGGGAAGTACCTGCTTCAACGCTGCCATCGCCTTCTTTTCATAGTTATATTTCTTCCTCTGATCTTCAGTCATATCTTCCAGTGAAATCGGAGTAGTAGAATTTTCAACCAACGGCCTTGTGTACCCATTCTCGATAGCTGACCATACTAAACCATCGATACCCTCAACATGCGACTGAAACCTGCCCTTCCATCCATGGTAGTCTGACATATACTGCAGTTTCGGTGCCCTGTTAGAACTACCTGTCTCTAAGTCACTGATAAGAAAAGAAGACAGATGGTTTTTCTGAGAGTTTGCCGCAGCTGCGAGTGCCCAAGGATTCGTATTCATTGCTTGTTGTTGAGCAGCTAGCGCCCACGGATTGATTCCGGCAACATTCGCTTGCATTTGCGATTGTTGCATCCGTTGCGCATTGCGTTCAGCTGAGAACTGCCAAGGGTTCGTGGGTATGTTAGATTGGTTGTTCATTTGCTGGTTATACTGAGGTCTCGGTTGACTCAGATGTCCCCACGGATTTGCCATAAGTCTCGGTTTTGAAAAACGGTCAACAAATGGTCAAAATTTGGTTAACAGCACTTAACACACGAACACTCGATTAGGAGGATGGACACACGAGTAGACAATTATCAGGCGAGTAGGGTTCTTGACACACGATTAGGTGAGTATTAGACACGAGTAGGAACAAACCACACGATTAGGAGCTAGAGGACACGAGTAGGAATGAAACACACGATTAGGCCGAACACACGAGTAGAACACACGAGTAGGTACAACACCTCACGAGTAGGGCTACTCGTGTACTGTTCACTAGCGAGTAGGTTGATAATCGTCTCTAATGTCTGCTAATCGCTTCCTGCAGGTCTGAGACGAACTTTTTCACAAAAACACCCATTTTAGCTTCAAAATCTTACCAAAAACGTTGTGTTTATATCCAAAATGATTAGAAATGATTCCAAAACACTTTTAGAACAAAACCCAATAAAAAACACACGTTTTAATCCGTAAGAACACACTTAGATTTTGAAAAACTATGTTTTTATGAAAAACCCAAAGTTTCAAAGTTTCTAACAGGTTTTTGATAAAAATCCGAACTTTTTGGAACAAACACCACCTGTTTAGACTCGTTTTGATATCTAAACACTCGTGATAAGAGCCTCGGCTCTGATACCACTTGTAGCATCGACACTCGGGTCAACCGACAATCACGAGCGTGCTTGTTTGGAGTGCGGAATCCTCCAAACAGGTCTAAATGATCAAAACGATAATGAAACAATGGTAACGAGATGATAACACACACAACAAATAGTCAAAAGATTGATTCGATTACTAAAAACAGAGCTCGGGTGTTTACAGACACGAAAACAATCTCTCAGACCTTCGGAAGGGTGTTTGGGGGCTGTGTGATGTGACCTCTAATGATTAGGGCAATCATTAGGTCCTTATATAGTCCCACAACTCGTGTGCATGACATCAGCCAATTAGGAATGTTATCCCGTATGCACCAGGTGACCATTAGGGCCTACTCGCCCCTGGTGATAGCCTTTTGTACACCCTTGTTGGGTTAGTCACGGGACTTGGACTCTCCTATCCTTATAGGGGGAGCCTAATTATAGTATTAACGAACCAAAATGGGTATCTAAATGGACTTTCGGGTGCTGTAGGTCAAAGAATACTGCACAGCAATTTATAAAGGCTGGAAATTCTTACTCTTGGATATAAATTTATAGCCTTTTGTACACCCTTATTGGGTTAGTCACGGGACTCGGAATATCCTATCCTTATAGGCGGAGCCTAATTATAGTATTAACGAACCAAAATGAGTATCTAAATGGACTTTCGGGTGCTGTAGGGCAAAGAATACTGAACAGCACTTTATAAAGGCTGGAAATTCTTACTCTTGGAAATAAATTTATACCCTTTTGTACACCCTTATTGGGTTAGTCACGCGACTCGGAATCTCCTATCCTTATAGGGGGAGCCTAATTATAGTATTAACGAACCAAATGGGTATCTAAATGGACTTTCGGGTGCTGTAGGTCAAAGAATACTGAACAGCACTTTATAAAGGCTGGAAATTCTTACTCTTGGAAATAAATTTATAGCCTTTTGTACACCCTTATTGGGTTAGTCACGGGACTCCGAATATCCTATCCTTATAGGGGAAGCCTAATTATTGTATTAACGAACCAAAATGGGTATCTAAATGGACATTCGGGTGCTGTAGGTCAAAGAATACTTAACAGCACTTTATAAAGGCTAGAACTTCTTACTCTTGGAAATAAATTTATAGCCTTTTGTACACCCTTGTTGGGTTAGTCACGGGACTCGGAATCACCTATCCTTATAGGGGGAGCCTAATTATAGTATTAACGAACCAAAATGGGTATCTAAATGGACTTTCGGGTGCTGTAGGTCAAAGAATACTGAACAGCACTTTATAAAGGCTGGAAATTCTTACTCTTGGAAATAAATTTATACCCTTTTGTACACCCTTATTGGGTTAGTCACGGGACTCGGAATCTCCTATCCTTATAGGGGGAGCCTAATTATAGTATTAACGAACCAAAATGGGTATCTAAATGGACATTCGGGTGCTGTAGGTCAAAGAATACTGAACAGCACTTTATAAAGGCTAGAAATTCTTACTCTTGGAAATAAATTTATAGCCTTTTGTACACCCTTGTTGGGTTAGTCACGGGACTCGGAATCACCTATCCTTATAGGGGGAGCCTAATTATAGTATTAACGAACCAAAATGGGTATCTAAATGGACTTTCGGGTGCTGTAGGTCAAAGAATACTGAACAGCACTTTATAAAGGCTGGAAATTCTTACTCTTGGAAATAAATTTATAGCCTTTTGTATACCCTTGTTGGGTTAGTCACGGGACTCAGAATCTCCTATCCTTATAGGGGGAGCCTAATTATAGTATTAACGAACCAAAATGGGTATCTAAATGGACTTTCGGTGCTGTAGGTCAAAGAATACTGAACAACACTTTATAAAGACTGGAAATTCTTACTCTTGGAAATAAATTTATACCCTTTTGTACACCCTTATTGGGTTACTCACGGGACTCGAAATCTCCTATCCTTATAGTGGGAGCCTAATTATAGTATTAACGAACCAAAATGGGTATCTAAATGGACTTTCGGGTGCTGTAGGGCAAAGAATACTGAACAGCACTTTATAAAGGCTGGAAATTCTTACTCTTGGAAATAAATTTATACCCTTTTGTACACCCTTATTGGGTTAGTCACGGGACTCGGAATCTCCTATCCTTATAGGGGGAGCCTAATTATAGTATTAACGAACCAAAATGGGTATCTAAATGGACTTTCGAGTGCTGTAGGTCAAACAATACTGCACAGCAATTTATAAAGGCTGGAAATTCTTACTCTTGGATATAAATTTATAGCCTTTTGTACACCCTTGTTGGGTTAGTCACGGGACTCGGAATCACCTATCCTTATAGGGGGAGCCTAATTATAGTATTAACGAACCAAAATGGGTATCTAAATGGACTTTCGGGTGCTGTAGGTCAAAGAATACTGAACAGCACTTTATAAAGGCTGGAAATTCTTACTCTTGGAAATAAATTTATAGCCTTTTGTATACCCTTGTTGGGTTAGTCACGGGACTCAGAATCTCCTATCCTTATAGGGGGAGCCTAATTATAGTATTAGCGAACCAAAATGGGTATCTAAATGGACTTTCGGTGCTGTAGGTCAAAGAATACTGAACAACACTTTATAAAGACTGGAAATTCTTACTCTTGGAAATAAATTTATACCCTTTTGTACACCCTTATTGGGTTACTCACGGGACTCGAAATCTCATATCCTTATAGTGGGAGCCTAATTATAGTATTAACGAACCAAAATGGGTATCTAAATGGACTTTCGGGTGCTGTAGGGCAAAGAATACTGAACAGCACTTTATAAAGGCTGGAAATTCTTACTCTTGGAAATAAATTTATACCCTTTTGTACACCCTTATTGGGTTAGTCACGGGACTCGGAATCTCCTATCCTTATAGGGGGAGCCTAATTATAGTATTAACGAACCAAAATGGGTATCTAAATGGACTTTCGAGTGCTGTAGGTCAAAGAATACTGCACAGCAATTTATAAAGGCTGGAAATTCTTACTCTTCGATATAAATTTATAGCCTTTTGTACACCCTTATTGGGTTAGTCACGGGACTCGGAATATCCTATCCTTATAGGCGGAGCCTAATTATAGTATAAACGAACCAAAATGAGTATCTAAATGGACTTTCGGGTGCTGTAGGGCAAAGAATACTGAACAGCACTTTATAAAGGCTGGAAATTCTTACTCTTGGAAATAAATTTATACCCTTTTGTACACCCTTATTGGGTTAGTCACGGGACTCAGAATCTCCTATCTTTACAGGGGGGGCCTAATTATAGTATTAAGGAACCAAAATGGGTATCTAAATGGACTTTCGGGTGCTGTAGGTCAAAGAATACTGAACAGCACTTTATGAAGGCTGGAAATTCTTACTCTTGGAAACAAATTTATACCCTTTTGTACACCCTTATTGGGTTAGTCACGGGACTCGGAATCTCCTATCCTTATAGGGGGAGCCTAATTATAGTATTAACGAACCAAAATGGGTATCTAAATGGACTTTCGGGAGCTGTAGGTCAAAGAATACTGAACAGCACTTTATAAAGGCTGGAAATTCTTACTCTTGGAAATAAATTTATAGCCTTTTGTATACCCTTGTTGGGTTAGTCACGGGACTCAGAATCTCCTATCCTTATAGGGGGGGCCTAATTATAGTATTAACGAACCAAAATGGGTATCTAAATGGACTTTCGGTGCTGTAGGTCAAAGAATACTGAACAACACTTTATAAAGACTGGAAATTCTTACTCTTGGAAATAAATTTATACCCTTTTGTACACCCTTATTGGGTTACTCACGGGACTCGAAATCTCCTATCCTTATAGTGGGAGCCTAATTATAGTATTAACGAACCAAAATGGGTATCTAAATGGACTTTCGGGTGTTGTAGGGCAAAGAATACTGAACAGCACTTTATAAAGGCTGGAAATTCTTACTCTTGGAAATAAATTTATACCCTTTTGTACACCCTTATTGGGTTAGTCACGGGACTCGGAATCTCCTATCCTTATAGGGGGAGCCTAATTATAGTATTAACGAACCAAAATGGGTATCTAAATGGACTTTCGAGTGCTGTAGGTCAAAGAATACTGCACAGCAATTTATAAAGGCTGGAAATTCTTACTCTTGGATATAAATTTATAGCCTTTTGTACACCCTTATTGGGTTAGTCACGGGACTCGGAATATCCTATCCTTATAGGCGGAGCCTAATTATAGTATTAACGAACCAAAATGAGTATCTAAATGGACTTTCGGGTGCTGTAGGGCAAAGAATACTGAACAGCACTTTATAAAGGCTGGAAATTCTTACTCTTGGAAATAAATTTATACCCTTTTGTACACCCTTATTGGGTTACTCACGGGACTCGAAATCTCCTATCCTTATAGTGGGAGCCTAATTATAGTATTAACGAACCAAAATGGGTATCTAAATGGACTTTCGGGTGTTGTAGGGCAAAGAATACTGAACAGCACTTTATAAAGGCTGGAAATTCTTACTCTTGGAAATAAATTTATACCCTTTTGTACACCCTTATTGGGTTAGTCACGGGACTCGGAATCTCCTATCCTTATAGGGGGAGCCTAATTATAGTATTAACGAACCAAAATGGGTATCTAAATGGACTTTCGAGTGCTGTAGGTCAAAGAATACTGCACAGCAATTTATAAAGGCTGGAAATTCTTACTCTTGGATATAAATTTATAGCCTTTTGTACACCCTTATTGGGTTAGTCACGGGACTCGGAATATCCTATCCTTATAGGCGGAGCCTAATTATAGTATTAACGAACCAAAATGGGTATATAAATGGACTTTCGGTGCTGTAGGTCAAAGAATACTGAACAACACTTTATAAAGACTGGAAATTCTTACTCTTGGAAATAAATTTATACCCTTTTGTACACCCTTATTGGGTTACTCACGGGACTCGAAATCTCCTATCCTTATAGTGGGAGCCTAATTATAGTATTAACGAACCAAAATGGGTATCTAAATGGACTTTCGGGTGTTGTAGGGCAAAGAATACTGAACAGCACTTTATAAAGGCTGGAAATTCTTACTCTTGGAAATAAATTTATACCCTTTTGTACACCCTTATTGGGTTAGTCACGGGACTCGGAATCTCCTATCCTTATAGGGGGAGCCTAATTATAGTATTAACGAACCAAAATGGGTATCTAAATGGACTTTCGAGTGCTGTAGGTCAAAGAATACTGCACAGCAATTTATAAAGGCTGGAAATTCTTACTCTTGGATATAAATTTATAGCCTTTTGTACACCCTTATTGGGTTAGTCACGGGACTCGGAATATCCTATCCTTATAGGCGGAGCCTAATTATAGTATTAACGAACCAAAATGGGTATATAAATGGACTTTCGGTGCTGTAGGTCAAAGAATACTGAACAACACTTTATAAAGACTGGAAATTCTTACTCTTGGAAATAAATTTATACCCTTTTGTACACCCTTATTGGGTTACTCACGGGACTTGAAATCTCCTATCCTTATAGTGGGAGCCTAATTATAGTATTAACGAACCAAAATGGGTATCTAAATGGACTTTCGGTGCTGTAGGTCAAAGAATACTGAACAACACTTTATAAAGACTGGAAATTCTTACTCTTGGAAATAAATTTATACCCTTTTGTACACCCTTATTGGGTTACTCACGGGACTCGAAATCTCCTATCCTTATAGTGGGAGCCTAATTATAGTATTAACGAACCAAAATGGGTATCTAAATGGACTTTCGGGTGCTGTAGGGCAAAGAATACTGAACAACACTTTATAAAGGCTGGAAATTCTTACTCTTGGAAATAAATTTATACCCTTTTGTAAACCCTGATTGGGTTAGTCACGGGACTCGGAATCTCCTATCCTTATAGGGGGAGCCTAATTATAGTATTAACGAACCAAAATGGGTATCTAAATGGACTTTCGAGTGCAGTAGGTCAAAGAATACTGCACAGCAATTTATAAAGGCTGGAAATTCTTACTCTTGGATATAAATTTTTAGCCTTTTGTACACCCTTATTGGGTTAGTCACGGGACTCGGAATATCCTATCCTTATAGGCGGAGCCTAATTATAGTATTAACGAACCAAAATGAGTATCTAAATGGACTTTCGGGTGCTGTAGGGCAAAGAATACTGAACAGCACTTTATAAAGGCTGGAAATTCTTACTCTTGGAAATAAATTTATACCCTTTTGTACACCCTTATTGGGTTAGTCACGGGACTCAGAATCTCCTATCTTTACAGGGGGGGCCTAATTATAGTATTAAGGAACCAAAATGGGTATCTAAATGGACTTTCGGGTGCTGTAGGTCAAAGAATACTGAACAGCACTTTATGAAGGCTGGAAATTCTTACTCTTGGAAACAAATTTATACCCTTTTGTACACCCTTATTGGGTTAGTCACGGGACTCGGAATCTCCTATCCTTATAGGGGGAGCCTAATTATAGTATTAACGAACCAAAATGGGTATCTAAATGGACTTTCGGGAGCTGTAGGTCAAAGAATACTGAACAGCACTTTATAAAGGCTGGAAATTCTTACTCTTGGAAATAAATTTATAGCCTTTTGTATACCCTTGTTGGGTTAGTCACGGGACTCAGAATCTCCTATCCTTATAGGGGGAGCCTAATTATAGTATTAACGAACCAAAATGGGTATCTAAATGGACTTTCGGTGCTGTAGGTCAAAGAATACTGAACAACACTTTATAAGGACCGGAAATTCTTACTCTTGGAAATAAATTTATACCCTTTTGTACACCCTTATTGGGTTACTCACGGGACTCGAAATCTCCTATCCTTATAGTGGGAGCCTAATTATAGTATTAACGAACCAAAATGGGTATCTAAATGGACTTTCGGGTGCTGTAGGTCAAAGAATACTGAACAGCACTTTATAAAGGCTGGAAATTCTTACTCTTGGAAATAAATTTATAGCCTTTTTTACACCCTTGTTGGGTTAGTCACGGGACTCGGAATCTCCTATCCTTATAGGGGGAGCCTAATTATAGTATTAACCAACCAAAATGGGTATCTAAATGGACTTTCGGGTGCTGTAGGGCAAAGAATACTGAACAGCACTTTATAAAGGCTGGAAATTCTTACTCTTGGAAATAAATTTATACCCTTTTGTACACCCTTATTGGGTTAGTCACGGGACTCGGAATCTCCTATCCTTATAGGGGGATCCTAATTATAGTATTAACGAACCAAAATGGGTATTCAAATGGACTTTCGGGTGCTGTAGGTCAAAGAATACTGAACAGCACTTTATAAAGGCTGGAAATTCTTACTCTTGGAAATAAATTTATAGCCTTTTGTACACCCTTATTGGGTTAGTCACGGGACTCGGAATATCCTATCCTTATAGGGGAAGCCTAATTATAGTATTAACGAACTAAAATGGGTATCTAAATGGACTTTCAGGTGCTGTAGGTCAAAGAACACTGAACAACACTTTATAAAGGCTGGAAATTCTTACTCTTGGAAGTAAATTTATAGCTTTTTGTACACCCTTGTTGGGTTAGTCTCGGGACTCGGAATCTCCTATCCTTATAGGGGGAGCCTAATTATAGTATTAACGAACCAAAATGGGTATCTAAATGGACTTTCGGGTGCTGTAGGTCAAAGAATACTGAACAGCACTTTATAAAGGCTGGAAATTCTTACTCTTGAAAATAAATTTATAGCCTTTTGTACACCCTTGTTGGGTTAGTCTCGGGACTCGGAATCTCCTATCCTTATAGGGGGAGCCTAATTATAGTATTAACAAACCAAAATGGGTATCTAAATGGACTTTCGGGTGCCGTAGAGCAAAGAATACTGAACAGCACTTTATAAAGGCTGGAAATTCTTACTCTTGGAAATAAATTTATACCCTTTTGTACACCCTTATTGGGTTAGTCACGGGACTCGGAATCTCCTATCCTTATAGGGGGATCCTAATTATAGTATTAACCAACCAAAATGGGTATCTAAATGGACTTTCGGGTGCTGTAGGGCAAAGAATACTGAACAGCACTTTATAAAGGCTGGAAATTCTTACTCTTGGAAATAAATTTATACCCTTTTGTACACCCTTATTGGGTTAGTCACGGGACTCGGAATCTCCTATCCTTATAGGGGGATCCTAATTATAGTATTAACGAACCAAAATGGGTATTCAAATGGACTTTCGGGTGCTGTAGGTCAAAGAATACTGAACAGCACTTTATAAAGGCTGGAAATTCTTACTCTTGAAAATAAATTTATAGCCTTTTGTACACCCTTGTTGGGTTAGTCACGGGACTCGGAATCTCATATCCTTATAGGGGGAGCCTAATTATAGTATTAACGAACCAAAATGGGTATATAAATGGACTTTCGGGTGCTGTAGGTCAAAGAATACTGAACAGCACTTTATAAAGGCTGGAAATTCTTACTCTTAAAAATAAATTTATAGCCTTTTTTACACCCTTGTTGGGTTAGTCACGGGACTCGGAATCTCCTATCCTTATAGGGGGAGCCTAATTACAGTATTAACGAACCAAAATAGGTATCTAAATGGACTTTCGGGTGCTGTAGGGCAAAGTATACTAAACAACACTTTATAAAGGCTGGAAATTCTTACTCTTGGAAATAAATTTATACCCTTTTGTACACCCTTATTGGGTTAGTCACGGGACTCGGAATCTCCTATCCTTATAGGGGGAGCCTAATTATAGTATTAACGAACCAAAATGGGTATCTAAATGGACTTTCGGGTGCTGTAGGTCAAAGAATACTGAACAGCACTTTATAAAGGCTGGATATTCTTACTCTTGGAAATAAATTTATAGCCTTTTTTACACCCTTGTTGGGTTAGTCACGGTACTCGGAATCTCCTATCCTTATAGGGGGAGCCTAATTATAGTATTAGCGAACCAAAATGGGTATCTAAATGGACTTTCGGGTGCTGTAGGGCAAAGAATACTGAACAGCACTTTATAAAGGCTGGAAATTCTTACTCTTGGAAATAAATTTATAGCCTTTTGTAAACCCTTGTTGGGTTAGTCACGGGACTCAGAATCTCCTATCCTTATAGGGGGGGCCTAATTATAGTATTAACGAACCAAAATGGGTATCTAAATGGACTTTCGGTGCTGTAGGTCAAAGAATACTGAACAACACTTTATAAAGACTGGAAATTCTTACTCTTGGAAATAAATTTATACCCTTTTGTACACCCTTATTGGGTTACTCACGGGACTCGAAATCTCCTATCCTTATAGTGGGAGCCTAATTATAGTATTAACGAACCAAAATGGGTATCTAAATGGACTTTCGGGTGCTGTAGGTCAAAGAATACTGAACAGCACTTTATAAAGGCTGGAAATTCTTACTCTTGGAAATAAATTTATAGCCTTTTTTACACCCTTGTTGGGTTAGTCACGGGACTCGGAATCTCCTATCCTTATAGGGGGAGCCTAATTATAGTATTAACCAACCAAAATGGGTATCTAAATGGACTTTCGGGTGCTGTAGGGCAAAGAATACTGAACAGCACTTTATAAAGGCTGGAAATTCTTACTCTTGGAAATAAATTTATACCCTTTTGTACACCCTTATTGGGTTAGTCACGGGACTCGGAATCTCCTATCCTTATAGGGGGATCCTAATTATAGTATTAACGAACCAAAATGGGTATTCAAATGGACTTTCGGGTGCTGTAGGTCAAAGAATACTGAACAGCACTTTATAAAGGCTGGAAATTCTTACTCTTGAAAATAAATTTATAGCCTTTTGTACACCCTTGTTGGGTTAGTCACGGGACTCGGAATCTCATATCCTTATAGGGGGAGCCTAATTATAGTATTAACGAACCAAAATGGGTATATAAATGGACTTTCGGGTGCTGTAGGTCAAAGAATACTGAACAGCACTTTATAAAGGCTGGAAATTCTTACTCTTAAAAATAAATTTATAGCCTTTTTTACACCCTTGTTGGGTTAGTCACGGGACTCGGAATCTCCTATCCTTATAGGGGGAGCCTAATTACAGTATTAACGAACCAAAATAGGTATCTAAATGGACTTTCGGGTGCTGTAGGGCAAAGTATACTAAACAGCACTTTATAAAGGCTGGAAATTCTTACTCTTGGAAATAAATTTATACCCTTTTGTACACCCTTATTGGGTTAGTCTCGGGACTCGGAATCTCCTATCCTTATAGGGGGAGCCTAATTATAGTATTAACGAACCAAAATGGGTATCTAAATGGACTTTCGGGTGCTGTAGGTCAAAGAATACTGAACAGCACTTTATAAAGGCTGGAAATTCTTACTCTTGAAAATAAATTTATAGCCTTTTGTACACCCTTGTTGGGTTAGTCTCGGGACTCGGAATCTCCTATCCTTATAGGGGGAGCCTAATTATAGTATTAACAAACCAAAATGGGTATCTAAATGGACTTTCGGGTGCCGTAGAGCAAAGAATACTGAACAGCACTTTATAAAGGCTGGAAATTCTTACTCTTGGAAATAAATTTATACCCTTTTGTACACCCTTATTGGGTTAGTCACGGGACTCGGAATCTCCTATCCTTATAGGGGGATCCTAATTATAGTATTAACCAACCAAAATGGGTATCTAAATGGACTTTCGGGTGCTGTAGGGCAAAGAATACTGAACAGCACTTTATAAAGGCTGGAAATTCTTACTCTTGGAAATAAATTTATAGCCTTTTTTACACCCTTGTTGGGTTAGTCACGGTACTCGGAATCTCCTATCCTTATAGGGGGAGCCTAATTATAGTATTAGCGAACCAAAATGGGTATCTAAATGGACTTTCGGGTGCTGTAGGGCAAAGAATACTGAACAGCACTTTATAAAGGCTGGAAATTCTTACTCTTGGAAATAAATTTATAGCCTTTTGTAAACCCTTGTTGGGTTAGTCACGGGACTCAGAATCTCCTATCCTTATAGGGGGGGCCTAATTATAGTATTAACGAACCAAAATGGGTATCTAAATGGACTTTCGGTGCTGTAGGTCAAAGAATACTGAACAACACTTTATAAAGACTGGAAATTCTTACTCTTGGAAATAAATTTATACCCTTTTGTACACCCTTATTGGGTTACTCACGGGACTCGAAATCTCCTATCCTTATAGTGGGAGCCTAATTATAGTATTAACGAACCAAAATGGGTATCTAAATGGACTTTCGGGTGCTGTAGGTCAAAGAATACTGAACAGCACTTTATAAAGGCTGGAAATTCTTACTCTTGGAAATAAATTTATAGCCTTTTTTACACCCTTGTTGGGTTAGTCACGGGACTCGGAATCTCCTATCCTTATAGGGGGAGCCTAATTATAGTATTAACCAACCAAAATGGGTATCTAAATGGACTTTCGGGTGCTGTAGGGCAAAGAATACTGAACAGCACTTTATAAAGGCTGGAAATTCTTACTCTTGGAAATAAATTTATACCCTTTTGTACACCCTTATTGGGTTAGTCACGGGACTCGGAATCTCCTATCCTTATAGGGGGATCCTAATTATAGTATTAACGAACCAAAATGGGTATTCAAATGGACTTTCGGGTGCTGTAGGTCAAAGAATACTGAACAGCACTTTATAAAGGCTGGAAATTCTTACTCTTGAAAATAAATTTATAGCCTTTTGTACACCCTTGTTGGGTTAGTCACGGGACTCGGAATCTCATATCCTTATAGGGGGAGCCTAATTATAGTATTAACGAACCAAAATGGGTATATAAATGGACTTTCGGGTGCTGTAGGTCAAAGAATACTGAACAGCACTTTATAAAGGCTGGAAATTCTTACTCTTAAAAATAAATTTATAGCCTTTTTTACACCCTTGTTGGGTTAGTCACGGGACTCGGAATCTCCTATCCTTATAGGGGGAGCCTAATTACAGTATTAACGAACCAAAATAGGTATCTAAATGGACTTTCGGGTGCTGTAGGGCAAAGTATACTAAACAACACTTTATAAAGGCTGGAAATTCTTACTCTTGGAAATAAATTTATACCCTTTTGTACACCCTTATTGGGTTAGTCACGGGACTCGGAATCTCCTATCCTTATAGGGGGAGCCTAATTATAGTATTAACGAACCAAAATGGGTATCTAAATGGACTTTCGGGTGCTGTAGGTCAAAGAATACTGAACAGCACTTTATAAAGGCTGGATATTCTTACTCTTGGAAATAAATTTATAGCCTTTTTTACACCCTTGTTGGGTTAGTCACGGTACTCGGAATCTCCTATCCTTATAGGGGGAGCCTAATTATAGTATTAGCGAACCAAAATGGGTATCTAAATGGACTTTCGGGTGCTGTAGGGCAAAGAATACTGAACAGCACTTTATAAAGGCTGGAAATTCTTACTCTTGGAAATAAATTTATAGCCTTTTGTAAACCCTTGTTGGGTTAGTCACGGGACTCAGAATCTCCTATCCTTATAGGGGGGGCCTAATTATAGTATTAACGAACCAAAATGGGTATCTAAATGGACTTTCGGTGCTGTAGGTCAAAGAATACTGAACAACACTTTATAAAGACTGGAAATTCTTACTCTTGGAAATAAATTTATACCCTTTTGTACACCCTTATTGGGTTACTCACGGGACTCGAAATCTCCTATCCTTATAGTGGGAGCCTAATTATAGTATTAACGAACCAAAATGGGTATCTAAATGGACTTTCGGGTGCTGTAGGTCAAAGAATACTGAACAGCACTTTATAAAGGCTGGAAATTCTTACTCTTGGAAATAAATTTATAGCCTTTTTTACACCCTTGTTGGGTTAGTCACGGGACTCGGAATCTCCTATCCTTATAGGGGGAGCCTAATTATAGTATTAACCAACCAAAATGGGTATCTAAATGGACTTTCGGGTGCTGTAGGGCAAAGAATACTGAACAGCACTTTATAAAGGCTGGAAATTCTTACTCTTGGAAATAAATTTATACCCTTTTGTACACCCTTATTGGGTTAGTCACGGGACTCGGAATCTCCTATCCTTATAGGGGGATCCTAATTATAGTATTAACGAACCAAAATGGGTATTCAAATGGACTTTCGGGTGCTGTAGGTCAAAGAATACTGAACAGCACTTTATAAAGGCTGGAAATTCTTACTCTTGAAAATAAATTTATAGCCTTTTGTACACCCTTGTTGGGTTAGTCACGGGACTCGGAATCTCATATCCTTATAGGGGGAGCCTAATTATAGTATTAACGAACCAAAATGGGTATATAAATGGACTTTCGGGTGCTGTAGGTCAAAGAATACTGAACAGCACTTTATAAAGGCTGGAAATTCTTACTCTTAAAAATAAATTTATAGCCTTTTTTACACCCTTGTTGGGTTAGTCACGGGACTCGGAATCTCCTATCCTTATAGGGGGAGCCTAATTACAGTATTAACGAACCAAAATAGGTATCTAAATGGACTTTCGGGTGCTGTAGGGCAAAGTATACTAAACAGCACTTTATAAAGGCTGGAAATTCTTACTCTTGGAAATAAATTTATACCCTTTTGTACACCCTTATTGGGTTAGTCACGGGACTCGGAATCTCCTATCCTTATAGGGGGAGCCTAATTATAGTATTAACGAACCAAAATGGGTATCTAAATGGACTTTCGGGTGCTGTAGGTCAAAGAATACTGAACAGCACTTTATAAAGGCTGGATATTCTTACTCTTGGAAATAAATTTATAGCCTTTTTTACACCCTTGTTGGGTTAGTCACGGTACTCGGAATCTCCTATCCTTATAGGGGGAGCCTAATTATAGTATTAGCGAACCAAAATGGGTATCTAAATGGACTTTCGGGTGCTGTAGGGCAAAGAATACTGAACAGCACTTTATAAAGGCTGGAAATTCTTACTCTTGGAAATAAATTTATAGCCTTTTGTAAACCCTTGTTGGGTTAGTCACGGGACTCAGAATCTCCTATCCTTATAGGGGGAGCCTAATTATAGTATTAACGAACCAAAATGGGTATCTAAATGGACTTTCGGTGCTGTAGGTCAAAGAATACTGAACAACACTTTATAAAGACTGGAAATTCTTACTCTTGGAAATAAATTTATACCCTTTTGTACACCCTTATTGGGTTACTCACGGGACTCGAAATCTCCTATCCTTATAGTGGGAGCCTAATTATAGTATTAACGAACCAAAATGGGTATCTAAATGGACTTTCGGGTGCTGTAGGTCAAAGAATACTGAACAGCACTTTATAAAGGCTGGAAATTCTTACTCTTGGAAATAAATTTATAGCCTTTTTTACACCCTTGTTGGGTTAGTCACGGGACTCGGAATCTCCTATCCTTATAGGGGGAGCCTAATTATAGTATTAACCAACCAAAATGGGTATCTAAATGGACTTTCGGGTGCTGTAGGGCAAAGAATACTGAACAGCACTTTATAAAGGCTGGAAATTCTTACTCTTGGAAATAAATTTATACCCTTTTGTACACCCTTATTGGGTTAGTCACGGGACTCGGAATCTCCTATCCTTATAGGGGGATCCTAATTATAGTATTAACGAACCAAAATGGGTATTCAAATGGACTTTCGGGTGCTGTAGGTCAAAGAATACTGAACAGCACTTTATAAAGGCTGGAAATTCTTACTCTTGAAAATAAATTTATAGCCTTTTGTACACCCTTGTTGGGTTAGTCTCGGGACTCGGAATCTCCTATCCTTATAGGGGGAGCCTAATTATAGTATTAACAAACCAAAATGGGTATCTAAATGGACTTTCGGGTGCCGTAGAGCAAAGAATACTGAACAGCACTTTATAAAGGCTGGAAATTCTTACTCTTGGAAATAAATTTATAGCCTTTTGTACACCCTTGTTGGGTTAGTCACGGGACTCGGAATCTCATATCCTTATAGGGGGAGCCTAATTATAGTATTAACGAACCAAAATGGGTATATAAATGGACTTTCGGGTGCTGTAGGTCAAAGAATACTGAACACCACTTTATAAAGGCTGGAAATTCTTACTCTTGAAAATAAATTTATAGCCTTTTTTACACCCTTGTTGGGTTAGTCACGGGACTCGGAATCTCCTATCCTTATAGGGGGAGCCTAATTACAGTATTAACGAACCAAAATAGGTATCTAAATGGACTTTCGGGTGCTGTAGGGCAAAGTATACTAAACAGCACTTTATAAAGGCTGGAAATTCTTACTCTTGGAAATAAATTTATACCCTTTTGTACACCCTTATTGGGTTAGTCACGGGACTCGGAATCTCCTATCCTTATAGGGGGAGCCTAATTATAGTATTAACGAACCAAAATGGGTATCTAAATGGACTTTCGGGTGCTGTAGGTCAAAGAATACTGAACAGCACTTTATAAAGGCTGGAAATTCTTACTCTTGAAAATAAATTTATAGCCTTTTGTACACCCTTGTTGGGTTAGTCTCGGGACTCGGAATCTCCTATCCTTATAGGGGGAGCCTAATTATAGTATTAACAAACCAAAATGGGTATCTAAATGGACTTTCGGGTGCCGTAGAGCAAAGAATACTGAACAGCACTTTATAAAGGCTGGAAATTCTTACTCTTGGAAATAAATTTATAGCCTTTTGTACACCCTTGTTGGGTTAGTCACGGGACTCGGAATCTCATATCCTTATAGGGGGAGCCTAATTATATTATTAACGAACCAAAATGGGTATATAAATGGACTTTCGGGTGCTGTAGGTCAAAGAATACTGAACACCACTTTATAAAGGCTGGAAATTCTTACTCTTGAAAATAAATTTATAGCCTTTTTTACACCCTTGTTGGGTTAGTCACGGGACTCGGAATCTCCTATCCTTATAGGGGGAGCCTAATTACAGTATTAACGAACCAAAATAGGTATCTAAATGGACTTTCGGGTGCTGTAGGGCAAAGTATACTAAACAGCACTTTATAAAGGCTGGAAATTCTTACTCTTGGAAATAAATTTATACCCTTTTGTACACCCTTATTGGGTTAGTCACGGGACTCGGAATCTCCTATCCTTATAGGGGGAGCCTAATTATAGTATTAACGAACCAAAATGGGTATCTAAATGGACTTTCGGGTGCTGTAGGTCAAAGAATACTGAACAGCACTTTATAAAGGCTGGAAATTCTTACTCTTGAAAATAAATTTATAGCCTTTTGTACACCCTTGTTGGGTTAGTCTCGGGACTCGGAATCTCCTATCCTTATAGGGGGAGCCTAATTATAGTATTAACAAACCAAAATGGGTATCTAAATGGACTTTCGGGTGCCGTAGAGCAAAGAATACTGAACAGCACTTTATAAAGGCTGGAAATTCTTACTCTTGGAAATAAATTTATAGCCTTTTGTACACCCTTGTTGGGTTAGTCACGGGACTCGGAATCTCATATCCTTATAGGGGGAGCCTAATTATAGTATTAACGAACCAAAATGGGTATATAAATGGACTTTCGGGTGCTGTAGGTCAAAGAATACTGAACACCACTTTATAAAGGCTGGAAATTCTTACTCTTGAAAATAAATTTATAGCCTTTTTTACACCCTTGTTGGGTTAGTCACGGGACTCGGAATCTCCTATCCTTATAGGGGGAGCCTAATTACAGTATTAACGAACCAAAATAGGTATCTAAATGGACTTTCGGGTGCTGTAGGGCAAAGTATACTAAACAGCACTTTATAAAGGCTGGAAATTCTTACTCTTGGAAATAAATTTATAGCCTTTTGTACACCCTTGTTGGGTTAGTCACGGGACTCGGAATCTCATATCCTTATAGGGGGAGCCTAATTATAGTATTAACAAACCAAAATGGGTATCTAAATGGACTTTCGGGTGCTGTAGGGCAAAGAATACTGAACAGCACTTTATAAAGGCTGGAAATTCTTACTCTTGGAAATAAATTTATACCCTTTTGTACACCCTTATTGGGTTAGTCACGGGACTCGGAATCTCATATCCTTATAGGGGGAGCCTAATTATAGTATTAACAAACCAAAATGGGTATCTAAATGGACTTTCGGGTGCCGTAGAGCAAAGAATACTGAACAGCACTTTATAAAGGCTGGAAATTCTTACTCTTGGAAATAAATTTATAGCCTTTTGTACACCCTTGTTGGGTTAGTCACGGGACTCGGAATCTCATATCCTTATAGGGGGAGCCTAATTATAGTATTAACCAACCAAAATGGGTATCTAAATGGACTTTCGGGTGCTGTAGGGCAAAGAATACTGAACAGCACTTTATAAAGGCTGGAAATTCTTACTCTTGGAAATAAATTTATACCCTTTTGTACACCCTTATTGGGTTAGTCACGGGACTCGGAATCTCATATCCTTATAGGGGGAGCCTAATTATAGTATTAACGAACCAAAATGGGTATATAAATGGACTTTCGGGTGCTGTAGGTCAAAGAATACTGAACACCACTTTATAAAGGCTGGAAATTCTTACTCTTGAAAATAAATTTATAGCCTTTTTTACACCCTTGTTGGGTTAGTCACGGGACTCGGAATCTCCTATCCTTATAGGGGGAGCCTAATTATAGTATTAACCAAACAAAATGGGTATCTAAATGGACTTTCGGGTGCTGTAGGGCAAAGAATACTGAACAGCACTTTATAAAGGCTGGAAATTCTTACTCTTGGAAATAAATTTATAGCCTTTTGTACACCCTTGTTGGGTTAGTCACGGGACTCGGAATCTCATATCCTTATAGGGGGAGCCTAATTATAGTATTAACGAACCAAAATGGGTATATAAATGGACTTTCGGGTGCTGTAGGTCAAAGAATACTGAACACCACTTTATAAAGGCTGGAAATTCTTACTCTTGAAAATAAATTTATAGCCTTTTTTACACCCTTGTTGGGTTAGTCACGGGACTCGGAATCTCCTATCCTTATAGGGGGAGCCTAATTACAGTATTAACGAACCAAAATAGGTATCTAAATGGACTTTCGGGTGCTGTAGGGCAAAGTATACTAAACAGCACTTTATAAAGGCTGGAAATTCTTACTCTTGGAAATAAATTTATACCCTTTTGTACACCCTTATTGGGTTAGTCACGGGACTCGGAATCTCCTATCCTTATAGGGGGAGCCTAATTATAGTATTAACGAACCAAAATGGGTATCTAAATGGACTTTCGGGTGCTGTAGGTCAAAGAATACTGAACAGCACTTTATAAAGGCTGGAAATTCTTACTCTTGAAAATAAATTTATAGCCTTTTGTACACCCTTGTTGGGTTAGTCTCGGGACTCGGAATCTCCTATCCTTATAGGGGGAGCCTAATTATAGTATTAACAAACCAAAATGGGTATCTAAATGGACTTTCGGGTGCCGTAGAGCAAAGAATACTGAACAGCACTTTATAAAGGCTGGAAATTCTTACTCTTGGAAATAAATTTATAGCCTTTTGTACACCCTTGTTGGGTTAGTCACGGGACTCGGAATCTCATATCCTTATAGGGGGAGCCTAATTATAGTATTAACGAACCAAAATGGGTATATAAATGGACTTTCGGGTGCTGTAGGTCAAAGAATACTGAACACCACTTTATAAAGGCTGGAAATTCTTACTCTTGAAAATAAATTTATAGCCTTTTTTACACCCTTGTTGGGTTAGTCACGGGACTCGGAATCTCCTATCCTTATAGGGGGAGCCTAATTACAGTATTAACGAACCAAAATAGGTATCTAAATGGACTTTCGGGTGCTGTAGGGCAAAGTATACTAAACAGCACTTTATAAAGGCTGGAAATTCTTACTCTTGGAAATAAATTTATACCCTTTTGTACACCCTTATTGGGTTAGTCACGGGACTCGGAATCTCCTATCCTTATAGGGGGAGCCTAATTATAGTATTAACGAACCAAAATGGGTATCTAAATGGACTTTCGGGTGCTGTAGGTCAAAGAATACTGAACAGCACTTTATAAAGGCTGGATATTCTTACTCTTGGAAATAAATTTATAGCCTTTTTTACACCCTTGTTGGGTTAGTCATGGTACTCGGAATCTCCTATCCTTATAGGGGGAGCCTAATTATAGTATTAGCGAACCAAAATGGGTATCTAAATGGACTTTCGGGTGCTGTAGGGCAAAGAATACTGAACAGCACTTTATAAAGGCTGGAAATTCTTACTCTTGGAAATAAATTTATACCCTTTTGTACACCCTTATTGGGTTAGTCACGGGACTCGGAATCTCCTATTCTTATAGGGGGAGCCTAATTATAGTATTAACGAACCAAAATGGGTATTCAAATGGACTTTCGGGTGCTGTAGGTCAAAGAATACTGAACAGCACTTTATAAAGGCTGGAAATTCTTACTCTTGGAAATAAATTTATAGCCTTTTGTACACCCTTATTGGGTTAGTCACGGGACTCGGAATATCCTATCCTTATAGGGGAAGCCTAATTATAGTATTAACGAACTAAAATGGGTATCTAAATGGACTTTCAGGTGTTGTAGGTCAAAGAACACTGAACAACACTTTATAAAGGCTGGAAATTCTTACTCTTGGAAATAAATTTATAGCTTTTTGTACACCCTTGTTGGGTTAGTCTCGGGACTCGGAATCTCCTATCCTTATAGGGGGAGCCTAATTATAGTATTAACGAACCAAAATGGGTATCTAAATGGACTTTCGGGTGCTCTAGGGCAAAGAATACTGAACAGCACTTTATAAAGGCTGGAAATTCTTACTCTTGGAAATAAATTTATAGCCTTTTGTACACCCTTGTTGGGTTAGTCACGGGACTCGGAATCTCCTATCCTTATAGGGGGAGCCTAATTATAGTATTAACGAACCAAAATGGGTATATAAATGGACTTTCGGGTGCTGTAGGTCAAAGAATACTGAACAGCACTTTATAAAGGCTGGAAATTCTTACTCTTGGACATAAATTTATAGCCTTTTTTACACCCTTGTTGGGTTAGTCACGGGACTCGGAATCTCCTATCCTTATAGGGGGAGCCTAATTATAGTATTAACGAACCAAAATAGGTATCTAAATGGACTTTCGGGTGCTGTAGGGCAAAGTATACTGAACAGCACTTTATAAAGGGTGGAAATTCTTACTCTTGGAAATAAATTTATACCCTTTTGTACACCCTTATTGGGTTAGTCACGGGACTCGGAATCTCCTATCCTTATAGGGGGAGCCTAATTATAGTATTAACGAACCAAAATGGGTATCTAAATGGACTTTCGGGTGCTGTAGGTCAAAGAATACTGAACAGCACTTTATAAAGGCTGGAAATTCTTACTCTTGGAAATAAATTTATAGCCTTTTTTACACCCTTGTTGGGTTAGTCACGGGACTCGGAATCTCCTATCCTTATAGGGGGAGCCTAATTATAGTATTAACGAACCAAAATGGGTATCTAAATGGACTTTCGGGTGCTGTAGGGCAAAGAATACTGAACAGCACTTTATAAAGGCTGGATATTCTTACTCTTGAAAAAAAATTTATAGCCTTTTGTACACCCTTATTGGGTTAGTCACGGGACTCGGAATATCCTATCCTTATAGGGGAAGCCTAATTATAGTATTAACGAACTAAAATGGGTATCTAAATGGACTTTCAGGTGCTGTAGGTCAAAGAATACTGAACAACACTTTATAAAGGCTGGAAATTCTTACTCTTGGATATAAATTTATAGCCTTTTGTACACCCTTGTTGGGTTAGTCTCGGGACTCGGAATCTCCTATCCTTATAGGGGGAGCCTAGTTATAGTATTAACGAACCAAAATGGGTATCTAAATGGACTTTCGGGTGATGCAGGTCAATGAATACTGAACATCACTTTATAAAGGCTGGAAATTCTTACTCTTGGAAATAAATTTATAGCCTTTTGTACACCCTTGTTGGGTTAGTCACGGGACTCGGAATCTCATATCCTTATAGGGGGAGCCTAATTATAGTATTAACGAACCAAAATGGGTATATAAATGGACTTTCGGGTGCTGTAGGTCAAAGAATACTGAACACCACTTTATAAAGGCTGGAAATTCTTACTCTTGAAAATAAACTTATAGCCTTTTTTACACCCTTGTTGGGTTAGTCACGGGACTCGGAATCTCCTATCCTTATAGGGGGAGCCTAATTACAGTATTAACGAACCAAAATAGGTATCTAAATGGACTTTCGGGTGCTGTAGGTCAAAGAATACTGAACACCACTTTATAAAGGCTGGAAATTCTTACTCTTGGAAATAAATTTATACCCTTTTGTACACCCTTATTGGGTTAGTCACGGGACTCGGAATCTCCTATCCTTATAGGGGGAGCCTAATTATAGTATTAACGAACCAAAATGGGTATCTAAATGGACTTTCGGGTGCTGTAGGTCAAAGAATACTGAACAGCACTTTATAAAGGCTGGATATTCTTACTCTTGGAAATAAATTTATAGCCTTTTTTACACCCTTGTTGGGTTAGTCATGGTACTCGGAATCTCCTATCCTTATAGGGGGAGCCTAATTATAGTATTAGCGAACCAAAATGGGTATCTAAATGGACTTTCGGGTGCTGTAGGGCAAAGAATACTGAACAGCACTTTATAAAGGCTGGAAATTCTTACTCTTGGAAATAAATTTATACCCTTTTGTACACCCTTATTGGGTTAGTCACGGGACTCGGAATCTCCTATTCTTATAGGGGGAGCCTAATTATAGTATTAACGAACCAAAATGGGTATTCAAATGGACTTTCGGGTGCTGTAGGTCAAAGAATACTGAACAGCACTTTATAAAGGCTGGAAATTCTTACTCTTGGAAATAAATTTATAGCCTTTTGTACACCCTTATTGGGTTAGTCACGGGACTCGGAATATCCTATCCTTATAGGGGAAGCCTAATTATAGTATTAACGAACTAAAATGGGTATCTAAATGGACTTTCAGGTGTTGTAGGTCAAAGAACACTGAACAACACTTTATAAAGGCTGGAAATTCTTACTCTTGGAAATAAATTTATAGCTTTTTGTACACCCTTGTTGGGTTAGTCTCAGGACTCGGAATCCCCTATCCTTATAGGGGGAGCCTAATTATAGTATTAATGAACCAAAATGGGTATCTAAATGGACTTTCGGGTGCTCTAGGGCAAAGAATACTGAACAGCACTTTATAAAGGCTGGAAATTCTTACTCTTGGAAATAAATTTATAGCCTTTTGTACACCCTTGTTGGGTTAGTCACGGGACTCGGAATCTCCTATCCTTATAGGGGGAGCCTAATTATAGTATTAACGAACCAAAATGGGTATATAAATGGACTTTCGGGTGCTGTAGGTCAAAGAATACTGAACAGCACTTTATAAAGGCTGGAAATTCTTACTCTTGGACATAAATTTATAGCCTTTTTTACACCCTTGTTGGGTTAGTCACGGGACTCGGAATCTCCTATCCTTATAGGGGGAGCCTAATTATAGTATTAACGAACCAAAATAGGTATCTAAATGGACTTTCGGGTGCTGTAGGGCAAAGTATACTGAACAGCACTTTATAAAGGGTGGAAATTCTTACTCTTGGAAATAAATTTATACCCTTTTGTACACCCTTATTGGGTTAGTCACGGGACTCGGAATCTCCTATCCTTATAGGGGGAGCCTAATTATAGTATTAACGAACCAAAATGGGTATCTAAATGGACTTTCGGGTGCTGTAGGTCAAAGAATACTGAACAGCACTTTATAAAGGCTGGAAATTCTTACTCTTGGAAATAAATTTATAGCCTTTTTTACACCCTTGTTGGGTTAGTCACGGGACTCGGAATCTCCTATCCTTATAGGGGGAGCCTAATTATAGTATTAACGAACCAAAATGGGTATCTAAATGGACTTTCGGGTGCTGTAGGGCAAAGAATACTGAACAGCACTTTATAAAGGCTGGAAATTCTTACTCTTGGAAATAAATTTATACCCTTTTGTACACCCTTATTGGGTTAGTCACGGGACTCGGAATCTCCTATCCTTATAGGGGGAGCCTAATTATAGTATTAGCGAACCAAAATGGGTATCTAAATGGACTTTCGGGTGCTGTAGGTCAAAGAATACTGAACAGCACTTTATAAAGGCTGGATATTCTTACTCTTGAAAAAAAATTTATAGCCTTTTGTACACCCTTATTGGGTTAGTCACGGGACTCGGAATATCCTATCCTTATAGGGGAAGCCTAATTATAGTATTAACGAACTAAAATGGGTATCTAAATGGACTTTCAGGTGCTGTAGGTCAAAGAATACTGAACAACACTTTATAAAGGCTGGAAATTCTTACTCTTGGATATAAATTTATAGCCTTTTGTACACCCTTGTTGGGTTAGTCTCGGGACTCGGAATCTCCTATCCTTATAGGGGGAGCCTAGTTATAGTATTAACGAACCAAAATGGGTATCTAAATGGACTTTCGGGTGATGCAGGTCAATGAATACTGAACATCACTTTATAAAGGCTGGAAATTCTTACTCTTGGAAATAAATTTATAGCCTTTTGTACACCCTTTTTGGGTTAGTCACGGGACTCGGAATCTCCTATCCTTATAGGGGGAGCCTAATTATAGTATTTACGAACCAAAATGGGTATATAAATGGACTTTCGGGTGCTGTAGGTCAAAGAATACTGAACAGCACTTTATAAAGGCTGGAAATTCTTACTCTTGGAAATAAATTTATAGCCTTTTGTACACCCTTGTAGGTCAAAGAATACTGAACAGCACTTAAACATGAAGACACATTCGACCAAACAGGAAGGGCGAAGGTGAGAATTCAAGGTCGAAGGTAGAGATCTAGAGGGCGAATGTGGGAGCTACACTGAAGAGATGTACATTCGTACCATAGTAGTGGGCGAATGTGGAAAAGTTCCACATTCGTACCTATGTCAGGGGCGAATGTGCAGCAGCTATAAAAGGATTTTGCTTGTTTGATAAGTAAGAACAGTTGGTAATAGTGTGTGTGTGTTAAGGTCAGGTTGCTCTCTAGATTAAGATTGTGTCAAAGTGTATAGATTAACTTGAAAAGGCTTTGTATTGAATGTTTTGAACAAGTTATCTATAAAATGTTGATTGAAAAGGTATTTCATGTGTTGTGATTTGCGTATTATCATTTTGTTCATTTCTAGGGTTTCCGCACCTAGAATTGTGACTTGTATGATCATATTTTCCTGTCTATTGCTAAAATTCTTCGTTTACAAAGTGGTATCAGAGCCATAGAGATCATACAACAACAAATTGATAATATCAGAACTGATTTGGACCCTATTTTGATCAAATTTTTTCTGTTTTTCAATAAAAATGGTTTTTGATACAATTTGAAGGTTTTGGATCAATTTTCGTGGATAAAATCAACATTTCCAAGAATTAAAGTTGTTCCAAATCAATTTCGAATCATAACCTGATAAAGATCATCAAAATCCATTAACTTTTGAAAATTTCAGATCAAAATAACCGTTTTTCAAAGTGTAACCGTTTTTTAAACTTGAATGGGTCGAATCTGGAGAGTATGGGGCGAACCTGGACTTTTTAGGGCGAACCTGGATTATTTCTGGACGAAAGTAGCCATTTTCAGGTCGAACCTAGGTTTGTTGTGTTGATGTTTTCACTTTCGGGTATCAATTTCTACCTTCGGGTCATCGGGGGTACGAAAGTGGGTTTTATTGGACGAAAGTGAGGTTAAGTGGTCGAAAGTGGAATTTATCATTCATATTCTACATTCGGGTCTCTATTTTGGGCGAAAGTGAATCTGGTTTATCCCAAATTTTGAAAATTTGTTAAGTTGTGTTTTAGACTCTGATTTTGATTCAAACTACTCCTAAAATGACCGACTAAGACTTTGTAACCATCAATTGTTGTTTTTATTCAATTCTTATTGGTTTTCACAAAGAATTAGGGTTCATCACTTTCAAACAATCGATTATCAATCATAAACAATGAAATATCCTAATTCTTTTCATATTCTCCCCCTAAAACTAATAAGGATTGAATCCTTGACAAAACAATTGGTATAAAATAGTCCAATAAGGTCCAGAATGAATCAGTTAGGGTTCGTAATGAAAAACCCCAATTGTGCCTTCAAAACTTGACCATTACCTGTAAAATTTCACTCAAAACGATCAGCTAATAGTAGGGAATAAGTTTATTGAATCAACAGAAACAGGGCAACAAGATCTTGGAGTTTTGAAAAATTTTGAAAAAATGCAGAATGAGGGTTCAAATGTGTGCAGGTGTTTATATAGAAGGCTACATCCGCCCGTTAGAAGTCGACGAATGTGAGAAGTTTCTACTTTCGACCAATTTAATGGCCCGAAAGTGAAAATGGTTTATTAAGAATTCACCTTCGTCCAAAACCAAAAGCACGAATGTATAAAATTTTCCACATTCGACCCATTTAAGGGGCGAATGTGAGATGGAAAATTTTAAAATTTTTACCAAATCACGAAATCAAATCCCGTTCAACATTTTTCAACACGTTAAGTCTCAAACTTGCATTATTTCAGTTTAGAATGATACAAAGCTCAGATGGTTTCATCAAATCTCAGAAATTGACCATCAAATACCGTCGGTTATCTAAAAATAACTCAGAAATGTAAAACTTTTGGTTTTTCTGAAATTTATATCAAAACACACCTAAAATCTTTTTGAGTTTTGTATCTTTTTGACAATGAAACTAAAATGCATAAAAGTAAATAAAGCAGTAAACATTTTGTGATATCCGGTAAGAGGATCATATCAGTTATTTGAGAAATCTGATCACAGCGTTGATCTATTTTGTTTTATATTATCACTAGAAACAGTATGTGACCCGGCAACTGCTGATATTGTGGTCCACATAAGCTCACATGCAGACTGTTATGCAGTGCTTTAAAATGATACGATTTAGGTGTATTATACTAACACGTTGTGGTTCCCACACACACAACATACCCCCGTATCAAGAAATTGCACAAAGCTTCCTCGTAACGCGTAATTATGCCAGAGTTATCCGTTTAGTTACAAGATATATAGCACAGAGGTGTACATGTCAGCAAACGAATGCAGCAAAGTAACATGTGCAGATATACAAGGTTGAGGCTGATATCAACTACTGATTTGCATCAGTAAATTGATACGATGTAATTATGATCTTTGATCAGTAATAACATGAAGTTCCTCAATTCGGTAACTTTCGGTTTTGGCATTAAAGCTCTTTTAGCAAATATTCTGATAAAACTAGGTCCGTAAATCAATACGACAAAAGTTTAACCAGAATATCCCGGATAACAATAACATAACGACCCAAAACCTCAGATTTTGGCAATCCTATCAAACGAAATTACGGTACTAAGACCATATGCCCATGAGGTGTTCAGCCACGAACGAGTAGTTCGTTATGTTTGTATCACTAATGCACGCAGTTATTAGTCTACGAAGCCTATCAGCACATCACACGTAATCAACACACGCCTCATATTACTTTACATATCTTTAGCCTGTGTCAGATCCCCACTGATGTACTATCATTTCCTCTTTTTATCCTGTAAATCATTTTCGATTTTTCTATTTTTATGGCTTTTTGAATTTTTCAATGTTTTTGATTTTTCTGATAAAAGACTTCCCCTAAAATGTAAAACATATTTTTGGGTTTTTGAATTTTTCTAAAAACTGTAAAAACTTTAAAGAAAACTTGTAAAAACTAAAAAGCGATAAACCGAGGTGATGATCAGTCCTGTTTTTCTTTTATATTGTTTACTTTAAAAGATACTCAAATCGGGATCTGTCAAAAGCTTTTGTAAACAAATCTGCACGTTGATAGTCAGTATGGATTTTGACCATATCTATCAATTCTTTAGCATAACAATCACGGATAAAGTGATACTTAATCCGGATATGTTTAGCTTTAGAATGATTACCCGTATCTTTAGTTAATGCGATCGCAGCTTCATTATCACAGTGTATAGGGGTTTTAAGAAACTGCAAACCATAATCCACCATCTGCTGAATCCAGAGAACTTGCGAACAGCAACTCGAGGCTGCAATGTACTCTGCTTCACAGGTAGACAATGCGACTGAAGTCTGCTTCTTATATTGCCAGGTGACTAACCTGCTCCCTAAAAACTGGCATCCAGCTGTCGTGGATTTGCTGTCCTTGTCACAGCCGCCCCAATCTGCATCACTAAATGCGATAAAGTCAAAATTATCGTCATTAGGGTACCAAAGTCCTCTCGAGGGACAACCCTTCAGATATCTAAGGATACGCTTGACCGCTGTCAGATGACTTTGTTTCGGCTTCGACTGAAAACGTGCGCAGAGACATGTGGCGAACATTATGTCTGGCCGAGATGCGGTAAGATACATCAGAGATCCGATGATTACTCTGTATGTAAACGGGTCCGTCAGCTCCCCCTTAGCGTCAACTCCAATCCCGTGATTAGGTTGAATCGGGGTATCCATCGGCTTGGAATCCTCCATCTGGAACCAGCTCAAGACTTCGGATACGTATTTGGTCTGGTGAATGAAGATCCCCGTTGGTCTTTGATCCACCTGCAAGCCGAGGAAAAACTGCATCTCCCCCATCGCACTCATTTCGAACTTTTCCTGCATAACACGTTCAAACTCCCTGCACAAAAGTTCGTTAGTTGAGCCATAAATAATATCATCAACATATATCTGGACTAGAAGCAAATCATCTCCTGTTTTCTTCGTGAACAGAGTACAGTCGAGCAATCCGCGTTTGAATCCTTTCGACATGAGGTACGTGCTCAGCTCCTCGTACCATTGGCGTGGAGCCTGGTGCAACCCGTACAGTGCTTTGTTCAAGACGTAAACCTTATCCCGGTGGATAGGATCTTCAAAGCCCGGTGGTTGACCGACGTAAACCTCCTCTTTGACTACTCCGTACAGAAAAGCACTTTTGACGTCCATCTGATACACCTTAAACTTTTTGTAGGAGGCAAACGCTAGAAACATTCGAATTGCCTCTATGCGCGCCACAGGTGCATAAATTTCATTATAGTCAATCCCCTCGATCTGATGAAAACCTTGTACTACTAATCTGGCTTTGTTCCGTACAATCACTCCTCTATCGTCTTTCTTACACTTAAACACCCACTTGGTACCAATCTTCTTCCGTCCTGGAGGTAAATCAGTGAGCGTCCAGACTCCCAACTTCTAAAATTGCAACAACTCCTCTTGCATCGCTTCAACCCAGGCATCGTCCAAAAGAGCTTCTTTATATGTCCGCGGCTCGACCTGCGAAACATAACATGCAAACGACCAATCATTCTGACAACCAGATTTTTGTATTTTAGCATATAAAGCTAAAGCACCAAAACTTTCTGGTGAATTGACACTTCTTAGCTGTCCTCTCGTCATTACACTTCTACCAGGGTCACCGATAACTTGCTCCAGCGCGTGAATACGGTGAATCCGAGATTCCGGATGTTCAGGTACAGTAACTCCCGTCTGAATAGTCAAGTTCTCTACTGCATCCAGATCATGACCCATGTTAGACGATGAAGCAACATCTGGATTTGGGTTCACTGGCGGTGCCTCTGTTGCATTTTCAAGAATAACTTCTTCGAAATCTCCATCATCTTCCGATTCTGAAGTATCTAAAATTGTGGAAGCCTCTTGAAACACTTCTTCCTCCGGTACAGGAACATTGGTATCATTAGAAGCTGTTGTAGGAGTTACGGTGATCGGACGCACCAATTGTGAAGTCGCTGCATTTTCACACTCGTAAAGTAATCGGATAACAGCCTTTTCAACCAAGTTATCTAGATTGAATGATTCAAAGAAATCTTTGTAATCAAACATCCAATCAGGACCATTTCCTTGCATGTTCTGAGTATACCGTTGAACTTCTACGTTTGACCAATCCTCCACCTGTCGAGTTCTTTTGTTGAATACCCGTTTGAGCGGGGTTGCATATCCAACAAAGTATCTCTCTTCAGCTTTCGGACTAAACTTCTCGCTTGGATTCAACATTGTGCACGGAGCCCCAAAAGGTTCTAGATACTCCAAGTTCGGCTTTCTTCGGTGTAACAACTCATAAGAAGTTTTGCCAAGCTTCTTCACCGTTAAAACCCGATTAAGTGTATAGTTCGCCGCATAAATCGCCTCATTCCAGAACATTACTGGAAGATTCGAGTCTGCTAGCATTGTTCTTGCCGCTTCTATTAGAGTCCTGTTTTTACGTTCAGCAACACCGTTCTGTTGAGGGGTATACGGAGCCGAGTATTCATGATGAATTCCTTTGCTTTCACAAAGTTCGTCCATCTTTGCATTTTTGAACTCCGTCCCATTATCACTCTCTCTTGATCTTTAGACCATAGATGTTTTCCAATCGAGTGAACAGAACTTTCAGATTATTAAAGGTGTCACTTTTCTGATGCAAACACATAACCCATGAAAATCTTGAATAATCGTCAGTGACAACTAAACAATAAAGCTCCCCAAGATGACTTTTGCGTTTGACAGGTCCGAATAGGTCCATGTGCAATCGCTCAAGCGGCATCTCAACAGAGTTAACTTTCTTCACTTTGTGGGATTGTCTGTGTTGCTTTCCTTTCTTACAGCTCGCGCACTTGTCATTCAAATGCAAGTGTTTAACGTTCACGCCGTCGACAAGCCCATTTTTCACTAAGTGGTTCATCTTTCTCAAATGAATATGCCCCATTCTTCTGTGCCACATTATTGATTCCTTCTCTGTAGCTTTCGATAAGAAACATGTCACTTGCCCCTGGGATGTCATTGCTTTGGACATATCAAGAATATAAAGATTGTTGACGCGAGGTGCCTTCAACATAACCCACTCTTTTGGAATTTCGAAGCCCGGTTTGAGAATGTAGCAAGATTTGTCATCAAAATAAACAGTAAATTGTTTGTCACATATTTGACTGACACTCAACAGATTATAATCGATCTGCTTCACATACGATATCCTCTCGAAACTCACAATACCATTACTCACGCTTCCTTCCATCGTGATATAACCTCCTTTGTTTCCGGCAAATGCAACGTACCCTCCATTTATATTCTTCACATCAAACAACAATGCTAAATCCCCTGTCATGTGGCCTGAAGCTCCACTATCAACAATCCAAAGACTGCTAATAGGGCCAACTGAAGCTCCCTGCACACATCAAGTAAACCTGTTAGTTCCTTCGGGGGACCCAAGCCTGAGTGGTCTTGGGTCTTTGAATATCACTTTTCAAAGAATCATTTACTTCAACATTTGGTTTTGGATCGATCTTTTTAGGATCATTCAAAACTTTTTCAATCTTTTCATTAGATTTTGAAGTTGAGGCTCCCGGAGTACCATTTGGTGTCCAAGATTGTTCCGAACGTTTCAAAATACGAATCTGAGATTTTGGGGTCTCATTCGTTTTCTTAACATCGTTCACAAATGAAACCTTCTTGGGTACCTTTTCTGATTTAACAGATTTAGGTCCAACATTTGACTTGACAGCAGGTTTTTGTGGAACCCTTTCTCTATCAGCCATTGTGTTCACCATTGGTTTTCTCCACGGTTTCTCCATGGCTATCCGGTTACGACGATCATAATGAAATGGACGATCATTCCTCTTTTGATAAAAGTTGTTTTGGTTATAAAATTGTTCTGTTTGAGGAACAAATCGTCTTTGTGGATTGTAATGATTATCAACCGGTTTCCTCATGGATTGCCTAACTTCAACTTCGTGCCTTTTGTGCCTCACGTACGGGCAGTGAGCAAGTAAATGCCCTCTCTCCCCGCACTTAAAGCATGCACGGTATTCTTCAAACACATTTTGAGCATTCGGCTGAGCGTATGTTCTGATAGGATATTGATCATCATACTGTCTACGCCTTAAACTCTCAGGAAGTGGACCCTTCGAGTAAGTTGGCTCATGAAAACCGTTTGCTTTGTGTTTCGGTTTAATGAATTGGGTGACATGAACCTTTGGTTCTTTTGGAACATCCAAAAACAGTTTCTTTAGAATTTCAGGTGGAATATCATTTGTCCTCTCATGTTTTGGAAACCATATGGTGCTCTCTTGCCAAATTTTATCGATTTTGGAATAGTTAGCAAACTTGATTGGATATTCCTCGTCAGAGATAATCTTATCGGATCCTTCCATCCGATAAAATACCTTGACTGGTTTGTCACTCATTTCCTTTTTAACCTCTTTCTTTTCAGACTTCTTATCACGATGTGCGTTAGCCATCGGATGAACATGCTGAGACGGTGACACTGGTTCATTCGTAATAATGTGATTTTCTTTTGGAATATCACACACATTATCACTTTTGTCACTCTCGGAGTCTGAATCATCATTTTCAACTGTTACTCCCTCATCATTCAAACCTAAAATCGGTCTCACATCGGAATGAGGATCACCAACACTAGAAGTATTGGATTCATTTTCCGATGCATAGTCTGATTTTACTGAGCTCTCCGGTGTCACTTGATGACAATTGTGATTTTCAAAAAGCACCGGAGATGGCACAGACTTATAACTTGTGGTTTGATCATCAATGATGTGGTCAACAACATAAGCAATATGCTTGTAACTTTCTAACTTCTTGTTGACCTTTTCAGCAAAACACTTGATGGTGGCCATTTCCAATTTAGTGTTTTCAAGTTCATTAATGTAATTGTTAATTGCTAATTGTTTTAATGAAAGAGTTTTCTTTAAATCAGAAATGTCCTTTTTGTATCCATCAAGTACTTTGTTAAAAGCAATCACTTCTTTGCGAGCAGATTGACAGTTAATCACCGCACTATCGCGTTGAATGCGAAGTTCTTTGTTTTCTTCTGTCAATCTGTCACAAGTTCCACAATATTTATCACTTGTAACATCAGTGCTAGATTCAGAACTTACCTGTTTTGGAGGATCTGTCATGGCCATTAAAGCGAAATGAGCTTCCTTCCCAGCTAAGAATTTTGAATAATCGATTCTGGTGAAGGCGTCATCCACTATGCAAGACTTCCTCGTCTTTAGAAAATCGGCTTCTGCCAACAATTGATCTATGTCATCATCCAAAGAAGTAACACTGGCCTCTGAGTCTGATTCGCTTTCTGAATCTGAATAAACTGACTCAGTTTCTTCAGGAACATCTGTGACCGAGTCAATCACCACTCCTGAACTTCTCTCTTCAGCCTGAACTTCAACAGTCTCAGTCTCCATATTCATCTATCCAACCGAATCCTCAACCTCACTCTCAGTTTCTTCATTTTGGCCAACTATCACCGACTCCTCAATATCAACCTGTTGTGCAACGCATGCCACATTCCCACCAGTGGTTATCTCCTCAACACCAATTTGCATGCCAGTCCAGTCAAACATTTCATCATTCTGTATCATCAAAGCTTGATTCTGATTGTTAGTCTGTGGCTGCTCATTTGGTGTAGTAATGGGTATAACTGTTCTGTTTGGGTTATTTGGTGATTGAGTTTGATTCTGGTTGGTAGTGTTTGGTTGTCTGTTTTGGTTGTTGTTAGAGGTGTTCTGTCGGTTTTGGTAATTGTTTTGGTTTTGATAGTTGTTGTTTTGGAAAGAAACTTGGTTTTGATTTTGGTTTTAAGATTGGCGGTTTTGGTAGTTTGAGTTGAATGGGTTTCTGTTACCTTGTTTAGGAGGCTGACTGCATTCTCTTTTGAAGTGTCCTTTACCTCCACATTTAAAGCATGTAACTTTCTCCTTGTTAAAACCATAAGTGGTGTTTGGAGAAGTACCCAAATCAGTCCTCCCGGTCTTTTCTATGAACTCGGTTGCCCTTATCATAATGCTTGCGAAAGCCCACTGAATGTTTATTAGCTCCATCTCCTCTTTATCGATTTGTGCATAGTCTTCATTGGTCAAGTTGTTATTCCCAATTTGACTTGCGACTAAACCGTTATACGAAGCAACCATTGCTGAGACTAGCGCAATATGTTGCTGAGTAACCTCCACAGTCACGTTATTCATATTGGATGTCTCCAATACTACCGGTTGCTGATTGGTTTGATTCACTTGATTCATTTGAGTCATGTAAGGTTGTTGTTGAGGTTGTTGTTGTGGTTGGTTAGCAGAATAGCATGCAGCTTGCTGCATTGGAGAAAATGGTGAAATGAAAGAATTAGTGTATTGTTGTGGTGGTGGTGTATATGATGGTTGTGGATAAGATGAGGTTTGTGCTAGGTAGTTGATTGGTTGTTTCGGTGGTTCCATGACACTTGAGATACAAGCTATATGAGGTGCCACTGTTCCACCAACATTAGAGTTTCCCACAGTTGCTGAGGTACCACCATGATACAACTCTGGGTTCTGAGGAATCTGAGATCTCTTTGCTTTTCTCTTCTCCTCGAGTTCTTTATTCTGCAGCTTCTGAATAAACTCGTTGATAGTCCAATACTTGTATGCATCCTTCTCTTTGAGTACCTCGATGTGTTGATCCCAGTACGGTGGTAGTGCATCAGCAAACTTGTCCACCAGATCTGACATAGGAATCTGTATATCCTAACTAGACAATTCAGTTAGTAAATGACAATATCTGGGAGTCAACTCTTTCAACGTCTCGTTCCCGACATAGCTGAAGTTCTCAAATTCTTTTCTCAGCTCTTCCATCCTTAACCTTCTTGTCTTTTCGTTACCATCATGACGATTCTTAAGCACATCCCATAACTGTTTTGAAGTAGTGCACGACCCAAACTGATGTAGCAAATCGTTTGTGATCGCTTGAGTTAACTGAGAATATGCTTTCTTTTCCACCGCGGATTTCTTCTTCTCATCGTCAGTCAAACTCTCCAAAGGAACCTGCTCTCCAGTGTTCTCTAAAACTGGTGCAACATATCCTTTAGCTATCATCTGCCAAGCCTCCGTACCTTCCAACCCCATGCCTTCAAGATGAATCTTGAATTTCTTCTGCCACTGGTTGTACTCCTGCATCTCCATTAGCTTGGGTGGCCGATTCCCGCTACCTGAAGATAAATCATTGATTAGTGTAGAAATAGCATTAGTAGTTTGAGTATTTACCACCGCGGCTGCTACTCCCCAATAATCTGTTGCAGGTTGCTGTGACGAAGATGCAACGCTCTGAGGCATCGAACTAGTCATCGCTAAATAGTTAATCGGTTGCGAAGACTGAGTGTTCGATTTCTGAGCTGCCACTGTCCATGGGTCCATAGTCACTTGCTGCTGTTGTTGTGTCGTTCCCGGTCTCGGTGTAGTTGGAAAACCCCACATGATGTTCACAAACTTAGAAATTCACCACACTTAGGAAATTTTCCAAATACCCTTCTACTTTCGCCCTGAACAGTCCTACTTTCGTCCAAAATTGTTCACCCGAATGTAGAATTTTGACCAGAATGTAGAATATCACCAGATGACTTCCACTTTCGTCCAGACAAGCTTACTTTCGTCCTGTTGATTTCGACATTCGCACCCCCGATCACCCGAAAGTGGAATTTTATACCCGAAAGTGAAACAAACAACACAACACACCTAGGTTCGACCTGAAAAATGTTACTTTCGCCCAGAAAATAACCAGGTTCGCCCCTAAAAAGTCCAGGTTCGCCCAAAGCTCTCCAGATTCGACCCTTTCATGTTTAAAAAACGGTTACACTTTGAAAAACGGTTATTTTGATCTGATATTTTCAAAAGTTTATGGATTTTGATGATCTTTATCAGGTTATGATTCGGAATTGATTTGGAACAACTTTAATTCTTGAAAATGTTGATTTTAACCACGAATTAAAGTCCAAAACCTTCAAATTGTATCAAAAACCATTTCCAATGAAAAACAGAGAAAATTTGATCAAAATAGGGTCCAAATCAGTTTTGATATTATCAATTTGTTGTTGTATGATCTCTATGGCTCTGATACCACTTTGTAAACGAAGAATTTTAGCAATAGACAGGAAAATATGATCATACAAGTCACAATTCCAGGTGCGAAAACCCTAGAACTGAACAAAATGATAATACGCAAATCACAACACACGAAATACCTTTTCAATCAACATTTTATAGATAACTTGTTTCAAAACATTCAATACAAAGCCTTTCAAGTTAATCTATACACTTTGACACAATCTTAATCTAGAGAGCAACCTGACCTTAACACACACACTATCACCAACTGTTCTTACTTATCAAACAAGCAAAATCCTTTTATAGCTGCTGCACATTCGCCCCTGACATAGGTACGAATGTGGAACTTTTCCACATTCGCCCACTACTATGGTACGAATGTACATCTCTTCATTGTAGCTCCCACATTCGCCCTCTAGATCTCTACCTTCGACCTTGAATTCTCACCTTCGCCCTTCCTGTTTGGTCGAATGTGTCTTCATGTTTAAGTCTTGGTCGTTTTCTAATTATCTGAACCTTCGACATTCTGTACCGGATCACTAGCTAGGGACATACATGAATAATGCACTAACAGATAATTTGTTAGTCCATCCTCAGGATGTGCACATGTTGAAATATAGTTACATCCTGAAGTTAGTTGAGCTCTTCAGCATCCTGAGGATGCTACACTAGGGATATGAGGTAAAATCATCCTGAGGATTTTCACCACCAACAGTTGCAATCTTGAAGAAAGTCAAGTCAAGCTTATCGGATAAACTCTTCGATTAAGAAAAATATTTTTACCGTTGAGATATTAACGATAACATATTTTTTGGGACAATTGTTGGTGGTGAAAATCCTCAGGATGATTTTACCTCATATTCTTAGTGTAACATCCTCAGGATGCTGGAGGACTTACAGGGTTCAGGATGTAACTGTATTTTAGCATGTGTACATCCTGAGGATGGACTAACAGATTATCTTTCTATGACATTATTGCAGGTACAATCAACCAATATTGTAGACTCGTAACTCTTCTCCAACGTCTATATCTCCATATTTAGTCAAAGAAGTCAAGGATGATGGTGTTATACTCGCAAGCCAAGTCCAAGCTCAAATAAAGAGTCAAACTTGTAACCGACAAGCATTAAATATAGGCAAAGAAGAAGGAAACTGTTATTCAACAACTATATTCAATTGAAACAGCCCAACGTTCACCTGAAAGAGTCTTGAAGACCATTAAAGACTAGCGGATTACGTGGGATCTTCTATTTACTTTCATGTAACTATAAAAAGGGAATGATTGATGAGCATAGGACACATGAGACTATCTTGATCAACACTTGATACTCTGATCTTATCACACACACTTAGCAGACTCATTGTAATCTTAGAATACTCGTCTATCATTCATCCAAAGTTGTAATCTTTTTACCCATTTTTTTATTAACAAACAAGGCATGGGCCTAGACTCCTCCCGAGGTTTTGTGTCGGCGATCATCAACTGATCAAGGGCTTTTCTCGTACATCGAGTGTTGTTCTTTGTGTATTTGTGCTTATATTACTTGTTTCTTCAATTTACCTTACAGTTACATCCTCAGGATATAACTGTCCATCCTCAAATTCACCTTTGCCATCCTGAGCATAGTTGTCATATATTTATTACTTTTATATCTTGACATACCATTTTCAGAATAAAACTAGACTTAAAACATATCTGAAACTTATAGCACTCTACCTCACATTTTCTGATTTGAAAAACAAAGTTATTTTTACTAAGTAATTTTTGACCAAAACAAGGATGGAGATAAAGGTCGATGGATTGGTGATGGAGATGAAGATCGATGGAATGGTAAGTTTAATTGCTCTGAAATGATCTAAATATAATGATTTGGAATTTTGTTGGTGATTTAGAGAGAGAGACAGAAAGAGAAAGGGGACGGATGGGTTTTGTTGGTGGTTGTGGTACGGTTGGGGTGGTGGGTGGTGCAGTGGTGAAAGGTGTGGTATGGTTGTGGTGGTTGTTGGTGATTTAGAGAGAGAAAGTAGGAAGAGGGGGTGTTATCTGTCAACAGAAGGGAAAGAGGGGGGGTGGATTTATAAAATTTTAATAATAATAATAATAAGTTTCATAAATGTCCCAAAGTTTAGGTTTTTACATTTTGACCATGAAAACTGACCAGGCTAGACCTCCGTTGGTTTGGGGGTGACGAAAGAAAATAAGTTGCAAGTTGGGAGTGCTATTGACCAAAGTGAAAGTTAGGAGTATTATCCGCCAATAGACGATAGTTTGGAGTAATTAAATCCATTTTCCCTAATAATAATACAATTTGACAGCAGCTCCTTCGTAACCTGATGAAATGATATCAAGCCCATCAATCGGAAACACATTTTCCTCTCCTTCTTCCAGCAGCCATCGAAAGCGTGGTCGTACTTCACAATCACACTCTCGCTTCCATCCCTCCTCCACTCCTCTTACTCCTTCCAGCCCTCCTCCTCCTTCATCCGACGGTGGAGGAGAGCCTGACGTCACCCCTTCCATGTTTGTCTGGGGCACAAGCATCAGTGTCCAAGATGTCAACTCTGCTATCCTCATGTTTTTAAAAAACTTTTGTTCCCAATCTCATCATCATCATGTTAATGAACAAGATTATTAAATTGAATGAGGAGGTGAAACAAATTGGGGGCTGGACTGGAGAGACTAAAACGAACGGTGGTTGTGGATGTTGATGCCGATGGTGGAGGTGGTGGGTGATGATTGTGGTTGTGGTGGTTTTAGAATGAAAGATTGAGATAAAGAGAAAGAGATATAAATTTAAAATGGGGTTTGGATGAAAATGGTAAAAAAAAAAAAAAGAAATATATATGTAAAGTGACCAAAATAACCCTGATTTAACTGTCTTTTATTGATGGAGTTAAGGGGTTGGATGAAAATGACAAAAAATGAGAAACCTTGGAGACACAGATGAGAAAAAGAAATTATTTGGACTAAACAGGCATTTTTGGTCAAACCATAAAGACTAAATTGGCAATTAACTCTTTTAAATTTTGTATTAAATATGCTTACAAATGAGTATATATAAAATACATATATTTTTTTGAAGAATAACTTTTTTGTGAAATATGTGTATTCACATTTGATTAGAGTCCATATTTGATTTGAGGTTTTCATTTTGATGTTCGGGTATTTGACCCATTTGAAGATGGTTACAACTTCATCTTCTCAAAAGAGTTATAACAAATATTTTACAAAAAGATTTTATTATATTAACTAAAACTTGAACTCACTCAGCGTAGCTGACTTTTGCATACACGTTAGATTGATTTCAGGTTAAAAGGGAGATGGATGGATGACCGCTTGGCGATGTCCAAAGCTACCCGACATTTGAAGAAGGTATTTCTAGTCGAAGAATCCAATTGGTTGAATAGATGATTTTGAAACAAATTAACTTTTTATTTTTGTTTCAATGTCCTTTGTGTAAAAAAATATTTTAATTGTTTTTCCGCTACGTAAACTTTGAGGATGTTAATATTAAGGAAGTTTATTGAGTACGTTTGTATTTTATGAAGTGATAATCCAACTGTTTGACGTCCGGATTTGAGGTCTTTCATTAATGATAACAAAGACTAAGGAATTCATAATGACCTAGGACTTCCTACACACATATGTACTTTCCACTAGGTGAGTTGTCAATTCAAATAATGCTATCCATTGTTAAATTCGGCTTGTACGGAGTTAATGATTTTATTTATGATTGCAACTATACTACGTTTATGTTTAAGTACAAAGCACAACAATTCGGCTTGTACGGAGTTAATGATTTTATTTATGATTGCAACTATACTACGTTTATGTTTAAGCACAAAGCATAACAATTCAAGCATAAGACGTACATAAATTGTATGTAAAATATTTATTAATAAGTGCACGTATATGTTTAATATGTGTACATGAATCAATTCAAAAGTGTAAAAATGAAAAGGAGAATAAGTATACTCACATTCGCTAAATAGTTAAGTCACTAAAGCGTCGTGAACATGAATTGGTAAATTCCGAAGTCTCAACCTAAATAAGTGTTCTGACTTAAAAGAAGTCTAAGGTTATTTTAGGTTTACAAAGAAAAGCTACAGACTTTTTAAAATAATAAAGATAGGAGAAGAGAACTTGGGACAATTTACCGTGAAGGCACAGGAAGCCCAGCCCAGTTGAGGATTTTTGGCGGCAAAGAAAGAAAGGATTTCCCGCCAGAAGTGCCAATTTAGCGAGCAGGGGGTTGATCTTCTGTGTGTATTCTCTGCATCTTCTGTCACTGTGTCTATCGCCCCCCAAACAAGAAGAAGAAGAAGATGGTTGATACTCCTCCTAGCCGCCGGACCCCTGGTCGCAGTAGTCGCAGGACTCCCAGTACTCCTACCCCCTTACCCGGTAATCTTTCTTCTTCTATCTCTCTCTAGTTTGTTTGTTACAGATTTATTTTATTTATTATTGTATAATAATAAAACAATTTGACAGCGTCACCTGATGAAATGATATCAAGCCCATCAATCGGAAACACATTCTCTTCTCCCAGCAGCCATCGAAAGCGTGGTCGTACTCCACAATCACAATCACACTCTCGCTTCACTCCTCTTACTCCTTCCAGCCCTCCTCCTCCTTCATCTGACGGCGGAGGAGACCCTGACGTCACCCCTTCCATGTTTGTCTGGGGCACTAGCATCAGCGTCCAAGATGTCAACTCTGCTATCCTCATGTTTTTAAAAAACTTCCGATCCCAATCCCATCATCATCACGATGTTGATGATTCTGACGGCAAATACATCAAGGCTATCAATCATGTTATTGAGATTGGAGGGGAGTCTCTTGATGTGGATGCTAATGATGTCTTTGATTATGATAACGACCTTTATACAAAGATGGTTAGGTACCCTCTTGAAGTTCTTGCTATTTTTGATATTGTTCTTATGGATATGGTTACTAGAATCAACCCCCTTTTCGAGAAGCATATTCAAGCCAGGATTTTTAATCTTAAAACTTCTACTTCCATGAGGAATCTCAACCCTTCTGGTTAGTTACTTACTTACTTACTTGCTTTTATATATGTATATATATATTTCATTTCCTTCCTTTTTGCTTATTTTTAATTAATATATGTGCAGACATTGAGAAGATGGTTTCATTGAAGGGAATGATTATTAGATGTAGTTCTATCATTCCTGAAATCAGGGAGGCAGTTTTCAGATGCCTAGTCTGTGGCCACTTCTCAGATCCCATTGTTGTAGACAGAGGAAGAATCAGTGAACCCACTATGTGTATGAAGGATGAATGTAAAACAAAGAACTCAATGACATTACTTCACAACAGATGCAGGTTTGCTGACAAACAAATTGTCAGAGTCCAGGAGACACCTGATGAAATTCCTGAAGGGGGCACACCTCACACTGTTAGCTTGTTAATGCATGACAAATTGGTTGATGCAGGAAAACCTGGTGACCGTGTTGAGGTAACATTCCTCCCAACTAACTTTATATGTTTTTTTTTATTACTGCATAGTTCTGCCAAGGTGAGGCACCCAAAAAACGAGTATGAGGCGTTGCCTTGGGGGGGGGGGGGGGGGTGTATCTGTAGATGCGCTTGTTTGAGGCTTTTTGTTTTCATTTCAAACATTCCATGTCTCTTCAATGTGTGTGTTTTTCTGTTTTAGATGGATATATGATAAAATTAGTTAGTAATTTAATTTTTAAAAGATAATATTTGAATTACTGTGCCTGACATCTGAATGATTGTTTTTTGGTGAAAAGATCACTGGGATATACAGGGCTATGACTGTGAGAGTTGGCCAAACTCAAAGGACTGTCAAATCTTTATTCAAGGTATACGTTTCTTCCGTGTTCCAGCCTTGTTAGTTTAATCTCTCGCAATCGTTGTATAACTTGTGATTTTTATATTTTTCAGACTTACATCGATTGTCTTCATATAAAGAAGACAGACAAGTCAAGAATGAATGAACAAGATCCAACTGAAACTGAAAAGGGCTCTTCTACTCAAGATGGTCAAGAAACACCAATGGACGATGAAGAACAGGCAATGATGTTAAACCTTTGTTATAACTAACTGATTCATTCATGATATACATATTGCTAATGTATCTATGTGCAACCACAGGTGGAGAAGTTGAAGAAACTAGCAAAACGATCTGATATATATGACTTGCTTACGAGGTCTTTGGCACCAAACATATGGGAGTTAGATGATGTGAAGAAAGGACTCCTTTGCCAGGTATATCAATCAAATATAATTCTATTAATAAATTTGTAATTTAACTTGTTAGGTGACATCTATTTCTGTAAGTGTAGCTTTTTGGTGGGAATGCGTTGACACTGGATTCCGGGGCTAACTTCAGGGGAGACATTAATATTCTTCTGGTTGGTGATCCTGGTACCAGCAAATCCCAGCTTCTTCAGTACATACACAAATTAGCACCCCGTGGTATCTACACCAGTGGAAGAGGGAGCTCAGCTGTTGGATTGACTGCTTATGTGGCCAAAGATCCTGAAACTGGTGAAACGGTATGTTTGTGGCTTTTAAAATGTATGTTGCTTTTAGACTTATTGTATAAACTGATTGTTAGGTTTTGGAGAGCGGGGCCTTGGTTCTCAGTGACAGAGGCATCTGTTGTATTGATGAATTTGATAAAATGTCTGAAAATGCAAGGAGCATGTTACATGAGGTGCAATACATATTCTCTTTTCTTCTATTACAAACAAGTTTGATCTTCTATTAATTTAGAGTATGTTAATCTCTTATATATGTACTGGCATTTGATCCTTGAATTACTTGTAGGTTATGGAACAACAAACTGTGTCAATTGCAAAAGCAGGGATTATTGCTTCTTTAAACGCAAGAACTTCAGTTTTGGCCTGTGCAAATCCAAGTGGTTCTCGTTATAATCCTCGTTTGTCTGTGATTGACAACATACATCTTCCTCCTACATTGCTCTCTAGGTTAGAACATAGTTTTGACCTGACTTATATTTTCATGTGAAAGAAATACATTACTTCTTACATAGGAGTATATGCTATAACTTTGTGATGATTTTTGATCAACTTGATGTTTTCACAGGTTTGATTTGATATATTTAATTCTTGACAAAGCTGATGAGCAGACAGATAGGCGCCTTGCAAAACATATAGTTGCACTACATTTTGAAAATCCCGAGGTTCCGTTTTTTCTTTTTTCAATTTATATGGTGAAGTAGTTGTCATTTGATGAGTGCTAAAATTTTGACCTTTTCTTGCAGAATTCTGATCAGCAAGTCATTGACATCCCAACTTTGACTGCTTATTTGAGTTATGCCAGAAAACACATAAACCCAAAGTTGTCTGACGGAGCTGCTAACGAGCTGACAAATGGCTATGTTGAAATGAGAAGAAGAGGAAACTTTCCAGGAAGTAGCAAAAAGGTTGCTACTTCTCTTCTCCTTGCTTCATTACAATTTTTTTTTTTTTGTGAAAGTGACATTTTTTGTCTATTTACTTATTGATGAGTATCCTAAAATTACTTAAAATAAGGAACACATCATAACAGGTTTAAAGTCACCTAAGGCTATAAGGTGAGCAGACGGCTCACATGCCCCGTCCCACCAAAAAAACCCCCGTCCCGAATGCTACACCGCCCCGGAGTGGCGTCCCTTGCCCCGTCTCCCCCGTTCTCCAAAGAACATTTGGGACGCACCAATAGGATTAAAGCTTTTATTTTTTATTATTATTTTTTTTAAAAACGTTGGGTAATGGACCAATAGGAGATTTTCTTGAGAAATTGGTTTTTCATGTCTGCGCACCCCACCCATGTCTCAAGAATGGTGAGACACCACTTTGGTGATGTGGCAGCCTACGTGGCACTGAGACATGGGTTTTTTGGTGTCTGCTTACCCAGTAGCCTAACTATATTCTAAATCAACAGGTGATAACGGCTACTCCGAGACAAATTGAAAGTCTTATACGCCTCAGTGAGGCTCTGGCCCGAATTCGTTTTTCAGAAGAGGTAGAGAAAGAAGATGTTGTGGAGGCTTTTAGGCTTTTAGAAGTTGCACTACAGCAGTCTGCTACAGATCATGCCACTGGTAAGCATTGATCTGTTAAAACAAGATAAAAATTACCCTATTGGGCTCATTTCGCTGACAAATATGTTTTCTTAACAGGAACCATTGACATGGACCTGATAACTACTGGTGTCTCGGCAAGTGAAAGAATGAGAAGGGACAATTTGGTAGGGTTGACTCGCAACATTATAATGGAAAAGTTGCAACCTGGAGGTCCATCTACTCGTATGCCAGAGGTGCGCGTTTCTTAATTACAGTTTAAACATTTTATAACTATAAATATTATCGCAATTCTTATAAAAACTGTAATTACTCCGCAGTTGCTTGAAGAGTTGAAGCAGCGAAGCATTAATGCTGAGTTACATCTTACCGATGTAAGTTTCCAACTACATATAGCACGAATTTTTAACATTTATGCTAGAACTATTTTCAACACGTCAATGCATCTTTAGATTATAGATTAAAGATGGCGATTTTTGTGTTGTATTAATGATTTGTTTTTTAATTGTCAGTTGCGAAACGCCCTCGGTACTCTTGCAAGTGAGGGATTTGTGGTTGTTCACGGTGACACTGTAAGAAGAGTATGAACAAAGGTTAAACCTTTATGCATACTTCGCAGAGGAGAAAGGTAGAAAGTGGACAAATTCTAGAGATAGTATGCTTATTACCACCAAGACTAGTTTAGTATTACAATGTTATGTGTATTTTTGGTTATATGTTGACGATAACAGTTATTTAGACATTATGATGTGTGATGTTGGTGAGTGTTAATGCAGAACAGGTGGTCACTTGAACGATACATGTGTTGTTTAAAGGCAAACAGTGTTTGTTTGGCTTAACTGTCTAGTGACTTGTTCCAAGATAATATTAATGTGTGTTGTTGGGTCTTTGCACAGGATAGTTGTAATTATTATGATATTGGCTGCTAGTGAAAATGAAAATAAGACAGTTGGTGTACAAAGATATTATGGTTTGCATTTTGGCATTAACCATTGTTGGGATTTGGTTTAAGCACTATGGGCTTGCCTCCTGGTGCTTGTGTGGATGATCATAAAGACCAGGCAAAGGGGGATACACCTTTGAGATCGACACAAGAATAGTTTCTGCCCTCCCAACAAAAAACTAGCACATCAGCCGGGGCGTAGGGTAGACCTCCCTTCCGTCGGGTCTATAAGAAAATTAACCGGTGCCTCTTTCTATGCAGAGATCCTTGCATGTTTGAGAATATCCATTAACGTGTCCCGAACAAAGTCATGGCGATGCTTAAACCCCGACAGCTCTCTACAGTGTAATGCATGCTCCTTGTATTTATCAATGCATGCTTTACGACAGACTGGGCAAGTTTCATCATCTGGGAACATGGGGATCATCAGGCGGTATTTAAGGATGGACCGGTACTTTACCAATGACATACGTTGACCAAGACCTTCAATAGGGATAACAGTAAAGAAAATCTGAGCGTGAGGCATCTGTAAGCATTCAATGACGGCTTTCTGGCGAGGGGACAAATAGAAATCTTCTCCCAAAGTCGTGTGATTCGACAACAAAGGGCATTCGCCAAAGTTTTCTGTGGCCTTTTGGGGGCGGTGTCCTTGTTAGAGAAACCGTTGAGATCAAAGTCAGGGAGAGATTCATGCAAGCGTTCCAAAGCGTTGGCATAATCAGAGTCAGTGTTAGCAACCCCACTGGAACACAACACCTTAATTGTAGCAGCGAAATGACCATCACTCACTTTTCTGAGACATTGTTTGATGTTGGGGCTAACCTCTTCATCTATCTCTGGACATAATGATGTATCCACAAATTGCATAATTTCTCGTTTTACCACAAAGAAATACAAATGTGTCATTACGAAATAAGGCTGAATTTGTTAGAATAAGTGTTGTAGAAAGAACAAACTCATAAAAGTCTTACTAGTAATTTGCTTATTATTCGGATTTGAGATGAACTGGTGATCGAATGTGAAGGACCGTCCCTACTCAACTACTTCTAATGTAATAGACTGATTAATATGGTTGTCAATTGTCTAAACTCCCACGTCTTGTAATTTTAGAAATTAGATTAAGATATAATTATGTTTAAAGTTTAATAAGTGGGGTTTAAATAAGGTAATTTTGTTAGAAAGGTTATTGGGTTTTAAGTTTTAAATAAGTAAGTTATTGCCCGTTTACTTACTATTCTTTTGGAAAATGTTAAAAAGTTAATATTTAGAGGAAAAAAATAAGTTATTTGGTTTGAATTTGAAATGGTGTTTTTCCGGGGCAAAAGTAAAGTGTAGAATAGAGAGACTTGCTTCTTGTGGAGGGTGCAACATCTGTTAAGCCCTGTGGCAGGGAAATTTTCCGGGTGGAAGCCCTGGTGCCCCATATGTGCAGCCTCGTCTCGCTGGTGGCCCGGTCACTCTCACAACAGCGTGGACCCGTTTAAGACAACATAGTCTGACCATTGAAGTGGCTAGGGGCTCCCTTTAGGGGATGTGAGGATCTCTGTCACTATCTTAGAAAGTCACCTTAAAAAAAAAAAAGATAAACCCAAAATTTAGTGGATATTAAGGATGAGTATTAGTGACATAGAAGGAAGACGTTTTGAGTGGAAGAAAACAAACATGTGGATAATCAAGTTAAGGGAAGATGTGTCGTCGTCATGTGGACAGTTGGCAACAATAAATATAATAGTAAAGGTTGTCGTGGGAAGGTTTGTCACGTACGTCTTGAGTTAGTCATCCTGCTCATCTTTATCACCATTTGTCATTTGTTATCCATCCCTTTCATCGCAACGTCATCCACCATGAACAACCACCACCTACTACTACAAATACCCCCAATATTCTTCTTAATAAAACATCATCATCATCATCTGAATCATCAGAATAATAATAATAATAATAATAATAATAATCATGATTGGCAATGGAGTGATTGGCATTCTTTCAGAGTCCACAAACAAGTGGGAAAGAAGGGCTCCTCTAACACCCTCTCATTGTGCTCGTCTTCTGCACACTGCTACTGCCAATGGTGGTCAACCACAAGTCAAACGCATCATCGTACAGCCCTCACCCAAACGAATTCATCATGATGCTCTCTATCAGGATGTCGGCTGTGAAATTTCACAGGATTTGTCCAACTGTGGTCTTATATTGGGCATTAAGCAACCAAAGGTCCTTTTCTTCTTCTTCTTATTCTTCTTATTATTCCTATTCCTATTCCTATTCAATATTCAGAATAACATAAAAAAAAAAAAAATATACTCCATTCCATTCCATATGCAGTTGGATATGATTCTTCCTGACAGAGCTTATGCATTTTTCTCCCATACTCACAAGGCACAGAAGGAGAATATGCCTTTGCTCGATAAGGTTTTTTTTCTTTTATATATATTATTATATCATTTCTTTCCATCTCGATCTTCATATTAATTATTATTATAATTATACTGTTGAATGAATTGAATGAATGAATGAATATAGTTGGTGACTTGGTGGTGTTATATGTTTAGATCTTAGGTGAAAGGGCTTCTTTGTTTGATTATGAGCTCATTGTTGGAGATGAAGGCAAACGGTTACTTGCATTTGGCAGATTTGCTGGTAGGGCCGGTCTTGTCGACTTCTTAAGTGGATTGGGAAGAAGTTAGTAACCACTTTCTTTCACTTACTTACTTACTTACTTACTTATCCGCTTTCCTCAATGGACAATTTAATCATTTTTCTTCATTTCAGGGTATCTGAGTCTTGGATATTCCACTCCATTCCTGTCACTAGGTTCCTCTTATATGTATCCCTCCCTCGCTGCTGCCAAGGCTGCAGTTGTTTCCGTCGGTGAAGACATTGCTACTACGGGACTGCCCTCAGCAATATGTCCTCTAGTTTTTGTTTTCACTGGTACCGGCAATGGTGTGTTACTTACTTACTTACTTACTCATAAATTTCACAATAGCTTTATCTTATTTCTATATGTTTTCTTCATTTGTTTTCCATTTACGTCTTAGTTTCTCTTGGAGCACAAGAAATATTCAAGCTTCTTCCTCATACGTTTGTGGATTCAAGTAAACTTCCAGAATTATTTGACACGGTACCTTTCACCTTATTTATTTATTTATTGCTGCATGATATGGGGAATAATAAGGCAGAAAGCAACTTCCTGTGGCTAATCCTTTGCTGCATTTCCTTTTTCCAAATATTAAATGTACACTGTTGTATGAAGGATCGATAGTTGCATCACCTTTTACTTATTTTGGTAGTTTTACTTTCAGGCTTCTCGGTCCAAAAGAGCTTTCCAAGTGTATGGCTGTGTTGTGAGTTATGAAGACATGGTTGAACATAGTGATCCTGTTGAAGCTTTTGATAAAGTACGTGATTATTGTTTTTTGTGTTCTGTACATTAAAAGAATAAGTTTCCATTTATTTGCTGAGATACTTCGTGGTTCCTTATATAGAAGCTATTTACCTCAACTTCTATATCCTTTCCAGAAACTGACAAGAAAACTTTAACAGATGCATGAGTATTGTATTGTTAACATAATTGAATTGGAAACTAAAATAAGTTTGTACGAATATTTTATACTGACATTCATTTCCAGGTTGATTACTATGCACATCCTGAACGATACAACCCAATATTTCACAAGAAGGTTGCTCCGTATGCATCTGTTATAGGTCTGTAAACAATATTTCAAGTACAATCTTTTTAGTCCAGCTGTTTTCTCCCGCCTCTCTTATTTTTTTTTATGGGTGGCGGCTACAGTTTCATTTGTAATTTGGTTCTTCAGCTCATTAATCTGTTTAGTAATCAAACACTCAAATGGCGTGCAGTTAACTGCATGTACTGGGAAAGAAGATATCCTCGTTTGTTGACTTACAAGCAGCTACAGGATCTAGTGCATAAAGGCTGTCCGCTTGTTGGGATTTGTGATATAACTTGCGATATTGGAGGATCTATAGAATTTGTGAACAGAACCACATTAATTGACTCACCTTTTTTCAGGTATATCTGTCTCTCCATCTTATATTCTGAAACTCTACACTATTAAATTTAAACTCGTAATGCATTTTGATGCTGTAATTTTTATTTGTTAGCTTTAAGTCTATGAGTAGTCATGCTCGTTTTCCATCATGAGCCCATTTCCTGTATTCTATTTGTACATGGTTCTCTTATTATCAAAAGGTGAATATTAACCAATTCACTATGTTTGGATTGCATTTTGGTTCTGAGAAAATTCGAGTTCAAAACCAAAACTTTTTAACCTCTTACAAGTTTAATCTTGAAAATGATTGCCCATGCTTGATGCTTTACCATGTTTATGATATAAGCTTACTTGGTGGTTTTGATAGTGTTATTGTACTTGTATCCGTATTAGTAGGTAGCGTGCATCTTTTGTATTACGTTTTAGGACGCTTGCAATATATGTTCTGACACATAATTTAGATAAGTTATTTCATTTGTATATTAGATATATGAATTCTTATTAGTAGAAGATTTTACCAAATCATTAGTGACACATATTTTAATATGAAAACTTTCTAAAAGAAATGTGTTTAGCATTTCGTAACTTGTTAAGTCTGAACTACTCTGAATACTTATGTAAGTTTTGTTCATGTAACATGAATTGTATAATCAAATCATTTAGTGTTCTCGCTATTTTTTTACCAAAATTGGAGCATGTGATGTGAATTCAAAAGAAGAAAGTCTTGTCTTGTGACTCCCAACGGATCCAACCTACCTACTGTTATTTCTACCGCATCGTATGATGGATGTGTTAGGAAACACAATTGACGTATATGTGTCATTTTTTTATTGATATAGTTCTATTAATTTCTTTTCTTGTTCTAGTATAAATAATTTAACGTCTAGAAAGAGGTACATTGTTGACAGGTTGTTTTACATCTCGTGCTCTCTTCTTTTTCTCATAGAAAATACGTTACTTACTGCATTTTTTTATTCTGATGTGATGTCCAAATGCTTACTTCAGTTTTGTCTATCCTGACAAATAATTTGGTAGATATGACCCATTTGGTGACTCGTATCATGAAGACATTGATGGTGATGGTGTAATATGTTTAGCTGTTGACATTCTGCCAACTGAATTTGCCAAAGAGGTGTGGTGAACATCAGCATATGTAATTAGATGTTCTTTCTGTGTCATCTCCTTTACTTAGTTTTACAAATTCTTTTATTATATTTGTGACTTTTAACATGCTAGCATTGTCATAAAGGCTTCCCAACATTTTGGTGATGTGCTTTCCCATTTTATTGGGAACTTGGCTGCTACTAAGGATATTGAAGATCTACCTCTTCACTTAAGGAGAGCTTGTATAGCACATGGAGGGGCTCTTACTCACTTATATGAGTATATTCCCCGGATGCGGAATTCACAGTATGTGTTCTCATGCAACTTAATAATGTCGTATTACGTTCTTTTATGATGCATGGATACATGCATACATATACACATACATGCGTACGCTACATACGCATGCACATGAGGGAGTGCCACCTCATCTTCCTCCTCCAAGTATGCAACCTATGCATATATATTAAACAAGTCAACAAGGTTATAATCAATAACTGAATAAATACTCAACATATGTATAATATCACTTACATCACAACTATGCATGAAAAAAACCAGTTTTGGAATTACATACAAGTTTTGCTCATTTTATTTGAAGAAAGAATTATTTTTTCAATTCATAATATATTACAATGCCTATGCACCTTGAGTGTGCCTAGCGGCTTTGATGACTATGGATTTAACCCAAAAAAGTCTACAACGGAGACTTTTCCGTTTTGCTCTTTAAGCTATTTTAAACTTTTTAGTATTTGAGATGCAAGAGGTTTGCGATTACATTTTTGGGTGATGTGGGGGCCCAAAAGTGCTTAGAAACGGAAATTTTAACTAGTTTTGAACTTATGACCTTTCAAGGAGATTTAAAGGTTTGTAGTTTGTGAACTCAAATCTAAGTTGAAATTGGTGTTAGATAAGTGATTATATAATATGTAGAGTAATTTCTTGTAGTTTCCACTGGATGTTAAAAGGAAATTTCAAGCTCAAAATATTATATACCATGTTCTTTGGATCCTTAACCCAAAAACATTAAAACATGAAAATACCAAATACTAATAAATATTTTGATCAGACTTACTCTTTTATAACTGAATCACACAAAAAGATTACTATATTTTTATGTTTAAAAACTTTTGACAACCACTATTTTCAATATGTTTCGATAAAATAACAATCACATTAGACTATACTTTGTTGTGGAAAATTTCTATACTTTTTTTAAATTTTAAACTGATTATGATGCCATTCGGTTCTTTAGACCAGTCCAGTGGGTCCTACCATTGAACCCTATAGTGGCTGGTTCGATAAACGACCCGGTTGTCAAAACAATGGTTCAAAGTTAACAATCAACCTTAGAGACACTAGTGATCCATGAGCTTCAGAAGCCAACAGCGATCATGGTAAAGCTTTCTTATCTAGTGTGAAGGCTTATGTTCATATGCATATTTTCTTTACTCGATTTCTCGGGCACATGAACTTATTTAGGGTTTGGGCATGTCTACATTCAAAATGAAAAAAAGGTATTGCACATGGCTTGACTGCTTGAGGAATGGTTAGCTAGCTAAGATTTTGGTTTTTTATGCATGGAAGATCTACTGGATGACTTATTTAAACAAAATAATTCTCTACTTAATATTCGTAAATATGCTTTATATTTTGATTATATCAACTAATATAAGTTTACCAACTACTGACTTCCAGAGAAATGTCAGAGAATGTTACGAATGGCCTCTCTAATAAGAAGAGATACACTATGTTGGTTAGTTCCCGACTTTCATGCTAAATAATCATTTCATTGTTAGTTGTAACATGATGCCTTTTAATTAGAGAACGTTGAGAATAGTGTAAACACTTGTAAGCAATGATTAGGGAGAGAAAAAGAGGCGGTTAACCATGCATATGACGTTCATTACAAAATGCCAAAACCAATATTAAGCATGCATAACTGCCCCACTATCACTCTGCCACGTTATCTGGTAAGCACAACGTACAAAGATATCCTCTCCTCGCCTCACTTCACTGCCTTTAGAGAAAATAATTCCAGCAAAAGAAGGCAGCTCTCATATGGCACTTGATTTCAGGAAGGACGAAGAAGACTCTCACTCGGCACTTGATTTCCTAACTGTAATGGGAAGTGATTCCTTACAATAGTGAGTCAGCGACCACCTCTTCAACATCAAACTGATAGAACAAGAGTTAGCTCTGCAGCTGGTCTACAAGCAAGGTAAGTAGGTCCATGCGAGCGTCCCAGATGTATGCTCTAGCCGCAAGAGGAACCTGGTAAACAACGTCGCAATCAGAATATTGGTAGTTTGACAGAAACACTTGTACCTATGCATTAACTATGATCCATAAGAGGGTTATGTAACCGCATAACCACCCCCACTCTTTCTCTCCCACGTTATCTGATAAGCACAACATACAAGTGCTTATACGGTTTTCGAGGTTCTCCAGTAAAAATTGGTTTCGTATTGAATGTGCCCCTACGCATATTGTCCTTGACTCCTTGTAGCTCGACTTTGATTTTTGATCTCTTTTGATGGTCTTGAATTTTACAGGTTTCTCTCAGTGGTCATCTTTTTGACCAATTTCTAATCAACGAGGCCTTGGATATTATTGAAGCTGCTGGCGGCTCCTTTCATCTTGTCAAATGTCAAGTGGGTCAATGCATGGACTCGATGTCTTACTCAGAACTCGAAGTAAGTATTTTTTTTTTTTTTTATTAAAATCCTTATCTGGTTCTATCTATTAGATTAATGGATGGTGAACAATTACACCATAAACAACTATCCATCCTGTATAAAATCTAGTAAAATCTCTTGTCACATAAATCTCATATTTTTCTCACTGTGAGCGTTGCATAGTTAGCTGACTAGCAGTCTTATAATCCTTACATTTTTGGTTCTTTTTCCATTATTCTTTTTTAGTTTAGGGTCAGGGGCATAATGCCAAAACGAAGATTAGGGTTGCTAGTTGCATAAGTGGTGATCGCTTCATTGTACTTTTACATGAAATTCATGAAAGTTCAGTTATTACTCTGATTATCAACTTAAGCATACTTTATCCGTAATTGCAAAAATGCCATCTGGCTATTGTTTGCATATATGATGTCGATCACAAGGTGATAAAATTGCAAAATTAGAAGCAATTTTGCTTCATATGTTACTAGAAGACATGCAGTTTTTTTCTACCAGTGTGCCCTTATTATAGTCTATAATGTCTATATATGTTTTCTTTATTTTTTATTTTTATTTTTTAATTTTGAACAACCAATGTCTATATATGTTACTAGGTTGGTGCAGATAATAGTGCAATCCTTGATAAGATAGTTGATACCTTGACATCTATAGCAAATCCAAAGGAAGATGACAAAGGAAACATAAATTTATTTGCTCTAAAGGTTGGCGAAGTCAAGGATACTACTGTCAAGTTGGGTTATGGCTCAAAAAAGAGGAACACAGTTCTTATTTTAGGTGCAGGACGGGTTTGTCAACCTGCTGTTGAATTCTTGTCATCAATTGGAAGCAATATACCATCAGAATGGAAAAAGTCATGTAAGATAGCAGCAGAATTCGAGGAGCACAACTATGTTCAAGTTATAGTTGCATCTCTTTTCCTCAAGGATGCAGAGGAGGTACACTCATCTTTCACACATAGAACATGTCCACTCTGGCTTGTGACCGAAGTATGACCTTGCTAATCAGATGTTTTCATAAAATCGTGTATGGGTATGCAACCTAGGTTGCATACTTAAGATCCTTCCCTTAGCTATAAACTACTGACCTCCTCTCTGAGCAGTGACCAACTGTTTGCTATCCAGTTTTGTTATTTTGAAATTATCATTGTCATTGTTTATTGAATGTAGATAGTCAAAGGTATTCCAGATGCAATTGCAGTTGAGCTGGACGTGATGGATCATGATACTCTCTATAAGTACATTAATCAGGTTGGTACTCCTTTCTAATGCTTTTCTCAGTAATGGATGCTTCTTCTGCTGTTGCTAGGGGATAGATACACACCCACCCACCCACCCACCTATATAGATGTTTTATGATGGTATATCTGTTTATATTTTACTATGTTTTATTATTTATATCTCTTCTATTTTACTGCGTCACTTTGTCACCACCTCTTATGTTATTGTTCTATTGCTATGTTCCTAGTCCGGTTTGTTTGTTTGTTGCTTGTTTTAAGCCGCGCGCGCGGGGGGGGGGGGGGGGGGGGGGGGGGGGGGGGGGGGGCTCTCTGGAAGCAGTTCTCTATCCAAACGGATAGAGGTAAGCAAGGTTGCAAAAGGCGCTAGACAGGCGGTGAGGTCCAGCCTAGGGACTAGGCGAAAATTAGGCGGAATTAGGCGTTTTGGTATTTTATATATATATACACAAATTTAGGTGTTTTTTGAAAATATGTTAAGATATATACACATAATACTTAGATATATACACATAATACTAAGAAATACCTAGAAATACTTAGAAATTTAATAAAAAAAATAAAAATAAATAAAAAATACCACCGCCTAGGCTCCGCCTAACTGCCGCCTAAAGGCCAAATCGCCCAGGAATCGGACTAGGGCTAAATTCCTAGTTTTTGTTCAGCCTGGCGCCTAGGCGGCCGCCTAGGCCGCCTTCTGCAACACTGGAGGTAAGGCTCTCTGGAAACAATCTTTCATTTTAGAACCAAGAATGTGTTGAGAACTGTCAGCCACATAATACACTTGTAAGTGATGCTTTGAATGTGATATATAAGATCCACAACTCTTTCTCTCATTACTTGGATTATTTTCTATGCACCATGTACACGTGAATTATGCGGTTTTCGTAGTTCTCAAAATATTGTTGGTTATGAAAAGAATGCGCTCATATGTGCGTGCGCGCGTGTGGTTATGTAGGGGAATGTTCATTGGATAACTAGTAACTACAAAGAAAAATAGAGAACAAGGGAACATATTTGGACCCTTCATTAATTTTGATCCTAAGGCTTTAATTAAATTGGTTTTTGAGTTTTAATACTGAAAGGGTATATTGGTAGGAATGTAGGATTATGGGTCTTGTTACACAACTCACCCATTAAAAACAACTAGACTATTAAATATTAATCACATGTATTAGTTTATTATTAAAATATCTTAACATAATAATAATAATAATAATTTAACCAAACCTTTTTTTTACTCTTACTATGCTTGATATTACTCTTTCTTAATTTGTTTGTTTGGTGTATAGAGTAAGTGAAGTGTAAAATCATATGGGAAGTAACGCTAATTCAAATGTAGGTTTTTAAAATCAATACCAAGTCCTTTGGCAATAGAGAAGAGAGAATATGACTACTAGGTTTTTTCCCCTTTTTTGTTTCTTGCAAGAAGTTTGCATTAGTAACTACATCTTGTAAAGCTGTGATGCTTATTGGCGCTTGTTTTTTTTTCCTGTTGAACTCTTATTAATAGTGAATGTTACCTTTATACGCGCAGGTCGATATTGTTATCAGTCTATTGCCTGCAACTTTTCATTATACCATAGCTAATGTCTGCATTGAGGTATTGCACTCTTCCTCCTCTATATAGCCAACAGATGTAACCACGATATCTTCCGTTTGATATTATTCTGTGAACTTATTGAGTAACTCATCATTTATCACTCTAACTGACGGTAAAAAAAAAACGTAAAGTTTAGTGAGTAGTTTTTTACTAGATCCAGTCTTGAAGTTCTGGAATCACATACTGAAGTGAGTTAAGTGCCCTGATGGCATTCTCATGTTTCGGTGTTAGTACAATCATATCTTTGTTCATAAGTATAAAATTTATGGAACATTTACCAAGAGAAAGGTGTACCGTGGTTCATATGTTAGTTTATTTGGTATGTGGAAGGCTTTTTTTCTCAGAAAAGACATCACTCGTTCAAGACCAATATCAATATGCATTGGTGTACTTCACCGGTCTCGTATTATGTTAAAGATTTATGTTTACTTAATGCAGCTTAAAAGACATCTTGTGACCGCTAGCTACATTAATGATTCAATGCTCAAGTTACATGATGCAGCCGAAGGTTGTGGCATTACAATACTTGGTGAAATGGGCTTGGATCCTGGAATAGGTTGTAGCATTACAATATTTGGGAAATGCGTTCATTTGATTTTCTATTCTACTCTTCAAGCTGGTTTCTCATCATAGACTTAAAAAAACTACTGTTACTATAATGTTTATAGCACTAGTTTGTTAGGAAGGGAAACATTCTGTAGGTACGTGTATGAATGCAGAAGTTTGACATGTATTTTATACTTCAGATCATATGATGGCAATGAAGATGATCAACCAAGCACATGCTGATGGCGGGAAAATCAGGTCTTTTGTTTCCAACTGTGGGGGTATTCCATCTCCGGCAGCAGCAAATAACCCATTAGCTTACAAGTTCAGGTACTTAGTTGTGTCCTTTTGTATATATTATCCTTCTCTTGGTTAGTGAGGTTTTTTTATTGTGCCACAAAAGAATGCACTAATTTCTTTTTAGCTATAAGGGATAGTAGAGAAGAAGACAGCTCACACAAAGCTTGTACATGTGGTTATACTTTTATAATTATCTCGTTACCTGCATATCTAAAGTTCACATTTCTCAAACAAGTACCATCTCTGAATTGTATGTAGTACATAGAAGACGCTAATAAGTGAATTTGTGACTAGTTGGGCAGAAAGAGGGGTTTTTAGAGCTGGGGGTGTTCCTTATTAATACTCTGCAATAGAGAAAAGGTTTGCACCCAACCAGTAGCTTTTGCTATGATTGGGGTGGGATTTTACTGGATATGTTTGTGACCAGTTGGGCACAGTTGATGTCCATGTCCCAACCTTTATATTGGATGTATGTGGCAGTGATCTGATCTGATCTGATCTGATTGGGTTCTGGTTTTGTTTTATTTCTTTTTGAACATTAATTCCTTGACGGATAAATACACCACGACCTTCACCTTGCAGGATTTGAACTCCCTACCTATTTGGTTCTATAGTATACCACTTACCACTAGGATGTCCACTTGAGGACTGCCTTTGTTTTATTTAAAGATATATATCATGGTTTTCGCTTGTAAATTATGACAACCCTTAATCACATTTGCTTTGTAATCTACAAAGCTTTGTCTCCAGACTCTTACCTACATTTTAAAAGTTTACAAGTTGTTGAAAGAAAACAGACGAGCCTACAACAAGAATTCATTACACTTAGTAATACTATTAATTAGGATTATGTTTGGCTACATATAGTATTTATTGTTACAAGACTCTTTCAGCTGGAATCCAGCAGGGGCTATACGAGCTGGGTGCAATCCTGCCGCCTACAGACATGATGGAGGAACTGTACATGTTGATGGTAAGTCACTGAAAAAATTCACAAGGGTTGTGCTGGCTTATATTTTCACTATCCAGTATAACTTACAAAGTGCATATATTTATATTCACAAGTGATTCTTTTTACATGTATGCATTCAATCTGATGGTTTTAAACATGTTACTAAAGATTGATTGATATATCAACACCACATATTACTTTTGGAAAACATGATGAATTACTTGTGTTATAATACATTGTTTGCTGTAACCTGTAAGAAAATGAACAAAGCCTCACAATGCCATTGGATACGATATGTATTTGGTAAACTGCTTTGGAAGACAAACGCATATTGGTTTAACTCAATTCAAAACTGATACGGAACTTGTAATTATAGTGGAGCAGAGAGCTAGATTGAGCTACAATATTACCTAGCTCTCCATGTGATTGATTATGGAATGACTATTAATAAGGAACATGGTGAGTGGGAAAGGGCAATTGATTGCATTTAATGATCAAGTGTCAGTTGATTGTTTGCTATTCTGTTATGATCTTTTTTTCTGGTGGACAGTATAAATGACCTGGATTCTTTTATTCATTTTTTTTATAACAAGCCATACCTAAAGGGAAACTTAACTTTCTGGTGTTTGTGATCTCCCCTGAGGCAGATAGGTTATGAGAACGTTTGATGTAACTACCTAATATTAAGTGTACCACTGGTAGCAATACCGCAAGACTTGCAGTCATGGGGCAAAACCTAGCCTTAACATTGCTGAGGAAGGCTTCCAAATCTACCTCTACAACTGCACCACCACCCTAGATCGTGCTCACAATGCTTGCCATAAAGGGGTCTAAATTTTGATGGTAGACTAGGCGGCGGGCATGTGATGACGGTAGATGGGAACAACTAAGGGACAATGCTCATAAACAATGAGCTGCTCTAAAGTTATGATTTTCAGATAGAATATTTTCTGTTTTTGGTAATTGACAGCGGTAGACGGTATGTGGTAGAGGTGGCTGTTGGAAGTTTAGCGGCGGCCGGAGGCTTGTGGTTGTAGCTTATTAGTCTAGGATTTCAGCCTTTTACCTTTCCCTCAACCTCATCTCTGTATGTGTATTGTTTGCGTTTTGAACAGAAAGGAAGCAGACCCGTTCTTTTGTACATATCATCATCATCATCATCATCATACTCAGTTATAATTTGATGCCCAGTCTAATCCGTTCTTTCAAAAAGGAATGCCCATATCAACCTTAGAACCTTGAGCAATTGCCATTTCAACTCTGTTTTAAAACAATGCATAACTAACAGTATTGTGGTATCTTTATACGGTATAAGCTGTATATATAATATCAGTGCAGTTGACTTTTGATAACTAACTGTAAGTTTTGAGCTATTTTTCTTGAAAAATATGCTATAAGCTGTATATATAAAAGATGCATTAACTTGATATCAATGCATTTGTATTTGTATATGTTCACAACAGTAAGTTCACCTGAGTTGTTTTGAGATGCTAGCATCCGTTCATTATGGCTCAAAGAGTTAATTGTGCATGAGTCGACACTTGTGACATATTGAGTTTTTTCTGTTATGAACTTTCAGGGGATAATATATACGCGTCAGCCTCAAAATTCCGGCTACATGATTTTCCAGCTTTTGCATTGGAGGTCCTACCCAATCGCAACTCCTTAATTTATGGAGATTTGTATGGTATAGAAAATGAAGCATTGACAATCTTTCGTGGGACTCTGCGGTATGAAGGTACTACGATTTGTTTTTGGTTTGGCCACATTGCTTAATTTGGTATGCCTAGTGGCTTCCACAATGCAAAAGTATTATATTGGTTTTTAACCTCTTTTGTGTGCTCCTTTCCTCTTAACGATGAACTTAAATCTGGTTCATCTTGCACCTTTGGAATTTGGATTGATCACAGATAGAAAAGTTTGTCATCTTGGTTGTTATGTGAACTTTGGATTGTGTGCACAGGGTTTGGTGAAATAATGGGTTCACTGGCAAGAATTGGTTTCTTTGATGGTGAAGTTCGTCCAATTCTTACAAATAAAGATAAGCCTACTACATATAGGACATTTCTATTTGAACTTCTGGAGTTCCGTAGCGACATCAATTTTGATGAATCCGTAAAGGCAGAGAAGCTTATAACAGAAAAGCTGCTAGCACTTGGAATCTGCAAAGAGGATGAAGCTGCAATCAGGACAGCTAAAGCAATTATGTAAGCACAAATGGTTTTATTAGATTTTTGGTTGGTCTATGATAAGTATCTTATTTATATGATAAGTAACGTTTGTTTATAACCACCCCTTCTAACAAGTGGTTGGTCTTGCATTAGATTTTTGGGATTCTATGAGCAAACAGAGGTACCCTCATCATGCCAAACTGCATTTGATGTGACATGCCTCCGCATGGAAGAAAGATTAGCCTATACCAGCATGGAACAGGTAGTTTGTCAAAATTCACAAGTTACTAGGCTGGCAGATGTAATAATTTGCCTTGAAATGTTATAAAGTAAAATGATATATTATGTCAGGACATGGTTCTTTTGCATCATCAAATAGTAGTAGATTTCCCAAATGGTCGGCCTACGGAGCACCACCAGGCTACCTTATTGGAATTTGGAAGGATTGAGAATGGGAAAGAGATGAGTGCCATGGCAGTCACTGTCGGAATTCCAGTAGCCATTGGAACTCTGGTATGTATTTGTTCTGATTATTTTAGTCTCACTTTTATCAAGACTGTGTTGTGTGACTACAAACAAATGTGCTTTGAACATACAGCTTTTACTTACCAAAAAAATTACAAGTACTGGTATCTTACGGCCTATCAATCCAGAAGTTTATGAGCCAGGTAATTTTGTAGTTGCAGTTCTGCCTTTTGACACACACCAAACCAATACCAGGTTGCTTATTTTTACTTGTGGTCTGCAGCCCTGGAAATCTTGCACGCTTATGGTTTCAACATAATGGAGAAGATTGATTAACAACGGGAGTTGGTGGTATCATGTTTTGTGCACTTGTGACTATTATTTTGTCTTGGTTTTTATCATCAAATCCAACAGTTAGTCGATTCAGTTTTTACATAAATAAGGTTTTATCATGGCAGATGTGCTCCTTCCTCATCTTTGTTCACGTTTATACATGAACTAGTATTTTGACTCACCGCGCGTTGCGGCGCCATCGAAGCTTAAATTAACTAGAATTTATATTGTCAAGTATTTGACCAAACTCGTTTACGAACAAAATTTACATCAAAACGTAAACAAAAAACGCAGATGAAAATAAGCACAAAAACGTATTAAATTTGACATGATTCATTACCGAGAATAAATTACGTCAAAATATAAACCAACTTGGATTTATAACCATACATACTTAAAAATAAAACATAAGAAACAATGTTTACTTTAAAGAATGGTACCACACGTTGTGACGGTATCGAAACGTAAAGTAACTCGAATTTATACTACCTAATGAAAATGTATGATATTTGACACGACTTGTTTTTGAAATAAATTTATGTCAGAACATAAACCAACAAAAAACATACATAAAAATAGCATAAAACGTATTATATTTTGCTCACGTACATAAAATAAGCACGTATAACTCGAGAAGGTCAAAATGACATTTTGCAAAGTTTTTAGAAAACTGAAGGAGTGTAAACGTTAATGTTAAAAGATAAAGGGTTGAATACAAAGAAAAACTTGGAAATGCAAATGAAAATAAGCACAAAATCCTATTATATATGACATGACTCATTACCGAGAATAAATTACGTCAAAACATAAGCCAACTTGGATTTATAACGATACATACTTAAAACTAAAACGTAAGAAACAACGTTGTTTAGTTTAAAGAATGGTACCAGGCGCTGCAACAGTGTCGAAATATAAAGCAACTCGAATTTATACCACCTAGTGAAAACGTATGATATTTGACACAACTTATTTCTGTACAAAATTTATTCAAAACATAAACTAACAAAAAACGTGCATAAAAATAGCACAAGAACATACTATATTTTGCTCACGTACATAAAATAAGCACGTAAAACTCAAGGATGTCAAAATGACATTTACAAAGTTTTTAGAAAACTGAGGGATTGTAAAGGCCAATGTTAAAAGTTAAAGGGTTGAATACAAAAAGAAAAAGTCTATGGATAAAAGAACAAGATGACATTATTTCTTAGACACTATTCCTAAGACACCCCTTTTTATTATGTATATATAACTAGTATTACTCCGGCGCGCATTGCGGCGCGCGCATATATTCTATACGCACGGACTGCAACATGCGATGGGGAGTTGGGGATTCTGCACATTGTATGAAGAGTTGTTTAGTTGTTGTGGTTCAAACGTAATGCTATATTATGTGTAATCGTAACTTACTTAAATGGTTCTCATAGTTCCCTCTAAACTCTAGTTTCTCATACAGTTAGCTAAAGTCTAAAATGCGTTGATGGCAGATGTCATGCCCATTGTTCTATATCGATCTCATGTGTACACCATACCCAAACTATGCTTCATGTCCTTGTCTGAGTATTATTTATATCCTATATCCCGACACCATCATTTAGTGGTTCTTTTATTTGTTTGTTTATAAGACTATGGGGTGTGCTCCCCCTTCCCCCTTGTCCACATCATCTTCCCCTTCTCCTCCCCTTCTAGGGGAAATGGTTCCCCCTTCCCCCTCTTTGACCTCTTCCCCTTTGTTTTGTCCTTTACTACAAAGGATATAATATAATATTAATATTATATATGATTGAGTGCTTCATATCTTGGTAAGTGGGACGGTATGAACGGGGTAGTTTCCCCGCCTGTGCCGATCAACTTTCGGGGGGGGGGGGGGGGCGGTGTTCCCCGACGGGACACCCTTCCACATCACCTCACCGATCCATTTCCCCGTTCCACACCCATGGTCTAATTAACAAAGGTCAAAAACAAAAAGTTGGCACTACATACAATTACACTAAGCTTATTGCTTTTTATTAAAACATGGACAAATGGTGGAACTTGCTTTAGCTGCACACCTTTTATTATCAATTTTTTTTTTTGGAAACACCATCACCGTGATAAGCTGTATGTTCAAACCTATGGGTGGTAAACTGTTAGTCCAAGTCTCGCGCGTGCTTATCCATATTTACTGGTTTGGGTTCCTATTGTTATACCTCTCGGATTATACCTCTCGGATCCTTCAGTCAATTGGGTAGACAACTGGTCGTTTGACCACCCTGCTGCTGATGTTCACATCTCCTTTTCTCTAACGACCACAACTGCAGCCATCAACTATCACCCTCACAACACAAACTATATTTTAGTCAATAAGTAACCATGAATAAGAAGATTTCATAACTTACACGACTTGTTGACTCGGTTGACTAATTCACCATCAAAACTCCACCATCACTGCTAGCCTACCCTGACTTCCGACTGGCTGTTTCCGATCGTTAACCCGCCGCCGTTCTCTTTCTTTCTGTGGTCTCTCTCTCTCTCTCTCTAATTCCTCTCTTTCGCAGTTGACTCGGGTCTTGTGCCTTGATCTTCAGAACAGTCGCCCTCCATAGCCCATCTCCTTATCTCCAAGGACCACAACTGCAACCATCAAGTATAATAAGTATAAGTTATTCAATAATTAACCATGAATAAGAAGATTTCATAACTTACAAGACTTGTTGACTCGCACCATCACCCCTACTCTTCCTTGACTTCCTGCTGTGGGTTTCAGGTTGGTCGGGCGCCGGAATAAGGTGAACGCCGTCGTGAACGGTGGTGTTCCGACGTGCACGTTCTCTCTCTGATCTCTTTCTCTCGCTTTCTCTCTCTATGCATCAGATAACGTGTGGAGGATAGTGTAGGGTGTAGTTTGTTTTTTACCATGTGTGGTAACCGGAAGATGTAGGTGAAGAAACCGGGGAAACCGGAACTGTTGTAAGGCCTTCAGCAAATTTTACCATGTGTGGTAACCGGAAGATGTAGGTGAAGAAACCGGGGAAAACGGAACTGTTGTTAAGGCCTTCAGCAAATGTTTATATATAGAAGAGAGAATTACACAGATTGTCCTTTAGTTTTACCTGAAATTGCATCCTATGTCCTTTTTTTGAATTTTTAACTCCTTATGTCCTTTCTTTTATACACTTGTTACACCCTATGTCCTTTAGGCCAAACCAAGTTAAAAAACTCGGTTAAGTTGGTCACGTGCCCCTCACGTGAGGGGCAAATCTGTCTTTTCACCCTCTAAGGACAATCTGTGTAATTCTCTCTAAGTTTTATTAAAGAAAATACATAATATAGCAAACTAAAACCACATGGGTCATTCATGCCATTTCTGAAAACTTTTAAAAGAAGTCTCCCTCCTCTCATTTCTGGTCACCGGCCTATTACCGGTGCCGGATCCGGCGAAGCTTCGATGTCACAATTTAACCGTTTCAACGTCTAAAGTCGAATGCCTTACGTTACTCCAACTTAGTCCAACGAATTTCAATCATTAAATCGAAGTTAAAGCGAGTTTTATTGTGTTTTTAATCGGAGGTATCACGAGTAACGGCCGGAACATAAAACGACTTTAAACTCGTCATTAAATCGTCTATTATATAAACCAGTGACGCCATTCATTTTCTGCACTTATTTCCTTCAAAAACCCACGAAAAAAAACTACATCAAAACGTGTTCTATAGCATTCAATCGGCCATTCTTTTGTTCGTTTCTTGAAGCCTCGTTTCCAATCTTTATACGCATTGTAAGTCGAAACTTATTGTGCCATTTTGTTCCTTGATAGTTCTTGGTTAAAAGCCCCTTAAAATCAGATGTTAACAGTTCTGTATCTGGCTTAATTGAAAAGGGGTTAGGGTTAGGATTTTCCAAGATTGATGGTGGGAAGAAGATGAAGTTTGTTTATGTGTTAAATACTTTAATTAATCAAATTTAAAACAAGAATTTGTGTTGGTCTAGTGGTTGGGACATTGGACACTGAACCACATACTCAGGTTCGAGACCCACATTTCCCACGTTCGACGGTGGGGAGGTGGTGGTGGTCCGGCGATGGTTCGACGGTGGGGAGGTGGTGGAGATAGGTATGGAGGAGGTGGTGGTGGTTACGGAGGCGGTGGTGGAGATAGGTATGTTGGTGATGAATAATGGTGGTTTAGGGTTTGAGTTGTTGAAGGGGTAAAGATGAAGATGATGATGTTTGTCTGATTGTTGAAGGTTTTTTTTTTTTTAAAAAAAAGTTTTATCATGTTTTAAGGTGAAAAGACAGGTTTGCCCCTCACATGAGGGGCACATAATCAACTTAACTGAGTTTTTTAACGGGGTTGGGTCTAAAGGACAAACGGTGTAACAAGTGTACAAAACAAAGGACATAGGGAGTTAAAAATTCAAAAAAAGGACAAAGGATGCAATTTCAGGTAAAACTAAAGGACAATCTGTGTAATTCTCTCTATATAGAATGTATTGTTGCGACTAACCGATGCTATTGTTTCACTTAAATAAGTTCGAACAATTTGGTGTACATTTATATAATTCTAACTAGCTGATTACCCCGGGAGGGTCCCGGGGTTGCTAAATCTAATTTTACGTGATAACCTATTACAAATGGCTCAAGTTAACTAACTACAAAATCTTCTAATCATTGCATGTTCATAGTATTCTAATCAGTAATAACTCATATTCCCCACAAAATCTAATTTTACGTGATAACATGAACACTTTGTGTATTTTTTTCCTGTATGAACGAAACCCCACAAAAAATAGTAGATTTTTTCTCCGTTTTTTATATAGCACTATGGTACTCGTTGGAAAGATAATAAAACGCTCGTTAATTTGGTGTAATTTTTTTCTTTAAAAAATCCCGTATATAAAAGATATAAACGTTTAAAAGTTATGGGAGGAAATATGAGAGAGAAAATTTTAAATTTATTTTTAAATTCTTTTTTCCTAAAATAACTCAATTTAATTAAAAAAGAAAACAATTCAAAAACACCAAAAACTCTCCATTATGATGCCACGTTGCACAAGGTTGGGGCCTCCATTGCACGCCACGTCAGCAAAAGTCTTTTCTTTTATATATATATATAGATTACCAAAGTTCTAAAGCTATATAGTGTTGTACATAAATGCATTATACTTGTCCATGCTTATTGTGTTTGTACTTGTCGCTTTGCGTTTGGTACCAGCCTAAAGCATTGGGAGCACGTGTCGAGCACCTCAAGCTGTATCTTCTTACCTGCCACGTATCTCTTATCACAGCCTCACAACCTGCATTATAATACTCATAACTCATCTTTCTCTCTCTTTCTCTATATTACAACCACAAATATGATTTAGGGAGAGAGAGATGTGGGCAGAACGCCATTCCACCGCCACTACTGCATCAGAGCCGTCGGGGGTAGATCGACAGAAACAACGACTACCGCAAGCATGTACCATCATTGTCCCGTCGTTGCACCACCAGGTCAAGTGCCGCTTTCGTGTTAACGCCATTATCAATTTACCTCGATCCGTGTTCAGATCCGTAACTCAGGTACCAACGCAACGCAACTCATCTCGATATGCTTGCCAAGTTGTTTTGATTTTATTTTGTTGGTAATTGTCGTATTTAACTATCCAGACCAGGGTTCTCCGATTAGGTAATCCTTTTAGTTCTTAAATTCATCTTTTTTTTACATTTTATGGAAGTTGATGATGCTTAATCGATCTAAACTCACTAATTTTAACATTGTTTTGCTTTTAAATCAAAATCTCCAAGATAACAGTGTTGTTAGATCTTTTGGTTCGGCCGTTTGTCAATCGAGAATTATGTCTCATATCCTTCCGATATGCTTCTTTTTCTTCACTTTCAGATCGCCTTTTTTTTCTATTGATTATAAAACTTTTAAGATATATGAAGGATTATCTCTAATAATGTTACAATTCAATACGAACATATAATTATCCGTAGAGATTTAATAATAAAAAATACATTGTTTTTCTGTTTGTTTGTTAGCGAACATTGTTTATCTGTTTGTTTGTTAGCTGTGGTGGTTCCAAGTTTCTTTATGGAGGATGATTGCTTAAATATGTTTTGTTGTTGTTTGCGTCCCTGTTTTCGCTTATTTTCTTTGTTGTTTTACTTTCCAATCACTCTGATGAGTGTTGTATGTTCATGTGTTGCTGAAGTTGTATTTGAGGGAATTTCCAGTTGTTTATGTTAATGTTTATTTCAAATGTTTGATGTAACGGAGTGAAGTAGATTAAATCATGGGCGAATAGACGGTTTTGAGAAGTGAAGACAAGTTCAAGAAGGTTCGGTTGGAAAACAAGTCAATATTAAGGTTGTTAAATGAGTCATGGACGTGGATTGTTTTCGACAGAATTTTGTTTTGAAATGAGTTTGTTCGATTGTGGTGTCTATGTTAACATTTTGCGCATGGCACCGCTGGTGTACACTCGAAAGTTATAGTAAAAATTGTTGGCATGTTTTGTTTGAAATTGTTTTGAACATTGATATCAATATTAAACAAACTTTGTGAATAGTCTGTCCCGCCGCCGCAACGCGCGGCGGGCAAAAATCTAGTTCTATATAAATATATGGGTAAATTACATGTTGATTAACATTCTAATCTACATCACACATGTGCATCTTTGAATATTTAATAAAAATTTTTGGTTGAAAATAAGTTAAATTATGTTTACAAATACTATGCTATAGGTTTTAAAAGCATAACCAAGCTAGTTTTAATAGGTAATACATGATGGAAAAATAAAATCGCTAAAGGAAACTAATAACGCATAAACTAAGTTACTTACTTGCAAACTTGGTTTTAGCTTGAAGAGGGGATGGTGGCTGGAAATTATTAGTGTTTGGGAAGAATGTTTTTCAATTGGAGAGATACCAAGAATGCGTGAATAGGCCTTGGAATTTTTAGGGTGAAGAATTTGAGTTGCATATGGATTAGGAAGTTAATAAAACAATAAATATATATAAATTTTTAAGGTTGAAATTGGGATAAGATTAATATGTTTTGACTTTTCAAATTAAAAAAAAAAATTGATTTCCTATAGCTTTGAACTTCTAAACTGTCATTTGGTATCCATGTATTCTTTACATAATCAAGTTTTAAATAGAAACAATCATATAATCCCAACCTATTCATGAGATAATCCTTACCTAATGATTAAAACAATTAATAATCTGAGATTTATCAAATGAATTGTGATAAACTAAAGAATATTCTATTTTGTTAGTTATGTATAAATTTTTTTATTAAAAGAATTCTAGAAATTATATATAAATATATTAGCTGATTAGCCTGGGAAGGTCCCAGGGTTGAAAAATTTAATATGACTTAATAAAAAATGATAAAAGAAGAAAACTCAAATCACGAGAAGAGTAAATAACTTAAATATAATCAATCTTAGTTAAAAAATTTCACTACGTGATAACCTATTGCAAATGGCTCAAGTTAACTAACCTAAAACCTCTCAATCACTGCATGTCCATATATTCCCTAACCTAAAACCTAATCAGTAATCATCTAAACAATCACTTATGTAAGCTGCAACTATTCAAAAACTCATCAATCTCTAATGACTCCTATAATTCTTAACTTAATCAACTAAACAATCACTTAAGTTGGAAGTTGTAACCATTAAAAAACTTATCACATCTATGTACCAAGTCTCACAATGCTAATATTGATACCTAACCTAAAAGAATGTATAAGTCTAATATTAACACATATCATAAATGCTAAAAATTGCATAACTCTAATATCAATATTCAATACATAACCTACCTAACCTAAAACAATCTATAAATCCAATGCTAACATCATACTCCTAATATTGTTTTACTTAACAGTAACCATAAACGGAATGGAGAAAAGTTATGGGACTTACCACTATAATCAGGTCCTGATAAGAATTATAAACGGAATCCAGATCCCATAACTATTGTAACAGACACTGTATGAAGAATATGCGGGTCCAGTTCATTTTGGCTGGTTTCTTATTTGATTCTCGTTTTTGTGCGCCTAGCGCTTTTTAAAACAAAGATGCCTTTAGTGGCCTTTAGTATTCCGAAAGGGTAAATATGAGATTATGAAATTTGGAAGGATGTATATTAAATTTTAAGACGGATATATACACACACATAAATATATATACATATGAATATGTATTACATGAAAATCACTTATAAGTAAAGTACCTCTTCAATTTTTTTCTCCTGCTCTTTACAAAGTTCTGCAACTCGTCTCTTCACTGTACATGAAGGACAATTCTCAAGCTCAGACTGCAAAGAAAACACAATCAAATAATTTTCTTCCTAGTGAAAACAAAATACTCAAATATAGAATCTAAATATACCTTAATTTGGTATATTCCAAGGGGCTTTGCAAGAGGAGCAAAAACTTGTAGTGTCTCCATTGCATCTTCAAGCAATTCCTTAATTTCTCTCCGTTCATCAAGAATTTTCAAAATATCAATCTCAGAAGTAGGTGATCCGGCAAGCATACGCATAGGCAGTAACAGTCTTAATTGATGAGTTGCCAGATCAGCAGCAGCATTATCACTAACAACTTTACAAATGAAGACCCAATCCTGTGCCTTTTACTGCCAACTGACTGGCCATTGTATCACATATTGTCTCAACTTTTATTTAACCCAACGCAATCATCTATGTAGATATACAACCTATGGTCATGTCCTACAATGACTCTGAGACACTTTCTCAAGCAAGACACTCCGATTCATAGTAACTTGATTAAAAATAAAGATGTAAAGTGTGCATACCTGTTGACCGAAAGATTGATGTTTTTACGAAAGTTGCGTTATGCCTCTTTGGTGGGGGTGTTGTTGGGTGGGATTTCTTGATGTAATATAAACATGTTTATCATAATTAAGTTTCAAATTCAACATGTTAGATGACACAAATTAGCATTATGGCGTGATAGATAATAACGTAAACCAATACATCTTTTTGTTTATATTGGCATAAACTATCCATTAATATCTGGTCCGACTTGTTGCATCTTGATGGTTTAAAAAGAAAACAGATTATAACACACAACTCTAAACACATGATGTCATCCTTGTTAGACCATCTATAACCGCATCTTCGATGATCATAAAATAAATTGAATAAGAACATGCCCCCACATATTCAGATTACACAAATAGTAAATGTCTCCTAGATATTTTATAAATCAACCAACATGGTATCACGATGGATATGAATACGCGAGCTGACCCAAATTACCCAGCTATTGCGAGTTAACTGGGCTATTATTCGGATTGAGTATTCAATAATTAGCCTATCAGGGTTCCTAGTTATCAATCCAAATCACCCGAATAACAAACAATCCTAGCCAATATCTCCCACCAAAGCTCCACACCAACTAACCCATGCAAACCAATAGAAGGCATAAACAATAATAACATACAGTACATCATGGCAATTCAACAAAGCACTCATGTTTACCAAAGATTAATCTTTCAATCATAATAATCATAATCATCCTCTTCAGATATGACACTGCCACCAGAGAATTCATGGTCTTCTTCATAAAAGCCATATTCGGAATAGTCATCCGCATCAGAATACCCAGATGAATACATATCATCAATGTCATCGTAAGCATGAGCTCGAACAACAAAAGCGCAGTTCTTTATTAAGTCATTAGGATGCTTAAAATCTTTGACCCGTTCCACGCATAATTTTCCTAAATTTCCAGCACCAAGGTTAAGGTTAAAACACCTGCGAACATTAAGGAATTCTATGTGCGGGCAACCATGTAAGAGTGGAGATGATGGAGATGAAGGATTGGGGGAGAAAGAGAGAGAAGGGGGGGAGGTAGGGTTTGGGTTTGTAAAAGAGTGAATGAGAATATGAGATTAGGACAAACTAATAGGGTTTTATCTAATTTGATTAAAAAACAAAAAATTAAAAAAATGCACCTCATTATGCCACGTGGCACATTCAAGGGGGGATTGTGGCCACCATTGAATGCCACATCATCAACTATCAATTCTTTTATATAGATTTATAGATATTTGTTTATAAACAATTAAATAATACTGTGGGCTTAGACGTTGATACCCTTGCCTACTTCACCGCAGCTATCATGATCATAACTGTCCCCACTAGAATTGAAATCTTTAGTTGGATCGCTACCATGTGGGGTGGTTCGATACAATACAAAACACCCATGTTATTTTTTGTAGGGTCCATCTTGTTATTCACCATAGGGGGGCTAAATGCAATAGTTCTGGCAAATTCTGAGATGGAGTTACACTAGGATCTTCGGTATATCCTTCTTTCCTTGCTGTTTTCATACACTCTTTCTTTATTCAAATACTGAGTACTCCAGCTAAGGATTTTTGTTTTACAAAAATGCACCAAAGTTTTCACAAGATGAAATTTGTACCTTTTAAATTTTATAATGGTTTAGAAACTTTCGATTATTGTTATTTTAGACCCCTAAAGTTGTAACTAAGCCATTTGAAAAATAGCGAATGTTACAGTCTCTCCTAGTAGAGAGAATTTCGTCCCTGAAATTTAACTTGTAGAGACTATAGAGCCTTGAGAAGGCTAAGTTATGTTTTCATTATACGTTGACTAGGGCTAGTTCTTGGGCTGACTCCTAGTCCCGCCTCCAGCACACCATTAGTGTTTATATATAGAGTGTTCCATGCTAACCACCATGTCACACCCCGCCAAGGCGGAAACACGGGAATGCGACTTCGAAAGGTTTTCAAGCACAAGGTTTGAGCAACACATAAGATGAAACATAATTGATACCAAAATATTTCAAATTGTCTTACACATTGAAATATAAATTGTCTGGAAATCTGAAATCATTACGACCAACGTAAATTACTAAATTGTTTTCATGACATGACCTAAGACAGAGGTACCACATCGTGCCCACTCAAACCAGACTCTTAAATCCCCAAGTTCCATGTAATCAATTACCTGAAAAACATGCATAAAAGATTTGTCAACATAAAGTCGGTGAGTTCATGATGCGTTTGGTTTTAGTAATTAAAAATATGTCATTTTTCCCGGTGCCAAAAACTTGATGTGTCAACTCCAAAACATTGGTTTTGGGAAAAAGATTGATTTTTACTAAACCTTTTAACAAGTTTTAAATTTATAAGTAAACGATAAATACTTAGAAACTAAAACCAACAAATAGGCAGAGAACCTGACGTGTATAGTATAGGTTTCTAGAGTAAATACCGAGTATCGTATTCCAGAGACACACATTCCCCTACTCAACCTTTCATTAAATAACTAATTAGGTTTAAAAAGAAAAATAAAATGGAGGGGTTCTAAGAAAAATAGTTTTGAAAAAGGGTTTTGGGTTTTATAAAATAAAAAGATAAAATAGTAGAGATAGTGGACATGCACATCTCGTGTCCCGCCGGATAAGTAGTTAAGTTTATTATTAGAAATAGTATTAAGTTTAATTATTTGTGAGGAGGACGAGAGTGAGCTTGAAGTGTTGACTCCTTGATAGAGAAACATGGCCACTACTAAGTAGTATGCTTAACCTCCCGATGTGCGTCCGCATGAAGGTTCACCAATTGAGCCCTACTTTCACAGGTGCTTCCCAAACCATGGTCAAGTCTCTGGTTCTCTAACTCATCTTATTCTTAAAATGGAGGCTTAACTTCTAACCTGGAACACTGTACACCTCTCTTAGCTCTCTCGTTCCATATCGAAGGATCTCTTCTTACAGTCAGTCCTGACAACATCGTATCCCCTAAGTAGGTTAACGGACATGAAGAACGAAGGATCTCTCTTACAGTCAGCTCAGGTAACATGTATCCCCAATGGTTAACGGTTTTGTACTAAGGAGACCTAGATATAGAATTCTTGTTTTATTTATCTTAAGAAGTGACACTTTAACATTTATTGATCAAGTAAATATAAAGTTGGTTTAGTGATTTGTGGCTTAAAAAACCCAACCCATAACCTCCCGAGATGAATGAAATCCTTAAAAAAAGTGGAACATAATCCTAAAGGTGTGCAATCCGAAGATCATTGGAGCACTCGTAGGGAATCCTCCCTTTGCCAAGAAAACCATTCATTCATCTGGTAAGAACCGAAAATGTGTCACTCAGATCCGGTCCACTTCAGAAGCCATTGATTAGAATCCGGTTTGGATATTAGAAGCCCGAAGGATCTGTCTCACTACCAGTTTCCTCGCCTTGGATCTGACTCGAGACTACCAGAAGCTGATTAAACCTCTTGATAGTTTATTTTATTAAGTTAAGGTTGATTTAAGTTTATTAAGTTAATCACCATTTGAACCTGTCACAAGATAAACAAACAAGGATTAGAAAGAAGATTACACAACAAATAACTAAAAACAAACTACTACTGATAATAATAATAGTCTACAAATCGAAGTGGGTTTAGAGATTATAGAAATATACAACCATAAAGAATGAACAACAAATGAACATGGCTGCTCATAGACAAGCCTTCCATCTCCTAGTGCTATGTATCTAATGCAATCCTCACAACCCTCGATGTTTTATTGCATGAACTACTCTACGATCCCATGCTTGGCTAAGATGATCAAGTTAGGACGAGGTCTAACCTTGGTGGGTATGTTAGGATGGCCCTAAGGCCTCCCACAAGACCCCAATATCTCTGCAAGAACCTTGGAAGTCGACCCAAGAAGGCACAATACTAGATGGAATGGGATTGGGCAAATAGTTGAGTGAATCTTGCTATTTATACACCTACCAGGGCAAGCACAGACGTGCTATATGGTGGTGCACGACCGTGCCATTACTCTACGTACGTTCAGTTTGCTGCAGTCCTGCCTGTCTGTACTGTTTGTCTCTTGCACAGGCGTGCCAGGGTATGTGGCATGGCCGTGTAATGTGGTCCATCTAGATTTCTTATTCCCCAAGTTGGATGCTTTGTCTTCTAGCGTGCAGGGCCTCTGTGCGAGTGTGCATGGGCATGCTGGGTCAGTTCCGGGCTAGTTTTATCATTGTTTAAGTCCCGGGATGGTCTTCAAACATACAGGGAACATGCTGCAAGTCTCGTATCCTCAAGAATATCCGGTTTTTGTCTGTTTTTGCCAGAAGGTAGGGGTGTAAACGAGCCGAGCCGAGCCCGAGCCTGACTGGGCTCGGCTCGGGCTCGTTAAGGTTTTGTGAAGCTCGAGCTCGGCTCGGTTCGAGCCTACAATCTTGAGCTCGAGCTCGGCTCGCTAGCAAAATCCAAAGCTCGAGCTCGGCTCGGCTCGAGGTGATTTGAGAATCTCAAACGAGCTCAAAAGCTCGGCTCGAGCTCGCAAAAGTTCAGCTATAACTTAGGCTCGTGAGCCCAATCGTTAAGGCTATAACTTAGGCTCGGCTGTAACTTAGGCTCGACTGTAACTTAGGCTCGGGCTCGGGTTCGGGCTCTAGCTCGTTAAGGCTCGCGAGCCCAATTGAGCTTTGTATCTAGGGCTCGAGCTCGGGCTCGATAACTAAACAAGCCATATTTCAGGCTCGGGCTCGAGCTCGTTAAGGCTCGGCTCGTTCGAACTTTTTACCGAGCCGATCCCGAGCCGCTACGTGTCATTTACACCCCTACCAGAAGGTCTCTTATTTCCAGGTTGGAGCTCCAATTTCCTGAGATATACAGACATGAACGATTTAAGCATCCAAAATCAGTAATTTGAGCCCGATTATATCCTATAATGAGACTGATTATGCATGTTTTATATGTTAATTTTGTGACACATCAGTTCAAAGTTTAATGTACGTAATGTAAAGTTTTTGAAATTCGTGTATGACCAATCAAAGCTAGCTAAGATAATGATTACTGTGCCAACCATGAGTCCCATAACCAAACCGCTTGACTGCTATGCCGCGCGCATTGTACAATAAAGACAACGTATGAATTGTAGAAAACTAACACTTTTTTGTATGTAACCGGTTAGAGCGACTAACCAAGAGTGGGGGTGTCAACCCAATAGATCTATTTAAGTGTTATGTGGCTATTGTTAGCTAATGGTTACAATGTATATGTAAGTACGAGGACTATTGAGCTCATGAACCGTTTGTCTCATGTTTCACATGGTAGTCATGATAAAATTCACCTTAAATGAAATGTATCTAGTAATGTTGGATGTTTATCCCCCAAGTATGTAAAAACAGTAAAACGGGACTGTGAAACTCACCTAATGTCCGAGTAAGTGATCTAGCAAAGCAGAAGCTGGAATAACTACAGTCCCGACAAAGAGTGCCCTATAATGTTTAGGACATCTTAAGTTATGTGTACTTCTTGTTTACCATACAAGTTATTCACCTGACTTGTGGACCCTTGTACAATGTATACATGGATCATTGTTCATGCACGTGACAATTACTACATATCTCGTTTGTTCTTTTGGAAAGTGTATGGTTTTGTGAAATCCAGGAGGTTATTGTTATAGAACTACAATTAATATTGACAAAACTGGCTTCACATGTTGTCATGGGTTATTAAACTTACCCTATTTTAACATATGTGGTGAGATCATGTAAATACAATAGTTTTGACATATGTTATATTGTTATTATGTTAATTGCATGCTTAACACATATTGGAGCCATTTTAACATATGTTTCCTCAAAATCCGAAACTTTATCATGGGACATTGATCAAAATTCGAATCTTGTGTAACAAAACCAACTTCCACATACTTGTTAAAAGATACAAAGGTGTTTACAATGTGTAGGTGTATAACACCGTACATAATCGTGTGTATTTATGTATAAAAGTAAGGTTATATCAAGGTGTGTACACATTATGTTAAAGTTCCCAAAATGTTGAGTTTTTGTTAACCGTTCGATGCTACACACATCTATACATATATGGATGTATGTACACCAACATATAGGTATATTTTACACATGTGTGTGGATGTATTTGTAGGCGTGCGCGTATATATATCTGAAATAGAATATAATTAAACTCGATCATTGTATGTTTTACTCCTAAATATTAGTGTGTTGTTGGTTAATGACCGAGTATACATTCGTGCACAAGGGTTATTGTTCAGGTGAGGTTGATAGGGCCAAAACATATTATAAGTTTTAAGTGTTAGAGTGTTAACTAACATACCTAAAAGATTGCGAGGAGAATCCGAGCCCTTGTTGTGTTGTGATTCATCTCCATGGATACTCCTTTATGACTTGATATTAGTTGGTTGGGTTCAGATTTGGTCGGGTTTGGGCTAGAGTGTCCGGCCAAGATACAAAGGAAAGGAAAAAGAGGTGGGTGATTTGTATGTGAAGGTGTTTGAGCGTGGTGTTTGAAAATTCCATGGGTACTTCATATATATAGCGGCCGAGAGAGGGAGAAGAGAGTTTATTATGGTTAGTTATTCACTCTAGATCTTTGATACCTAAAAGGAGGTTGTTACTTTGGTGTAAAAGGTTGATAAAACTTCTTTGATCATGCTTTTTTCCATGTTTCAGCCGATTAGAAGGGATCAATGCACAAAGGGAATGAGATCAACTCTTGGGGAATGTTTATGAGAAAAGTGAAGGCCTAAATTGGTATAACTAAGAGCAATGATTCCAAAAGAGAATATTTAGAAACCAATACGTACCTTATAACTTCCCCGTTTGGCGGGTGTCAACATCGCCTTTGATTTCCGTGGTCCCACTTGAGCCACCTAAACATGCACCCAAGCAATTATTAATACACTCATGTTTGACCAACACAAGTTAACATATCCAACTAATTGTTTAATCACCATTGGTGACATTTTTCAGAAATGATCTCATAAACTAAGTGATGCGTATGGTTTTAATAATTTAGAAAGATGTCAATTTTCCCGGTGCCAAAAACTTGATGTGTAAACGATTGATTTTTACTAAACCTTATTTAACAAGTTTTAAATTTATAAAGTAAACGATAATTACTTTAGAAACTAAAACCAAGACATAGGCGGAGAACCTGACGTGTATAGCATAACTTTCTAGGGTAAATACTGAGTATCGTATTCCAGAGAATACACTTTCCCCCTATTCAACCTTCCATCAATTAACTGATCGGGTTTTAAAAGAAAAATAAAACGGAGGAGTTCTTAAAAATGGTTTTAAAAAGGTTTTGGGTTTGATAAAGGAAAAAGATAAAGTAGTAAAGTTATCAAATATGCACATCTCGGGACCCTCCGTATAAGCAGTTAAATTTATTATTATAATTAATATTTAAGATTAATTATTTGTGAGGAGGACAAGAGTGATCTTGAAGTGTTGACTCCTTGATAGAGAAACGGGGCCACTACTGAGTAGAATGCAAAACCTCCCAATGCGGGTCCGCATGCAGGTACTCCGTCCGAGCCTTGCATGTAGCAGGCTTCCCTAACCACGTTCAAGTCTCTGATCCTCAAACTCATCTTCTTCTTGTATTGGAGGCTTCACTTCCGACCTGGAACACCGTACACCTCCTTTAGCTCTCGCTTTCCTTACTGAAAGATCTCCCTTTTAGCCAACCTTGCCAACATCGTATCCCCTAAGTAGGTTAACGATCATGAAGACCGAAGGTTCTCTCTTACAGTCGGCTCAGAAGACATGTATCCCCAATGGTTAACGGATTTGTACTAACGAGACCTAGAAATGGAGTTCTTGTTTTATTTATCTTTAAAGTGACACTTTAATATTTAGTGATCAATTAAATATAAAGTTGGTTTGATGATTGATAACTTAATTAACCCAACCCATAACCTCCCAAGCTGATTGAAATCCTTGATAAAGGTGGAACATAATCCTAAAGGTGTGCAATCCAAATATCACTGGTGCACCCGTAAGGAATCCTCCCTTTACCAAGAAGATCATTCAATCATCTGGTATGTACCAGAAATGTGTCACTCAGATCTGGCCCACTTCAGAAGCCATTGTTTAGAATCCGGTTTGGATATCAGAAGCCCGAAGGATCTGTCTCACCACCGGTTTCCTCACCTTGGTTTTAGCTCGGGACTACCAAAAGCTGATTAAACCTCTAGTTAGTTTATTAAGTTAGAGTTGATTTTAAGTTTATTAAGTTAATCATCATTGGAACCTGTCATAAGATAAACAAACAAGGATTAGAAGAAGATAACACAACAAATAACTAAAAATAAACTACTACTACTAATAATAAAAGTCTACAAATCGAGGTGGGTTCATGAATAATAAAAAGATACAACCATATCGAATGATCAACAGAAGAACATTGCTGCTCATAGACAAGCTCTCCATCTCCTAATGCTATGTATCTATCAACCTCAAGACCCTCGATGTTTTTTGTATATGAACTACTCTACGATCCCATGCTTGGTCTTGATGATCAAGGTAGGACGAGGCCTAACCATGTTGGGTCTGTTAGGAGGGCCCTAAGGCCTCCTACAAGACCCCAAGAGCTCTGCAAGACTCCTGGAAGTCGACCTAATACCAAGAGAAAGAAGTGATATGGGTTGTCTCAAATGGAAGGGGGTAGCTTGCTATTTATAGAGTTTTCAGGGCAAGCACGGGCGTGCCACTGGTGTGCATGGTCGTGCTCCTGCACTTCGTACATTCTGTTGGCTGCAGTTCTGTCTTGTTTTTCTGAGCACGGGCGTGCCACAGAGGTGAGCATGGGCGTGCATGGAATCTTGTGTTAGATTTCTTGTTCCCCAAGTTTGCTCCTTTGTCTTCTAGCATGCAGGGCCTTCGCGCAAGTGTGCGTGGGCGTGCTGGGTCTGTCCCGGGCTGGTTTTATCACTGTTCAAGTCCCGAAAAGGACTTCAAACATACAGGGAACATGCTGCAAGTCCCGTATCCTCAGGAATCTCCAGATTTTGTCTGTTTTTGCCTGAAAATCTCCTGTTTCTGGCTTGGGGCTCCAATTTCCTGATAAACACAAATAGGAACGAATTAAGTACCCAAAATTAACAATTTAAGTCTATTTATATCCTATTATGGGCCTGATTATGCATGTTTTATATGTTAATTATGTGATACATCACTAGGTTTGACCATTTTCCAGATTTTCATTTAGGCAATTTATCGAACACTTGGTAGGCATAAATTGCAATTCACCTAATTATACCATTGAAGTAGCTAATCTACCAAGTTCCAATTTAAATGATTCATACCATGGTGTTACCCATTAATTAGCAGCAACTTTATCAATCAACAATCAAACATGAACTTGAGATTTGTAGGTGTAACGACCCAGGCTGTTGGTGCCGGGTTGTCGGGTCAGATTACCAGAACTGCGTAGTGGATTCGGATAATAGCATCTTTACTTTCCTAGGATCCATGTCATCATAGTTGGTAGGTTACCTAAACCCATGCCAAAAAATAGTTTCTGTCAACATAAAGTTGGCGAGGTCATGTATTTAATAAAATGAATGGTCATTTCTTTAGTTATAATTCTTTAATAATATTCTTTTAGATAAACATGCTTTACAGATAATAATTCTTAAGGGGAAAATATATTCTCTTAACACTTATGATATTTTAATAACATGCCATTCCTAAATGGTACCACTTTGACAATGGTAGATAAGTTGTTCTTGCCCTATCCCTAAAGTCAAGAACGGAAATGGCGAAATAATATCTAAACGGTACTGTTTCTAGATGTTTCTAATGCCCCCTTAATAATGATACGACTTCTAATTATATTCGTTCTTCTATTATGTAAAGCATTCTTATGTTTGATAATAAATGACATGTATTCCTTCGAAAATGTTTAATAAAACAATAAAAGAGGGGAGTTCACGATACTCACAGGTTTGCATAGATAAGTCTTCTGTTAAACCTTCTTGTTATAATTATATGTCATATATATAATGATAACTGTTACGCTTGGGACTTGTTAGGTTTTATGATACTTAGTATATATATCATATATATACACTTAGGATAAGGATAATTTAGAAACTCCCTTGAGTTGGAGAAACTCAAGAAACTCATTTGTGACCCTTGATCAACCAACATCAATGGATGAGATTGATCAACTAATATTATATTATTAAAAGAGTTATCTTTTTTATTTGTTTGAAGCAAAAGGGTATTTTAGGAAAATTGCATTTTGTCCATATCTCCTCTCTCTCCTAAATCTCTCTCATCTCTCATCTCTCTCCTGACTCTCTCTCCTCTCTCCTGACTCTCTCTCCTCTCTCCTCTCTTTTTCCTTGCTTTTACATTTTTTTCAATTTATTAACCTTTTTATAGGTAACAATAAGTCAGATTGATCTGTAACAACTTATGCGTTACATTGTTACATTTTCAAGTGGTGCTTATGTAATTGTTGATCGATTAACTAAGTCCGCATATTGTTACATTCTTACCACACTGTAAAAAAAGCAAATTTACATATTTACATAAGTATCATAGTTAATGGTGCTTATGTAACTATCTAAACCAGTAAAATAGATTTGTAATTTTATTTCATAAACAACAACAAAACACAAATCAAATAATTAAATTAAAATCAAACAAAAATGACAAACAAACAAACAAACCAATAATAGATTTGTAATTTTATTTCATAAACATCTTCAAACTTGTACACACAACCGTATCGGATCTTCAAACTTGTACACATCTTCAAACCCGGATCGACCTGAAAGAACCTGCAATAAATAAAATGTTAACTTACAAAACTTGAAAAGATATATCTTATAAAAAGTTTAGGATCTCTCGTTCTTAACTTCGATCTACAAGCAGGGAAGAAGCTTTGTTTGGGCCAAGAGGTGCCCCTTCCCTACCGTTTTCTTTAAAGGAAAGTAAATAGGAGATGAGAAATAATTTTCTTAACAACAAAAAAATTATAAGATTACGAAAGCAAGGGACTAGCAAGATGCTACCAAGAAGTTCAACAAAACAATAATAATAATAATAATAATAATAATAACCTGCGTTTGGTCTTCTCCATAGTAGCAGTAGCTTTAATGGCAAGATCTGACCACCGTCTTCAGCCTGCCACCACCACCGTCAAAACCCTCTGCAAAAAACCCTCTCCCACCGTCATCTTCATCATCATCACCGCAGATCCACCATCCTCAACCCTCAACCACCACAGATCCACCACCCTCAGCCACCACCGCCCTAAAAAACCACCACCGCCTTCGTCATCAACCCTCAGCCACCACCACCTTCGTCATCAAACCTCAGCCACCACCTTCGTCATCAACCACCAGCCACCACCTTCGTCATCAACCTTCAAACCCAGCCCCCGTCGTCATCAACCTTCAAACCCACCCCCCTCCGCCCCTACCCACCACCATTAAAAACCCTCTGCAAAAGAGCACGTTTGGCAACCACCACCACGATTCAGCAAAGAAATCAGAGCAAAAGAGCACGTTTGGCAACCACCACCACGATTCAACAAAGAAATCAGATCTGATTCTCGTTTTCTTGTTTGATTTTTAGAGAGAGAGAGAGAGAAGAGAAAGAGATAGAGTCTTGAAAGGTGATTTCTAAAAAGAAATCAGATCTGATTCTCTTTATTGGGGATTGGGGTGGGGTGGGTTGAAGTTACCATCTTACCCTTATGCTAAAATGAGAATAAGAGGGATGTGGAATCATGGTGACCATTGGATGGGTTTCAATGGTTTCTCCAACTCAACATGGTTTCTTAAGGATACATAGCCTATACACTTATACATATAGAACTTGATATATATTAGATAATCCTAGGCTAGGGGTTCATTATTAATATCTATTATATGAGACACGACACGGACACTAATCTCATAAGCTGGCCATTACAGCTTGGCAGATCTAATCTAATAAAAGAATTAGAAAATATTATTATTAACCCGAGTCTAGTGTATCGTCTTATATATCGAATTGTATATATATATATATATATATATATATATTCATATACATGTTTATTATTATCATATTATTATTATTATTATCAAGTCCAATTGATATTCGTATTACATACATATACTTGTATAATGATAATAATATTGAGTCTCGTCACTCCGGGTTATTGGACCGGGTTCTGTTCCGGTTGGTGAGTAGAACTTGGTATCGAACCCGTCTTTAGAATTGGTACCTCGTAATAATAATCATAAAGATGTATTAATAATCAGGAGATTATATAACTAATAATCAATGATGATTATATATTGCATACCATTTTATGTTCGGCTTCTGAATAAGGATTGGAGTATTATCGGACTATAACCGGAATCTAACTGGAGATATGATTGGAGCTCCAGTCATGATCATATCTGCCCCATTCTTATCTCCTGTTCACAAACACGACACCACACACACATATCGATGTGTGTGTGACGGTAATCTAATAAAAGGGTGGGTCCGATTGGTGGGTTATAGAGGTTGAGAAGGGATTGACAACCTAATGACAGTCACCGAATTTTGGTGACTGTCCGATTATCATAACAGAAAGGTGGGTTATTGGGTACGGTTGATGGTTAGCGATGGATAAGAGGAGAAAAGGGGATGATGGTGGATTGTAGATAGTTGTCGGAGAAGGAAGGTTCATCGGAGAAGAAGGGTATGCCGGCGCCAGTCACCTGAACCGGTGACCCTCTGGCTGTGCTCTCGGCTGTACACACACAAGTGTGTGTGTGTTTTGAATCTGCAGAGGACCAAGGAGAAGAGAAAGGGCTTTTATAATCCAACTCAAATAGTGGGTGTTTGGATGCAAGTATATGAGCAGGTTTATGGGATGTTTGGGAACGGGTATAGCAGCTGATAAGGGAGACCCTACCCGTTAACGAGACTCGTAACACTGTGGGTGTTACAGTCTCTCCTCCTTCTAAAAATTTCGTCCTCGAAATTTGAACTCTTTATATCTTTAATCTTTTAAAGATATTACAAATTAAACATGAAAACTTATCAACGAGACATGATCAAGTTTTGTGGTTTGCGAGGAAGTCAATTTTATATCAATCTAAGACTGCATTTAATTTGAGATGTCAATCTGTAATAGTATTTTTGTTCAAAATATTAATTTAATTCCCGGAAAAAGGTCGAAGGTGTTACATAGCTGAGATTTCTATATATACACAAAGAGAGGTTTAGATTATATAATGTTGTTGGCAATATTAACCGAAATTACACAGTGAATCAAATGAAATAACTTGGATTAAATTGAGAGTCGTTTGGAAACTATCAGAACGAACTATTTGATCGGTATAATCAAACGTTCGAACGGATTAAACTCAATTTTAGACAAGAACAAGATTGTTGATTTTGGGAGAATTGTAATACCGAATGATAACTGATCGAATGAATAAGCATAAGAATGTGTCCACCTTTTTCTTATTCGGAAAAACGGTATAGCCCCCAATATAGGATTCAGTTACATCATTTCTTAACCGACATGATCTTTTAATTAAATTAATATACACCACTATAAGGATTTGATATATCTTAACTAATTAAAATATAATAATAATGAGATGATGTACTGATCTTGGCTATACTAAGGCCAAATGGCCAATGCCCACAAGCTAATTATAACATACATTCTTTTGTGTAATTAGGCCCAAAATAATGTTTCTTTGAATCCACAATATTAATAGCCCAATTAATGTATATTATTAGCCAATCCGATTATACACACTAAATCGTTATAACAATCAAGTCCGCCATTCCTGCATCACCTAACTTGATTAATTAATAACGAGAACGCCTATTCAACAAGTTAATCCAATACCTTAAGAAAGTTGATACTCACTAAAATTACCAACATTTCTCCCCCATTTTAGTGATATCCGTGATTAACTCAAACATTTCTCAAAATTCAAACTCATGCATAAATGATAATGTCTTGAGGATTGAATTTTCATCTTAGTAAATTACACGATCCAAATATTTGAATATCGGGGTGTCTCTATGGATTGAACCCTTGCTATCCATTTGAATACTTGAAAGTAAAATACACATAAGTTTACAGTCTATATGTTCTTACATGACACTATATTTTACTAGCCTGTGTCCAATCCTTCAAAGAGTACATCAAAGCCAAGTTCAAGCTTCTTGAAGCGGCTAAACTTCATACTCCTATAGGTAGTTCTTTTATTCTACAACTGCAAATGTATTTATCAAAGAACTATTAAGAAGTTATACTTCAACCTTCTTTATCTTGCAGTCTGAACACATACCTTGGGATGATTCTAATGTGTTCCAATATCTTTATGACAAGTTTTCCGCATTGAATTCTGCATCTAACGTTGTATTAGATGGGAATTGGGTATCTTGACAAAGGATATTAATGTATGGACTTTAAACCCATCCCTTTGGCTGATTTATTCACGAGATCTCTTCCTAACCCTTTAGTTAGATGATCAACCATATTATACTCTGATCTTACAAAATCAACAAATATCACTCCATTCTTGATTAATTCTCTAAGCATGCCATGTCTAACACCTATATGTCTAGACTTCCCGTCATACACTTCGCTGTATGCCTTAGCCAAGGTAGATGCACTATCACATCTGATAGAGATTGGTGATATCGGTTTTGACCACAAAAGAATCTCAAAGATCAAATTTCTTAGCCATTCAGCTTCTTTACCAGCTGCTGCCAAGGCTACAAATTCAGTTTCCATGGTCGAATTTGTGATGCAAGTTTGCTTCTTGGAAGCCCAAGCTATAGCTCCTCCCCCAAGTAGAAATACCCATCCACTTGTAGAAGAATGATCCTCTAAGTTAGTTATCCAACTTGCATATGAAAATCCTTCAATTGTAGAAGGAAAACCTGAATAGCACAAACCATAGTTCATGGTTCCTTTCAGATATTTAAATAGTCTGTTCACAACTTGCCAATGATGAGTGCTAGGATTACTAGTATATCTACTAAGTTTTCCCACAACATAGGCTATATCAGGCCTTGTGCTGATCATAGCATACATCAAACATCCTATAGCCTTAGCATATTCAAGTTGAGATATAGGACTACCTTTATTAGGCATAAGCCTAATATTTGGATCAATGGGAGTTCCAACCGGAGAACAATTCAAGCAATTAAATTTCTTTAAAATCTTCTCAATGTAATGAAATTGAGAGATTGATATACCATGGTTCCCACGTGTGATTCTAATTCCAAGAATCACTTCTGCCTCCCCCATGTCCTTCATGGCAAACTTAGATGACAATAAGTTCTTGGTTTTATCAACTTGATCCTGATTCGTACCAAAGATCAACATGTCATCCACATATAGACAAATTATTACTCCATTACCTGAAGAGTCAAATTTGCTATACACACATTTGTCAGCTTGATTAAGAACAAAACCATCTGACAATACAACATCATCAAATTTTTGATGCCATTGTTTAGGTGCTTGCTTTAAGCCATATAGAGATTTTATTAACTTACAAACCTTGTTTTCATTTCCAGGCGTAACAAAGCCTTCAGGTTGTTTCATGTAAATTTCTTCATCTAATTAACCATTCAGGAATGCAGTTTTCACATCCATTTGATGAATCACAAGATTGTGTATAGCAGCAAGTGCTAACAACAATCTAATAGTGGAAATTCTTGCAACAGGAGCATAAGTATCAAAGAAATCAATACATTCCTTTTGTCTAAAGCCTTGGATAACCAATCTAGCTTTAAACTTATCAATGCTACCATCCACTTTCATCTTCTTCTTGAAGATCCATTTACACCCTAATGGTTTACATCCAGGGGTAAATTTGAGAGTTTCCATGTATTGTTTTACATGATGGAATCAATCCCATCTTGGATAGCTTCTTTCCAAAAAGAAGAATCCCTTGAATTCATTGCTTCATTGAACGTCTTTGGATCTTCCTCAATATTGAAACAATATTGATATTGATGTTCAATCACATCTCTGGATCCTTCAACTAAGTAAAGTTGAAAATCATCACCAAAAGACTTAGCTTTTCTCACTCTAGAACTTTTCCTAGGCTCAGGAGGTGTATCATTTGCTTGGATAGTACCTTGAGAGTTACTAGAACTTGGAACCAAATCCCTAGGTCTAGGTATAGAAGAGAATCGATGTTCATCATAATCTGCATTTCTTGATTCAATGACAGTGTTTACTGACACATAGTCATTTGGTTCTATGACATAAAATCTGTGAGCATAGGAATGCTCAGCATACCCTATAAAGATGCAGTCTATACCTCTTTCACCTATGTTTGGTATCTTAGGTTCAGTGAGCCTCACAACAGCTCTACATCCCCACACTTTAAGATAACTCAATTCAGGTATCTTTTTGTACCAAAGTTCATATGGAGTTACCTTAGTCTTTTTACTGGGAACTCTATTCAATAGATAATAGGCTGTTAACATAGCCTCACCCCAGAATAGGACAACATGGAATTAACCATTTCTTTCAGTGTTCTATTCTTCCTTTCTGCTACACCATTTTGTTGTGGTGTGTAAGGAGCAGTGGTTTGGTGTATTATACGAGTAGACTGAAAGTATACTGGGTCAAAATACTTTCCACCGCGATCTGTATGAAGAGTCTTTATCAAACCACTTCGATGTAGCTCTACCTCTTGTATATAAATTTTAATTTTATCAAGAGCTTCATCTTTTGTATGTAAAAATAGACATACCAAAACCTCGAGGCATCATCAATGAAAGTAACAACATAGTTTTTATTTCCAAGTGAAGGCGTGCCATGGAAGTCACATAAATCCGAATGAATCAATTCTAATACCTTAGAATCTCTTTTAATATGTTTGAATGGCTTTCTAGTAATTTTAGTCAATTTGCAAGTGTGACATTTACTACAATTACTCATATCAAAAGCAGGTATTAAACTCATTTTAGACATATCTTTCATTCTAAGATAATTAACATGACCTAATCAAGCATGCCATAGCCTTGAAACATTATCTACTTGGTTACTAGAAGAAGCAATACACACAGATTCATTAGCAAATGGGACATTGATATTTAACATAAACATACCATTACATAAATATCCAAATCCAACAAAGGTTCCATGTCTAGATAAGATAAACTTATCAGACTCAATGACTTGTTTAAACCCATAATTATTTAATATAATACCAGACAACAAGTTTTTCCGTATACCCGGAACATAAAACACATGGTCTAATAATAACAGTTTGCCAGAAGTAAATACAAGCTTGACTTTCCCAAATCCTTTGATAGGCTTGGTTGCCACGTTTCCCATTCTTAATACAGATCCATCATCAATTGGTTTGAATTCCTCGAACCACCTTAGATCCTTGCACACGTGTATTGTAGCACCCGAGTCTACCCACCACACAAATTCATCATCCTGAATAAAAAATGATTCAGAGATGAATGATACATAATTCACAACTAAATTAGTTGAATTAGTATTCATTTCAGAATGTGTACTTGTAATTTTATTTGGGCCGCCACTGTTATCAGACCCCACAAAACCCAAAGGCTCTGTTAATGACTGACCAAAACCAACTGTACCACAAATTAAATTTACTGGGCCGAGTCCATGTTTACCAAAATCATTATTTCCACAAACATTTTTAAATGGTGCCTTCTCATTAAAACCATGACTTTGGTCAAAGCTTTTGCTTTTAATTTGACCAAGACCCACTGATGCATTTGGGCCAATACTTTTGGTATCTTTTAAACAATTATGTGGTACATTAATTAAACAGTCCATCGAAACCTTTTTATCAACCAAATAATTTTCATATTCACTTGAATTAAAATAGGAAAAATTAGACATACCTGTGTGTAGGAGGATCTTTGGTCCCACTCGGACCGGCTCAAGTTTCTCGCGACAATCCTTTTTAAAATGTCCCACTTTGTTGCATCTCCAACATGGTCCTTTTGCCTTCTTGTCTGAACTTTTGTCATGATGTTCAAATTTACGTTTCTTGCCATTAAACTTTTTATTTTTTCCCGATTTCCCATCATCTTCAACCATGTTCACCAAAGATTGACTAACCACATTTTTACCCTTTGTCTTATCCACTTCTTGATCCCGAAGTGATTCTTCAATTCGGATATGACTACCCAATTGAACCAAAGACAATTCCTCCTTTTGATGTTTAAGAGTATGTTTAAAATCCTTCCATAAAGGTGGAAGTTTGTCAATTATACTAGAGTCAATCATTTTGTAATTATTAAAATTACTAACAAGGAATTTCTTACTTGATGCGTCTTCCACCATATATTTGGATTCGAGTGACTCCCAAAGTTGTTTTGCCGATTCAGCATTTTGATAGACATCAAAAAGTGCATCCGACATCCCATTTAATATATGACCCCGACAAATGTAATCATCATTTTCCCACTCGAGTCTTTTCCTTGTTTGATCAATGGTTTCATCCACCACTTCTTCCGGAAACGTAGTAGAGAGCACATAGGCAACTTTCAATGTTGTAAGTAGGAAGTGCATCTTCTGCCTCCACCGCCTAAAATCTTGCCCTTCAAACTTATCCAATTTCGCGAACTTACTTGTCATATCACGAACAGATTCACCGGTAGCCATCGAAAATAGTTCGTTCTTTGTTGGTAATATGAACCGAAATTACACAGTGAATGAAATGAAATAACTTGGATTAAATTGAGAGTCGTTTGGAAACTATCAGAATGAACTATTTGATCGGTATAATCAAACATTCGAACGGATTAAACTCAATTTTAGACAAGAACAAGATTGTTGATTTTGAGAGAATTGTAATACCGAATGATAACTGATCGAATGAATATGCATAAGAATGTTTCCACCTTTTTCTTATTCGGAAAAACTGTATAGCCCCCAAAATAGGATTCAGTTACATCATTTCTTAACCGACATGATCTTTTATTTAAATTAATATACACCACTATAAGGATTTGATATATCTTAACTAATTAAAATATAATAATATCGAGATGATGTACTGATCTTGGCTATACTAAGGCCAATGCCCACAAGCTAATTATAACATACATTCTTTTGTATAATTAGGCCCAAAATAATGTTTCTTTGAATCCACAATATTAATAGCCCAATTAATGTATATTATTAGCCCATCCGATTATACACACTAACTCGTTATAACAATCAAGTCCACCATTCCTGCATCACCTAACTTGATTAATTAATAACGAGAACGCCTATTCAACAAGTTAATCCAATATCCCTAAGAAAGTTGATACTCACTAAAATTACCAACAAATGTGGTACATAATACTCACCATTCATATCGAGAGGAATATCGAGGGGGATAAGCAACCAGATATGAATGTAGGATCATGCCGAAAAAGATTCTTAACACGTAGACGGATATGGATTGGATTATGGATCTTCAAGAAAAAGGGTAATAAGTTACAGAGTGAAATATGCTTTTGTAAGGAATGAAAATGATGATTTGAACAGAGGTGTGATAAGAGTTAACATAATGGCTTAGGATTTCTAGGGATGATAATAATAGCAATGATGGTTAAGGTTGTTGTTAAAGATCTGACAACAACTGAAGGATACTGGTAATGAATAGGATTGCCAATATTGATCAATTTAAGAAAAATTCTAGGGCTTGCAAATATTTTTGGATTGATATCTTGGGAATATACCTTAAGGTAGATTATTGAAGGACCTGAGCTAGTCCAAATACTAATAAGAAGTAAGAAGGGCTAAAAAGAGGCTCAGAAAGACTGTAGCTTGATTGACTTCTAGAGTTTATGAAATGAAAAGGTATATAGATATGATGTTTTGTTGTTTAAAAGAAACACCTGATTGAGGATTGGGTATTCGATTGCGATTAAAAGAGGAGGTATTCATGTTATTTCTCATAACTGGAACACTCAGTTGAGCATAGAATAAATATGACTGAGAATGAATTCAGCAGATTACAAAATCATACCAAAGAGATTTAAAACAATTTGAGTTATCGTGAAAATTTTTACGGATTTCCGATTCCAAATTTTGAAGGAATTCTTTAGAAACATAAGATTCATATGTCTCTAGCATATTTGCTTTTGATGAAATTGCAAAAGTTGCAGAGTAAAAATTATTTTTGGAAACTCGATCAGGAATGTTCAAGTTGGAGCATAATATTTACATTTTGTTTATAAATTTTGGATTAACAATAGGGTTAATGATCTGAATTTTGATAGGAATAGCCACTGAGACCGGAATAATTCAATAAACTTATACGAAGCTTCTTGAATAAACAATGGATGATTTATGTTTTATGATCTATACATATATTTTTATATACTTTTATATCTTTCGCCTTTTATTGATATTTCTTTCTTAATTTCTTATGGCCTTAATATCCGGTAAGATTTCCCAGAAATTAGATGTGCATGTAGATTCACAATTGTCAATTTACCCTACATAATCATTCTAGTAATATCCTTTAGTGGATTCGTTTTGATTTCTCTTATACTGTTATGGTTCTCACCAACTTTACAACTTATAATGGTTAGGCTTTAGGTACCCAAAAATTTGATCGCTCTTGATATTCTTATTAATTTAGATATTTTTCTAAGCAGATAATTCGTTTTGAAAACATTCAGTCGATCCTTGAATAGTAGAGATTTCAGGAATGTTATTAAACGCTGCTCTGATACCAACTATAACGACCCAGACTGTCGGTGCCAGGTCGTCGGGTCAAAAATAGTTTCTATCAAAGTTGGTGAGGTCATGTATTTAATAAAATGAATGGTTAGTTCTTTAGTTTATAATTCTTTAATAATATTCTTTTAAATAAACATGCGTTACAGATAATAATTCCTAAGGGGAAAATATATTCTCTTAACACTTCTTATGATATTCTAATAATATGCCATTCCTAAACGGTACCACTTTGACAATGGTAGATAAGTTGGTTCTTGCCCTATCCCCAAGGTTAAGAAAGGAAGTGGCGAAATAATAGCTAAACAGTATTGTTTCTAGTTGTTTCTACTGTCCCCTTAATAATGATACGATTATAATGATATTCATTCTTCTATTATGTAAAGCATTCTTATATTTGATAATAAATAACATGTATTTCCCCGAAAACATGTAATAAAACAATAAAAGAGGGGAGTTCACGATACTCACGGGTTTTTGCATAGATAAGTCTTCTGTTAAACATTCTTATTATAATTATATGTCATATATATAATGATACGTGTTACGCTTGGGACTTATTAGGTTTTATAACACTTAGTATATATATATATATATATCATATATACACGTATACATATAGAACTTGATATATATTAGATAATCCTAGGCTCGGGGTTCATTATTGATATATATTATATGAGACACGACACGAACACTAATCTCATAAGCTGGCCATTACAGCTTGGCATATCTAATCTAATAAAAGAGTAAGAAAATATTACTATTAACCCGAGTCTAGTATATCATCATACATATCGAATTATATATATATATATAAACATATATATATATATATATATTCATATATATGTTTATTATTGTCTTATTATTATTATCAAGTCCAATCGTTATCAGTATTATATACATATACTCGTATAATGATAATAATATTGAGTCTCATCACTCCGGGTTACTGGACAGGGTTCTGTTTCGGTTGGTGTGTAGAACCAGGTAGCGAAACCGTCTTCAGAAATGGTACCTGGTAATAATAACCATAAAGATGTATTAATAATCAAGAGATTATATAACTAATAGTCAGTGATGATTATATATTTCATACCATTTTATGTTCGGCTTCTGAATATGGATTGGAATATTATCGGACTATAACCGGAATCTGACTGGAGATATAATTGGAGCTCCAGTCATGATCATATCTGACCTATTCTTATCTTCTGTTCACAAACACGACACCACACACATATCGATGTGTATGTGACGGTAATCTGATAAAAGTGTGGGTCCGATTAGTGGGTTATAGAGGCTGAGAGCAGATTGGCAACCTGATGACAGTCATCGGATCTTGGTGACTGTCCGATTATCATAACAAAAAGGTGGGTTATTGGGTTCGTTTGATGGTTAGCGATGGATAATAGGAGAAAAAGGGATGATGGTGGATTGTAGATAGTTGTTGGAGAGGGAAGGTTCACCGGAGGAGAAGGGTATGCCGGCACCGGTCACCTGAACTGGTGACCCTACGGTTGTGCTCTCGGGTGTACACACACAAGTGTGTGTGTGTTTTGAATCTGTAGAGGACCAAGGGGAAGAGAATGGGCTTTTATAATCCAACTCAAATAGTGGGTGTTTGGATGCAAGTATATGAGCAGGTTTATGGGATGTTTGGGAACAGGTATAGCAACTTATAAGAGAGCGTTTGGCTGCAGGAATAAAGAATTAGTTTTATAATTTTTATAATCGGGTGGTCAGGTATAACCTGACCCGTTAACGAGACCCGTAACACTGCGGGTGTTACAGTAGGTTTTATGCCAACTAATCAAAACCCATTTCTCTCAACGTATAGCTTTTAACAATAATGGCTAATTGTCTAGATTAATCATTGATTAGGTTAATGTGCAGCTTCTAAGTCTTTACTAATTTAGATTGAACCTCTTATAATCAATTTCACACCCTATGGTTTCACATCAAGAAAAACCCTTTGCAAAAATCATCATCAAATCATGAATTGCTACATACCTCACAATCAGGTTTCAAAGAGGATTTGTTTTATGCTAACATGCAGAGATTTGAGTGTTGATTCTTCCTTTAATCAAGGGTTTTTGGGCAGATTTGGAGTTTGAGGTGAAGTGTGTGTTTTGGTCGATGGTTTTGCCTGACCATCCATCCCCATTTTGTTTGTTATCATAATATTATCCCTATATTGACTTAATGGCAAAACTAGTCCTTAAGGTTTAGTCCTCCATTTAATTAATCACCAAACTTGTATTAGTAAGTGTTTTATGATTAATGTTCAAGATTAAATTTTTAAATCCATGCTCTAGACAGGTTAATCACGATTATTATTAATTAGATTTTTCAGGTGTTACAATGCCCTAGTAGATTTCTGCCAATTCCTTTAGACCCCTCATTCAAAGAACCTAGGCAAACATATATTCTCTTAAACTTCCTTGTTGGTGGATTTGGATCTGACACAGGTTCAACATCTAACTTTATATTTGACCATGGGTTTATCCTAAAGAGTTAATCAGCATATTTCCTAATGAAACTATATTGAGCAATATAATCCCTAAGTAGTACATTTTGAGCTTTAAATCTAGCCCTATAAGCTTTCATTTTGGAAACACTTACCTCGTACTTTCTTTGGAACTATTCCTGCACAACCTTTACTGGAATGTCGGGATTTTCTTCAATTTGTTCAACAAGTTCTTGAGCTAGAAATGTGGAAGTACAAGCTAAAATAAATCTGCTTTGAAGATATTTATGTTTGTTATCAAATGTCTTTACTATCCAAGTCTCTGTCTCCCTATCCATGGAAACCAATAAACCCAAGGACATGTATGTTGGGATGGGCTTTTCTTTTTGCCCTTGCACCCTTTATGTTTTGGAGGTTAAGTCCATTGACTAATTGAAGTTTCTTTTTGACTACCCACAGTTTCACCCTTTGTTGTCATCCCCTTCACTTTTTTAGTTTTTGCTTTCTCAGCTTTTAAATGAATCTTTTTAATAGGTTTTGTTTTTCTTCTCAGTCACAACTGTCTTGGTCCCTTATTTAGCCTTTAGACCAACCTCATTTGCCCCTAAATCACCAAAACATGGTACCATAATCCTATTTTCTCATCCTTCACAAGTTTTAACTGCCTCCTACTTTCAACCGTGTGTCTTTTAATCATATTCTTTACGTCATCCTTGGTACCAAACATTTGATCTATATAAAAGTTATTGTCATTCCCATAAGCCTTTCTAACCTACTTTAATTTTGTGTTCCTAATGTTGCCAATGTTTTCATCAGATTCACTACCGGTATCAAAATTATCATTGTCAAGCACATCTAAGTCATTATCAACCTGATTCATTGGTTCCTCAACCTCTAAATCAAAATTGAATTTAAAATCTCTCATATCTACCTCATCTTCATTCATCTCATTGTTTTCATCTATAAAAAATCACTCTTAGTAACCCTACTTTGTTCTAGAATAGGATTCACTATGTACCTCTAAAATGTTGTTTAATGTAACATGGCATGCTGATTCTTCATCATTAACCTTAGTTTCTCCAACTTCATTGGCTTTTACTTGATCATCTTGCTTTGTTCCACTTGATTCCTCATGCCAATATAAGGAAAGAACTTCACTGCATTGTGATTGATAATACCTTAAAACATTTGAAGAACCTTGTTTGATGTAAATATCAATAAACCTATTATTAGCTTTCACAAATTCAGCAAGTTTGGACACATCTTCCTTATCAGATAATCGATAAAGGCCAGTATCTACATCACCATTAGGATCACAAAAGTGAAAATAACAAGGAACTTGATTACAGTAACCTAGCCTATTCTTGATCACCCCTAATTCTTGCATTCCTAAGTTGTTAATATCCATCAGGTTGAAGAAATCAAGCTCATCATGAACAGATGTTCGGTTAGCATGTAAGGAGACTTAACTTGGAAAAATAACATGGTTAGGGATAAAAGTTTGGTTTTGCTAGAAAATATAAAGGTTAAAGCTGATTACAGAGTTTTTTAAAGATAAAAGAAGAAAGCTGCAGTTTTGATAATACATAATTGTGGAAGCGGTGACTTGACTTTATCGCATCTACTATATGCGGATGATGTGGTGTTTCTCAGGGAGTGGTCGGAGTCGAATGCTTTGAATCTAAAGCAGATCCTTAGGTGTTTTTATCTCGCGTAGGGGCTGAAAATCAACATTAGGAAGAGCAACGTTTTTGGGGTTGGGGTGGATAATGCGGATGTTCTTTCTATGGCGACTCTTCTAAACTGTAAACCAGGTGCTTCCCATTCACATATTTGGGTTTGATGGTAGGCACGAACATGAATCTTGAGAAACATTGGAAGCCGATTTTGAGGACTTTTCAGAAACGTCTTTCCATTTGGAAAGCTAAGCAATTATCGTTTGGGGGACGGGTTGTACTCATCAAATCGGTCTTAAACTCTCTTCTGACTTATTACTTTTCACTTTATAAGGCGCCAATTAAGGTTCTTGAGTCGTTGGATAGAATGAGAAGGGTTTTTTTTGGGGGGGGGGGGGGGGTTCGGATGAAAATGCAAGAATGAATTGTGTGGCGTGGTCTTGGGAGCTTAGGGATCGGGTTGGGTTCTCTGTGAAGTCCATCAAGGAGGTGCTACAACATATAAGGTATATGGTTGAATCCAGACCTGTAGCTTGCAATACGTGGGTGCCCAGGAAGGTAAACATTTTGGTTTGGAGGGCGAGTCTAGAAAGGATTCCGACTAAGGTCGCGTTACTAAGGAGGAATATTGGTGTGGGCTCGAATCTTTGTCCTATGTGTGGTGATCATCCTGAGACTGTCGAACACCTCTTCGTCTCGTGTGGTTTTGCACTCTCGGTTTGGCAACTCGTTTCACAATGGTGTAAGATGGAAGCCGTTTATGCGTTCAGTTTTAAGGATCTTTTTTCTCTTCATACTTACATTTGTGGTTCAAAGGGTCTTTAGAAGGTGTTTCAGGCTATTTGCAATACAGTTATATGGTGCTTGTGGAACAGTCGCAACAAGGTGATATTTAACAACAGGCAAGCTTCTTTGCAGAAAGTTATTGGTGACATAAAGCACTAAACTTCCTATGGGTGAAGGCGCGATCTAAGCACTACAACCTTGATTGGGAGAAATGGCGTGGTTTTAATGTATCTAGTGTAGGGTGATAATGATGTAAATATTGTAAGACGTATTGCTAGTTTCTCGCTAGCTAGGTGGAATAAAATTTTCGTTACCCGTTAAAAAAACATAAAGGTTGGTTTTTGTAATTTTACGGGGATATAAATATAAAGATAGGTGTTGACTGGAAATGGAAGTCAAATGGAAAAAACAAGACAAGAGCGCCACCTGTGGATCTCAAGACCTGTGACTTCACTTGCTTCTGTGTACGACCAACCCCATCCATCCGATCCTACCAAATATATAATATATCTATATTACATTATAAAGGAGGAGCAATGGGTAAAAAGGTCCAAAATGTCAAAGTTAAGGTGGCATCCCAAGAGTCTCAAGTGCAATTGTCTAAAATTGACCACTTTTCTTCCATTTATGCCCTTATCAATGCATTAAGATGGTTGTACTATGTGATGCATTAAGATGCTTGTACCTCCAATCAATTCATTATTAGTTACAATAGGTTTAATTGAAAAGCAACGACTCATATGCTACCATCTATCCAATTAATTCAATGCTATTAATTTTCCTTCATTTTGCAATAATATCCCTTTTCCGTTTTCTTTTTCGTCCAAAGTTAAACACCATAGCAGGTAGAATAAAACGCTATTATCCATCAATCTCACATAACACCATAGCAGGTGGATTAAGACACTATATTGGTTAGTGAAATATAATTTCGTTTTCATTGTTTTAAGCTTTGAATTGATTATGTGAGTTCCTTGAGAATTTGTGAATATGGTTGTGGGTTCTTGGATTTCATATGGGTTTTTAAAGTTGAACTTATCGTTTCTTTATTTGATATTTCAGGATCGAGCTTGCTTCATCGATAAAATAAACGTGTACATGGTTCAACCCGAAACTTATCCATACCCACCGCTGCAGATTCATGTGTTGTTCTGCTTTGAAACGGGTACGTCTCTCCATTCAGCTTTTTAAATTTTTCCGTATGATTAGTTGTCTAAGATTACATTCAATTCATTCGTACATTATTGGGAATTACTTGTTGTTTTTGTATGTGTGAAATTCTCCATGTGCAAACAGCAAATTCAAAGTAGTAGTTAACTCTTTTGCTTTCTGTTAGTATCTTCAGTCTATGCATATCTAATTTGAAACCACTACTTATTATATAATGTATACTACTGTTTTGTTGAATGCAAGTGCTTAAGCACCTATTGGGACTTTTAGATTTGATCACTAAATAATATCGATGGATTACTACTGAATTAGTATGTTTTTGTTGAACATGCAGCTAGGTGATTTCCAGTGAATTATTAATTCTATTGCTTTGCATATTTGTAAATAGAAATCCAATTTTTTTTTGTGACCAATATTGTATTGTTTGGTTATATGTAAATCATTGTTTTTACTGTTTAAATAGAGGAATCATATTAACGCATAATGTTTCTATTTTTTCAGTTGTGGACTTGGTGCTCTTCTAATTTTTAACACGCGCACAATGATGGTTCTTTAAGGAATGTGCTTTTAGTGATTCTTGTGAGATTATAATACGCAAATGGCCCACGGGAGAATATGGGTTAAGATAAAGAGAAGTAGCTTTTACACATTTGGATGCATAAGACCACCTGTTGATTAACCAGATGAACCTCATTATGCGACCCAATGATGACAATCAGCCTCAAGCTCAACAAACTAGAGCAACATCTCAATACGTAAACTCAAAAAACGATTGATTAAAACAATATTAAACGATTCTTAGTAGAGGAAGAAGAAGCGAACCTGATTATGCCAATATGCAGACAGTAAGAAGAAGCGAACCTTTTATGACACTGTACATACAAAAAATCATGAGATCATAAACAATAACACCAATATTATTAACCTAATCAGCCTTGGAGGGTGTATTATTGATAGTTATACATGGCAGTCTAATTTCCATGGCATAGTTCTTTATTGGTGGGGGGTTGTAAATCACTGAAGGACAAAAAATTCAGTTACAGCTTAGGGGAGAGCAAACATTAGCAATTCCATTCAATTGAAACAATTGTACTATAAACACAAATACATATCCATCCCACTGGCATCTTTTTTGTTATTTCAAATCTCCCCGTCTTTTTGATTCAATATTTTTTCTTTTTGGATATTGTTATCGGAATCCTCCGGTTGAAGAAAATAATAGAAGTGGGTGTGTGCCAACTACAAGTCTTTTTCGTGTTGAGCAAATTTGACTCTTTTCATTTATTTATTTATTTTTAGCAGGTGCTTGTTGAAGTAAATCGGATGTTTGATGTTGAGTCCGAACCAGAAGTGTGTTCCATTCTTAGCAAAACAAGTTCATGTACAAGACCAATTTTTATTTCCAAAGATAATACCCGCAGCAACGCGCGGGTATACCCACTAGTATATATATATATATATATATATATATATATATATATATATATATATAGGTAAAGTATATATATATAGGTAAAGTATATGGAGGAAACCCTCCTTATTTGGTAAACTCTGAAAACTCTGACTTCCCAACATTTTTTTTTTTTTGAAAAAAATAGGGTATGTAATATACATTTTTTTAAGCATTTTGAGCCAAAAAAATCGAAAAAAGCGCCGAACGGTTTTTTTTTTTTAAATAAAAAACGTCTACTGTTTACATATAGTTAACACATTGTTAACACCTAGGGCTGTACAAAACGCTCGGCGCTCGCCGATCGCTCGCCGATCGTTTGGAATTTGCTCGGAAATTGCTCGCTCGATTTTCCGCTCGGTTGTAAACGAGCCGATCGGCTCGGTTCGGTTTGTAAATGAGCCAAGCACGAGCAAGGGTCCGCTCGGCTCGGTTCGGTTCGATATAATTTTTATTAGTTTATTATATATAATTATATATATATATATATATATATACACATATTAGTTACAATTATATTTATAGTTTTATACATACTACTCTATTGGATTTGGCTCAATATATGCATATATACAATTACATTTATAGTTATTGGTCTAGTCAACCCAATAATAACTTAACGCTAAGTTTGATTGTAAACTATAAGTCGTGAAAAAACATGCTTGACTTCATGTTCCCATTAGTTGTCCACGATCAATCATCTCCAGCTATCAACCTACCGCCACAACACGACAATCGTTCTCTGTAGTATGTTCATCACCTCATAGGCCTTAACTAGAGCCTCATTCTCGAACGGTCGAACTTTAGTCATCACTAGGCAACGAGAATATTAAAGGAAACATCCAAAATTTATGGTTTTCCGAAAACACTCGCCGCTCGCTCGAAAAAATGTGTGCTCGAACATTGTAAAAGAGCCGATCGGCTCGGTTCGGTTTGTAAATGAGCCAAGCACGAGCAGAGGTCCGCTCGGTTCGGCTCGACTCGTGAACAGCCCTATTAACACCTGTTATTAGCGCTTAACATGTGTTAGTCAAAATTTTATTTGCCCTATTTTAATTTTTTTTGGCCCAAAATGCTTAAAATCATGTATATTACTTGCCCTATTTTTTTCAAAAAAAAAAATATTGGGAAGTCAGAGTTTTCAGAGTTTACCAAATAAGGAGGGTTTTCTTTATATCCATTCCCTATATATATATATATATATATATATATATATAGGGGAAGGTTCAATTGAGAACTCATAGATAGGGAGAGAACTCGAGAACTCCTTAAACATAGGGGTATTATTGTCAACTATTTCAACAAACCTCCTAACTGATGTATACCCTCAAAAATATATAGAACTTCTGTACAATTTGTAATTTGCATAGCAATTAACCACCTAATAACTATCGTATGATCATATAGCTCAACTCATATATTCAGCTCTTCTGTATTGTAATCAACATTCATCTGTTACCAATGACGATCGAAGGTTCTTTCTTTCCTTTTTTTTAATTAATTTCACGTATTTGATATGTGAAGATTAACTGTATGATTTTTGTTGTTGTTGTCGTTAATTAGGTCAAAATTCTTCATCTAATTCAAACAAATCTGTAATAAACGCGGATTCTTCGTCACGTATTGAAGATAACCGAGGAAAACAACCTATAGATGATATTGCAGAATCTACATCAAACCTTGCTTCTTCTTCGTGTATCAAATCTTCTTCAGGTTATACAAATCTGTCTGGCATTGAACATAGAGGTACCTGATTCATTTTTTTTCGTACTACACATGTGCACTACATTTGCTATGTGTTTACTGGCTGTTCTATACAACAGTTTGTGTGTTTGTGTTTTTTTTTTTATTATTACGCACTTCACATGTGCAATACATACGGAAGTTACTATACTCTTTCAAACATATATACTGTTAAAAAAATACGTATTACACATGTGCACTACATTCGTTTTTTATCATTCTTCGTATTTTCATACACTGCATGGTTTTTTTATTTTTTATATTTTGTTGCACATATTCACTCTTTACGATGATGATGATGACGTTAATAATAATAATAACGATACACACACTGTTTTTAAATGCAGGCCGTGTATCCAGTCATGTTTATTTAACTCCTGGTGGAACCGCCTGTTGGATACCTGACGTACCGGATGATATTAAACCTGTTCTTAAAACGGATTACGATTCTTGGGATGATGTTGTCAAGATGTATAATACTTATGCAGAAGCGTCTGGGTTTTCTACTCGATTGAGCACTGTAAAAAGGATTCAAGGCGTTATCACCCATAGGTACTTGTTGTGCAATAAAGCAAGTAAGCCAAAATTCCAGGATTTCGATTCAACAAATGCTATTGATGTTGCAAAACGTCGTCGTAGTAGGTTTAACGTTACCAATTGCCAAGCACGTATCACTTTAAGCGCTATTGCTGGTACTTCTAAATTCCACTTGTATGGGTTTATTGAGGCTCACAACCATGTTTTAGTTGACTCGCACAACATGGAATTCACAAAAAAACGAAGGAAGCTTGGGTATTCGGAACATCAATTCATACATAAACTCAGTATGAACAAAATCAGTGCAACGGTTGCACACAGGCTGCAATGTTCTTTGAAAGGCGGTCATCAAAATGTACGTGGTACAAAAAATGATTATAAAAATGCCGCTAGAGACATTCGACTTTTCGTTGGTGATCGGGATGCTCAAATGATCATTGATACGCTGAATTCCCGAACATTGAACTTACACAACTTCTTCTTTGAATACGTAGTTGTCGGTAATGAGTTGAGATCGTTGTTTTGGGCTGATGATGTCTCATCATGCAACTATGAAGCATTTGGGGATGTTATGGGATTTGATGCAACGTATCATACCAACATGTAAGTTCACTTTTAACTCGCAAATTTGATTCATACACATGTGCAACTGATACGATTACATATTAATCATATCATGTATACTTACTGTTACAGGTATAATATGATTTTCGTTCCTTTTACTGGTGTGGACCACCATAAAAAATGTGTGACATTTGGAGCCGGTCTCATATATGATGAAACAGTTGAATCGTACGTTTGGCTGCTCAAAACATTCCTAAAAGCTCATAAGAAGCAGCCTCTTTTGACCTTAACTGACCAAGACGCATCAATGAAACAAGCTGTGTCTACTGTGTTTGACAAGTCAATCCATCGATTGTGCATGTGGCATATCGTCAAAAAGATTCCTAAGAAGGTTTGTTAAGTTCCTTTATTCTTTTATTATTATTATTATTATTTTTTTGGCTGTATCAAAAGCGTTTATATATATATATATATATATGCAATTACATACGCATCTCTTTTTTTTATTATATTTTTTTTCTAACATTTACAAATATACAGATATCATGTGAATTGGTAAATCCCGAAGATTTACGTAAATCGATCCACAAACTGGTCTGGAATTTGTTTATTACACCATCTGAGTTTGAAGAAAGATGGCGTCTTCTTATGAGCAACTTGAATCTGAGTGACAATAGCTGGTTGAATGAGATGTATAATATTCGTACACAATGGGTCCCTTGCTACTTCAGAGACATACCCATGTGTTGTTTAATGAAAACAACATCAAGGTGCGAGAGTTCTAATGCGTTGTTTAAAGTACATTCTAGTGGAACCAGCACTTTAGTACACTTCCTGATGTGCTTTGACACAGCAATTGATGGACAACGTCAAAAGCAACGTATTGCTGAGTTTGAGAGTAACACAACAACACCGTCAATGCCTCAAAATGTTCCTATAGAAAGACACGCATTTGAACTATATACGCGTAAAATCTTTTTAGAAGTGCAAAAGGAGATTTATAGAAGTATGTCAAAATGTTATATAGTTCATCGCGACGAACACGATGCGGTTAAGGTTTACAACGTTGCCCACACCAACAAGCTTTACAAACTTGTCAATACATATGAGGTAATACTCTATGTTTGTCATTCTATACACAATGTTTTTTGTTTGCATGTACATGAAAATTACCTTAAAGTCATATAGTACACATGTGCAATATAACAGACTGTTACATATAACGTCATGTATTACACATATGCATTATTACAAACTGTTATACACAACATCGTGTAACATGCATATTCATAATATCAAACTGTATGTGCGGTCATTTTATATCAATATGTAATTACAACATTGTTTCAGCATTTTGTTAAGTATTTGTTTCCTGACTAATGACATGTTATGTTTGTTTTTACCGGTGTGTAGGTTACTCTCAATGTGTGTGATCAGACCGTGTCATGTACGTGTATGGGTTTTACACGCAACGGCTATTTGTGTAGGCATGTTTTCTGCGTGTTTAGATATAATCAGATTGAAAAAATCCCCGTTCAATATCAGTCTATGCGATGGAATCGATACGTTCTTCCAAAAAAGGTTTATGATGTTTCACACAGATATTCGGCTAATAATGATCCAGAATCTGTAATTAGAAACGAGCTTATAGATCTGATTGTCCAATGCGCTGACCGTTTAAGACGCAAACCTGACAAACTTTCTGAACTCTCTACACAAATCAAAGAAATAAGAGACAAAATATATGAAGAGTTTCCAGATGAACCTGAATGCAACAAGAAGAGTGCGATTATAAGTGATGTTATTGGTCAACCTGAAGTTGTTGATGTTACGGTTAATCCGCCTCAAGGCATCAGAAACAAAGGTTGTGGCACCAACAAGCGACTAATCGGCCCGGGTGAAAAGGCAGCAGTTAGATACAAAAGAAACCCAAACCCAAGGTTGTGTCGCACTTGCAACAAATATGTGTATGACCATGATTCGCGCAATTGTCATAAGATTCAAGCTGCAAAGGAGGCGGCAGCAGCTGCTGCAAAGGAGTCCGCATAATCTGTTGCTAAAAAATGTCGCTGTCGCGTCCGGATCTGGGAATTTAATTGTTGTCGCAATATAACACACGTGTTATATTGACACGTTTGAACATCATTATTTTTCCACATGTCTTTTGTTTAATTGCATTACGTGTCATCGTTTTTTCACCAATAATACCGTGTGGTATACTATCATATGTGCGGACATTGCTACATGCATTATGAATTCATAATGACTAATTGCACTATACATTCAGCACTTTTTTTTTTTTTTGCATTACACATGTGTATCGTTATTAATGTTTATATTGACATTTCCTAGATCAATCACCATGTTTTCCGGGTCAAATCTGTCAACGACAAAATGGCCCAGTTTCGAAGGTATTCCGTCCACTTGAATTGTGAGAATTTTTCCAAAACCAATGCTTTTGATAGCATCTCGTTGCTTCTTTGTCATCTTTTTCACTGCTAAACTTAGCTGATGCGGGGACGCGCGTGTTCGCAACGAAAACCAGTCAGCGTTCTTTTTTGCATTGCTCTTTATTTCTGCTTTCCTTGTCCCGCCTGGCTTCTTTCTCTTCTTTGTTACATTCTTCTTTTTATTTCCTTCGCCGTATGCATCTAACAAATAAGATATATGTGTACTTATTACGTGTATATAATATTAATAATGCGTACATGTGATAAACGTAATTTTTGACGAATTGTACCCTTTGATTCGTCATCATTGTTGTAAACAACTATATTTGTATGGACCGATTTTCTAGATCCCAACTTCCTGACAGCAGCTGATAATACGCAAAATAAACACGAGAAAAAAGTTACCATCTAAAACATTTGTTGTGTAATACTTATGTACTGCACATGTGCTATACATAAATTAAAACCACACAAACATATATCGTTCACGATTTTTTAATGTGTAATACATCATGTATTGCACATATGGTATACAAAAAAAATTAAAAAATGTGAACGACTATCATTTAAATTACGTTTATGTGTGGTGCGTTATGTATTGCACACATATGTATTGCCTACATATGTGCTATACATGATATGACCATATAAATACAATCAGATGCAAGATGTATAACCTGTGTTGGTAGTTTTAAAATCTTCGTTTATTGTAACCTTGCGCCGTGATATTGCTTGTTTTTTTGGTTTGTTGCCTTTGACTTCGTTATCTGTAAACCCATGACATTGACAAAAAAAAGGCTTAATTAACAAATCTTTAAAGAGTGGTGTCATTAAAGAAACCAAATACATTGTGTATATTCGCTTTATTATACAACACAACACATATGTTTCTTACTGATGTCAGCTTCAGCAGTGTCAACATCTTTTGCCCGTTGTTTTTTATGTTTTAACACCAACTTGTTTTTCATGCTTCCATCTGTACGCGCAATATACGGATAAACTAATTCATAATATTTAACAAATAATTAAAATGAAAAAAAAAATACAATTAACCAAATATAATCATTTTTAGGGTAACGCGTTTATATAATGCCTCTTACCGATGTCATCATCATCCTGCACTTTTGTGTAACATTTTTCTGTGTCGTGCCTACTTTTTGGGTTGTACACGACCTTCAATTTTTTGCATGCTGCGAACATGAAGCATGTGTTAAATAAAACAAAAATATATATGTATTTTACATTTTGGTACAGTGTATTGTTATAAGGATCAATATAGTACAGTGTGTTTGTAGTATGTTTACCATGTTTGGTTGTTTTGTTTACTGCATCCGTGTCGGTATGATTATTGTCATCTTTTTTGTTTCCATCCAGCTTAACCTTCATTTGTTAGCCTGCACATGTGTAATACGATTACATTTTTTATACATACAACTAAATATATGCATATACGCAATACGTTTACAGATATGTCACGCGTGTGCATTACATGTGAATTACACGTGTGCAGTACGTACAATTGTGATATAGAACATGTGTTATGCAATGCAGACATAACAGTAATATTACACGTGCGTAATAAATAACATACAATGTATTTTACAATGCACACGTGTTATATAACCGCATATGTTCAGGATATCCCAATTTGCAATTTTACAACACGCTTGTGTCATACACTACAACCATACCAGTAATATCACACATGTGTCATACATGCCATACAATGTGTTGTTATACACTACAAACATACCAGTAATATCACACGTGTGTAATACATGACATACAATATATTTTTTACAACACGTGTGTGTTATACACTACAAACATGACAACACTATTACACATGTGTAATATATAACATACATACATTTGCATAACATAACATTGCCATTACACGTGTGCTATACACTACACATACATATTATACAACACATGTGTTATGTAATACACATCTATACACTATACATTATACATACATTTTATTCAACACACGTGTTATGCACTATACATACATCGTATTACCATTACACATGTGCTATGCACTACACATACATATTATACAACACATGTGTGTTATACACTACAAACATGACAAACACTATTACACATGTGTAATATATAACATACATACATTTGCATAACATAACATTACCATTACACATGTGCTATACACTACACATACATTTTATACAACACATGTGTTATGTAATACATGTACATCACATTATTATTACATATGCGCTATACACGTCATACAAATATTACATTTGTGCATTATATACAAATAATGTCAATCGTATAACTACAACATATGTGTAATACATGTCATACACTCAACACACAATCAGAGCAAATCATCAACACATACGGAGTCCAAATGTACACAAAACCAAACGAACCAGGGGACCAATCCATGATGGACATGGAGTATTCAGTAACAGCAGTAGAAAACATAATAACGTACACATTTAACTTGTTTGAAACTGCATTTAACTTGTTTCTATTTCAGTAAATTGAACAATACCGTTCGAAAATACATTGAACTTTTGATTCGCACAAAACGCCTAATAAATCGACTTAATAAGAGTATAAATCGACTTAATGCAAGAGAGACAGGATGAATAAGAGACGAAACCTGATGTTGATGATTGATTGCTTGATGGATCAGTATATTTGATTCATATGAACGATTGTTTTGCTCGTTATCGTGTTATTTGGAGATCGATAAAAACCCTAGAAATCGCCGTAGAGAGGAAAGAGGAAGAGGTGTGTTTTGGAAGTTATGAAAGGATTAGGAAGATACTTTTTTCTAATTCCCCAAAATACCCCTCCTTGTTAAAATCCCATATATTTGTTATTGTCTTTAATCATTCAATCTCAGCCATCCATCTACTAAGATCAATGGCTATTATTTAGTTCTTGAGTTCTCTCAATAAAATGAGTTCTCTATTGAACCATCCCCTATATATATATATATATATATATATATATATATAATATTTATTTATTTATTTATAATCTCGATATCTAGAACCCTCCCTCCATTTTCTTTTCTACTGGATCCATCCATCCATCCTCGTTGTTGTTAATAATTAATAATCTTATATTATTATTATTATATCTTTGATTTGATTTGGAATTGGAATTGGAAATAGAAATAGAAGATGAAGTAATAAATCTAAACCTAGGAGGAGTTGGTTGGTGATCGTGAATGGAAGAAAAGGAAATAATAATAAGAAGAAGAAGAATAGTATATGTGAAGCAAAGCAGGCATGTTGTTTGATGTGATTTGATTGATAATATCAATAATAATAATAATAATAGCAACAGCAATGGACAGCAGCAACGCCGCCGTAGAAGAAAAGGAAGAAGAAGAAGAATCCAACAACTCATCATCATCATCTCCAGCTGAAGCTGAAGGTGAAGGTGCGCCCCCCTATTTACAAAAGTTTAGGCTTTACCACACAGCATCGGTCGGTACTTACTTACTTACTTACTTCATTGTTTCAGTATCTAATCTAATAATATAACATACAAACAAACTTACATTTCATTCCCTCTGGTTGTGGGATAGAAATATTATATGGTAGGAAGAGACAAGAGTCGGTCATACTGGAGGGTCTTAAAGATTGACAAGACAGATACTACTAGTACTAGTTGTGATTGTGAGCTTAACATCCGTGAGGATTCAACAACTTATACACAATTTCAATGCTCTGATCTGTTGACTAGGATCCATGAGGGTAACAAGTCCACTGGGGGCCTCACTTTCCTTACCACTGCCTATGCTATTCTCGGTTTCATTAAATTTCTTGGACCATACTACATGTTGCTTATTACCAAGCGAAGGCTCATTGGTTCCATTGCTCGCCATCCTATTTATGCCATCTCTAACACTCATCTCATACCACTCTCAACTCCCTCCCCTTTTACCATTACAATTGAAAATAGGTACAAGAAGTTACTCGGCATCCTGGATCTTACTAAGGACTTCTTCTTCAGTTATTCATACCATGTTATGCGCACCCTTCAGAATAATACTTGTTCTAACAATCAGGACCCACATCTTCTCTATGACACCATGTTTGTTTGGAATGAGTTCTTAACCCGTGGCCTCCGAAATTCCCTTCAAAATACCATCTGGACAGTCCCACTCGTATATGGTTTTTTTAAACAGGTTACCTTCATTAATCTTATTATTTTATGACCACCTATGAGGCTAAAATAAATGCTCTCCTTTCTACATTGTTAAAGGTTTGTTTTGTTTTTGTAAAACCAGGATAAACTTTCAATCTCTGGACGCGAATTTAGTTTGACTCTGATCTCAAGACGCTCACGCCATTATGCCGGGACCAGGTTAGCTTGTCTTTATATGTCAGCAACATTAACTACATTAGATAAAAATGAAGTCCATGCACATGTTCGCAAAGATACATTATGCTGCTACTTTTTCCTTTCAAATATAGGTACTTGAAAAGAGGGGTAAATGAGAAGGGTAGAGTCGCTAACGATGTAGAAACAGAGCAAATTCTGTTTGAAGATGTTCCTGAAGGATTCCCTATGCAAATTACCTCAGTTGTCCAAAATCGTGGATCCATACCACTTTTCTGGTCACAGGAAACTTCACGCCTGAATATTAAGCCTGATATTACATGTATGATTCACTGATATTGCTATATTTTATATGTTAATCACTCTATTTTTATTCTTCTTTACTGACTTTATGTTATAGTGTCAAGAAAGGACCAAAACTATGAAGCTACCAGGCTTCATTTTCAGAATCTTGTCAAGAGATATGGAAACCCTATCATTATATTAAATTTGATAAAGGTAATGTTATGGCTTTATGATATTATCAATAAATTATACTGCTTGTTTTCCTATATGTACATTGAGATCCTTTTGAGCCAGAATAAGTTTTAAGAGGACTTTAATGTGTAACGATCCCAAGGGAAAGAAAAACGCAAGTGTTTATATAGATTGAAAGGAATAACCATCTTATCCATGCCGTATATTAAAAGAAAAGAACAAGTCACTGTCCTTGGATATGAATGTGGTCATTGTCAACATATACTTTTTTTTTTCTGGTTTTTAAAGATTGATATCATATGATTTATCTTCTTAACAGACGAATGAAAAAAGACCTCGGGAGTCCATTCTTCGTACTGAGTTTGCTAATGCAATTCAATGTATTAATAAAGATTTGTCAGAGGAAAACCGTCTCAAATTTCTTCACTGGGATCTGCACAAGCATTCTCGAAGGTTAATGATCGCATTGTCTTATTTTTCAGTTTTTCACGTTGCTTCTTCATTTCCTCCTGCCTCCTTGGTTTTTACAGGTGACAAGATGGGCAGGTTGAAATGTGTAGGGTCGGGTTGGGTTAATCTGCAAACAAAATTTACTTGCACCATTTTATAAATATCTAATGTGTAAAGTATCAAGTAAAAACATTATTATTACAATACTAATCTGAAACTTTGAATTAAATGACACTAGCATTAAAATAGACTTTGGGCATCAGTGAAACCGCTGGACCCCTCACCCTTTTAGCTATATATTTTGATTTAAATCGTTTGAGATAAATCACCAGGGCCGGCCCTGAAAATTCAGGTGCCCGGGCCGAGCCGCGAAATATGTGCCCCTTAGTCTTAGGTCTTTTAAGCAATGTTTTCATAACCGAAGCGGACGTTGAACCGTTGTCCTTACCGGTTCCTTAGTCAGACCGGTCGAACCGGATATAGATCTGAAAGTATCATAATAATTATATAAATTAATATGTTTGGCTAATTGGCTAATAAAAAAACCACAATTTCTTAAAATTCCATAATAATTTGAAGGGCCATTATTACTTCAAAAGGTTTTTAATAAAATGAATTTGACTTGCATCATTTGCAAAAGTGACAATTATTGTTTTGTAGTACTATTATATATTAAAATTTACTACAAAAGCTGCACAATTACTGTACCACAATATAAATCTCAAGTAACACACTTCAACTTTTTTTTTAATTATGTCGTATCCTTCTAATTTGGTTTTTCATGTATGACTTATCTTTTTCCTTATCTACTATTCACTTTCTTCATTTATAACCAGTGATCAAGATGAAATCTTTTTTTGGGTCGAAAACAGAAAGAAAATACTTAAAGAAAAAAAAAACACTCGTCGCCCCTCAAAGTGCCCCTTTAGAAATTGGGCCCGGGCCGGCCCTGTAAATCACTACCTAAATTGACCCATTCATTAGTAGATAGCCCAAGTTGTTGGCCATCGTTTCTAGTATGGTTATAGTTGAGTAAAAATTGTGGCTTCCAGCTCTTGACATAGATTCCTTTTTTTTTTCCAGCAAAGGCACAAATGCGTTGCTCTTTTTAAGCAGATTGACTGCATATGCATTGACGCTGACCGGTTTCTTCTACTGCCAGGTTGTGCCATCTGAGAGATGGCCTCATTTTGAGTAAGTTCTAAAGTTCACGAAAACTGTGAAACTGTTTTTTTCTTTTAGCCTTGTAACAATGTGATCTGCAACTCTGCATGGATGATAATGGGCATCTGAAACAGGAGTAATGCTGCAAGCTTTGGACATTTGAACGTGAATGATGGTGATGAAAATGCTAATGATGTAGAGGGAGACTTACTTAGTGGTAAATGTGTGGGGAATAAGGATTGTGTTAGAATGCGAGCAATGTTTCAAAAAGGAGTTTTGAGGACAAATTGCATAGATTGTTTGGATCGGACAAATGTTGCACAATATGCATATGGTTTGTCTGCTTTAGGACATCAGCTGCATGCTTTAGGAGCCATTGGCTCCTCCAAGATTGACCTTGACGATCCCTTGGCCCAAGAATTAATGGGATTTTATGAGAGAATGGGTGACACACTTGCTCACCAATATGGTGGTTCTGCTGCACATAACAAGGTATTTTTTTGGCTCTTTTTATCCTGGAATGAATCATTATATTGTGCTTCATCGTGGATAGGAATGACGCCCCTTTAATAGGTGTTTTCTGAGAGAAGGGGTCAATGGAAAGCTGCAACACAGTCGCAAGAATTTTTTAGAACTCTTCAAAGGTACTACAACAATGCCTACATGGATGCAGAGAAACAAAATGCAATTGATGTGTAAGCTTCCTTACTCTGAAACATCGTTTGGTTTCTTCTTCATTTTTTGTTTGGCTTTTTAGACTTGATACAATTTTTTTTCGTGTACAGTTGGGCAGTAGATCTATTTTTTTAACTAACGGTCGGATGACTTTGTATAAGCAGATTTTTGGGGCATTTTCAGCCACAGGATGGCAGACCTGAAGTGTGGGAGCTGGATTCAGACCAGCATTTGAGTGTATATAGGAATGGGCAGTCAATGGTGGACGAGGATTGGAGGTATAATGATATGTTTTAATTATAAAATACAGCATTACTTATCTGCCTAGGTGTTCCCAAGCAACAGTTTTATTGCTAGAGTTTATGCTCCTCCAATGTTAAGTGATACATATATTATTGAATTCTTTTTTTTTTTTGTAAGTCTTTTGTCGGTTTTTGTCACCTGATCAAAGAGCTTTATTGCAATTACACATGTAGTATAAGTTTGATGCCATATTGGTTGGTGTAGGTCATTACATAAGAAATCTTTATCGGATGGCAACATCATTCGTGGGAGCAAGTCACCTGCTGCTACAACTACATCATCATCTAGCTCAAATATTGAAAAGAAGTTTGCATGCTCTTCAACGTTAGATCGATCTTCACCTAGAGCTGAAGTTAAAGGAAGCAAAATGGTTTCCAGGTCAACATCAGAAATATCAGCAGCTTGTGAAACATACTCAAGGTGCCTGCCTATAAATTGAAGGGAGATAAGTTCATTTTCAAGGGATTGTAATTTGTTCATGTTTGAAATTTGAATATATTAGGATTAGTCGTCACTGGGATTAGGTACATTAACTTAGCCTATTGGGGTTAGGGTTTTGTATTCTGTCTATACATACATACGCGTAGAAAAAACAATCTCAATAAAATATCTTCAACCTTTTCAGTTAACAGCATACTTAGTTCACTGCATACTTTTTCTTTAAAATCCTTGTTTTCTAAGTTGACAAAGTGTCATCTTTTCTCTTTATAAAACCATAGCCAAAACTTGATTATGTATTATGTTTTCTAAGCATTCTTCCTGAAGCTGGAGAATTAATTAATATTATGTGACACCCAATATTTACATATAACCAAAGAAGCATAAAGACCACTTTGTATCACATATACCTTTCTTTCCTCTTCACACGCCAAATCACCTGTGAGATTTTGTCCTATTGTCATTCCTCTCTTTCTTGTATGTACATATATAATAAATGTTTTATAATTTGTGAATCAGGTATACTCCATCTATACCTTGGAGAGAGGATTTTAAGGAGTTGCAAAATGACGGATCGTTTGATTACTCCAACTTTGTTGATCTGGACTGGCTTTCTTCTTCAATGGAGGAAGAGTCCCTGAAGAGGTACATAAACAAGATGATGAAGAAAAAAAAGTCTGAGCAGATTATAAGGAGTGGAATTTGTATTTAAATTTAGTGTTTGCCATTATCAAAGTCTTATTTAGCAATGAAATAAGATACATATCAGATAGTTTTTTTTTTCAGATCAGGTATTAGATACTCCTCTGAGAAGGCTACTAATGAGATTGTAGCAGAGACAACTCCATCCACCAGCGAATCCAGTATCAAGGTAAATATAAATAACCTGCTGCAATAAATAGTTTTATCTTTATGAGTATCTCCTCCTCCTCCTCCTCCTCCTCAGGCAGGCCACTTGTGTTTTGTATATTAGGGGAGCGGCAGCGGGAGCAAGCTTACTACTGCAACGGATGATGACCTGGAAGTTGAAGTTGATGAGGAATACTCGGATAGTTTTTTGAACTGGGTTAACCATGGGGAGACCCTATGCCACTGATGCCGTGTTATCTATGGAGCGTAGCAGAAATAAATTGAGTTATTTAAGGAGGCAGCTTAATTGTGATTCGGATGCATCTTGCCTTAGTGAAATTTTGTTGTTAATAGTATTTAGCTAGTGAAAAGGTGTGGTTGGTTTTGTATACATAGAGTATGTATGTATATGTAGGAGGAAGTGAGGTGATTGTTTAGAATGGTATATGTATGTATGTTGTAACAACAAATTTATAGATTATGGTGCAATAAGCCAGCCACTGCCAGTGTGGTGTTTATTTTGTATCGTCTTTTAATCATAATCATAATTTCTCCTTTAACACTATACTTGCATAATTCTGTAAACTGTGGAAGGAACCAATTTTATTTTTTAACAACAAGACACACTTGTAAGGGGACTCAAAAGTAACCCTCAACCTCAACAAGCTTAACAATGGGAACAGAAGTAAGCACAGCACATTAATTAATTACTGCTAGACTAGACTAGATGTTTTGAAGAAAGCCCTAAAGAAAAAACGAATGGAATTATAGTGAAATCCAATAACCACAAAACAAAACAAAACAAAACAAAACAAAGAAAAGAAAAGGAATGAAATCCCTTTTAACTTAGGACATTTGAGAGTTTGAATATTGATTTAAGTATTGAAATCCTTTATTAAACTAATAAAGAAATAAAAAAAAAAGAATCAATCAATCAATCATCCTTGATTCTCCTGAGAAGGGAAGCAGCCCATTTGCGGAGACGCCTCTTAAGAGTGAAGCCAACTACAATCCCAGCAACAAAGCACACTCCACAAAGCTTCGAACAAGTCAACACCGACACTGCCCGCCTGCAACCCAACAACACAATCCAATCCAATCCAATCCCTCCTCATATTAGTATACCAAACCAAACCAAACGAAACCTATGCTAAGCTAAAGCTAAAGCTAAAGCTAACCTGGGGGCTCTGCTGGTGAGCAAGAGATCCGGCGCAGATGATGGAAGAAGGAGGCTACTCGACTTCTCGCTCCTTCCAAACCCTTCCATTCACAAACAACGTTTCTCCTATTCCTTCCTTCCAACAACCTTTTATTATCTACGCCTAGGGTGTTCAGAAAAACCGCAAACCAAATAAAAACCGAAAACCGAATCGTAACCGTAACCGAAAAAACCAATCCGAACAACGAATTTGGTGTTTGGTTTGGTTTTAACCGAAACCGAATTGCTTATTCGGTGTTTGGTTTGGTTTTTGGTTATACATGTTTTTTTATATGGTTTATTTGGATAACCGAATAAACCGATAAAATAATTAATTATTAAATAAAAATAATAATATTTAATAACTCATATATAATATATAAGCCCAAAATATTAAACCCAGCCCAAAATAAATAAAGCCCACCAATTTATAGAGGTAATAATTTGAGTATAAACTAGTAAACTAGGGTTCATTTTACTATTTCTAATTTATATGATGTTTCCGTTTGCGTGGTTTGATTTTTTGGTTTATATTTATTGTAAACTTTCTTTTCGGGTTTTAGAACATATAGGTATATAAGTTAGAGAAAAAAAAAACTTCGTTTCAATTTGGTTTGTTTGGTTGAATTTGGTTTGTTTGGTTTTAAACCGAAACCGAACCGAATTCAATTTGGTTGAATTTGGTTTGGTTTTCATATTCCTAATTTGGTTTGGTTTGGTTTTTGGTTTGAGATACAAAATTTTGAAAACCGAATAAACCGAATCGAATAAACCAAATAATCCGTAAACCGAACCAATGAACACCCCTATCTACGCCCGCCCCAATTAATATTCATTTCAATAATAGTAGGAACTCACGCAATACATGACGAAAACGTAATTCAAACCTTAAAACGTTTTAAAAAATCAATATGTAAAATGTATGTTTTTGTGTGTGAGCACCTATGCTTTCTACTGTGGTAATTTTTAAAAAGCTACAAGGAGACATGATAACATGCTACGTTCTATATACCATATGCAATTTGACTTACATGCCGGTAAAAAAAATGGAAGTAGCGGTTTGAGTCATTAGCAACTATTATTATACAAATAGCCCTACTCAATATGTTGAAACTGCCAAATCTGGAGAGATTGCCGAGGAGAAGAAAGCATAAGGACTTTTATAAGATCCACATTAAGATGAGTTTGGATTGGCTCATATGTAATCAACCTTCAAAGAAACATACCCATAACTTTTTCCACAAGATAAAAGCAATGCAATACAACCGCTAATCAAGTGCACACAAAATTTCTATCAATGGCATCGGAAAGTGAAATTGGAAGTTAGGTTAGTTGAAAATATATTCCACATAAGACATCCCAACCTGAAAACTTTATAGACGTGCACATATTTTTTTTTCTAGGAAACTAACCGATTCCAAACCGGTTTGTGTTTGGTGTCGGCTCGTGTCTAAACCGTTTTCGATTCTGCTCGGTTTCACTGGTTTGAAAGACCAGTTTTGGTTCGGTTCAGTTTGGGTTCGTGAACCAATTCATGTGCACACTTTTTTTTAAGAAAATGCATCACAAAATTATTTTTTTACGTAAAGTTTTACTTTTATTGATTCTTACAATTTTTTAAAGGTGTATCTATCTATACTTTCAATAATAGGAGAGTCGTGAGTGACGTCAGAAAGCTGATGTGTCAACAGCTTAGGTAGGCCACCAATGCCTGCGTTATGCAAAAACTGACGTCACTAACCCCCTTAAAATATTCACAAAAAATACGTGGGCCACGTTAAAGCACCGCTGCTGTCATCAACAACGGTTCACAACCAAAGGGTCTGGCGTCAAGCAGCAGATGTTAGCCACGTACGCTGCAGCATTTAGGCCCTAAGTTTGAATTTTAAGGGGGAAAATTTAAATTAACCTAGAGAAACGTGCCTCATTAGCTGCTTATATATAAGCACACAAACAATTAAGCCATTTTTAATATCAACTTTCAATTTTTTAAACCTAAACAAAGATTTTAAAATTTCCCTCTTAAAAGATATCTTTAAAATAGTGTCGACGTCAATGGACGGTGAAGAAAAGCACGTCACTTTCATTCGTGATCTGAATCCAGCCAAAGACATGTGGTACTTGAAGGCTCGATTCATAAGGAAGTGGAAGACAGCCTATAAGTTGGAGTTCATATTCATTGATGAGCAGGTAAACTTTATAGCTTGGTTTTCTCTCTTATTCGTGAAGACGTGTTCTTTTCTCCATGCTTTTTACCTTCTGTTAACCGATATGCAGGGTGATAAGATTCAAGGTTCTGCCAAGGCACCTTTTATGCAAGTTTTTACAGCCAAATTGAAGAAGACGGTGTGGTTGTCTTGTCTAAGTTCGATGTAGGTGAAAACAAGGACATATACAGAGTTGTAGCTCATCAATTCAAAATCATTTTTTATCGTTGTACAACTGTGAAACAGGTTAAGGGTTAGGAAGGTGTGGAGTATGGTTTCAACTTCTTACCTTTTAACCAAATCCTTAACGGAGAAACCAAGAATCTGTTGAGCGTTGGTTTGTATTTTATTCTTTACCTTAGTACAAGCTTTAATATTCAGTTTGGTTGAACACTGTTGCTTTATATTTAACAGATATTTGGTAAAGTTGTCTGTTTTCTTTCTACAGATGTTGCTGGAAGCGTCATCTGGTGTAGCGACTTGGATGTCTTTCGACGACCTCCTAATGAAACCAAACGAATGAATCTTGATATTCAGGACTTAGAGTAAGGATTTCTTGAAATTGTTATACAGTTTTTTCGAAAATTGTTGTATATTCTATTCACATACCTGACGCTTAACAAAAGCATTATTTTTTTAATGTCAGTCTTGTGCATCAATAGATGTAAACAATCATTGTTTAGAACTGCAAATTTAATTTCTGTAATAAATGTTATGAAGAAGTTATTCTATGGCTGGCTGTTTTGAATCTCATGTGGAACACATTTATTAATGTAATAAATTATTTATAATTAATGTTTGTATAGTATCAGGTTTTTGTTTTTGTTTTACATCTGTGATTCTGTTGTTTTGTTGCAGAGGTACGACCTTAAGATGTACATTGTGAAAATCTTACGCAATACAGTTTAAGGAATTCAATTCAAAGATTACTGAGGAGCATGTACTCGCTGTTATCTAGCATGGAAGGGTTAGAGACTGGAACGGTAACTTGTGTTTCAGTGTTCTTATTTTAAAAACATATTAATATAAATGAAGTAAGTAAAGATATGCGTGTTGTCAAATTTTTAGAAAGAATTACAGTTCAAACCGATAAATATGGATCTCGCCTCTTTCTCAATCAACTTATAGATGAGGTGTCTGACCTAAAGACGAGGTGCTATTTTGTTATATATAAATTTTTTAAGTATATATTTATATGTGTAGAAACTTTTTTCTATAATTTTGTTATATATAAATTTTTTTTATATAAAATTGCAATTCTTTTAATAAATGTAGTAATTACTTAATTTTGTTTGATACCATTCTCAAATGCTTTATTATATAATATATACTAGATTATATCCCGGGAGCGTCCCGAGGTTGAGAAATCTAATATGACATATCAATTTTAAATATGAAATAGACTGATGCACTTTACAGTTACATGCAGGAAATCTGCGGGTAACACCTACTCTAAAACAATTAACAATGTATCTCCAATGTTAACGCCTAACCTTAAACAATGTATAACTCTAGTGTTAACATCTAACCTAAAACAATGTATAACTCTAATATTAATACCTAACCTAAAACAATGTACAACTCCAATGCTAACACCTGTTGAAAATAGAATTCATATTTACTGGTTTGGACATAATTAGTGAGTTGCCTATAAATGATTAATAAATTACCTGAACACTTTGTGTTTATATTCCTGTATGAACAAAACCCCCACAAAAAAATAGTCATTTTTTCTCCGTTTTTTATATAGCACTATGGTACTTGTTGGAAAGATAATAAAACGCTAGTTATTTTTGTGTATTTTTTTTAAATCTCGTATATAAAAGATATCAACGTTTAAAAATTATGAGAGGAAACATGAGAGATAAATATCCAATTTTTTTAATGTTTTTTTTCCTAAAATCACTTAATGCCACATGACATGCCATTTTTAGCTATAATTTTATATCAATGTCATTGCCATATGGCACACTCAAGGGAGAGAATGTTCTCTTTGAGTGTCATGTGAGATTTATTACTTTCAATTATTATAATAGATAGATTATAGATATAGATTAATGGTAATTGGAGGCTATGATAAAAGAATGTGTACAAGTAGGTTTTTCTTGAAGAGTGGAAAGGGAAAAAAAAATTACATGACATTTGGGTTTTAAGCATGTGACTTTTCCTATGCCATCTTAAAATTCATGTAAAATGACATTCGTAGACATATTTCCTCCTTTATAATGTAGCATAGATATAGATATAAATATAGATAGCCAAATGGTTTCAGAAACTTAAGATACTATCATTCATAGATCTTAATAATCTTGGCTACCAATATCGTTTCTTTCTTGATATGGTTTTCCATTAAGGCCTATCATCGCATTCTTAATTTGTTATAAGAGAGTTATCTTAACACCACTTCTAAATGCAGGAAGTTTATTATCGGTTGGGCTCTTTCTTTTCTAGTGAATATATCCACGACGCGCTTTTCTTGCAACTAAATTAATGAGATATACGAATACTACAAATATGTTGGTCTTATGGCATTACTAACAACTCAGTGATCGTAACGTGTCCTAACCTCCTGGCTATGGGTATCAATTCTTTACTTGTGGTCTTAGTTTGGTCTATAACTAATATACATCCTTAATTATCCGTCCTTATTCTTTGACAAAGATCCATGGCTACGAGCTGGATACACACACACACACACACACACACACATATATATATATATATATATATATATGGGAAAGTTAATTTGAGAACACCTATATTTCATGCGAACCGTGAGAACGGCATCTAAAACATTCAAATTCAAAATTTCTTTTTACATTTATCTTTATTACTAATTAAAATACAATCTCAAAAACACAATTTACGCGTAAAAATTCAAATGTATACGAAAATAAATTGTTTTTACACATGTGTAAATTTACTGTTTATACATGTGTAAACTGTTTCATTTACACATGTGTAAAAAGTTAATTTGAAAGTGTTTTTGCAAGAAAAGATGAATTATTTGAAAAGAACATTCATTTATTAATGTTGTATTTTGATTATAATGAGGTTTGTATTAATAAAATTGATTTTGATTGATTTTTTTACTTGTTCTCACGGTTCTCACAATATTTAGCGTTCTCAAGAAAACCCTCCCCTATATATACCCATTGTCAGTAATTCTTGCCTCTGGTTTCTTAATTCCTTCATTTAAGTCAAGACGAGGTGGTCCATGGCTTTAGCAATAAAGTCACCCCGAGATCCAGTTGGTTCTAAATTCAATTTTCTTCTTGGGTGGTAGTCTGAAAAGATCTTTATTGAATACCTTATGAAATTCAACCACTACTTTCACATCCTATGAATTCTTGTCTTCCTAGTATTTAGTGCATACACTAGTTAGGCTAGGTGACCTTTCAGATACACTTAGTTGCCTATATCATAATAATGATGCTTATGGGATTACTAGATTTTTCACCGAAAATTATTGAAGTTTCCCTTCAGGTCCTTGATTTGAATTTTGCTTATTGTCACTCAATATATGAGTTTGGCGAGCTAACCAATCTATCCCTGGTACTATTGATGTGTTGTGGAAAACACCTTGTTAATATGTTAGTTTTGTATATATTTTAGTATTTTATTGTGTACTTTTAGTCGGTCTTAGTTATTTAATAGCGTACATGTGTTTTGTAGGTGTTCGTGAGATATGGGCTTAATACGAAGGAAAATGATCAAGTCACGTACACTTGAGAGCAAACATGGAATTAATAATAATAATAATAATAATAATAATAATAATAATAATAATAATAATAATAACAATAATAATAATCGTTATTATTAAATGAAAAATTGAAAGAAAGAAAAGTGAAAAGTGGACTCCACTTAATTGGGTTTATTTTGGCCCATGGAGTATTTTAAAGGAATGCACGGGGAAAATAGAGGGGAAACAATTTGAGGATTATTTATTTTTGGCGGCAGCATCAAAAAGAGGTCGACACAGTTTCTCGGGGACGCAAGTTCGCACATTAACAGGAATAAAGGAGAGGTATGCACGCGACCAAGATGCAAGGCTAAATCTTTGTAACTTCCTCTAGATGAATGGTTCAATTAGGTTTTGCACTTTTTCTATTTGTTTTCAGTATTGGATTATGTTTTGCTTGTGATGACAAACAATTAAAACATTATTGACGCATTAGTTAAGCAAACAATTGATTTGTGTTTTGAGTCCCTTCTTTACAACTTGTTCGGTTGATGACAAAACTTAGTAGCGGGTTGGGTGACATAAAGAGGGTTGACTTGACGCTTACAATTGGGTAATAGGGTTTGATGACAAGAACTTGTTCTATCAATTAATTAACTAATTTCCAGAACTATGTCTATGTGGTTCCCAATCTATAAACTGAAAACTGTGTGAAACCTAGAACCTGAAACTTAGAGGGAGTTACTTCTTTATTTTTATTGTTTTTTTATTCGAATCACTTAATAAACTTTTCAAGCACAACAACATTCTACTTCATAAAATAATATTTTTTAATTAATTACTTTAAGTGAGAAAATTGTTATTAACACTAACCACATACTCCTCGTGGTTCGACAACCCTACTCCCTATACTGCAGTTCTTGTAGCTAAGGAGTTGTTTTTAATATAGTTTTTGATTAGCTCTCGACACGCGATCAAAATGGCGCCGTTGCCGGGGAGCTAGTGCGCTTAGTATTACATTGCTTGTTTGTTTGTATTTTTATTTAGTGTTTTGAAAAAAAAATAAAAAAAAAAGTAAGAACAAACAAATAGAGAATCTAAAAATAAGTGTATTCTTATATTTGTTATTTTTAGATTTCACCTGGGTTGTTAAGTTGTTTGTGCAGATCTAGGTTACAAGCACTTAATACACCAAGAATTGGGTTGATGAAGACAATGAACCATGTTATAGTTGTGGAAGTTTTGCTCACTGGACTGAAGATTGTCAAGACTGTCCAAAACCCTTACCACCGCTTGATCCGCATTGTTTCTGTTGCGGACAAATACATACAGATGAAGATTGCCAAATATTTTGGAGTGATCCAGAATATTGGGATGAAATGTGGAAATCTGGGTACCGGGCAAGTCCATGTCGAGAAGACTATCATAGTCACTATGACTACGAACCTGAAGAGGCACCGTTTTCAGGTTACCCTCAAAATCAATACCAATTTCCTCCATATGAAGAAGAATGTGTAAAGATTACATATCAAAGCAAGGAGGAAATGCAACTCGCTCGAATCGAAGAGAAATTATCTAATGTCGAGGAGTTGTTATCAACACCTAACCTTTCAATTCAACAAAGAATTGATTACTTGAGCTTTAAGTGCAAGATGTTATCGAAAAGGATAGACATAGCTGAGTCTATTTCTCCTTTGCCTGATGATATCAGAAACTATTCTCAAGTAAAGGATGAGGTTGTGGAGATTAATACCACACCAAATCCTTCATTTGTTGAAGAGTTACATTTGGAAAAGGTTGTTCATGTTATTGATGCAGGTGTTACAAGTCTTTCTCAACAATCTCACAAGTCTCATCCCGCACTAATTAACTTTATAAACAAGGTTCGGGATGAAGATTCAAAAGTGAACATTAGGAATGTGAGATTACATGACATCGGGCAAAGGCTAGTGAGATGGTTCTTCCCCAACAATCCAGAGCGCTCAATTCACATGCCAATCTTTAAACAACTGTTTATTTGGCATGTAAAATACCGAGCATACACTGGAAACTCGGTAGGCAAGTGCGCGCTTAGACCACCTTGATAGTCAGGTATGATTCGTGTACATTTTGTATATATATTTATTTTGTTTTATTTTAGTTTGTATTTTGAGTTTTTTATTTTACTTTTTATTTTATTTTTTTTTTATTTCTGGGAATGCTTGGAGTTTAACTTGCGATGATAACTTTGCCTGTACTCAATCTCCATTCAGGCGGGATAGATCTGTACACCATCGGTGTATAAAGCATCCCAGAATTTTATGTTTTTATTTTTCTTTTGAGTCTTAGTTTCAGGTTTGTTTATCGGCCGCGAAAGAAATGCTATACGGCTCGATTGGGAGGAACTGCAGAGACTCATACGCATATTGCTTATCCAGGGGAGTCTGTTCCTTTTACTGTTGTTTTTTATTTTTATTTCTGCTTTATTTTATTCCCTATCTTACATTGAGGACAATGTGTCGTTCAAGTGTGGGGGTGGGGAAACTTCGTTTTTATTTATTTTTATGTCTTAAAAAATATTAAAAATTCAAAAAAAAAAAAAATTGAAAATTGAAAATGTCTTGAAAATTGTTCCTAAAAAGCATTCTAATCAGACATAAAGCAGCTTTTTCAGTACATACCAGTTTTTCTTGATTGTTTTGGCAGTAGATCCTTAGTCATGGTCTAATTTATGGAAAAGTAATATGAACTGTTTTCAGCAAGTATTTTTAAGGAAAAAAGTTTAAAATTGCCTGACTAGGTTTAACAAGCTTTTGGTAATAAATGCATGCACACATCGGCAACCCATTTACCTACTTTTGTGAGATCTTGAGCCTACTAGATGATAGATTGATTCATATATATTTTCATTTGTTGAGTGTAGGCCAGATGTTTCTCTGTTGCAGAACTTGTGTGATTTGATACATACCGAGGTTGTAGATTAGATATGCACATAGATGATAAAGGCAATTTAGGTTTTCCCTTTTTCTTTTAATACCCACTTATTTGTTATGTTTGACCCGTTTACCTAAAATCACCTTTAGTAACCCATGTTGAGCCTATACCCTTTCATTTGATTAAACCTATTACCCAAATTGACATGTTTACCTTTGTGTAATAAATTGATGACATCCATTGTGTTTGTGTTTCATTTAAGTGATTGAGTTATGTTTGAGTTGTGAAAAAAAAAAGAGAAAAAGAAAAAATATATATATGAAAAAAAAAAGAAAAAGAAAAAAAACTGTGTGTTATGGGTCAAATGTGCCCAGAGTTGTTTAGTTATGTGTATGGTGAATAAGGATGTCATTCAATCATGTGATTCATGTTGAACCTTTTTTTCTTTTTAGCCACTTCTAGCCAAATTTATCCTACCTTTGCCCTAAGCCCAAACCCCGTAAGTCCTTTAGATATGTGCATTGTCTACAGTTGAAGTGTGATTGTTATACAAGTCTATGATAACAGAGTTACATGTTGGTTTTGAGTGAATAATACTAGCACATTACATGCTAGTCCAGATATTAAACCGAGTGGAGTGAACATTGTGAGGGGTGTGTTGCATGAAAATCAAAACCGGAAGCATGTTAGATTTAGTCGGGTTAATTATGTTTTTAAATGGAAATCAATTTAACTTGCTGAATTAACACATCTAATGTTGATCTGTAAATGGGGTATGACTTTGAACCTTAGCTAAAGTATGATGGGGAAACTGGGGTGCTAGTCTGTGATAATGTCTTGAGCAGATTGAATATAATTTTTTTCGAGACGAAAAAAGATAAGTGTGGGGGTGTGATGTGTTGTGGAAAACACCTTGTTAATATGTTAGTTTTGTATATATTTTAGTATTTTATTGTGTACTTTTAGTCAGTCTTAGTTATTTAATAGCGTACATGTGTTTTGTAGGTGTTCGTGAGATATGGGCTTAATACGAAGGAAAATGATCAAGTCACGTACACTTGAGAGCAAACATGAAATTAATAATAATAATAATAATAATAATAATAATAATAATAATAATAATAATAATAATAATAATAATAATAACAATAATAATAATCGTTATTATTAAATGAAAAATTGAAAGAAAGAAAAGTGAAGCAACTGGGCTAGCTCAGTTGGCCACCCAATGAGGGATAGGACGCTTGGCCGAATGAGGTCATGGGTTCGATTCTGAGGGGGGAGGGTTTACCCATTAAAAGTGGGGTTCCCGCCTGGGGTTGTAGAGGGGATCGGTCCCGCTATAGCGGCAGAAATTTAACCGCTGGGATTCGATCCGGGGTCTCCCATAGGGAGCCCAAAGGCTTTACCAGTTGATCTACTCCTTCCAAAAAAAAAAAAAGAAAGAAAAGTGAAAAGTGGACTCCACTTAATTGAGTTTATTTTGGCCCATGGAGTATTTTAATGGAATGCACGGGGAAAATAAAGGGGAAACAATTTGAGGATTATTTATTTTTGGCGGCAGCATCAAAAAGAGGTCGACACAGTTTCTCGGGGACGCAAGTTTGCACATTAACAGGAATAAAGGAGAGGTATGCACGCGACCAAGATGCAAGGCTAAATCTTTGTAACTTCCTCTAGATGAATGGTTTAATTAGGTTTTGCACTTTTTTTATTTATTTTTAGTATTGGATTATGTTTTGCTTGTGATGACAAACAATTAAAACATTCTTGATGCATTAGTTATTAAACAATTGATTTGTGTTTTGAGTCCTTTCTTTACAACTTGTTCGGTTGATGACAAAACTTAGTAGCGGGTTTGGTGACATAAAGAAGGTTGACTTGACGCTTACAATTGGGTAGATAATAGGTTTGATGACAAGAACTTGTGCTACCAGTTAATTAACTAATTTCCAGAACTATGTCTATATGGTTCCCAATCTATAAACTGAAAACTGTGTGAAACCTAGGAACCTGAAGTTTAGAGGGAGTTACTTCTTTATTTTTATTGTTTTTTTATTCGAATCACTTAATAAACTTTTTCAAGCACAACAACATTCTACTTCATAAAATAATATTTTTTAATTAATTACTTTAAGTGAGAAAATTGTTATTAACACTAACCACATACTCCTCGTGGTTCGACAACCCTACTCCCTATACTGTAGTTCTTGTAGCTAAGGAGTTGTTTTTAATATAGTTTTTTATTAGCTCTCGACACGCGATCAACTATATCTAGTAATCCAAGTTTCAGTCATAGTAAGTCTACAGGCATCGAGGTGTTTACTAATTTACTCCCAATTTCTTATTCCCTTTCATTCTCAACTATTACTATAAATGGTTTATCTAGCTTACAGAGAATCTAGTTAAACGAAACGCTAAAAGGTATAGATATCAAACTTCTATCAATGCCAGCATCAAATCGTATGTTATCATAAATAAAAGTTATTTACCAGTATCGTACCCACTATCTCATCAAGGTTACTACGGCTTCTTCAGTCTTTATATCAAAAGCCCTACATCTTGCTCTATCATGTTCTTTATTCTTCTATTTCTTAGGGCAGTAATCCTTAAAATCTTAAAAACACTAACGGGGCTTTCTACATTGATACTAGGTGTGCATGGGTTTCTTACGATTTCTACAAACAAATTGGTGACATAGACAAGAACGTCCTTTTCCGCATGTCAAACATTGAAGCGTAGGTCCACGTTTCTTCTTATAATCCCTAAAATTGGATCTCCCTTGATCCTTATTATCATTCCATTTTCTCTTAATAATAGGATTTGGGGATTTCTTCTAACATATCTCAAAAGTGATATTTGTCATGGCTTCCATTGCCTCGGTTCACAAGGCTTAAAGTCCTTGTGCGTGCACTTGGTTGATTGAACATCAACCATTGATATGTTATCGACCTTTGCTGGAGATTTCTCAACTGATGTACCTTTGAGATTCATGACTAAACTCTTAAGAGAGTTTTATAAGTCATCTATTAGAAAAAGAAATGTTGGCTTCAAACGGATTCCTTATTCCCCTTACAATTTGTCTCTGAATCACTTCCGGGCCTGGTTCTAATTAACTTTTGTAGGAAGGTGGAGACACCAAGTTCAGTTAATTTCCTCACTTGATTACACGACTAACATGTCTAAGGTATTCTATTCAGGCCTTATATCGCTCTATCCACTTTATGTATTTAATGCACACAAATATGCATACCATCTACGCTACACATAAACCACTGCATGCTTAGAGACATACGCTAAATAATATATACATATTCCACTAGTTAACTTAGAGACATAAAATCAGCCCTCAATCTACTTATCAATCATTTTCCACACAAGCAAACAAATGGGAATAAGGTAAGCACAATATACTCCCATAGATCAACCTCTCTCTCCTTATACACACACACAAGTTTTTAGTAGCAAGTCCTAGAACTCTGCCTACTATTTGTTGATTCCAGGACAATATGATGTTTACGAGATCATAGCGGTGTCACTCATTAACCTTCATACTGGCCAGGTACGAAAGCAATATATGATACACACCATGATACCACTAACTACCATATGGTCCTTCCATCATAAAGTTCGGCATACCAATCATATACATCCTCTATTATACTAGCCTCTGCCTACCAAGGCTGACACTTCTACTTGGCTTACTAGTCCTAGATTAAGTCTAGATACTTCAATGAGTACCTAAATCTCTTAAACTAATGCTCTGATATCAACTTGTCACACCCCGCCCAGGTTGGGGCACTTATAGTGGCTAGTTGGCGCAAACTTAAAGCAAAAAAGTAATCTCATTACATAACTTAAGTATTTATTACAAGTCAGTGCGATCCAAGTACACCAAACTACTCATCGTCTAATGATAACAAAGCAAACATCTACAGTCTTCAAACACTCAACTAGTACTCCTCAGTTGTTACTTCATCAACCCGAGATACATGCTCGAGTAATAAAAATACGTCAACACACAACTGGTGAGCCACCTAAACTGACTCATCAGTAAAACAACCACATAAACAATTTTTATTGATCAAGTATGAGCTCCATGCATGTCATCATAATCATAATCCGGACTAGGCATTATATATTCACACCTACATCCTCAAAACCCATAACAAGGCCTGTAAGTGTATGTCCACACCTGGAAAATATTATGATCATTATAATATATATAACACCATGTATGCCACACACCTATGGTTCGATACATATACATGATCAAGCACCATCAAAACAATTTTATGAGCAAGTATCAGGTTTTGAAAACAGTTTAAGTAACTCACCTTTGCTTTACAGATGTTTAGTCTAATCAATCCGAACTTGATTCCCTGATCCATACCAGGACAATCTTAGACACTAGTTAAATAAAGATTGGGTGCTAACTAGTCGTTACTGTGATCGGCGTTGGGTAACTCTACCTAGTTTAAGCATGGATGATCAGCCCATACTTAATTTAGAATTAAGTTATCCAACACCTATCATGGTTAAGACCCTTAACCTTACTCTTAATATTATATTATACTATAATTAATTTACTCTAATAAGAATTCTAATATTAAAACTTGGGAAACTAGTATTTAAAATAAATGGATACACTAACCTGTTAGTGTTACGCCTGAAAGCTTGAAATGTGAATTAGTTGTATGAAGTTGGTTTCTATTTACAGAAATTATGTGGCCGTCATTTTGACCGGCCACGTCCAAGTCGGTTTCTTTTCTTAAACATGAAGGTTTCCATATACACACCATACGTACATATATTTGAAGATATTATGTTAATTTGTGGGCTCGTTTCATTAAAGCGCAAACTGTATTATTTTATAACCCACTTAAATACTTGTTGTAGCCCGTAACTAATACTTGAGCCCAACTAGCGTAACCAATAAATTCTTTTGATATCACTGTCCATAACGTCTTATTTGTGATTCATGTTGTACTCCAAATTCCATATTCGTTTATACGTACATATATATACATAGAAATCACTAGCACACATTACTATGCATTTTATAATTAGATTTATTATTATACTAGCTGATTACCCCAGGAAGGTCCCGGGGTTGAAAAATCTAATATGACTTAATAAAAAAACGATAAAAGAAGAAAACCTGGTTAAAGCTTCATTAAGATACCGACCTTGATTGGTTTTATCTGCTTGTACACATGAATCACCATGCTCTTCTGATATTCATCCATCACCTAATCAACATGTGCAAAACAAATTTATTGTATAACCAATTAAAGGGCATATAAAACCATTTAACTGGTGTTAAAACTTAAAATACAATCTATTATATAAATGACATGACCTTTCTTAAGACGACATGTATTAGAAAGCCTGCAATTTTCCACATTGTAATAATTATATAGCAATCAAAATTAGTACCTTAGCTATCCATTGTGTTGATAACTTAACGTTTATACAGCCAGGGCCAGCCACAAAGCACGATTCTATCACGTCAGACGCTGGAAGATTTCGCATGATCGCCTACATGTTATAAAGAGCATATAAAACCATTTAACTAGTGTTAAAACTTAAAATACAATCTATTATATATATGACATGACCGTGAAACAAAGCTCAAGTTTCTTCAAGGCGTGGCTAATCAGTAAAGACAACATCGCATATGAGGTGCAAACAACAGCAACAACTACATCGAAAGAACAAAGAAGACCATACCGTTACCTTAAGCGAAATCTGAGTTCAAATCAAGGATACCGGCGTATGAGAGAAATTCTGGTTCCGTCAGCTTCCTTTAATCACAACATCAACACACCCATAATTAATAAAAAGTAAAACCAAATTAAAGTTTATTAATTCAAACCAAACCCTCTCTAATAGATCCCAATTTTGGAACTCTCGGATATTGAAAGATAAAGAACAAAGTTGCAAATAACATTCAACCGTTTACAATCAATCAATAAAACAAATAATAAAAAAAACATCAAATGCTTAGGTTGCTAGATCCGAACAAATAATAAACCTAGGTTAAATAATTCTACAATAATAGTTTTTATTATTATTATTATTATTATTATTATTATTATTATTATTATTATTATTACTATTATTATTATTATTATTAAATCCAAATGAATAAGATGTTTTTATAATAAGAAACAATATCGTATAAAAAGATAAAAGATTTTGAAACTTAAAATATATAAAAGGAGCATTGATGAATAAATAATTTGTGATATAAATCTATTTTTTAAAAATTCCCACAAGAAGCCACGTGGCACATTTAAATGAGGGAGGAGACCACCAATAAATGTCACGTCATCAAACATCAATTCTTTTATATATATTTATTATTATTATTATTTATAGATTATTAGCTTTAATAACGTCCTATAGACTTACGAACATACTATTAAGACGAGCTGGATTTTCTCTACGATTTGACCTATGTTTCATTAAAAACGGAGCAGTGTCAAATATAATATAATAGATTAACATCATTACTAAACGGTCTCTTATAATACTAATTAGTTGCCTAGAATTCATATGTTAAGTAATCAAGATATCCATCACTTACTCGTTAACAAATTTTAAATACACGAGTATCCACCTCACATGTTATTGGTTTGTTTAACCGATCGAAGACCCGTTTTATTTACTATTACATATTACACAAGATATTTTATTTATATAATAAAAACAAGATGTTACAGTAACATGTTTGTTAAGTAATTTAAAAAAAAAAAAAATCAATTCGGTGCTGTTTTAATTTTTTTGGCCGAAACTCATAAAATTAAGTATACAAGCTATTCTAAAAAATTAGAAAAAAACAATGTTGTTACATAGAGTTTTCACGGGTTTTCTCAACTCAAGAGGGTTTTCACAGGATACATACCATATATATATATATATATATATATATGGTAAGGTTCCTGTACAAAGGACATTTTTCGTACAAAGTGTGAGAAGTCTATACAGGCATTGTGTTTTTACATTTTAGGCATGATGTTTTATATTCTTTTGACATAGTACTATATAGAAAAACACAAAACTTAACAATTTAAAATTACACTAATTAATGTATTATAGACATGCAATCTAAAACACCATACGAAGAAAGTAATCAGCGTGTTTTAACTTTCATGTCTAAAATACATTTGATTGTGTTTTAAATTGTTACGTTTGGTGTTTTTTTATATAATACAATGCAAAAGGCATCGAAAACATCATAGCCAAAATTTTTATGATTTAGGAATAAATAATTTAAAAGAAAAGTTATTGTTTAGAGTAAGCATGTTATGATCGTCATTACTACTTTGTTGACCCATATTGTGTCCCCGTACACACTAATTCTGCATTCGTCATTAGTGTGTTTGTATTCAGGTAATTAATTAATCATGTCTAGACAATTCACTAAGTATGTTAAGATAGTGTATATGTTTTTTAACATACTATTACGTGTAAGAACCAACTAACTAAATATATATTCACAAATGTAGTCAGTTTGGTAATAATCTATTTTTTTTATTGTATGATTCTTGGATATATGATTCTTGGATATATGATTCTTGGACACCAGTTAAATATCTAGATGTAAGTGATAATTAATCAACCCACTATGCACCCCTCTTAGATCGTTTTTAATATATGTACTTTGAAATCGAGTGACATGTAGTGATTATTGAAATAGATACTTAAATCATGTATGAGTAGAGAAAATCAAGAGACATGAAAAGTTACCATCCTCCAATCTTTTAGTCGATAGTAGTTAGATGATTTTTATTTATCTTCATAATGGATCTTAACTGCTTGCATATTGATTGCTTTATTCGGTGTCATCCATGGTGATCAACTGTATATCCATAACAAAAATTGAACATGTATGTCATTATTTCACATATGCTCAATTTATACATCAGAATCGCCTATCATCAGCATGACATATCATTTGACACCAATTTGGTTGTTTTTTTTCAGGTTCACATCACAACTTTAGAGTGTATTAAGGAAGTGGCAAAGTTGTATAGAGACTTCACTCGAGCAAGAGGTGCACACGTAGAATTAGAAGTGAGTTTTATGAGTTATCGAGTGTTGATCCTTTATAGAATTTATTTTCTCTGAAAAACGATATGTTCCTTTTATGGTATACATATTCTGTCACATCATATTAAATTTGTCTATCCCAAAAGTTTATTAAAGATAAACTACTTGTGTATGCTTTATGAGTTGGAAATATGTAATTTAGTTTTAGTAGGGGGAAACATGAATTTTTTACATATTCCCCGCCTGCTAAGCCTCCTAATTACATATTTACCCAACCCATAAAATCAATTACATATTCTCCTCCTCCCCTGATAAGGGAAAATATGTAATTGACTTGCTACTTATGTAATAAACGATCTTAGCAGAGGAAAAATATGTAAATGTCCCTTTTAAATACTATGTACGTAGACTTTGGTTGACAAATAAAAAAAATGAACTTTTAGTCAAGCAAGTCATATCCCATGCTCAAGTCTCAAATAATATAATATTGGTATTATATAAACGGACGATAGCTTGGGACATCGAAAGAGTCAACGCGAGATACTATAAGTAAGTAGAAGATGTGGATGTGGGCGCTTGCTTTGAATTGTATAATTAATTTTTTAGCAAAACTTTGTTTATTGATGTCATGACAAACATACATGTTTTGTAGTTTTCGAACATATTTATCAAACCACTAATTTTACCTTGTCGTGCGTTGTGCTGGCATCGAAACATAAAGTAAATCAAATTTATACTATTAAATAAGAACATGTTATTTTTTACTCGACTCTTTTCCAAACAAAACTTACGTTAAAATGTAAACCAACTAAAAATGTACATAAAAATAAGCACGAAACGTATTGTATTAGACCTGACTTGTTTTTGAAAATAATTAGGCCGAAACGTAAAAAATTAGCACATAGGAAAATAGTGTTTTTTACGTGTCACGCGTTGCGGCAGTGTTGAAACATAAAGTAACTCGGATATATACCATTGAATGAAAAAAAGTAATATACTTGACCCGACTCGATTCCGAATAAAACTTACGTCAAAACGTAGACCAACTGAAATTGTACGTAAAAATAAGCATATAAACGCAATATATTTGACATGATTCTTTTCCAAAAATAACAAAAATGAAAATAGTGTTCTTCTAAATTAAAGAATAATAAAGTTGAAACTTTAGAAACTAAAGTGGGTTAAAATATCATTTTACAAAATAAAAAAGTAGTAGGGGTTTGGGTGCTTGACCCGGTAGCCAAGCACCCTTACATTTTAACAAACCTGGATGGCATGTGTGTGATTCGTATAACTGTGCTAAGTAGTAAGTCTTTGCCAAAGTCACCTCTTCTGCTTACAACCAACTTTTCTATGACCCCGTGGTTGCTGTTTTCTTTGTATTTTTCCAATGGCTTGCTTGAGTAGGTTACACTTGTATGTTATCCTCTTCCTTATCCTCAAAATAATATTCTTCTTGTTCATCTTCGTCTTCATCCAAAACGAGGTTGGCAACCGGGTTACCGTAACACCCTAATCGATGGCGAAAACATCAAGGTGCCACGTAGTGATGATTGTTAAGTAGCTCATGGTAATGAATAAGTTTCAATAAGCATTAAATCTCATCAATTGAATTACATACAACTGTTATAAAACAAATTTGTACATTGGTGTGCGTATGGTTTTAGTAACTTAAAATACTTTTCTTAAAAATATTAAGTTCCCGGCAGATGCGCCAAAGACTTGATAAAGAAGAAATGTAAGTCAAAACTTTAGTGTGTTGTACTTTTCAAGTTTTTAGTTTATAGAATAAAACGATAGTTGATTAATATTCTAAAAACCACATAATAGGCAAGTGTACCTATCGAGCTTAGCATAGAAACGAGCAAGTACCGAGTATCGATTCCAAGGACACGATTTCTACTACTCAGCCTTAAGTGGCTAAAATCAAACCAAAGATAAATAAAAGTAAAGGATAAAACAAGTGACTGAGAAGATAACCGGTAATCAAATAGAGGTGTTGCTTTGGGTCCAACTTGTCTTGTTACGGATTAATAGTAGATGCTTAATTGAGTGATGTGTTTAAGATGCGCATTACCGCATTACTTATAAAAACAATTTGTGTTCTTATTTGTTATTGTGAGGGTCTTCCTACCACGGTAAGCTCACTTCTCAATAGTGAGGGGAGGATCACCCGAGAGTGTGTATACGCAAACCCGAAGAACCCACCTCCCAATGTTGCGATATTGACATCTAACACTCTACACTTTTATGAATAACTTACTGGCAACCGGAGCATGGCGAAACAAGCTACCACTTGACATTATAGAGGCGTCACAGCCTCCCGCATACTCTCATCCCCTACTTGAATTTGAATTAATTAAATTTTCAAATAGTGATTGGCCTATTACTAATTGTGTGGCAATATAGTAATGGAAGAAAATATAGACCGTTTACTTCCAACACGGGTTCACCAATTCATGGTTTGCGCCAATGCTAACACATAGACCATGAAGCTAGTAGGACTAAGTATAAAGACTATACCGACCCTAAGTGAGATTTTGATAGTTGAGGATTAAGCCTCTAAGTGTAAGTGTTTCCAAACACAAATGAGCCAATCTCTACACATGGAGTTAGGTTAGATTAGAAGTGCACGGATTTTTACACTCCACGGTTACACTTATAAGTCCCTCCACTTCCTATCAAAACAACCACAAGACTAAATACTAGTTGATTAATTAGTTAATTCATCAAACAAAGAAATAGTAGAAAGAATTAATAAGAACACAAAACATCACTCAAAGATAAACATAAACTATATAATCCATACCAAGATAGTCTTCACCCTAGCAACACTCTAACAAATCTAGCCAAATGATGGCATTATAACAATCTCACTAAGTTGATTTTGATATGAAAACATGGCGAGGGTTGCTAGAGGATTTGTAAAGTATTTGGGTGATTTTATGTGGTATTTCTCAAAGCTCACTCTTTCTAAGTGTTTATAGAGTGATCCCAAACTCCAAAGGTCACTCACAAGACCCTAAGATGACAGAAATGTGGGAGAGAATCAGGTGGAATGGGATGCCCAAAATGAAGAGTGGTGGTCTCCTTTTATAGAGTAGCCAGGGAGTGCACGCCTGTGCTCCAAGGTGTGGCATGCCCATGTCAGCAGTCAGGTACTATCCGTTGGTACAAGAAGTCCTTTCGAGCAGGTTTTGTCTCAAGCACACCCGTGCTCACTAAGGAGCACACCCGTGCTCATCCACGTGTCATCAGTTTTGGTTAGTTGGAGTCCTGGTGCATGTATTGGCAAGCACGGCCGTGCCATATGGTTGGCACACCCGTGCACATTGACTTCTTCATCTGATGGCTTGCAACTATTGACTGGTTGACTCTGGGCAGGAGCACGGCCGTTGTGACAACTGTCACCCTCGTCTTTTAGCAAGTTGTCAATTTTAATCCGTTGTCTATTTTGAAACTTCACCTCTAGTCCTCTTCAAATATTTTTTTTAAATTAATTTTTTTTATTTAAAATGGTGTAAGTGTACATATTGTATACACACGTGTTGATATATATAACGTACCATAATCGTATGATCATGTTATCTTAAAACGGTTCTATTTATTTATTTTAGTTTAAAAGTTTTTAATTTAGTTTAGCTTAACTTGGTTAAGTTTTTGGTAAAGAAAACTAACTAATTATAAAGGAATTTTAACCAAACTAACTACAGGGACCAGTTTTGCCAAAGAGTGAAAGTTTTAAAACTGATTCCTCCTTCCCTCCACCCACGTTTTTTTTCCGGCAAGGAGTTTGGCCGGAATCCGGCCACTTGTCCGGCGACGTTGAAACCCCACTTTTAATACATAAAATCGTTCTAATCATATCCCTTTACGTTTCTCCTTCGATCTGTAACGGTTAGACTGATTAAAACGGACATTTACATGTGCTTTGAATAGGTATAATCGTGATTTAAAGAATGAAACCGCCGGATTTTTTTAAACACATTAAAACTTGACCTTTACGCGACCATTACAAGAACCGTTTGTCTCATTTCATTTCTGCATCATTACTCGACATAAAACCACGAAAAACTAGTTGAAATTGCGACCTGAAAGCTTCGTAATCGGCCCTATAGTGTTCGGACCTATACCCACGTTTTCGAACATCGAAGCATCATTGTAATTTCGATTCTTTTATGCCATATCGTTTGTTATAAGGTTCCGATCAATAGCCCCATATTTTTAAGGCCGAACGCATTCTTAATCGGGTTAATTGAAATCGTCTAGGGTTAGAGTTCTTGTTTAAGTAATTCGGGGAAGAAGATGAAGTTTTTAATATTATATAAATATAACTTTTATGCAAACTTAGTAACATCTTATGCTTGTAGTGTGGTGGTTAATGTGTGTGTTTCTGCAGCCAATGGTCTGAGTTCGACCCCCACATACAGCCAAATTTTTGTTCTTTTTTTTATTTTGTTTATCTATAATAAAATTCATATATATATATATATATGCTTTAATCTTATAATATTCATAGAAAATTCATTTTTGCTCCAAAAATCATGAAATTTTACATGCAGTACCTTGTCACCTCGTAGAAAATTATCATATTTTTAGTTTCTGGAAAATAATTTATTTTCGTATTTTTATTAATTTAAATTGTTTTAATCAAAATTAATTGATTAAAAATTCATTTTACATGTTTTTAACCCCAAATTTGTGGGAAATTATTTCTAATCACCATGAACTGAAATAAAATTTTTGGTTCAGAAAATATTCATTTTTATTAATTTTCCTAATTTTAATCATTTAAACATGATATAAACTCATTAAATTTATTTTAAATACAAATAAATTGAGAAAAATTATGGAAAAATTATTTTCACTGTTATACATCAGAAAATAATTATTTTTCATAAAAATAACATTTTTAGATCATGTCTTGTATTTATAATCTTATTTACGTTTAAATAGATATAACTAAACATTTATTTATTTATACTATTTAGACATCTATTTTATAAATACTTTTCTTATAAAATAGAAATAGTCTTATGTTGGAAGTATTAGTTATTATTGGTTGGTTCATTGTGTGATTCATAATTATTTATTTATAAACTTTGGTATATTATTTTTAATATACAACTTGAACATTAATTTGTTTTATCATAACAACTCTAATTCCCCAAACCGACTTAGCAAACCCTAATGCCTTAGAACCCTAGATACCTTAGAATTTTTAGACTTTTCCTTATTGGTATTCATATATATTATAGGTTGAATTCCTCGGAATTCCCATTACTTAGCTCACGACCGCTTAAGTTGGATTTTTGATCGCTTAGCAAAACTGTGAGTATATCTTTCCCCTTTTTCATGTTTTACTATTTTGGGGCTACTCATGTACATTATTATCAAATGTTATTCTTGTACTTAATGCAATTCTCATGTGTGTTTGCTTTATGTGAATTTGTGTGTATGCTTAGTCATAATCATTAACCGTTCTGCGGCCTAGCATTTCAATGAATAGTACTATGGTATACCCCCTTGAGACTCTGTTGAGAGAATCTTGGTCATTGTCTTGTTAATTCATTATTCAGTTGGTTATTCATGTGTTAGTCATTATTCATCAAGGCTTGGTTTTGACTGATACTACTTATTACATATTTGCAAACGGTATACAACACATGAATTGCTAAACATTTCTTCTACTATATGTATTCAAACAGGGTATGCTCACCAATACATTTTTGTATTGACCAAATTATTTTCGTACATTTTTCAGGTTGTTTTGAGATGCATTCTTTAAGCTTTCGGATTCATATTTAGATTTTGGATTCATTGTATATCAGTTAATTAGCATTTAGAATCGTTGCATTTCAATTCAATGTAATAAACTATTTAATCAATGTATCAATATTTACACTTTTAGTCCATGAGCTATTGAACAATCGTTACTACGTGACACCTCGATGTTTCTGCCATTGGTCGGGGTGTTACAGCCGTGGCACGGCCGTGCACTCTCTGCCGCAGCTTCAAATTTTTCAATTTTCCTCCCATTGTGCCAGTTTTTTGCTACTTTTTGCTTGTTGCTTCCAACTACCTGCATTTATCTCTTAGGAACAATTTAGCTCTGTTTTCTATGGTTAAAAGCTTAAATATAAGCAAAAAAGATGATAAATACACATGTAAAATGTGTGTAAATGATGGCATATCATATACCTCACAATTAGACGTTTGCTTGTCCCCAAGCAAAGCAAAGCAAACCAAACTTACGCAATGACGATGGAGTAAAAATAAGCGGGCGTAGTGTGATAAGTCATAAACAACCCACCTCCTAAGAGTCCCACATACTAAATACATCCTTGGTGGATGTTCTGGATATCATTGGCGGGCCTAATCAAACGTCTCTCAAGTGTCTTACTTCATGGTTCCTCACCACTTCTATTGTTTCACTCGGGTGTTATTTGGGGGTGATCACTTAGATTCATCCCAAGGCATGCACAGATCATAGGCTTGTGTGCAAATCAAGTCTCCACCACTGAAAATGGGCGAGAAAATATGAATCATAAGGTCTTTTAGAGGGTGAAGATGATATAGTGATAAATGAGTAGGAAGGGTATCTACTGTCATGGCTAGATCGGGTAATGGCTGTGGCATTATGGGAAGAAGTCGAACTCTAGATAGCGGGCTTGTGAAACTCCTCCCCCAAAGACTTCTTGCTTTAACCTCCCCACTTTGCGACTGTTCAGTTTTCCACCTAATAAGTCAAAGAAGCTCCAAAAATAAAGGGCTTACAGAAAACAACTCTATTTGAAGAATATTCCCCGAACATCGAAGATTTCGCAAACCAACAAGTCAAAGAAGCTCCAAAAATAAAGGGCTTACAGAAAACAACTCTATTTGAAGAACGATTTCTAGGACATTCCTTGCGGAGATTATTAGGTGGAAAATCGAACAGTTCGCAAGGTAGGGAGGTTAAAGCAAGAAGTCTTTAGGGGAGGAGTTTCACAAGCCCAATATCTAGAGTTCGACTTCTTCCCATGATGCCTTAGCCACTACCCGAGCCAGCCATGACAGTAGACACCCTTCCTACCCATTTATCACCATATCATCTTCACCCGCTAAAAGACCTTGTGATTGATATTTTCTCGCCCATATTCAGTGGTGGAGATTTGATTTGCACACACACCTATGATCTGTGCATGCCTTGGGATGAATTTGAGTGATCACCCCCAAATAACACCCGGATGAAACAATACAGTGGTGAGGAACCATGAAGTAAGACTGTAGGATCGATTTCGAGCTAAATCTGATTTTGATGAAGAACAAGATGAACACACACAAGAATATGACAATAAAACCCACTAGATTGATTAGCAAATGATAAAAACAATAAAGCCCCCAAATCTCTCTAGAATGTGTGTTGCCCAAAACCCTAATCTAGCATTCTATTTATAGCCCAAACACACTTAGGCCAATTACATTTAGGTCCCTAGGGTTAGCAACTTACTAAAACACTCACTAAATAAGAAAATATTCTAAAGTAATAAATATATTTTGTCTAAACAAAATATATTTATTTAGTTGTAGCGTCATTCTTGATCATAACTTGAACTTCACTCGTTGATCTATTATCCGGATTTCTCTAGTCGCATTACGTGTTGACTGCGAGCCGTTCGACTTTGACTTTTGTTGACCGAACATTGACTTGTTGACTTTGATTTTGTTGATAACATTAGACTACCAATTTTAGACCCAACAATCTCCCCCTTAGTCTAATGTTATCAAACTCTTGTATCATTTTCAGAACCGTCAATCTCTACATACTGTGATCATCTAATTTGGCAAAGCTTCAGTCTCAAATTAAGTACCCAACAATACTCGCCCTAGACTGATGCTTTCCAAATTTTCTTTGCTAAAGGTGTTCTTGTCACTTTGTTCCTTGAGTACTCTTATCTCACAATCTCCCCCTTTTTGCATGCATCATCTTTGACAATCAAGAACAAACTATTTCAACTCTTGGTAGCCTGAGTGGTTTAAAAGACGTAGGAGGAGGATTCCTAACTCGGTGTCTTCTGCAAACTTGAGGAAACAGGTGCTTTGGTTTGGTATCTTGCTCATTTGATGATCGACCATCATTGCAGCAAGTAGTCGAAGAAACCTAACCACAATCACAAACACAACTCCGAATTTTCTTTAGACAAATTCAATTTACAGACAAAACCGTATTCATCTGTGGTGTGCAATCAAATAAGTATCTCAGACGGCTTGAGACACAAATAATGTGACATGGAAGACTAAAAACAACTGTACACAAATAAAGATTTTTTTTTTGGATTTTTGTTAATTTTTTTTTAATTTTAATCTTTTTTTTTAACAACCATCAACCTTCGAGATATAGAAGGGATCAAATATGGGATCACACTAACTTGAAAAGCCTAGCCACGCTTCAACTTTCTTGAGGATAGCTACAACCCAAGAACGATTGTCGGTATGTTTGTCCTCTTAAGTCCATGCCTCTCGTCTTTCAACATACGTTTAGTGATGAGATTATCATGTTTTTGGTAATATTGACGAAAATTTTGTGGACCCCACTTGTGCTAGGTATAAGCCTACCAATCCTCAAGGTTTATTGAGATATAATGATGAGAGCTTCAGGTCTATGTTTACACATAACAGAGAAGATGATCATTATGTCAATCAGATGATGAGAGCTTCAGGTCTATGTTCCCATAACAAAGAAGATGATCATCTGATCGCTTGTTGAGCTATCTATATTTGTTTGCACGTCACTAACATTGCGTGTCTTTTGTTGCTCATTTGATTGAATAGCCCCGCATTGGTAGCTTGCACTCTTAGGTGTCTTTTGATTATATATGCACAAAATTTTCTGTGTCTTTTGATCTCTCAACCTGTGTGTGATTGGACTCAGCTTGTGCAGACCTAAAACACTGTGGGAATCCAGCTTTTCGTGTAGATTTATTATTATTCACCTTATAGCGGTTTACTCAACTTGAAGGCTGAACCTACCTACACATCATTAACTTGTAGTTGTAACGTCCTTCAGATCCTATTCATGTGCAGACATAAACAAGTTAGTTCCTATCATTTCCCATATAAGATCAGAATTATTTGCATTAAACACATCTCATGGCCGAGACTATGTTTTCATACTCCCCCTAAACTTTTATTTTTGTATAATCCCTTTTTTTAATTTTTTTTTGTATTTTCTTAAAAAAATATTTACGAAAAATAAAGTCTTCCACATCAAACACACATAAACATATATCAGCAAGAAATTGAGTGTGTGACAACGGTGTCAATTGTGAAATCAGGTTAGATACCAAAACCAAACCTGTGAGATTTCCGCTCCAAACCTATTCTTGGAACCACCACTGTTAGTAACCGGTGTTACTAACAATCCTCCATGGCAGTTCCTGCACTCTTGAATAAATTAGTTAGGGAGTGGAACCCAGGCTATCGTGGTCCTGTTTTGTCCATTTGCATCAATGTAAGTAACTTCTTGAAACACCATACCTTTTCCTTCGTTAGTTTCTTGCTCAACTTTTGGTTTGATTTGCCAAACTTGTTTTGGTTCAACAATTTTGTTTGTGAAAGATTTAATTTTTGAAACAATTTTTTGTTTAAAACCTGGATGAATATATTGTGATTTTCATGCTTTGGTCCTTTTCATCTTCGAATCATGAGAAACCGGCTTCACATGTGGAGATCTTGATGGAATTCGTGTCAATTTAATATTCAAAGATGTGTGCATTTTATCCTTTGATCCAGAGAAGCAATCCGCATTGCCTTTACCATCTGGATTGTGTCGTTCTAGACATTGCTTAAGCACATGACCTTCTTTACCACACCTAAAGCAAGCCTTGAATGGCTTTTGATGCTTTGTTGTCCCGTGTGATGCAACTGGGAATGTGGATTGTTTTGAGCTTGATTCAGATTGTTGAGAAGCATTGGGTTTTACATCACCTTTTGACTCTGTGATCTTTAACCCCTTGTGATTTTCATTCATCACTGATTCATCATCTGAAGTTGAGAAATCTTTTAAGAACTGATCTTCTTCCGGTGAATCTTGATGGACTTGATTTGTAGTATCAATTGATGTTGTTGGTGTTTGATCATCAGATGATTCCTTCATTTCAACTATATCATCAAGTTCTGACATTGAAGTTTCTGAGTCATTTGAGCTTTCCCATTCTCTAGATGAACAAAACTCCGAATCACTCTGTGAATCATCGTTGCATGATGTTGACGGAGTAAACTCTGGAATTTCTTCAGTTAAGAACTTTCCAAACCTGTTGTTTTCAAAAGCGGGCACAAAAACAGGTGGAGCACAAATAGTTTTATCATCATAAAATGCAGATTTTAAATCAACACATTCATACACAATATCATCATGACAAACATCAGAACGTAAGATAGGTTTCTGCCTATCAAAAACATTTACCACACCATTCAAATCAAGATTGGGTCTAGTACAGTCCGCAGAATTTAAAACAGTGTTTGTTTTATCGTTGTTCCAAATAAACCAATTAACTGTAGAGTAACTGGCTCCTGGGTGACCCAACCCCAAAGTCTTTCCACCACAACTGTCATCATCTTTCACATCCGCCTTTTGTGTCGCATCTGCATTGCTTTTAATCATATTAGTATTGGACTCAGATTCGACACATTCCTTTTCACACAGATCATTTTTAGGATGAAGTTTTGGAATTGGTATATATTCACTTTTGCTCAGAGGTAAAAATAAAGATCTTTCGATCCCATTTTTATCTTTATATCCAATTCCATCTTTAACAAAAGATTGCCTTGAGCAATCCACTAGATCAGCTTGAGCCTGTTTGCTTACATTCCATTTGTCCACAATGATCTGAAGATGATTTGTTTCATTTCTAGAATTTTCTAACTTTGAGGTTAAATCATTTATTAGAAAATCCTTTTTGAGAACAAATTCTTTTAGAGCTTGGATTTCAGCTAGAGTTGCATTTAACTTTCGCTGATATGCTAGCTCGTTTTCTTTCATTTCATTGTTGATTTTTCGAATGTCATCCATTTCTCTTAAAAATTTTTCTATTGTGAGACAAACAGTAAGCAACAGCTGTAACACACCTTGGTGAGCACAACTTTGTTTTTATTTCAATAGGAATACTTACCAGATCCCTCTCATCAGCTTTCTTGGGGACCTCTTGCTGCTTTTCATCTGCTTTGGTGACTTGATTCTTTTCAGCTATTAGTGTTTCCTCAATTGCCTTTTCTTTTCCTTCATTAGCAATCAACGCTCCCTTCAAACCCGCACTCTCTTGCATTCCTCCTTTTGGCACTCCCACTGAAGATCCTTCCACAGAGTTTACACCATTTGCGGATTTGGTGCATATCGTTGCCATCAATGCTTTGTTAACATCTGCTTTAGTTGCAACAGCTTCCTTCCCCCAGCCAAAGTCTTCAACCACCAGTGCCTTCTGTCCAATTGGAGTAATTAAAGCCAGATTCTTTAGAGAGCTGCTTGGAGTAACTTTTGACACTGTCTGATTCATCTCTCTCTTGGTTATGTCAATTTCAAATGACTTCAGTGTGTTGATGAGATCAGCTAGAGTGGATTGTGGATTTAAGTATTCCTTCCTAATCAGCATGCATTGAAGACTCCATTCCTTAGGAAGAGAATCAAGCAGTTTCTTGATGGAGTTTCGGTTGTTGACAGGAATTCCAGCTTTCTTCATCTTTGTTAACAGGCTCATGAACCTGTCAATGTGTGACGACAAGCTTTCTCCTCGAACACTCCCAAACATATCATATTCTTTCTGAATCATGTCTTGCTTGTTCTGTCTCATCTCAGCATTTCCCTCGTAGTACTCACTCAATGCGAACCACAGATCATGCGCAGATCCGTACTCTTCAAACATGTTATACACATCATTAGACAAAGCCATGGTGAGAGCACCATAGGCTTTGTGATCTCGTTGCATCAACTGCTTGTCAAGGTCTGTGTAGGTAGTAGGATCAGTGTTAAACACCTCTCCTGCTTCAGTGGTCCTCACTGGAATGTGAGGTCCAAGTTGCACAGACGTCCATTGAGTAAAGTCATTAACATAGTAGAAAGCCTTCATTCGGTTTTTCCAAGTACCATAATCTTCAGCACCCATTAACTTGGGAATTCGGGTTATTGTTCCTGTTTCCAGTTTAGCTTGGGTTATAGGATTAACTTGGTATGAGTTGTTGTTACCAGCCATTGATTTTTATAAGTCTGATTAATTGATTTTAATGGTTACAGTCCAGAAATAAGTCCAAAGTCCTTAATTATGAAAGATCAGTCCTTAAGTGCGCAAATAAGTGAGCAAATAAGTGCGCAAACGTGGTAAGTGCGCAGGAACAAGTGAGCAGCAACCTGAAACAATGGAGCAAACAGCTATGTCAAGATCTTGATCTCCTGATAAGTGCACAATCTTGAAGTACACGAATAGCTAAGTGCGCAAATCTGTCAAGGCTGAGCAAGACAAGTGCTCAGTCTTTGACTGATCAGTTTGCGTACTTATTTAAGTACGTAAACACTTAAACTCTCGTTTAAGATTTTAAGTGCGCAGAAACCCTGGCCAAGTACTAAAAAATGCACCCTTTCAGCAAGTACGCAAACCAACTAGTGATTTCTGATAAGTGCGCAGAAACCCTAGTTGTGTTCTTGGAGACAAAGCTAACTGTTAAGCTTTTGAAGATTTAAGTGCTCAAACCAAGAAACAAGTGCTCAAAATTTGAAATAAGTACTCAAATTATGAAATAAGTACTCAAAATTTGAAATAAGTACTCAAAATATGAAACAAGTGCTCAAAATTTGAAATAAGTACTCAAATATGAAATAAGTACTCAAAATATGAAATAAGTACTCAAAATTTGAAATAAGTACTCAAACTATAAAATAAGTACTCAAAATAAGTACTCAAAATTTGAGATAAGTACTCAAACTATGAAATAAGTACTCAAAATTTGAGATAAGTACTCAAACTATGAACTAAGTACTCAGAATCAAGAAATAAGTGCGCAAAACATGAAATAAGTGCGCAAAATATGAAATAAGTGCGCAAAATTCAAGAAATAAGTGCGCAAAACATGAAATAAGTGCGCAAAATATGAAATAAGTGCGCAAAATATGAAATAAGTGCGCAAATTGATGAAAAATCTTCAACAGAAATCAGATTGAACGACGAATTTGTAGATGGTTAAATCCCAAATTCGAGTACCAAGCTCTGATACCAAATTGTAGGATCGATTTCGAGCTAAATCTGATTTTGATGAAGAACAAGATGAACACACACAAGAATATGACAATAAAACCCACTAGATTGATTAGCAAATGATAAAAACAATAAAGCCCCCAAATCTCTCTAGAATGTGTGTTGCCCAAAACCCTAATCTAGCATTCTATTTATAGCCCAAACACACTTAGGCCAATTACATTTAGGTCCCTAGGGTTAGCAACTTACTAAAACACTCACTAAATAAGAAAATATTCTAAAGTAATAAATATATTTTGTCTAAACAAAATATATTTATTTAGTTGTAGCGTCATTCTTGATCATAACTTGAACTTCACTCGTTGATCTATTATCCGGATTTCTCTAGTCGCATTACGTGTTGACTGCGAGCCGTTCGACTTTGACTTTTGTTGACCGAACATTGATTTGTTGACTTTGATTTTGTTGATAACATTAGACTACCAATTTTAGACCCAACAAAGACACTTGAGAGACGTTTGATTAGGCGCGCCAAGGCTATCCAGAACATCCACCAAGGATGTATTTAGTAGGTGGGACTCTTAGGAGGTGGGTTGTTTGTGACTTATCACACTACGCCCGCTTATTTTTACTCCATCGTCATTGCGTAGGTTTGGTTTGCTTTGCTTGGGGACAAGCAAACGTCTAAGTGTGAGGTATTAAGATGTTCCATCATTTACACACATTTTACATGTGTATTTATCATCTTTTTTTATTATATTTATGCTTTTACCCTTTGAAAATAGAGCTAAATTGTTCCTAAGAAATAAATGCAGGTATTTGGAAGCAACGAGCAAAAAGTAGCAAAAAACTAGCACAATGGGAGGAAAATTGAAGACTTTGAAGCTGCAGAAGAGAGTGTACGGCCGTGGCGTGATCCTGCCCAAAGTCAACCAGTCAACAGTTGCAACCCAATAGATCTATTTAAGTGTTCCATGGCTACTGTTAGCTAATTGTTACTGTGAAATGTATGTACGAGGACTGTTGAGCTCATGAACCGTTTCTCTCATGTTTCACATGGTAGTCATGATAGAATTCACCCCAAATGAAATGTAACTAGTAATGTTGCATGTTTATTCCCCCAAAATGTGAAAAAACAGTAAAATGGGGTCGTGAATTCACCTGATGTCCGAGTGAATGGTCTAGCAAAGCAGAAGCTTGGATAATGATAGTCCCGGCAAAGAGTGCCCTATAATGTTAAGGACATCTTAAGTTGTTTATACTTTGTTATTTACCATACAAGTTGTTCACCTAATTTGTGCACCGTTGTACCATGTGTACGTGCGGTTATAGTCCATACACGTGACGATTACTATGTATCATTGTTTGTACTATCAAAAAGTGTACGGTTTTGTAGAATCTTGGAGATTCTTGTTATATGGAAATAATCAATTTTATCAAAACTGGTCTCACAAGTTATCATAGGTTACTATATATTACTCTATGTTAACACGTGTTATGAGGTTACATGAAATATAGTGGTTTTTAACATGTGTTCTAGTGTCCTTATGTTAAAGACTTGTTTAACATATGTTGGCCGCTTAATTAACATATGTTCATTAAACCGAAATTTCAACTAGTTTATATTAGTTCAAACTTCGAATCTTGTGTACCAAACTCGACCCTCACACATACCCATGCACACTTATAAGTGGATTTGCGAGTATGTGGGTGGGTAGTTCACACGTACATGTGCGTATATATACGAATAATAGTTGATATGTTCGAGTGTAGGTATTTGTTATGTTTAAGTTCAAAAAGTCATGTTCTAGCCTTTCACATGTCTCTATACACACTCACATTGTCACACCCTCAAATTTCCACTGCGGGGTTTACACCGCGAGGGGCATGACATACCAGGATCCCATAGCCATAAGTCATATGAACGAACTCTAAATGCCCAAACCATTTAGTTAGTTTTCAGAAATCAAGTTTAGTTAAGCTGCGGAAGCGTACACCAACTTTAAACCTTTTAAAACCATGCGCAAAACAACGCGTCCAAATTAAAACCATACGAATGAAAACGTAAAAGCATGATATGTAATTTAGGTGTATGCCCAAGACCCCAAATGCAGTGAAACGTGCAGTGCTTCCTAATCGTGACACCGGAAGCTAACTACCTGCAAAAGCATGTACATAGTAGGTCAACAAACAATGTTGGTGAGTTCACAAAGTAAAGTAAATGAGTAAGTAAATGCGTAGGTTTTCCCAAAACCACGTAACAACAGGTAATGCGTCGGCCTCCCAGACCACGTAACAACAAGTAAATGCATCGGCCTCCCAGACCACGTAACAACAAGAAACAGCTAATTCATATGCCAGGGGTAACTGACCCACTCATGATAACTAAAACCGGTGATACCGAACTGCTAAACAGCGAGATCCCACAATAGTGAGCAAAGTGCCTTGCGTCATTGCCCATCAACAATGACAATAAAATGTTAAGTTACAGTTCACACCCATGCTCCCACCACGATGTGAGGTTTGCGAAACCTAATAGTGCTATCAACTAATAACCCGCTTGCCCACCCGACAATTCATTCGGTATCTAGAAGGACTTCAACGATAGGGTTGGTTTAGTTCATCAAGGACATGTAGCATGAATTAGTAAAAGTAGATTCACCTTGTGAACCTAGCACCCCAAAAACCCGTGATGTAAAAGTAGTCCCAACCGGACTATGAAATAGTAGTCTCAAACCGGACTAGAAAAGATTAAGTAAGTTGTCTCAACCCGAGACGCGTGCTTTTGAGAAAAAGTAGTGAAACTCACCTTAGGCTGCAAGCAAATTTATCCAAACTCCACAAACAATAATGTGCTACCGACACCCTATTACAAGTGTCACTAAGTGAGTATATGTGCATAACCATTACACCATATCACCCGTTTGTCCAAGACATTTAAAAGTTCAAAACCGTGTATGTGACACCTAATGATTCTACATGCACAAGTAAGTCCTACGAACCCGTTGGTGAACAAATTGATTATCCTCAGTTTTACACTCCATATACATATCATATAAGTGTTCATACAAGTTCATGTCAAATACATACCATATAAGACTCCAAATAGTCACATAAACATACTTTACATAATCTGCGTTTTCAGGACAGATTGTGTGCAGTGAAAAACAATTTATTTAAAATACTTATCAAACGAATTAAACTCCCAAATTTTTGCTGAATATTCTTTGGCGTTCACTTGATAACCCATATTTTTTTGTCTCAAAACCAAACACAAAAATTATGAAAAATCATACAACACAACAATGTCCAGAAAGTTTCCACAACAAGTCAGTTTAGTAAAAATTTCCCAAAAATTGTGTATTCACCCAAATGGGGTGAGTCCACTTGGAAACGCCAAGTTATTCCAATGTTGACCTACTGTCCAAATTTCATAATCTAAATCTTTGTAAAACTCAAGTTATGATCGTTTAAAGTTGACCCAATTTACAAATCCAAAAATCTGATTTGACCTTTATTCAAATAAAATTCCAAAAAACATATCAAACGACGTCCAAATCAGATGCTTTTGCACATTCTAAAAAGCTAAGACCATTTATAATACAACCATGCAAAGAAATCATCAAGCTTTATACTTTTAAGTCACGTAACAGACCCTACAAGTTGACCCAAGCATTCTGTCTAGATTCTAAACATGCATAAACCCTACTTATAATCAATCATCTATGCACATAATCGATCAATAACATCCAACGTTTCAGACTTGGACAAACTTTGTTATGATGTTAAAAACATATTAGAGAAGATTAAAACATAAAAGATTGAATGTTATACTGAAAGCACTTCAAGATCACCAACCGAATGCTCTCCAAGCTTCCCGAATGGTGTTCTTGAGCGTTAGTAGGTGTTTTGATGCAGCTTCGCACATGCAATCAAATGGCTCAAAATACTCAAAGGATTCAAAAGCTTAACATAACCTTAAAGGTTCTTTATAATAATCAAAACTCAAAAACTAAATACACAATAAACCCTAGACCCTAATTTATAGAGTAGGAAACATGACTCAACTAGGAAACTAAATAACATAATAGGAAATTCAAATTTTAAATAATTAAAAGATATAATCCTGCATCATTCTCCCCGTCTTCGAAAAAACTCGTCCTCGAGTTTTGCCTTTGAAACAAATCCACCCGGGTCGAAAGGAACATTAAGTTGATTATTATCAACATGACCCGCCTAAACAACTTAACTTCACGAGTCATCTTGCCAAACTTGGAGCATGTACAACCTGGGTCGAATAGAACATTGGACTGTCTTCTATTCACTATCGATTTGACTTGATCAAATAGGTCAAAACTTTGAAACTTCAACAGAGAAGCAACATGTGTTTTGACCATTAAAGGAACGATCCCGCACAGAATATGATTATCCAACTTAGAACTTCGATGGGTTTTAGAAGTCGCCACTCTATATTTTTATTGAACTCCGTGTATTCTCCCGAACAATTGCTACCATACGACTTCAAACCCATCCTATTATAAATCAATACTCCAATACTTCCATGCACTTTTAAATCAGTGCTTATTTGAGAGCCCATGTGATAATTATTTTGTGGCTCCAAACCATCCATAATTGTATTAATAGATTCCACGTAATCCATTTTATTAAATATATTCACTTTATATTTAGAAAGCAAATTATCCATCTTTCTACTAACATATGTTTCAATTTCAACTTTCAATAAATGAGATTCATTGGTCAATCCCATCACCACTTTTCTAGGTTTATGATTCTCAAAAATAATGATTCTTTGCAAGGATCATCATCTTTTTTCACGGAAAGTAACTCCCCACTATTTCCATGTTTATCCATAGTTTGGAATTTCAAATTCGGAGGATATGTCGTAATACGATCCGATATATTCAAACGTTTCAAACTTACCTGCAATATTTCTAGGTCCTCCAAAGAAAACGCATTATCACCCTTAGCCACCTGACAGCCGCCAGTAACCACCACTCCACTTCTGACAATCGACTTTTTACCCATCGCAAGTAATTTCCGGTTATCACCTGTAACCCAAAAATACCATTCCTCATCCCGGTATTCATCATAGACGGGAAGCGAATCATAGATAGTGTCGCTATTGGTAGGATGCTCCTCATTCCCGGTTTGCTCGTCCCCGGCGGTTTGTTCCGGTTCCGTTTCCTTCCAAGTCGACGATACCCCAAGATCTTGGACTTGTTTATGAAGTCTTTTGATCTCAAGATCCCGGTGGTCAGAATAGACACCATTGCTGCCTTGGGCGGCGACTCTGCAAATAGAAAATCTATCTTTTCCACCGACACGTGAACCACCAATGTTCTTGTCGATGCCTCCGGCGGTGAATCTTCGAACAAGAAAACACTCGTTTTCACGTAGAGCCATTTGAAAACCAAGAGCTCTGATACCAACTGATGCAGTTTCGCACATGCAATCAAATGGCTCAAAATACTCACAGGATTCAAAAGCTTAACATAACCTTAAAGGTTCTTTATAATAATCAAAACTCAAAAACTAAATACACAATAAAACCTAGACCCTAATTTATAGAGTAGGAAACATGACTCAACTAGGAAACTAAATAACATAATAGGAAATTCAAATTTTAAATAATTAAAAGATATAATCCTGCATCATGTTTGGGGTTAGTATTTTCGTAATTAGGCAGTAGGGGGCGATTAGGGTTAAGTTTATGGGGTTCTTGGAGCTTAAGATTGCTTAAATAAGGGATTAAGTCGGTTTAACCACGCTAGCGTGTTCCGAACACCTGTTCGGTATTGTGAACACCCGTTCAGAAATGTGAACACCCGTTCGGAATTGTGAACGGCCGTTCGGAATGGTTTAATCCATTTCTAGCGGCCCAGTTCGTTGTATAGCCTGTTTTCTTTGATGTTTTCATTATTTTGGGCCATACCAAGCGTAACCCCATGTATTTAGACCCCAACCATCCTAATGGTTCATCGATTACGGTTTTTAATAACACATAGGTTTATGTTCATGTAATCACATACAATTTGCACATAGTTTCACAGAAACACGTAATTGCAATCAATCTCAATCAATTAATCCACAATTATCTAATTTCATAATTCACCAACGTCCGGGGTCCACTACACATGTATATAGTTTGGTAATTCCCCGAATTACCACTTTATGCAGTTATCCTATAACTGTGCAACGTGTGACTCATCTACCTAACCCTAGTTAAGTAGAATGCAAAGAATGTAAGTACAAGTAACTAGAGTTTAGTCAAAGTAAGAACCTGAAATTGCGGGGTATCACATCATCCCCAAGTTGAAAAGAATTTCGTCCCGAAATTCAGTAAGTAAATAGTAAAGCCAGCGTAAAAATGTGTGCTTGGTTCCCGGATATCAGACACATACATTCGGATGTATGTGTATGATCCTATATGTGAGTATTTATGTGTGTGCATGTATGTCCCTCATATATACATGTATCCGTGTGTGTATGCATAAAGTATTTAATCCAAGATTTTGCATGTTTACTTCATATAATGCAATTTTTAGTTGATTATAAATCTAGTTACCCACCTATTAATGGTGTATGCTTCAGGTGAACCTTGATGATAACCGAAATAATCAAGTGTATAGAAAAGGTGTTCGGACATACTAAGGGAATCGAGAATGATAAGTTAACCGAGCCTTCATTGCTTGTGATCCCCTCCACGACCTCTACACCCCAATATCGCTTGATGATGGCTAATAATAGTTGATTAGTGACCGAAAATATCTTGGTTGAGGGCTGTTGTGATCGGCAAAAACACAAAGGATGAAAAGGAAGTGTAGGTGACTTGTTTATGGGTGTCATTGTGTGTTGTGATGGAAGAAAAACATTGGTATTAAGATTGAGAGATTGAGAGGGTTTATCTTAAAGTTGGCCCTGAGATAGAGAGATTGAGAGGGTTTATCTTAACTAGGATGGTCAACTCATCTTGATCTTGATGTCCTAAAAAGGTGTTTGTCAAATGAGTGTAAGATTTTGACTTTTAAATAGGTCACACATGGTCTCCTTGTAGGCTTCTTTTGGGCCGACTTTTGGGAGGCAAATATGGAAGTCAGTGGGGGTATTGAAGGTAGTGTAGAAGTGTTTAGGGTCCCTTGTTGGTGTAACCTCTTGGTAGTGAGAATTTTGGATGTTTATGAAGGTGTGTAAGTCGTATGTATGTATGTGGATAGGGCCGATCTCTTTGTGGTAGGATTATCATATTTTAGGAAGTGTATCATGTCTAGGAAAGGGTTTATGAAGCGAAGAAGAGTCTTTAATGGTGCAAAGCTTGACTAGTGTGCTTTGTCTTATCTTACATGCATGAAAATCTTGTTTTCTTCTTGATACATAACCGTATGCATGTATGTGTGTATAGGTTTTGTCTATTTGCCAATTCTTGTGTATAGTGTATGTGTCATGTGCGTATATATATGTGTGTGTGTATATATATATATAGTTGTATAGGATCGGCTAGTGTGTGTGGGTAGTGACATGGTGATTACAAATTCCAAACATTTCCTTTCTTATGTGTGCACTCGTGTGTGTGTATATAATATGTTTATCGGAAATCTCTAGTTTACCTAGTGTATAGGAATTGATTTCATGTGTTAACACACACACACACACACACACACACACATATATATATATATATATATATATAGTCTAGTTTTGACAATAACATATGTTTTATTACAAGATAATATCAACATATAGTTAACATCATGTGTTATTTATCCATGAACATGTATTGTTTTGATGAATTAACTCATGTTACATGTGTACATCTTGATTGGATATATGGTGAAATTCTATGAGTTCATGTATTGAATATCCATAATATATCATATGAATTGTTCGGGTTTTGTGTGGAATTGAATAATTTCCCACCTAGGAATTGTCACGTGTAATCTTGTTTTATTTGTAGGTAGTAATTGGACATTCGGTTGCTCTCTATTGAGCGTGCGATTGGCTTGATTGTTCAATGCCAATTGTTTTAGGTAAATCGCGTGTTGCATACGTAAATGGAAAATGTAATAAATTTCTGAAATAGTTTGGGCATTCCTAGACTCAGGATGACATAGTTAATATTAAAAATGTCTAATGTGCACATGAAATGACATAGTTTAAATGGACGTGTATGGATCTTGACCTGGAAATTCGACGGGTGTCACACAAACCACTCTATAGCTTATGCTTTCAAGTCCTTTAGTGGTCCCAAATTTGATCCTAAGAGTTTGTCATTATGGCCTGTGTCGTGCTTAACATTGGCATTCGATTTGGGATGTTCATTTCTTGATTTTCCATGCTCGGATCATCCGACCCGTTTGATTCAAAAACCATACTAAATTCTTATTTGGCCATTCTAAGTCATGTTTTTTATTATTCATGCAAGTTCATACCTATGATTAATGCTTACCATTTCATCCTTGCATACCCAAACTTATATGTGGCGTGTTTGGAACTAATTAAGCATGCTATTCTTAATAAGGATTCGTAGTAACTATCCACAATGATTTAAGTGTTCATGACTCCCTCAAGTGATTTGTGGCCTGTAGGAGTTGACCCCTCAACACTAGAGGTGGCGTTCAAGTTTATTTCCTTGGTCAATATGCCGTTATGGCATTACCTTAGCGTTTATGGCCCCATGGACCATTTGTGCGCAGTTTCATATGCCCGGTCCACATTGCCCATTGGTATATCAATTTCACCGGTCACTTATCACACGGGAATCATTTGACTAATAAATTTATAACGTATGCACATAATCACAAGATTTGGGTCCTAGAAGGACTTACCTGGCATGTTTCCAACCTTCGACTAAGGTTGTTTCTATCAAGTTGCATTCAAATACAAGTTTCCCATAGTGAAGCTCTTGTGGTATTTTTCAAGCATGGGTAATTACAAAAGCATATAACTTGAGATTTAAACAAGCATTAGTCATCAAGTAACTTACCTTTGTGCGTGATCCTTCCCGCGCATTCCCTTTGCTCCACTTAAGTTGTTAACATAACGATTAACAACATGGCTACACGTGATCAATCAATCTTTTATCAATGTTACAATGTTTAACACATTCAACGGGTTTTAGTCCAAATTCATTCATTTGGACATTTTAACAAACACTTGGTCGGCATAAATTACCAAAACTATATATTTGGGTGTTTTAAGAGCCAATTTCCTACCAATCAAGTATTCCGCCCTAATCAGCATAAGAATAACAACTTGACAACCCAAGATCATATTCTAAGTTTTAAAACATAGATTTTAGCTTATGAGCACACATGTTGCTCATACCCATTAACACCTGTTGCATACACGTTGCTTGTAGGTTTGTTTTCTTGCTATCCCAAGCAAAAGCCCATTTGGACTTGATTCAAGCTTATTTTAGTGTTTTAGTGTTCTTGGTGGTTTGAGTGTGTGTTTTGTTAAGAGTTTGAAGACCATGGTAGTTTGTCTTGTGATAAAAAAACAAGGTTACACTAGTGACAATTTCAGCCCCTCTAGATTGCATATTGACATTTCCAGTTAAATGTTTGAGTTGGTTATTACCCTCATTTGCGTAAACATTGATTATTAAATTTCGGGGTGTTACAGCCACATATTCGAATCGGTTGCCATTTCAATAACCGCACACCCAACCACCCATACGTCAGCTACAAACCCCTACTTTTCCCCTCATGCAACCTCCTGTGCCATAAACAACGGTGTAGCGAAAATTTCAATGGCAACGGTTTTTCCACCATTTTCCACTAATTTAGCACAACCCAGATCACCAATTTTGACACTATCTTTACACACCAGTATATTCCTACTCTCTCTCTCGCTCCTCTCGATGTTCTCTCTCTTGGCCACCACAACCGAGGCCATCACCGCCTCTGTTGACTAAAAATCTCCAACTGGCATTACAATATCAACTGGACCACCAAACGGTGCCATACCCATGACACCAACCACCACCGTTACCACATCTGTTGACCAAATGAGGAAATAAGATGGTATTGGTGTTTGAACCGCATTTGATGAGGAAGTTGCCTTTAGGTGTGAAGGCAGTGGAAAATGTGAAGAAGATGAGAGAGGAAAAGTGTTAGAGAGAAAGTAAGTGTTGAAGAAATTTGTAGCCATTTTTGTGTATTGTTATTTTATCAGAATGTAATATTCATGGATAATTTAAGAGAGAGAAAAGAGAGTGGAATTGTAGAGTAACGACAGAGAATAAAGAAGGTTGAAAACAAGGGAAAAGATGGTGATGAAGAGATATTGATGCACATGGGCTTATGGTATGTTACAAAGACAAAAATGGATGGGAGAGAGAAAGTGTGAAGAGAGATCTAGGGTTTTTGAGTGGTATCTAGGGTTTTTGAGTGGTGGTGGCTACACACAAATGAGGAAGGAAAGGGATAAAAGTGAAATGACATGTTTGCCCCTCACGTGAGGGGCACATGTCTTGGTTAACCCGAGATAAAGAACATAAGGTATAGCAACGTTAGAATATAAATGACATAAGGAGTGAAAATTTAACATAGAGGACATAGGATGCATTTTTCATAATAACTAAAGGACAATTTGTGTAATTCCCTCTTAAAAAAAAACTTAGTGATGGATAAAAACCCCAAGTAAATATTGATGAAACGTGATGAAATGATGTGACACAGAATTGGTTGGATGCTTAGTGATGGTATGATGACCATACCGCCAACCCTTGGGATTTTTGTCTTTTTGTAGAGGCATCATTTTATAAATAGAAAATCACAAAAATAGCCCTTGACTTTTGGGGTTTACCAAAATAGTCATCTCCCATCTCTTTGGAGAGCGTCTCAGGCTTCTCCGTGAGGCTTCAATGGTAGACCAACAACTGCGCGACACGTATTCAGCAACCTGCCAGGCGTCTCGGACACATATCCGCGGTGCCGAGACGTCCCTGGCTTTGGCTTGAGACATCACCGTGCTTGGCTTGGCTGCTGAGACGTCCGCCTCGACTTGAGCCTTTCCCAAGCGTCTCAAGCCGTGTGAGACCAATTTTTTTCTTGATTTTTGCCTTTCCCAAGCGTCTCAAGCCGTGTAAGACCAATTTTTTTCTTGATTTTTGTTTTTGTTTTTATATGTCTGTTAAATATTCTCGATTCAGAAAAAAATTGGTCTCAAAGGGTTTGAGATGCTTGAGAAATGCTCAGGCTGAGCCGGATGTCTCAGAAGCCAAGCCGAGCATGGTGACGTCTCAAGCTGAAGTCAGAGACATCTCGGCGGTGGTGAAACGTCTCTGAGAAGCCTGACAGGTTGGCTGGACACGTGTCGCTTAGCAGTTGGTCCACTGTTGAAGCCTCACCGAAGACATTTGAGATGCCTCGTTTACCGTGAGGCGTCTCTCTAGAGATGGGATCTGGTTATTTTGGTAAAGTCTCAAAGTCAAAGGCTATTTTCATGATTTTCCCTTTTATAAGAGTATCCAAAATGTCACCCCAACGGACGGTCTAGTGGGGTTGGACGGACGGACTGAGACACAAGTTTGATTCATTAGAGGGTTGGTTTGGTGGGTCGTCTGTCCGGTGGAGCAAACGGTTTGTTAGCAAGCCCCTCTTTTTTTGTTTTGTTTTTTAAACTAGGTATTAGGTTGGATAATATGTGCTTTTATATTTAATTGGGTGGATTTTATATATTTTAAAAATACAAATTAAAATTAGAAAGAATTACACAGATTGTCCTTTAGTTATTAGCGAAATTGTACTCTCTGCCCTTTATGTTAATTTTTCACTCATTCTAGCCTTTATTTTCTAAATTTGCTACACCCTCTTTCCTTTAGCCTAACTCCGTTAAAAAACATGGTTAACTTTCATACTGAATTTACACTTTTAGCCCTTATAGTTTCCCTAAGCCTTAACCCCAAATCAATCGACGAAACTAAGGCACGACATGGAACGAAATCATAGGGCGTTTAAACTACATCAAATTCCGATCAAAACCATAAAAAATAATCATACTAACCTGTTAGAAACGAGGTGTAATCGTTGATTAAAGGCTCGCGTTAAGTAGCCTAAAAATAATCATACTAACCATTGGGAATATTTTTAGTTTCTTGTTAAGTACCATAAACCATAATTTTGAAGTAAAACGATTAATGAAAAACATATTTTGTTTTTATAAAAACTCATTTTTTGTATAAGCATACACACACACACACACACACACACATATATATATATATATAACTGAAGTTAAGCGAATTCAAGTCAAACATAACCCGACAAACATGAAACCTGGCCGAAAATTGCTAAAAACTTATATTGAATCCAAATGAATCAAACCGGATGGCAAAATGGGTCAAAAACCCGAACCAAACTAGACCCGCATTAACAAAAATGGATCTTCCACCTCCAAATCGCACCATACATTCCAATATTAAATGTTACAGGTTCCAGATCGTCATCCTATTGACCAATTCTTTAAACGTTTAAAAACCCACTTGCAAAACGAGCCTCTATACCATAAATGGAAACCTATTATACATCTTATGTCTTAGTTGACTGTTTCTGTGCAAAAATATACCATAAACACCCACCAAATCATTCAAAATTCGAAGAACAAGATCAACCCAGTCGTAATTTTAATCTTTCGATTTAGCCTAAAAAGTGATCACGTCAGTACGATTATTATACATGGGTTTGATTGGAATTTCATGTAGTTTAAAAGCCCTATGATTTTGTTTCATGTCGTGTCTTAGTTTCGTCGATTGATTTGGGGTTAAGGCTTAGGGGTCGAAAAGGCTTGAATTGGGAACCAGAAACTATAACTAGAAACTATAAGGGCTAAAAGTGTAAATAAGTTAACCAAGTTTTTTTAACGGAGTTAGGCTAAAGGCCAGAGAGTGTAGCAAATTTGAAAAATAAAGGACAGAAGGAGTGAAAAATAACATAAAGAGTAGAGAGTGCATTTTTGCTAATAACTAAAGGACAATATGTGTAATTCTCTCTTAATATATAAATTAAAAATAACCTAAAATTAAAACTTTAAAACATTACAAAGAGTACATAACTAAACAAACTAGATATTAAAGTCAAACGAACTTCACAATTAAACTAATCGTAACCCTTGAATCATCAGAGTCAGAATCTGCATGCACCAATCTTGCTTTTATTATTTGCCCAACAACGATGTGAGTAAATGTGCTACCTTGTTGCCTCTGATATAGGCAAAGGGCCTCAGCAATTGCTTCATGCTCCGTTCCGGCGGCACCGCGATCCATCACATAGTTGAAGAGATCATAAAACTATGTAACCTCCTTTTTCAAAAGCTTCAACCTCGAAAGACCTTGGCTTGAATTACGACCGGTTTCACCTACACGTTATATGGAATTGTTCCAATAGTGCTTCTTTGAATGGTACATTTAGTGGTAACTCGTTCTCACAGATGTGAACCCAAGAGTTAATCAAGTCTATGTCTTCATCCTCAGTCCAACCACTTCTTGCCGTTTTTATGTGAGTGCTTGTGTTGAATTGTTTGTTGAGAAGTGCAAAGGTGGGTTCCATTTATAGGCACTGAAACTATCCGTTGAAAGAAAATAGCCGTTTAAAAAGTCGCCGTTAGAAATATAAATTAAAAAATTATTATACAAATATAAATTAAAATTTAATAAATTTACTTTTATTTTTCTTTACTTTTATTTGTTTAATAAATTAATAGTATTGTTATAAATAGATAAATTAAAAATAAAGTATATAAATTTAGATAAAGGTTAAATAAAAAAAGAAAAATACGTGATGAGATTGATGTTTGGAATGATTTATGATTGGAGGAAAAAGTAGATTTAGAAATATTGTGTTTTGAAATGATGTGACATGATGATTTAGGAGTTTGGAGTGGTTTGTTGGTATTGCATGTTAGATGCTCTAAATATATATCCGTGAATGTCGTATTCAAGACTCGTTGTGGGAAAACAAGCCAAAGTAGTATATAACAATGCTTCATTAATTATTTTTTCTTATAGTATATCAACCACTAGTTATTAAGGTGGTTGATTTATTCTTGTAACAAACATATATATATATATGTATATGGGGTATAGTAATAAGAAATTATTAAAATAATACATAGGAAGAATCGATCGATCTTAATTTAGTAATGATGAGTTAATTAGCGGCGGTGTCTTGTTGTTGATAGTCTCGACTGTTGTAAGGGCTAAATGCTTCAGCCAGCCAAGTCTTCTTCCTCCAAGAAGTCCATCCCATCTCTTGACATATTTCATCACTGTGATTAATGCTGAAAGTGGAAATGCAAGTCCTCTTGTAGAACCTGGTCGTCTTCTTCATAATCTCGGCTTCCGTCTGTATCTGCTCCACCATTTTCTCCATGCTTGGGAGCTTGAACTTGCCACCGATCAACCTCGCCAACCATTTGCAGCGTATCTCTGAGGTATGGAGGTTTGAAACACTCTCCACGTATCCCATGAAGGCCATGTTGGGGATGTAGGGATTAATGGTACCCCTGTATAAGGGCATCATCCCCCCCGAGCTGGGAAACTCCAAGAAGCTACAAAAGGGTTGGGGCAGTACATCTCTAATTTTTTTTTTCCCATCGTATCCCGTGGCAAGAATCACAAGGTCCGCCTCCATCTTTGTGTTGTCGTCAAACTCAACACCGCCTTCCCAGAACCACCAACTGGACGCTCTTTTGAAATTGATTTTGCCCTTATCCGCCTCTGAGAAGAAGGTGTCAGGCAAGATGGCCATCTGGCATGACGCGTAATCTTCCTCGAAAGGGTGGTCTGGTTTTAGTCCATACTTGACCAGGGGAAGTTTCCATAGCAGATACGACTCAATGAGCTTTGATGTTGCTTTTCTCTAAAATACATGTACATATATGATGAATAGTTAATTAATTAATAGATGCATGCATGCATGATATTGATGAATTAGGTATGTAATAGAGCTAGTACCGCAGGGGATAGAAGGAGGCAGAGCAGATTCCTGAGAGCGCCTTGATTGGGCCTCTGGTGTAGGAACTGGGAGAACCTGGTGGAATAGAAGAGGTAAAATGGGAGTCCCCAAATGGAGTAGTGTGGAACTATCCAGTGAGAAGTCCTAACAACCATGGTACACGATTTCCCTTCTTCACCTGCAGCAGATCATTAATTAATTAATTAATTAAGTACCAAAATAGAAGGTCAAATGAATGAATGAATGATTGGCTTAATTAAGAAATTTTAAGGATTATATTATTATTAATTAATGCATACAAACAAACAAAGAAGTCAATATCATGTCTTTTGGTCTGATACTGTGGAAGTTTGAATTTTACTTATAATGTCACTTTTCTATATGCCCACATATATATATAGATATGATTCTGCCTAAAAACCAAAAATCACATCAATCAATATTGGACTCTCGATAAAAGTCCATCTCCGTCCATTTGTTTGTTTGTTTGTTTATTAATTAGTGCATGCATGAGCACTTGCTATATGCATGTATATATATTATACCTTGATTGGCCTGGGCACATTCAAGAGCGAGATCAATAGCTGACTTCTTGTAACCCACAACCACCACCTTCTTTCCTTTGAGAAGCTCAGAAGAGTCCTCCGCGTTGAGCTTGCTGTATTCTTGCGAATGCATCACCTTCCCTTTAAACACTTCTGGCCCTTTCTTCTTTCCGAACTTTGGTATGATCGGCACATCTCCGTATTTCCCCATGCACACCACAATAAACTCGAAACTGTACCACTGCATGCATACATATATATATATATATATATTAGTTAACACACTTGCATGCACCATGATCATACACTAGCTAGCTAGTTGAAACGTACTCTTTTTTCAATAATTTTGGCTAATTAATTTATAAAGAATACTTAATTTCGAACCTGTACAAGAGTGGAACCGTTAATGGTCTGGACAGCAGCAACCTCCCAAAGTGGTTTGTCATGAGGCTGGTCAGTGGCCAACCTAATTTGGGTGACCCTTGAGTTAAACTTGATGAATTTGAACAAGTCAAAATGGGTAGCATAGGAACTCAGATAATCGAGTATCTCAGCATAAGATGGAAAACTAGAATTATCCCTTAGCGGCCAAGGGAAATCAGAGAACTCATAGTCGCAGCGAGGCGTCTGAAGCTTCGTGGTCCGAAAGGAACAGTGCTTCCAAACACCACCAATCGAGTCAGTAGCCTCAAGCACCACCGGCTCGTATTGAGCCAGCTCTTTGGCTGCCGCTAGGCCACTTATGCCACCTCCGATAATGCCTATCTTGGAGAAGATGACTGCAGCCATAGTTAATTACCCTTTCTTTTTTTTATGTATGTATGTATGTGGTGCAATTGAAGGTAGAGGGTGGTGTTGGTATTTATAACTCATTTCCATTAGCCTAAACGACGTAGTTTTCCACAGGCACGCACCCTTGACTTTTTAGCAAATCTTTGAAAGGTACGTGTGTTCATATTGAGTTAGCTGGTCACATGCTTTCTTGAATTCAAATGCTACGTTTTTACCAGGAAAACAAATATGTGTACCTTATCGTGCTTAGTTAGCACTTCTCAAAGTTTAATGTAATAATTAGAGTCGTACGTAACCTTAATTTCTAGTTAATTTATACTTAGTTTCATCGCATCTTCAACTCCATTTTCAGGTAAGTTAATCAGACCTTAAAAATATATTATCCATAACCGCCATCAGTACTTATGATCAAACATAATGCATGTGTGTATGTGTATGTAAACCATCCAATTATGTGGTATCCATTATGACATATATGTTTATATTTGTCAAATATGTTACAAAGAAACCTTCTTATCTATATATGAATTAGCAACTTAGTAGACTTGGACTATTGGGTGTGGTGTGGAGAGGGGTGACATTTTTATGATGGGCCTCCACGTAGGCGCCACGTAGGAGTGGGGGAGAGGCATCTTAATGATGGGCCTCCAAGAGGGTGGTGTGCATTATGATGACGGGCCTCCTCATTGGCTAGAATTATTAAAAATAATAAAAAAATCTATTAAAAACAATAACATTTGGCCCGGCTTGGAAGTCATGGGTATGCCGGTCATGCCGATGCCGGAAGAGGGGGGCGGTGTACGCCGGCCCATCAACACATTGCCAAGCCTTGCCGGGCTATGCCGAATTCCACACTCATTAGTCTAATGAGAGACGCATGCCTGTTTACTAACTACTAAAATTCATAGACCAATGGGCGAATTCCATTCAATTACGTAAACCACTTAATCCATTTTTTAGTTTTTTATTATATATCGTAACAAATTATTTTTATATGCTATATATAATTTACTTTTCATTTCTTAGAGTATTACTACAAATACAAATAACTCTTATAATATAGATTGAATTTTAATAGACCCTACACTTTACATCTAAAATATAAAAAAATATTTATTTATATATTAATAACAACTAGGATTTCTATCGCGCGCGTTGCGGCGCGCCGCAGTGATTTCTGCTTCATCTTGAACTTTTTTCTTTACTCGGTCACTGTATGCGCAGAACTGATTAAGAACATCAAATAAAGCTGTTGAAATAAAAAAAAATTAACCGCGACTGCCTAGTCTCGAACCAAGACCTCGTATTGAGAAAATGCATCTCATACCACTACATCACCAAACCCATTTGTGTTTTAATATGAAATGAAAAAAAAATGCAACCTGGCAAGATCGAACTTGCAACCTTCTATTTAAGAAAATGGATCTCAAACCACTACACCACTAACACAAAATATGTTTTAATACGAAACCAATTGTATTTAATATTAACTCTCCAATTGTATTTAATATTAACTCTCAAAAATGCAATTTTACATCTTTCTAGTTTGTCTTATTTGGCAATAATTGGCATAATAATTTGCTGAAATGCTTCACACTTATAAATGCAATTAAATAAATGAGTGGCATTACCCTGTACTATTATGTAGTTTATTTACATTAATGACTAACTATTCATGGCATTCCAAATTAATTTGTCTTATTATTATATTATATTATTATATATATATATTATTATTTGGCAATAATTGGCATAATAATATGCTGAAATGCTTTACACTTAGACCCCCCGTAGTGGGGCGTGATGGGGGGAAAAAAATAGCGCCCCTGTACATCGAAACAGGGGGGCTCCATTTTTCAAAAATCAACTTTGGCTCTATAGATATAGCGCCTGATCAGATTCTCCCCCACCAATCAGATTATGCCACATCAGATTCTCTCTCTCTCTCTCTTATTATTTTATTATTTTTTCACTTTAAAAGATATAATAAAATATTAATAGGGGCTTTATTTATAAAGCCCCACCACTACACCCCCTTTTCACTTTATCTCTTCATGCTGACTCAGCTGCCACGTGAACCAATCAGAAAGGGGGGCTTTATATATAAAGCCCCCACTACGCATAGTCTTATAAATGCAGTTAAACAAATGAGTGGCATTACCCTGTACTATTATGTAGTTTATTTACATTAATGCCACTAACTATTCATGGCATTCCAAATTAATACATAGTTAATAATAATAACAATAATTATTATTATTATTATTTAGTTTATAATTAACAAGTTATATATCTAGGCATAGACAAATAAGTCATCAAAACTTTTATAGTTTTTTCATTTCCTTTTTATTAGTGTGTTTTGTTATCGTTTCGACTTAATTATTTTTTTATACGATAATGTTATGTTTTAGTCTAAACTTGATGAGTTAATATACCTCAATGTGCGTGCGTTGTTCAATGATTTTACGTCTATATTTTTTTTGTTTGGTTTAACAGTCCTAAACAATAGTTAAACTTAATTTTACATCTTTCATTTTTATTGGTTTTAATATGTATATTACTTTCTTAATTGATATGTATTATTGTAAATTCTTATAAACTAATACGTACTATTTTAAGAGAAATAATGTAGTGATTTATCATATGCTAATTTGCAGCGTAGGAATATAATATTACAGTGGTGTTTAGAAGTGGTACAATGGTACTAATCTAAAAATGAGTTATTAGTGATTTTTAGATGGTTGTAAAACAGTAACTAATATATGATATCATGTAAAGTTATAACAAATAATTGAATTAACTACCTCTTAAAATAAGACTTGTTTTGGAAAACATGTATATATATATAAAAAAACTTGAGTTGTTAAATTTTAAACATTAATTTTGTATGCTGAAAATAGTTAATTTTTATGATAGCATACATGAAGACTTTTTACATCTCATATTCAGAAAAAATCTAGAAAAAATAAGTTGTATAATTTAGATATATCTAAACCAAATTCATATATATATATAGAGAGAGAGAGAGAGATGGGTTAAAACGAGAATTAGGTTGAGTTGTGAGAACCATAGAAACTCACTTATTAGCCACAAGTTTAATTAATTATTAAATGAATTTGTGGTTATAATTAAAACACAATAAAAAAATAAATAAAATAATAATTGTATTACACCGGTGTAGTCATTTTGTTACACCAGTATAAGGACGACGTAAATTATTTATTTATTTATTTACTTTCATTTTTTGTATATTTCTTATTTAGCCATTTTTACATCCTTTGTAAAAAAAATTAAAAATTCGCATTTTATGTTGGAGTTTTTACGATTCTCACAACTGGAGTGAGTTCTCAATCGAACAGAATTATACATATATGTGTGTGTAGCTACAAACATTTTATGTATAAGAAAGAAAGAAGAGATCAAATGAGAACTCATAAATTTTGTAAGAATAACGAAAGACTCGATCAAAAACTAATCAAAACATCATATATATATATATATATATATATGTATGTATGTATGTATATATAGCTAACAAACTAATTAAATATCACATACATCCAAATTAAATTCTAAGGGAGCTGGACTTAATGCGTACACAAATTTTTTTACGAAAAACACATAAACTTATACTAGTGAGCAAAAAAATGGTGGGGACCAGGCCGCCTCCTGACCTCAAATAAGCTTCACCTATGTGTGTGTGTATTATTTAGAAACATTAAAAAGATAATTCATATAAGGGGGCGGAAGCCACCTGATTTCCTCACTGGTACCCCACTACCCAAACGACAACAGCACTGTCGGTGACACGAATAGGGGTTCTAGGTAGTGAAACCTTCAAATATAACTGTGAGTTGTTAGAGCTTTGGTGGCTTTTGTGGGATTTATTGCACGGGATATGGAACATGAGGTTTATTTTTGCACAAGAGAATTTATCTTTTTTTTTCCCAAGAGGATTTATTACATAGGATGAGGTTGAACATGCGGTGGAAGATTATGAAGTTTGTTTAGTTTTTGCAATTAGGTCCCTGAATTATTAGTTAAAATATAAATTATAGCCTAGTAATTTTGTTTAACATAAAGTGTGCCCCAAATGTAACACATTATATTTTTTTATTATAACTATTAATATTATTATTTAATCAAATGTAACATTTAAATTATTTATTAGAAGTTTAGTTAAATGTATTAATTTATTTTAAGTTAAAATGTATATTTTATTTTAAATAAAAAAATATTTCAAGGTAGTGTTGCTTTTAAATTAGAGTTTTAGGGCAGCGAATTATATAGTGGAGTGTGTAACAATGCAGAATTAGTGAAAATCAGGGTAGTTCGGGGTAACGCACCTCCCACCCTAATTTGGACATTTCCAAACGAAACTTAAAAGGTTATACGTACAATTATAAATTAGCTTGAAAAAAATCATGTACATTAAAACTAAATTTTATATCCTACATACATACATACAAAAAAAATAATTAATATGCAGCGGGGGGGAGCCACCTGATTTCCTCACTGGTACCCCACTACCCAAACGACAACACCACTGTCGGTGACAGAGATATGGGTTCTAGGTAGTGAAACCTTCAAATATAACCGTGAGTTGTTAGAACTTTGGAGGCTTTTGTAAGATTTATTGCACGGGATATGTTGACATGAGGTTTATTTTTTCATAAGAGAATTTATCTTTTTTTTTTCCCAAGAGGATTTATTGCAAAGGATGAGGTTGAACATGAGGTGGAAGATTATGATGTTTGTTTAGTTTTTGCAATTAGGTCCCTAAATTATTAGTTAAAATATAAAATATAGCATAGTAATACATTGTATTTTATTTATTATAACTAGTAATATTATTATTTAATCAAATGTAACATTTAATTTATATAATAGAAGTTTAGTTAAATGTTTTAATTTATTTTAAGTTAAAATGTATATTTTATTTTAAATAAAAAAATATTCCAGGGTAGTGTTGCTTTTAAATTAGAGTTTCAGGGCAGCGAATTAGTGGAGTGTGTAATAATGCAGAATAGTGAAAATCAAGGTAGTTCAGGGTAACGTCCTTCCCACCCTAATTGGGACATTTCCAAACCAAACTCAAACAGTTATATGTACAATTACAAACTAGCTTGATAAATATCATGTACATTAAAACTAAATTTTATATCAGAGATTCATACATATGAGAGTTCGAATTAGAACTCATATATTTTATGTTAATCATGAGAAACTCGGTAAAAAACCAAAAAATTATCATGTGTGCAACTACAAACTTGTTTAATAACATGTATAGCTAGTCAATGGACAAAATGAAACTCGTTTAAGTTGAGAAAACCTGCGAAAACCATATCAAGCAAAACTCTTATGTAATATATATTATGATAGTTATTACAAATATATTAAAAAATTATAGACAATTGTTACACATGTGTAACAAAATATCGCAGCTTAAATGTTACATAGATTACACGTGCGACAGTGACATTTTGTTACATACTAGTAACAATTTGCATGCTGGTATTTTCAAGTTTTTTTTTAACAATTATAATAATTTATAGTAGATGTCTGTTCATAGTTTTCTTTTCTTTCATAGTTTCATTTCATGATCTATTTTTTTAGAAAAAATAGTCAAGGTGTTTGAGTTTAATATAAAAAATGTTAGAGGTAGTAAATTGATTCTACTACCATTTGACATTAAAGTCTCATACATGACATAGTTTACTTTTTCTAATAACTTATATTAGATGTGTTTTCATAGTTTCCTTTTCTTTCATGGTTTTAAGATCCAACTTTTATAGAAAAAATAGTCAAACATATAAAAGTTGTTAGAGTTTAATGAAAAAATGTTGGAGCTAGTAAATTGATTCAACTACCACAGACATTAAAGTCTCATGCATTACATGATTTGCTATCATCGTTACAACTCTTTTTAGGTTTTTACTTGAACCTTCCTATTTCTCTTTCTCTCTATGTGTGTGTATATATATATAGGGTAGGGATCCTAAGAGAACCAACCCCTATTTGAGAACTGAGAGAACCATTATGGGCCACACATTTCATATAAAGGCAAAAAAAAAAAAAAAAAAATTTTTTTTTTTTTTTTTTTTTTTTGCTTTAATCGCACATTTTTATGCAAGGAAATTTTTTTTTTTTATTTTTTTTGAATTTTTTTTTCATTTATACATATGTGTATATGTCAATTATACATATGTGTATATAGCAATTATACATATGTGTATATAGCATTTTTCAGCTATACATATGTGTATATTTCAGTTATACATATGTGTATATTGCATTATACATATGTGTATAATGCAATTATACACATGTGTATACTGAAAAAAAAAATACAAAAAAAATAAAAAAAAAATTTGTTCTTACATATAAAGCAGCGATTTTTGCAAAAAAAAAAAAAAAAAAAAAAAAATTTTTTTTTTTTTTGCCTTAGAGAAATGTGTGGCCCAGAATGGTTCTCTCAGTTCTCAATTTGGGGAAAGGTTCTCATTTGAACCAAATCCTATATATATATATGTATATATACACACATACACAAACACTGTGTTACAAGCACGTATATTACATAGGTTGATAAATGTAATTTATATAATTAATAATAAAAATATTATAGTTTAAAAAAACATATGAATTACATAATTTAATAAATCCATTTATTATACAAATAAAATAAAATAAAATATAATGTAATTTGTTAGCATATACAGTTGTCAAGAAAAAAAATAAACATTAATGTAATAAGTAGTTATAAATTTTGTTTAGTTAATTTTTAAAACATTATTTCTTTTTATTAAAAATCAAGTCATTAACTTTGATTTTTTTCGTAATACTTTTATTAATAAATATTTAACATATTGTATTTTTATCATTCTTTATCATCTAACCACATTATATATTTGTAAAGTTTTACAAATCTTTTATACAAATAATTATCTTCATTATTCTTTGTTTTTAGAATTTTTTTAACTAATACAATTTTGTACTTGGATAAGTTTTTAAGTAAAAAATATATGTTCATTTAACGAATTAATAACTAATTTTATATTAAATTTATTTAGTTAGTGATATAATAACTCTCTTTAATTAAAAATTAATTATGGCCTTCATGGGTATCTCAGTTGGTGAATGGACCAGGGATCCCTCTTGGAGGTCTCGGGTTCGATTCCTACGAGGGACATAATGAGAAATGATGGATGACTCCTGGCCTATGGTCACAAGTTCGAGTCCTGATCTCGCCCGGGTTTTACCAATCCTTCACCGTCGTGCCTATGGGCGGCTGAGGGGTTGGGTTTTCTCCGGTTTCGGGATTGCATGGGCGGGCCAGACTACGCCAGGCGCCCGAGGTACGTATGGGCCCTCAATTGGGTTGGTCGTGGGGGTCTGTCCATAGTGTGGGGACTTCCCTAGGTAATCGGGTAGAAATGTTTGTTGGCCGTTCAAAAAAAATTAAAAATTAATTATACATAATTAAGTAGAAGAGAAATAAATAATATCTTTAATTAAGCAATAAGTATCCATAATTAAGTTGGAAAGAGAGGCGAGAAAATCAGAAAATATATTACTCCAATAAATAACATGTGTCCCATATAGTTTTGTATTCTTAATAGCTCGGAAGAAGAGATTAAAGTCTTGGCTAAACTTTGCGGATGCAAGCACGGGTCTATCCCTTTTGTCTATCTGGGCATTAAAGTTGGGGCAAATATGAATCGTATAAAGAATTGGGATCCGGTGGTAGAAAAATTCAAGTTGCGGCTTAAGTCTTGGAAGGCGAAGACCCTATCAATTGGTGGGCGTTTAACTCTTGTTAAATCAGTTCTCTCTAGCTTGCCTATTTATTATATGTCTCTCTATAAGGCCCCGGTAAAAGTCTTAGATAAATTGGAAAGCATAATGAAGCGTTTTCTTTAGGCGGGTGATGAAAATTCCAAGAAAATTCACTGGGTGGCTTGGGATGTGGTTTCGCTTCCTAAAAAAAAGCGGAGGTTTGGGTGTTTCTAATTTGTCCGATGTTAATTTATCCCTCCTAGTCAAATGGGTTTGGAGGTATAAGGTGGAAGGGTCATGTTTGTGGAGGAAGGTTATTGAAGTTTGTCATGGCCGGAATAAAAATTGGAATATTTTGCTGTGTAATAGAGCCTTGACGGGAGGATGGAAATCGATGGTGTCACATCTTAATAAAATAAAAGTCCAGGCCAGACCCATTAATTTTCTGTTTAGTGGGGTGGTTGGAAATGGTAAAGAAGTCAGGTTTTGGTTGGATAAATGGCGAGGCGATACTCCTTTTAAAGACGCCTTTCCGAATCTTTTCCGTTTGGTTGAAGATAAACACTCCTCGGTCCATCTTTTGTGGGATAATGTTGCTGCAGATCTGTCTTGCAGGTAGTCCAGAGGCCTTAGTACAGATGCAGAGTTCAGCGAATTAAACAGTCTAAAACTAGCTCTGCAAGAGACGTTCCTGACTGAATTTGATGACCGCTGGAAATGGGATGCGAGTGCTGATGGTTTGTTCAAAGTTTTAGATCTGAAGAAGATGTTGCTGCAAGGCCGAGGGCAGGGTAGGCAATTTGCCATGAGATAGATCGCTTGGGTCCCTCTTAAGATAAAAATTTTCGTGTGGCGCCTTGAACTCGATCGTTTACCAACAAAGGATGCTCTTCTGATAAGACAGATTGTGGTTCCGGATAAAGTTTGTGCTCTATGTGATGTTGAAGACGAATCTTCTCTACACGTTTTTACCGGTTGTGGTTTTTCTTATGGTGTTTGGTCGGGCATAGGGGCTTGGTGTAAGTTAGATCCTTTTTATGTTTTCGACATAAAGGACCTGCTGCAGATGGTGCCTTCGATTCGAAATAAGGAAGCAACCAAGATTGTCCAAGGTATTTTGATGGTCACTTTGTGGATTATATGGAGTGCGCGCAATGATAAGATTTTTAAAGGGATTGAGCCTAAAGTATCGGAATTAATCGCCAAAGTCAAGTCTTTTACTTTTCTTTGGCTTAAGGCTAGGTCCAAGCTTAAGAATTTGGTTTGGAAGGATTGGGCATTATACCCGTTGTATATGATGTAATTGTTGTGTTTTGGCTTCGGTCCTTGGCATTATACCCGTTGTACATATATATATATATATATATATATATATATATATATATATATATATATAAGTAGGACTTTAGTGATAATACGTGACACCATTTTTTTTGTAGGAAGGAATTTGGTCATGCACAAAATAAGGAAATGATCATGCAACAAATCTAATGGAGTGTTTCCACAGATTTTTCAATCAACTCTTATTCAAAATGCAAACATGTTTGATCAACATATAATTCTCATTTAAAATCGAGACAAAGAAACATTCAAGTATTTTTTAATGGTGTTTGTTAGTTTGATATTGTCCATATAGACAATGTGTTTTAACAATGTATAATAGGTTTGGGATATGCTTCAAGATTTGCAGGTATAAAACACCTATACAGGTAAGCATAGTATTTTAAAAATCAACGTGTGGTGTTCTATATTTAATGCAAATTTTAATTATTTCTTTACACAACGTTTGGTGTTTTTAATATATTCATGTAAAGGGTGTTAGTCATACATAGTGTTTTACCAATTACAAGTTTTAACAATAACAAATTTTTAAGGTGTACAAAATAAACTAACTAATATAACTATGAAGATAAAACTCATTGATATAAATAAAAAAACAAAAACTCCATTAAAAACACCATAAAAATAAAACATAATGATATGAATAGCTTACATCATGTGAAAAACAACTATTAATAACATATTTAATACACCATTTCAAACGTGAATCACAGCGAACTAATTCCATATGTTAAAAATCATATGACCACTATGAAGATAAAACACTTTGATATGAATAAAAAACAAAAACCACCCAATGAACATCATATGAAAAACAACTTTTAACAACATATTTAAAACAACATTCCATATGTGAAAAGTAACGCAATCATTTCAGACGTTAAAACACAATGATGTGAATTTTAACGCAATCATTTTAGATATTAAAAAACCATGACTTCATCCTAGAGTCTGTGAAATTAATCGTGATTACTTGGAAAGATTGAACTCAATATTTTTCTATTTCCCTTATTTTATTTTTAAGCTTGATGGTCGCATGTTTTGATAATTATAGGTTTTGATGTGTGTGTGTGTGTGTGATAGAGAGAGAGGGGGGGGAGGGAGAGAGAGAAAGAGTAGTTATTGTAGATGCACGTTTTGCGACTAGTGCTTTGGATTGTACATAATAACATGTTTTGGTGTTTACGAGGGGTCGAACGTGAGAATTGAGAAGGTCGAATGTAGATAAAGTGGGTCGAAGGAAGTTTATGTCGGTCGAAGGAAGACTTAGAGGACAGAAGTGTTGGTTCGAACTTATTATAAGGTCGAAGGTACACGTTCGACCACATCGTGGGGTCGAACGTGCAGGCTATATAAGCAAAAAGTTTTGTTTTGTAATTAACTTTAGCCATTTTGCATGTGTGTGTCAACTAGGTGTTCTCTCTGAGTTCTAGAAGAGTCTGTAACTAGATTATTTCATCTTAAACCTATCTTGTAAAGAATTATAACAATGTTTATGAATGAAATGGAGATTGAAAAGGTGAATTACAGTGTTTGATTCGATTTCTATCATTTTGTAATTGATCTAGGGTTTCCGCACCTGGATTGATAAACTTGTATGATCAAATAAGTGTTTTTGTTGGAAACGATCCTTTACAGTTATCGTAGGTTTGAATGAGATAGGGGGAAGAGAGATTAGTTTCTTTATTTAAAACGGCAGATGCAGCACGACTTTGCAACGGCTGTGCACCTGCCCTGGTCGACAATATTCCTAAGTCAGCTGGAAGCAAAAAAGTCAACGCGCACGGACAAGCACTGGCGTGCCAACCCACATGCACGGCAGTGCTCAAGTCAACTGGTCTCAGAATGTTCTAGAAACGAGCAAAACTAACAGGACGGTAATCCACATGGCAAGCACGAGCGTGCTCATCATTGAGCACGTGCTCCTCAATTAACTCAACAGAACCTGCATGCAAGGACTCTGCACTGCTCTAGATGTCGTGCATGGGCGTGCCAACCCCAAGCACGGCCATGCTCAACCTGCCAGCTTGCCTATAAATAGAGACCTCCACTTCTCACTTTGGCATCCCATTCTATCTCATTCTCTCCCTTCTACATGAAGTTTCTGCTATCTTAGGGTCTTGTAAGTGACATTTGGATCTTAGGATCACTCCTTAAACACTTCATTCGAGAGAGAAACCACCACAATCACTCAAATCACCAAGAAATCTCCATACAACCCTCACCATGATTTCCATCCAAATCAACCCTTTTGAGCTTGTTGTATCATCCATGCTAGGCTAGATTTTTCGTGGTGTTTCTAGGATAATGATTGAACTTGGAATGAATAAATAGTTTATTTTTATTTAAAGTGGTGTTTTATGTTCTTAACAATTTCTTTCTGCTATTTCTTTGTTGATGAATTATTTAGTTAATCAACTTAGTATTTGGTCTTGTAGGTGTTTTGATAGGAAGTGGAGGGACTTATGAGTGTACCCGTGGTAGGTAAAAACCCGTGCACTTATAGTCTAACCTATCCACGTGAAGTGATTAGCCCAGTTGTGTTTGGAAACCTTCATACTTTGTGGTTGATCCTAAATTATAAAAATTTCAGTTAGGGTCGGTATGGTCTATGTACTTAGCCTTGGTGATAAGCCAATACTTGGTTGAGCGACTTAGCTACGTGGTCTATGTGTTAGCTTTGGCGCAAACCAAATATTGGTGAACTCATGTTAGAAGTAAATGGTCTATATTTACTTCTATTATCATATTGCCGCACAATTAATAATAGATCAATCACTTTTTTAAAAGCTAATTATTTCAAGTAGGGGATGAGCGTATGTGGGAGGCTGCGTCGCCTCTACCATATCAAATGTGTCACACCCTCAAATTCCACTTGCGGGGTTTTACCGCGAGACGCGTGACATACCAGGATCCAAGTCAACAGTCACAATAAACGGCATCTATATGATATGAAAATAACGTAATAAAACCAACCACGCAGTTTAAAAGTTTACACAATCCCAAAAGACCACAGCGGAAGCAAGTCAAGTTTACAAAACTATAAACCAAAAATAAGTAGTTTAAAACACAAAATAAAGTCCAAACATGCATGATAGGATGATACACAGTGCGACTCAAGTGCGCCTAGTCTCGCTGCTACCTTAGCGACCTAAGAAAACATGCAATGTTAGTCAACACATAAAGTGCTGGTGAGTTACAGAGTTTTATGTTTGCAAAAGTGAGTAACGTTTGTAAAACCAAACCCAACAATCCTTACATCTATACAATGCTAGCTAGACATCGTTACATGATACTAAAGTGTCATGAACCACTTAACAAATTGTGGTCTATCTACTTGACAAAGCTTATCTTCTCAAAGCTCACGATTCCATTGCAAATACTACCTTCTTTGGTGATGTATCCCCCTTTATTACAAACAAAGGCAACATACCCCCCCCCCCCATTGATATTCTTGATGTCAAATAGCAGGGATAAGTCACCTGTCATGTGCCTAGAAGCTCCACTGACAACAATCCATTGGCTGCTGATAAGGCCTTATGGAACTCCCTGCACAAACAGTTAAGGATTAGTGGTTAAGGGGGACCCAAGCCTTCACGGTCTTGGGTCTTCCATCTTCATCCATTGTTGGAAAATAAACCCACTTTCCATTAGGAGTTGGTGTTGTTTCAGATGGTCCGGTAGCAGAATTGATGATTCTCCTGATTTGGTTGGTGATTGGGGCCTCCAAACATGTTCTGGTTTCTTTAGCTTAGCCTTCTTCTTTGAAGGCTTTGCCTCAGATTCCTTTGAAGGAACAACGTTTGGAACCACTTCAGACTTAACTATACGTGGCTCAAACTTAGGGTTAGCCTTTGGCTTAGCTATAGCCTTAGCTTGTTGCTTAGGCGCTGCATCAGCCTTAGTAGGAACTGGGCTCCCCTCATCTGGATAACCTTACCATCAACCGACTTTTGGTTCATAGAAATTTTGTTTCTGTTGTCATAAACAACGTGCTTCCCTTTTAGTTTTTCAGAAAATTTTGGGGAGACTGGTTGTTTTGGCTTGCTAGAACTTGGAGCTTCATCAACCTCAATCCTTTTGCGCCTAAATTCAGGGCACACATCAACTAAATGTCCACACTCCCCGCATTTAAAACAGGATCTATATTCCTCAAATTTGGGAGCTTTAGATTGCTTCTCCATTTTGTCCCTGGGTTTAGACGTACTGGCGAAGGTGTTCTTTGGTTTCGATCCTCAAAACATTGTTCTTGCAAACTAATTTGAGGTCTCTTACCAGTATCACTTTCTACTTCTCCAGTAGGTCTGACAAACTCAGTCACATATTTCTTAGGTTTCTGATTCTGAGTCTGCTTGGGAGGGTCATTGTTGTTTTTTTGGATCTACTTGTTATTTTCATTTTTCTGATTATCCTGCCCCTTTTTACCCTTACCCCTAACTCATTTTTCTTTCTTAAAGGTAATGGTTGATTCTTACCAAATTTTAGTAATCATGGCAGGATTGATACACTTGATGGGAAGCTCCTCATCAACGTATATCTTAGCAGATCCCTTCATTTTATAAAAAACTTTCATGACCTCCCTGCCATCAGTAGGTTGCACTTTCGACTCAAGATCACACAGAATGTGATTTTGGATAGGAATATCCGCATTCTTGGCCGGTGCCTCCCTCTTAGGCTCATCAAACTCATCATCAGAAATGTCTATTTCACAGACACTCATATTATCAGCAATCTCACTGGCACCTAGCATTGGTTTCACTACAGGTTGATATGGATCTCCAACACTTGCAGTCTTAGTTATTATATCCACAGTCTCCTCCTTTGGCAAAACATCAAAGGTGTGATTTTCAAATCTCACGGGAGGAGGACATTGTGCATATGCATGACTGGTGGGATTGCTTTCTTTCTCTGGGTTGTCAACTATGTGATCAAGAACATACTTGCAGTTCAGATAACTCTCAAGCTTCTTCTTGATCTTTTCATAGTTGCAATTCATAATGGCTAACTGTCTCTTGGTGTCTTCTAACTAATTTGTATAGTTGTTAATTGCAATTTGTTTGTTATATAATGTTTTAGACAACTTAGAAACATCCCTTTCATAAGCCTCAATTGTGTTTTTAAAACCTTTTTCTTTCGATCTTAAGGCATCATTTGATCGTTGCCATTGTCCCAGATCAGCTTTAAGATTCAGATTTTCGTCTACTAAGACTTTATATCTGTACCTCAGCTTATCACACTTAACACACTCAGGTTTAGATGTGGAGCATGAACTTACCTTTGTTGATGACTCGGTGATGGCCATCAATGCGTAATGAGCAGCTGACTTATTGTCTCCGAAATATTCAGCAAGATTAACCTTCGTACAGTCAGCATCCACCAAGAAATATCATCTTCTGATAAGATCATATGCTTCAGCAAGTAGTTGCTCCACATCTAAATCCAATTCTAAATCACACTCAGAATCATACTAAGAATCACCATCAATAGAGTCATTGTCTGGAGCATCGACTTCTTGTTCACTTGTGTTGTCTTCAACTTCAACATCCGCTTCAGAAACTTGTTTGACATAGCACACTGCACCACCCTGCAGAGTATCTCCTCCCTCAAGATGTAGGTTCTAGTTGAATCCTTCATCTGCTTGAAATACCAGTGCCCGTCCTTGATTGTTGTTGGCGGGAGCATTCTAGTTTTGATTATGCATGGGACGATTGCTCGTTCAGTATTTGGAACCCTGTTTGAACTACCAGTTTCTAGATCACTTAAGAGCACTGACGACAAATGTTGCGTTTGTTGAGTAGCAACGGCTGCGAGTGCCCAAGGATTCCCGTTCATCATAAGTTGCTGTTGGGTATACTGTTGAGCTGCAAGCGCCCATGGATATGTTCCGGCAACATTAGCTTATTGTTGCTATTAATGTACCCGTTGTGCGTTTCGTTCTGCCGAGAATGCCCATGGATTGGTCGGTACATTCATTTGCGTGCTCATGGGTTAGGCATACTGTTGTCTCGGTTGATTTAGGTGTCCCCACGGGTTAGCCATGTTATATAGTTTGATAACAGTCCGATGCTTAGTCAAAATTTAAGTCTAAATTGTTTACAGGCGACTGGGATACTTAACACGACTACCTGGACACAATTAGGATGAAAACACACGATTGACAGCCTAGTCTTGTGAACAGTGACACGACTAGGGGGTTTTGGGACGATTGGGTTCCACGGGCGACTAGTTTCCTAGTCATGTGAACAGTGACACGATTAGAAGGCTAGTCGTATGAAATAAGGAACGATTAGGGAACCTAGTCGCCTCTGAGAAGGCTAGTCGCTACCTGCAGGTCTGTTGGCATGTATTGCATTAAAATCATCATTTTTGCTTCAAAATCTATCAAAATCAAAGTATTTAATCCGCAAATGGTTAGGAAAGTTGTAAAAACACTTTTGGAACAAACCCTAATAAAAAACACACGTTTTTAGCCATTAAAAGCACCTTAGATTTTAAATTGTTGTTTTTACAAAAACTCAAAGTTTGAAACTATCAAAACAGGTTTTTGAATGAAAACACTGATTTAAAACATAAACCCACACTGTTTTGAATCCGAAATGTTATCGAACACTCGTGATAAGAGCCAAAGCTCTGATACCACTTGTAGGATCGTTTTCGGACAACCCGACTATCACGAGCTGGTTCACCTAGTGTGTGGAATCCACTAGATAATGTTCGGATAACAAAAATGCCAACAAACACAATAATGAGTTATCAAAAACACACACAAGATGGTTTAAAGATTGTAATCGTATTAGAAACAGAGAACAAGTGTACAATACAGCTTACAGACCCGAAAACCTAGGACTTAGGGTGTTGGAATGTGTGAAATGACAGCTGAAATGATTAGGGCAATGATTGATAGTATTTATACATGCTGCTAATCGTCCATGGCCTTAGGGGTGACTAGTTATCTGCCACACGACTAGCTTGCTAGTCTTCTTTAGGCCCACACGACTAGCTAAGCTAGTCGTGCCACAAGGACCTAGTCGTGTGCAGCCTACCAAACATCCCCTTTAACATACAAAACACATCTAAGCACGTACAAAACGTTAAACAAACACTTATACTAGGCTAGAGACATCTAACATACATGTACTAACATATATCAACCAACCCAACATATTTTATGAATATCTACACCATATAGGAAAAAATGAAAAATAAATACACCAACAATACATTACCTCTAGTTTGCCTCTTGAATGCACTTAGAGGAGTGTCAGAATCATACTCTTCAAATAGCAAACATAAACAATCTCATATTAGAACATTCAAAGTGTCTATTCATTTGTCAATAAGGTTCATACCTAATGTACATTTTGTTTCTGCAAATTTCGCCTGAGATGCGGCATGATCCTTTAAAACAGCCATTTCATGTGTAGAGTCGTCGAATAAAACCACCACACTCTCACCAGAACATTTTTTCTTCCTGAAAATATCAATTATATACTATTAGTATGACATTGTTCATTTGATTTTTATAAATATAACAAACGTAAATATAATAAAAAAACAAAAGCAATTTTTTTGTACATTTAAAAAAACCGCAAATAGCATGAAGGGGATGAAGATATGCACTTTCTTTTGCAAAATAAACTGAAAATTATATACTGTTAGTATGACATTGTTCATTTGATTTTTATAAATATAACAAACGTAAATATAATAAAAAAACAAAAGCAATTTTTTTGTACATTTAAAAAAACCGCAAATAGCATGAAGGGGATGAAGATATGCACTTTCTTTTGCAAAATAAACTGAAAATTTTGACGATTAACGACTCTACCTAATATAATGTAATAATATATAAGAGTATAACAACCTAATATAACAAACGTTGTTGTTCTGAAGTTTTGATATGATGTTGTGTTCTGCATACAAAGAGGGATGTTGTGAGGAAGACAATTTTAGTGAGAGAGAGGGAATCATGTGAGTGTATAGATGATTTTGGTTTATAGGAGAGAGGAGAAAGGTTGATGATATGATTGCAGTGTCAGTTATACAGATATATTATCCCAATGCAAATGGTAATTACCCATATGCCTGTAATCTCATTCTTTATTATAATACACACTTACTTTTTAATTATTATATACCAATTAAATGTGGACCATTGATCAATGGTCATTAAAGGGTTTGTTTTTCAAAATAAGGGGTTTCCATATTATCATATCCTATATATAGTACTAGCTTTTATCCCGGGAGCGTCACAGGGTTGAAAAATATAATCATTCTAATTATACTAATACTAATACTAATAGTAATAATTATTACTCTTGTAACTAAATAAATAAAAAAATAACCTTGCTATAAGGTGACACCATGTGTTGCAGTGTTGCGTGATTCTTTCTCCTAGTTTCTCTTGATGAAGTATACCTATCCATCTTTAGAAGAGTAAAATTCCAATGATAGCATGAGGATTGGGCTGAATTTCAACATCGTAGATAAGAATCTGGTTTAATAGAAAAAACATGATTAATGATTAACCTGAACACTTTGTGTTTTTTTTTCCTGTATGAAACGAAACCCCACAAAAAATAGTCGTTTTTTTCTCCGTTTTTTATATAGCACTATGGTACTCGCTGGAAAGATAATAAAACGTTTGTTAATTTGGTTTAATTTTTTTTCTTTAAAAAATCTCGTACATAAAAGATATTAATGTTTAAAAATTATGAGAGGAAACATAAGAGAGAAAAAATTAAATTTGTTTTTAAATTCTTTTTTCCTAAAATAACTCAATTTAATTTTTATATAGATTAAAAACAGATTATTAAAATAATAAATTCAATACTATCACCTCAAAGTGCCACATGGCACATTCAATGGAGGGTTGAAGCCTCCATTAAATGCCACCTCATAAAAACTCAATTATTACTCTTGTAATAATTATTACTCTTGTAATTAAATAAATAAAAAAATAACCTTGTTATAAGGTGACACCATGTGTTGCAGTGTTGCGCGATTCTTTCTCCTAGCTTCTCTTGATGAAGTATACCTATCAATCTTTAGAAGAGTAAAATTCCAATGATAGCATGGCGATTGGGCTAAATTTCAACATTGTATATAAGAACCTGGTTTAAAAGAAAAAACATGATTAATGAATAACCTGAACACTTTGTGTTTTTTTCCTGTATGAACGAAACCCCATAAAAAATATTCGTTTTTTTCTCCGTTTTTATATAGCACTATGGTACTCATTGGAAAGATAATAAAACACTCGTTAATTTGGTGTAATTTTTTCTTTAAAAAATCTCGTATATAAACAGGGGCGATGCTTAGTTGGGGCGGGAGGGGGCGGCCGACCCCCCCGAATTTTCGCGCAGAAGTTCCGATTATACAGTATTCGTATAGAAAATTTTGGAAATATAGGGTTTCGACCCCCCGTAAATGGTTTTCGACCCTCCGAAACTAGTGACTTCCGACCCCTCGGTGACTTCCGACCCCCCGAACCTTCTGGTCAAGCTTCGCCACTGTATATAAAAGATATTAACGTTTAAAAATGATGGGAGGAAACATTAGAGAGAAAAATCTAAATTTGTTTTTAAATTATTAAAGAGATTAGGGTTAGATAAGTGTAGGAGAATGGATGAAAACAAAATAAAAAAATAAATTAAAAACTCTCACCTCAACGTGCCACGTGGCACATTCAAAGGAGGGTTGAGGCCTCCATTGAATGTCACCTCATCAATATTCAATTCTTTTATTATAAGTTATAGATTATAGATATATTATAGATTCATAACTTTTTCTATCTATCTTAAACAGGAAATTCGTTGGCCTTTGGCACGATTAAAACAGCCCCTACACTTTTAAGATTGACATTTACAACCCTTACCTTTTATAAAAAAAAATTATAAAATGTTATTTTTACCTTTTGAATTTTTACCCTTGTACTTTCATTCTTTAACTTAAAAAACACAATCTTTCCACGTGCTTATTGTTATGTATGTGTCGGTATAAATTCATGTTTTGAGGTATAAAAATTCCGACAAGAAGTCGGGTCAAAGATAGCGTATTTCCGTGCCTTTTGATGTACGTTTTTAGTTGGTCTACATTTTGATGTAAATTTTGATCGGAAACGAGTCAGATGAAATACAATACATTTTCATTCAGTCGTATAAATTCGAGTTATTATGCGTTTTGATGCCGCTAAGTCTTGATGTAAAGGTAATGATGGTGTCGTGGTTAGGTGGAACTCCACCAAATGAAACAACCTAAGTTGAATTCCGTTTCTTGGCATTCACTTTTTTTTGTTAGCTTGTTTAAATTTGAAGTTATGAGTTTACGGTGGTACAAATTCGAGTTTAGTTTTTGATCTAAAAAATAGAGGAAATACAATGTGTTGTGTTTTTGTAAGAATATATAATAATATATAATTTAGTAACCGAGTCCAACCAAATATGTGTTGTTGAATGATTTTGAACATATGCTTCCTACCATACAGTGAAAAATGTAAACGCATTTAATATACTTATAGAATCAGTGTTTCGTTTTGTATAGATGAGTCCCAGAAGCTAAGTTGTAACCAAAATAGATAGAGAAAAATATTGATGTTGAAAAGTTGAGGAAAGCTCGAGGAAACAAATACTCAATACTTATCAAAATTCAACAAGAGTGTACGACTCTAGCTCCATGACTCATGTATATCGATCAATCACCCTTGTTTTATAAATTCTTTCTTTCCATGGAATTCATCTCACCATTGACATTGATTGTTAATTCATTTATCTCTTCACTTCTTTCGTTTTTAAAATACGACTCACCTCATATATGATAAGCTAGCTAGAAATATAATTTAGAGTTGCTACTAGTTAATAATAAAAATTAAGTTTCTTGGTAAACGTACCACGATACAATTGTATATTTTTTAATATAAGACCTAAGTATAATAATAAGTTAGTTAATTAACCAACTGGATACCGTTGATTCTTTTTATTTTAATCAGCTAGCAAGTTATATATAATTTACCTTTACCTACCAAGAAGCATCAGAGAAAGTCTTGATCATTCACACTTCCTAGCAACTACCTTCAATTTAATTTCCACACTGTGTTTTTCTATTCTTCAATTCAGGTCAAACATGTATACTTGTAAGTTTGGAAATATTTATATTCAATTATTGAACATATACATCTAGAAACGTTCCACTGTGGAAGATCCATTGCACCTTTAATTTGTTGAATGATTAGTGCATGTGTGTCTCCTGTCATTTGGAATTATATGCATGATACTGAATTAGTTTCAGTTCAGCAGCATCACGTACACATGAGATTAGTCAAGAAGCCATGATAATTAGTTTAAATTATTAACACAAAAGTTTATATTTCAACACTAACTAAAGATACCAAACTCAATATTAAAAACAAATTGGCCATAGAAACATATTATAATCCATTCAACAAACTGCAATATCAAAAATAATAATTGTGATACTTGAGACTTTGTTTATCCTTTCCAATATAAGGATGTTGGGTGTGGAGGCGGTTCATCATTTGGGGATGGTCCTCTACATCAGTGTAAAGCAGGCTCATCAAGATAGGGATGGTCTTGGGTGTGAGTGAGGGACCTCTATCTTTTTTTTAATCAATATCCAATATATATAAAAGTAAAATTAAAAATAATACTAAAATTAATAAACCTAAAATTACATTAAAAATTACACATAAAAAAACAAGATTGCTTGAAATTTAAATTATCTAGCTACTACATTTTTTTGCGATCCTCTCGTTCAGTCTTTATAAAACGGCACGGTCTTCTTCTGGATACACATTGATGTCGGTTGTCATTATCTTCTATTTTTCTAATTGTGTCAATTCTTCTTTCAACCGAAGCTTTTAATCGAATTCACGTTTCTTCAATCTTGCCTTTTCGGCTTGGGTGTCACTAAAGGTTTGAGAGAAAGCTTTCAGTTCTCCAATTAAATTATCTAGCTTCGAACTGCTCCCGCTCCCTTTCCCTGATGCGGCTTGTTTGTTTTTTTTTTGTTTTTTTTTTTTTTTTGCAGCCGCTTCTCTTTTGGCTTTGTCCCTTCCTATGGGATGTGGCTCATCTGGAACGGGCTCATAGTCAAACTCCGGCTTGTCGATGATATCTATTTGACAACGACTGGCTGAGCCTCCCACGCTGTAATTGCCAAACTCTGAATTTTTAGACAGTTAACACTTGCAGCCTCGTATAGAACCAGCGCCCACTTGCTAGATCTCTTCAACACTTGTCATGCCCGGACGTGGGGGAAAGGATGATGATACTTGTCTTCGTATTTACGCATCGCTTCTTGGAAAACATTTTCCTCGTTCCACCCACTTGGTTTATTTACAAACAATGGGTTATAATACCCACAAAAGTGTTGGATCACAATATTCATCGATCTTCCGAAACTTGGAACTTCTTTGCAAAAACTATCTCCGATTTGATTGTTTCCTTAATTTTATAAATGTACTAAATATTAGTAACAAGAATATATATACATTTTTTATGTAATAAAAATAAATGTAACAAATACTTTAATCAATATTTAATAAATATTCATAATAATATTTACTAACTAATGGACATTTTGACTAAGCAACAAACGCCTTAGCGAATGCTTCCTCTTCGATTTTCGACTACTGAAGCGCCTTCGTTTTGGCGCCTTTGTCACGTACTCGATTCTTATTTTTTTTTTTAGTTTGGAAGTGTGAGGTTGCGTTTCGGGCACGAATTATTTAACATCACCTTCTTCTGGCTCAGACTGTCCTACAGTAGGTTGCAATTGTGTTTGTTGATTTGGTTGAAATGGCATGTTAAGTGGGTTTTGCGTTAGTTGGGGTGAGAGAATTGGGGTTTTGGGGCATTTGCATTGGTTCATTTGGGTGAAAGCATGGGGTTTTGATGCATTTGCATTTGGGTGAAAACATAGAGGATTTGTTGGCTAAATTGGTTGAAAGCGTTGGGGGCTTGTTAGAAACCCGAAAACATTGACCAATTCAGATCGAATGGTACAGTGTAGGCGAGTGCTTGGACTGGGTTAAATTCAGGTTATTTTGGTGAGTTAAGATCCATTTTTATAACGATTTGAGAAATAAGAAGAGTTGGTGTAAAAATGGGAGTTAAATGGGTTTTTATAGGGGTAAAATTGTTTTTTTAAATAATATAACCGTTTTAAAAAACGACCGTTACACATTAACTAATATTCCAACGTTCAAAAAATGGGTCGTCGCTTTCATCCTGGCCCTGGCGTTTTCGACGGGGACAAACCTAGGGGGCAGTGTGGCCGTCCCTCGCTTTTCCTGGACGACCCGGAGACGAGCCTCACACCCATCAGAATCAGCAAAACAAAATGATCATGGAAGCATATTATAAGTTGTAACACCCCACCTGTAACCCGGGTGATCATGCACAATTGATACAACTTACAGCTGAAACAAACATTACTACTATTAAAAACTTACAACATTCTGGTTACATCGTATTACTATTTACAGTATTATACAAACTAAGATCTCCTCGGTCTTGGGCTCCACTATCGCCATGCCATTTCTACTGTATTCCTTAAGGGTTACCTAAGATAAGTATATTCAAAACGACGTCAGTAAAATACTCGTGAGCTCATACTATATAGTTTTATAAAGACAGACAACAGTTAACAATATATGCATACACAACTTGGGCTTATGACCCCTTATTGTCATGTTGGGCCTCGTTGGACATTATAAGCCACGTTTGACTTATCACAAACCATCACACAAAGGACATACGTCCTCCGGTTGTGCCCCTCGTACGCCCGTCACATAGGTATGAGCATGTATCGCTGGACATTATAAGCACGAAGTGCCTGTGGGTACAAAACATTATTACCCTTTCCCGAGTGACATACCCCATGAAGCATAATAGGATCCCATATACCACTACCAACACATGCATATTGCAAAGCATTCTAATTTATTACCAGTTTGGACGAGTATACTATCATATCACAGTTTAAAAGACGAGTATGATGACTCACCTGATCACCTAAATAATTTCTCTGGTGATTCCTTGTCAACAGCCTCTTATCTTCCTTTCAATACCGACGAACCAATTTTACAAGACTTGTGTTCGTTACCCCATTATTCGTAGGCCTTTTCAAATTAACTGATTGGTTACCCCATTATTCGTTACCCCATTATTCGTAGGCCTTTTCAAATTAACTGATTGTCACTAGTGTTATGTTGGACACCAACGTAGTTTACACCTACCCTTAAATTTATTTCTATTGCTAGCTTAGTGAATCTGATGGTTTTTTCTTGTTGTTGGATATGAAAGTTAGGTAGGTGTATATATTAGAAAAGTTAACTGCCATTCATGGATTAGAGATAATAATGGCTAATGTTTACTTCACGAATATAGCCTATCCTCTTGACATGTGAGGCTATTGATGTCATCAATTATAAAACGTGGCATCCATTCTTACTAACTTTCTAGACATTCTTGGTGACTAAGTTTCACATATATATGTGTATATATTAGGGGGACGGGGCGCTATTAAAATTGGGCACGGGTACCCCATTACCAGCACGGTAACACCGCCACCACCCGTGCTGGTAGGGGTCCCACGAACCGTTTTCTGGATTCATCTAACGGGCTGGTAGTGTGGGACGGTACAAACTTTTAGGTAATTTTTATTCCATTTTTGACCGTTTTAATGTTTATTAAATGTTTTTGAGTTTCAAACGGTCATATTTTGTGACCGTTTTAATCTTTAGGTTTATAAAAACACAATTCATTCCCACGGTTTTGAATCAAAAACTTAGAAATCTTAATCAATACTTCTAAAAAATGTCTGATATTGACGTAGAAGATATTCAAGTAATCGCTCCCCCGCTCGAGGTCCACCCGATCTTACAATCAAGCGATAGTAGCCTTGAGTTTCTGACGGACCTTGCACAGCGGGCAGAGGAAGACACAACAACATCTAAGAAACGATATGTGCAACGTGATCGCGAGGGAGGCAATGCGCGGTTAATAAATGACTACTTTGCCGAAGTACCAAAATACATCGACGCACAGTTTAAACAACGGCATCGCATGTCGAGGCGTCTATTTCTGAAAATTGTAAAAGATGTTGAAGCAAACTTCGCATGGTTCAGAGAGAGCATGGACGGTCGGTTTAGAAAGAGTTTTACGCCCATGCAAAAAGTATCTTCAGCAGTAAAACAACTCGCAACCGGTAATCCTCCAGACGAATACGATAAGTATTTATGTATGTCTGAGAGGACGTCACGCCAATGATTACAATTTTTTTGCAATGCCGTCATTAAGTTATACGGGGCTGAGTATTTACGAAGACCAACAAGCCACGACATTGCATGTTTGTATGAGGCGCACGAAGAAAGACATCACCTTTCCGGCATGATCGGTAGCATTGACTGCACTCATTTAGTGTGGCGAGCATGTCCTAGGGAATTACGAGGACAATATATGCGAGGCGATCACCAATACCCTACGATCATGCTAGAAGCCGTTGCTTCGCAAGATCTTTGGTTTTGGCATGGATTTTTTGGCCCCCCCGGATCACTGAACGACATAAATGTCCTCCAACAATCCTCGGTGTTTCTTACCCAACGAAACGGAACGGCGCCACAGTGTCCATTTACTTTAAATGGCCACTTATATAAACGTGGATATTATCTTACCGATGGCAGCTACCCAACCTGGTCAACGTTTGTCAAAGCGTTTCGATATCCCACCGACCCTAAGGAAAAGAAATTCGTTAAGGCGCAAGAGTCGGCAAGGAAGGATGTTGAGCGAGCGTTCGGAGTATTAAAGGGGAAATGGGGAATTACCGCACGACCCTTGAGGCCCAAAATCGTTGCTAGGTGTAGCGTCATCGTATATACGTGCATGATATTGCACAACATGATAATTAAAGACGAGGGGCGAGCGATATCACCGGTCCACATACACGATCCCCCAATCCAACCGTTCTTCGACGACGAAGCACTTGCGGAGTTGACAGACTCCGATACGCATTTCCGACTTCGAAATTATCTCGTGGAACATCTAGACGGACTTGATCTACCGTATCTCGACGTGGAGGACTCCGAATAGTTTTTCTTTTATTTAGTTTATTTTTAATTCATGTGTTTTTGTATTTCTATTTTTATTTGCTTTTAATATTGTAATTTTATTTTATTTAGTTTAATAATATGTTTAATTAATATGTTTAATTAATGTTTCTTTTAAAAAAATAATAAAAAATAAAGATTTCAGTGAAGTGAATCAGTGGAGTGCTGGCTACAAAAAACTGAATCAGTGAAGTAAATCAGTGAACTAATGTGGCAGTGCAGGATTGGTTGAAATCAGTGAAGGAAAAAGAGAAAACTAGTAGCACCCCTTTCACCCTTAGACTATCCGTTGTGGCCCGTGCGCGCTTAGCCGCGAGCCACAAAACAATCCACCTGGCTAGCTGGATCCATAACATGGTTGAGTGAGAGCTGGCGCGAGCTACTGGCCGTTAGTGGGCTCGCGTGTGTTAGCGAGGTCAAACTAGCCGTTGGCAGTCAACTAGCCGTTGGCTAACGGCTAGTTGTCCTATTTAAATACAAAAAAATGTAATTTTAACTCACCAAAACAATCAAATACAATATTCTATCAAGCTATACTTCAAAAATCAAGCAAACAAGAAAATGGACTCACAATGGCAAAATTGCTACCAACCCACAATGGATTTTTTTGATGGACAAGAGTATGATGATAGTCAATCGAACGAAATCGAAGTTAACCTAAGCCAAATTCCACCGCTTTCACATTCACCGGAGTTAGTCCCGGATACACAACCACCAATAACTCAAAGGCGATGTGGTAGAGGTGGTGGCCGAGGACGGCCGGCCGGCCGAAGTGTTGCAAGGGGTGGTGGTAGGGTCGGTGAATCGCCCGACCAAGATATTCGACCAAGGAGCCAAGTGACCCCTTGGACCAAAGACGAGAAAATAGCCCTTTGTCGGGTTTGGGTTGAAGTATCAGAGTACCGAAAAGCGGGTATGTATTTTTTTTGTTAAATATATATTTTTTTTAAATATACATATTTTATTTTTTAACATTAATTTATTTCCTTATGTAGCCGATTAAAAAGGCTAAGATTTTTTGGCGACGAATCTGAGACCTTTTTCATAAGCAAGTTGGGAACACTATGCGTTCGGCCGATATGATTTCCGGCCGGTGGGCGGAGATTAGGAAATATGTGGGTTTGTTTACGAAGCTTCATAATAGGAACGCCGCTCGAGTGCGAGCGAGCGGGTCAAGTGATCTTGACGTGTATCAATTTACTTGTAACGAATGGAAAGAGGAGGTCTTGCGCAAGTACAAGACCAACAAGACGTGGGATGAGGACTATTTGTGGCAAATCCTACGTAATTGCTCCAAATGGGTGGAGCTAATTTCTGTTGAAGACATGAGCGAAGGCGGCGGCGGCTCATCATCAAAGCGAGCCAAGACGTCTTCATCGGGTGGGTACATCTCCTCTACGAGCTCGGATGCTCACGGGGGGTTGACCTAAACAATGATGAGGGTCTTCCCCGGTCTCCTCTTTGTCGACCCGTTGGAAGGGACAAAACAAAGGCTAAACAACCCGTTGTTAACGAAGCCGATGTGGAGTTCTCGGGGAAAATAACCAAAATAAGGTCGACAATGGAGATGACGGCCAAAGCTAAAGTTCATAAAGTTCGAATGAGGGACATGGACTTTTTAGCAAAAGACTTTAGCAACATACCAATGCCTCGTCGAAAGATACTTGAACTAGAACAAGCGCGTCTCGTGAAGGAATACGAGATGAAACAAGATCACCACATCGACAAGGAAGAGTAGTTTATTTGTTTGAAGTAGTTTATTTTTTTTATTATTGTATGTGTTTTTAATTTTATTATTAATGAAAAAATTACGTTTATTATTTAATTTGTGTTACAAATTTAATTATTATAAATTTAAAATAACAAAGTTTAAATAAATAAAAACTGGATAAAGCTGCTGCGACACACCTTAAGACCATCAGGAGTGGGGGGCGGGAAGGGCTTGAGGGGGGGGGGGGGGGGGGGGCACCGCCGCTAAGGGTAGGGGGTAAGAGGGGCTGGCGTGGGGGCTTTTGCTTTGAATTTTTATTGGCTGGTTTTTTTTTTTTTTTTTTTTTTTAACTTTACACACCCATAATAATTAATAATAATATTCCTCCCCCCCCCCCCCCCCCCCCCTTCTTCCTCCCTTCCACTTCCCAAAATTTTCATCCCCTTCACGCATGACGCTTCATCCCCCTCTTTACCTCCACCACTCCGGATGGTCTAATGTTCACGTATACATAAGATTTCGTTTACAAATAGGCATATGAATTTATCCATGTTAAGTTTATCTTTCGATATCTATATAACCATAAAAATATATTAAAACATTAATCACATAAGCATCTAAACGTATATAATGTAAGAAATACACACACATATTATAATCAGATATTTAATCGTATCACCATTTTGTTAATTTGGACGCTTGTTATCTCCTGGCTCAAATGATCATTTCACTTATTAAATTCCGTTAGAAAAAGTTTACTAACTACTCATCTTTCATATCCTAGTTAACCATTTTAAAAATGTAGCTCTAATATAACTTTATTTCATTAACAAAACGGGATGTTACAACTCTCACCACCCTATTAAAATTTCGTCTGCGAAATTTATTTATCTAAATAGTTGTGGATACTTTTCTTTCATCTCGCTTTCTAATTCCCATGTAAATTCGGGTCCATAACGTGCATTCCATTTACCCTTAACCAATGGAATTTCTTTTCTACGTATCTTTTTGATCTTTCGGTCTTCAATTTGTAGCGGTTCTTCAATGAAGTTGAGCTTTTCGTCGATTTGCACATCTTCTAGTGGAATTTGTTGAGCTTCATCTACTACACACTTCCTTAAGTTTGACAAATGAAAAGTATTATGTATTCCTTCTAACTGCTCAGGGAGTTTTAATCGGTACGCCACGGGTCCCACTTTGGTATTTATGTCAAATGGTCCAATATAAGGGGGTTTTAATTTTCCTTTCTTTCTGAACCGAATTATTCCTTTTAGTGGGGATACCTTCAACATCACTTTATCCCCTATTTGAAACTCTAAGGGTTTAGGCCTTTGATCCGCATAACTCTTTTGTCGATCTTGAGCACTTTTCATTCTTTCCTTTATCTTTTCTGCAGTTTCTATAATGATTTCAGGCCCGGACAGTTGACTTTCGCCTACTTCAGTCCAAATATAGGGGTTCGGCATTTCCTTCCGTATAGGGCTTCAAAAGGCGCGACCTTGATGCTGGGATGATAACTATTGTTGTATGAGAATTCTATTAGTGGTAGATGATTGTCCCAACTACCCCCAAAGTCGATCACACACGCCCGAAGCATATCTTCCAATGTTTGAATAGTTCGTTCACTTTTCCCATCTGTTTGAGGGTGATAGGCGGTACTTAGGTTCAATCTGGTTCCAGTTCCTGTTGGAAACTTTGCCAAAACTTTGAGGTTTTAAACAGTTTAGCACTTGCAGTCTCGTTTGGAATTGTCCCGCTCCTTCTCCCTGATGCGGCTTGTTCCCTTCCTATGGGACGTGGCTCATCTGGAACGGGCTCATTGTCAAACTCCGGCTTATCATTGATATCTATTTGACAACGACTGGCCGATCCTCCCATGTTGTAATTGCCAGACTCTGAATTTTTAAACAGTTTAGCACTTGCAGTCTCGTTTGGAACCAGCGCCCACTTGCTAGATCTCTTCAAAACTTGCCATGCCCGGACGTGTGGGAAAGGACGATGATACTTGTCTTCATATTTACGAATCGCTTCTTGGAAAACATTTTCCTCGTTCCACCCACTTTGTTTATTTACAAACAATGGGTTATAATACCCACAAAAATGTTGGATCACAATATTCATCGATCTTCCGAAACTTGGAACTTATAGAATCAACAGCTCGATATGGACCTTGCTCCATTAGCTCATGGAATTTGTCGTGAACTTCTTTGCAAAAACTATCTCCGGTTTGATTGTTTCCTTAATTTTATAAATGTACTAAATATTAGTAACAAGAATATATATACATTTTTTATGTAATAAAAATAAATGTAACAAATATTTTAATCAATATTTAATAAATATTCATAATAATATTTACTAACTAATGGACTTTTTGACTAAGCAACAAACGCCTTAGCCAATGCTTCCTCTTCGATTTTCGACCAGTGAAGCGCCTTCGTTTTGGCGCCTTCATCACGTACTCGATTCTTATTTTTTTTTCATTTGGAAGTCTGAGGTTGTGTTTCGAGCACAAATTCTTTAACATCGTCTTCTTCTGGCTCGGACTGTCCTACTGTAGGATGTAATTGTGTTTGTTGATTCGGTTGAAATGGCATGTTAAGTGGGTTTTGCGTTATTTGGGTGAGAGAATTGGGGTTTTGGTGCATTTGCATTTGGTTCATTTGGATGAAAGCATGGGGGTTTTGGCACATTTGCATTTGGGTGAAAACATAGAGGATTTGTTGGCTAAATTGGTTGAAAGCATTGGGGTCTTGTTAGAAACCCGAAAACGTTGACCAATTCGGATCGATTGGTATAGTGTAGCCGAGTGCGTGAACAGGGTTTAATTCAGGTTGTTTTGGTGAGTTAAGATCCAATTTTATGAAGATTTAAGCAATTAGAAGAGTTGGTATAAAAATGGGAGTTAAGTGGGTTTTTATAGGGGTAAAATTGTTTTTTTTTTCAAATAATATAACCGTTTTAAAAACGACCGTTACACATTAAATAATATTCCAATGTTCAAAAAATGGCTCGTCACTTTCATCCTAGCCTCGGTGTTTTCGACGGGGACAGACCTAGGGGGCGGTGTGGCCGTCCCTCGCTGGTCCTGGACGACCCGAAGACGAGCCTCATACCCATCAGCATCAGCAAAACAAAATGACCATGGAAGCATATGATAAGTCATTCAACAAACTGCAGTATCAAAAATAAATAATGTGATAGTTGAGAGTTTGTTCATCCTTCCTAATGTAAGGATGCAATACTTCATTTAAGAAGCTTTAGGGGTGATTTTTTTAGTGTATAAACACTATAAACTAGAGTATTATCGAGGCAACGTCACTAATAGACGTCATTCGTTAGTAATTTCTGACTTATCAATGCTGAAACAAACAAAAATTGGAAAGTGAAACTGTAATCATATGTTGGTGATTTTGAGACTCAAGGCACAAAGCCACTACCGCCCTGTAAAAGCCGGAATGGCTCTAGCTTAGATAAAAGAGACTCACAAGTAAAGTAATTGGCAACCATCAAAATTTAAATATTGCTTAAAGAAATGCGGAATTGGCCCATTAGAATTAATTCCTCACACATCTAAAACTTCAATAACAAGTATTAGGTTAATGTGCATTTCATCTCGTTTATAGACTCCCCAAATATGTTGAAACGACCACACTGTTTGGCAAATAGGAAAGCATAGTGAAACAAAGTTAGACCAAAATTAGACATAAGATAAGGTTATGTGTCATGGTTTTATTTTTTTTCACTCACGTCAATGCCATATAGTCTGTGTTTCAAGGTTTCACAAGTTTCATTATCCACTACCCATTAAAATAATATTAAAATGTAAAAAAAAAAAGGAATACTACATTTGAGTGGTTGATTGGAATGGGGCCCACCTCCTTCTTCCTTAATGTTACCCCCACCGAGCAACCACTTTCATGCAAGTTTCATGCCGCCATGGTGTGATGTGCCATGCCTCTTCACCCTGGAAATCGTCCACCGTGTTATTGGCATGAGACCATAACGAACGGTTTAAAATACGATCGTCTAGTGTTTTTGACACAAGTTAAAAGGTCACAAGAATGATGACCTTGAAACCTAGCCGTTGTCAAACCCGTGATTGTCGTTGTTGTTTACCACCATCGTGTTGGTTTAAAGTATTGACGACAATGTTAATAAGGTGTAATCCAAAGAGTTACAATTTGAGTAACAAATAAATGAATATTTAAGGAGTTAAATACTTTAACCTGAAAATTTTGGGAATTAATGTATAAGATTTTCCTTATGAACATTAATTGAATACTATTCTTCTCTCCATTACACCAATAATCCTAAATTATTAATGATTGAGAGAACTTTTATCGTTAAAAGAAACATAACTTCCTAATATATTTAATAAGGAAAAGCGGAAGAGAAAGCTATGATGTTTTAAGGAACATAAGAAAAACTTAAATTTAACTATAAAAAATTATATTCAACTTATTTCAATACCATTACCATGTATATCCACGGAACTGGTTGAATAGAACATGTTTGTTATTAGAAATGGAAATCAGACATGTTTAGATGAATTGCAAGGGATTTATAACATCAAGGAAATCAAAGACTTAACCCGTAATTGGTGAGCCTATGCCTTGGTTGTAAGATGCTTAAAAGCGCACATCAAATACGAGCAAGATGCGCTTGCGTCCCAACCATTTTTAGTTGTTCTAGGTTAGTTTAAGATGGTTCCTTATGTTGTTAAGTTGTTGTTCGGTCACAGAACATGTCGGCCTACGTTTGTAAGGGATGATGCATTTGTTTTCTACAAAGGCCTCCGGGGAGCTATCAATGATATTGTGTTTTACTGGGGTTCGTTTTTTCTTTGACCCCCCTTTGCTCAAGATTTCCTAGCAGTCCTCCCCATTGAAGAACTGGGCGAACACATGTCGGTTGTGGAGTACTTACTAATCCTTAAAGTACCGACTAAAGACCTTTTTGTTTCCGGTTGATGAGCCATGCCTAGTTTGATGCAAGGTTTGTTTAGATACTTTTTGCGAGCATGTGATCCATTGCAATGAGCTACTCGGGTTTAAATACATGCATGACTTAATTAGGGATGTTCTATGTGATGCTTTAAAGTGAGCAGGGATTTTGGCTAAAAATGAGGATTTGCTAAACCTTCTGACGGATCCGCTCGATGTGAGGTCTACTCTTTGGTCGGCTGATATTCTTGTATTTGAGTGGGCAAGGAGGAAACACGCTTGTGTGGACATTATGTGAGTATCCCCTCTTGGTTGGCTAAGGGACAATAGGTTTATTGATGGCCAAACAATGTTGAAAGCGGAATCATGCAAAGTTTCCAACTACGACAGGATAGTCTTCTAGGATTTGAATGTGGAGCGTTTGACGGAAGTTGGCTTGAACGGAGACGAGATGATTATCTAAGGTTAGAAGGTCCAGCTGCTTCACGTGGAAAACCGTCACCCCATATCTTCGAATTAGTATTATGTTTAGAATGAATTGTAAATTGAGAATTACAAATGTGCGTTGAAAAATAAATTGAATTTATAGACAGCAAAAAAAATAGTCATTATAATTATATAAAGATACAATTTGTAAATTTGTTTGTGAGAGCAAAAAACTGTAGCTAAATGTCACTTCAACTAGCTAAATGTCACTTTTTTACGTTGCCACGTATGGGTTGTTTTACCCGTGTCTTCCCAATCCAACTATGCTTCTCTCTCACACCTCATCCAAACCCCCCTCTCTCTCACACACTCTCTGTCTCTCTTTCGTTCTTTCTGCCAGTCTTTCTCATTGACACCACCGCTCATACACAACCTATTTGATTTATTCGTTTTGAGAAGTGGTGGGAGGAGACGACGGCTTCCCAGTCGCAGAACTGATGCCTGCCGGCATGATTTCCAGCGATTGGCCACTTTTACTGTCTGACGACGTCGTTTCTTGAGTTATGTTGCGGTCGGTTGTGATGAATCAGACCGCTTTACCATCAACGGCGGTTAGGGAACGATGCTGTTTAACTTTCTAGACAGAGCATGACAGACGAGGGGTTCTACGTCCCTTTCTGTTGATAGCCCTCAGTTGATTGAGGTGAGTACATATCTCTAAGCATCGATTTGTTTGTTTTCCTTACAATATCATACGCATTGTTGTATATTATTGACACAACGTTTTAGATATGTGCATCAAATTATAAAATCATGTTGTATTGATATAATGTAGTTTTGACTCACCATTGTAAACGTGTGCACTAAAATGTTAGGTTTGAGACTATGTTGCCTTGGTTCATGATGGCTATGACATACTAGGCTGAGACCGTAACTTCGTCGTTGCCGGTTGCCACGCGGCGTAGCCCCTTCCACAGTCGCCTTACGATTGTTTATGTTGGTTTTTGTCTCCGCTGATTTTGGGGTTTTGTTCTCAGCCGTCTATGTGTTTACTGTTACGTGTCGCTCCTTTGTTTCGAGTACGGTTTTTCAGTTTACCTACGTTTATGGGCGATGATGACATGATATATTCGCGCTGGCTATGATGACTGCCATTGCTTTTGTATGTTGGCCGTGAGGGCGCTCTAGGCGCAACCGGCTGATGTGCCGTAGTGAATTGTTTATTATATGCTTATGCCTCGACGCCTGAGACTTTTTTGGGAACGCATAAGGCGCAATTCGGTCGACGACTTTATGTGTTTGCGTTTGCTTTGGCTTGATGCCTTTGGAATAGGTATTATGTTCGCATTAAAATACTTATTTGCTTTGCGGTTTAGTTTATCGATAATTTGGTGGCTGACCCTTCGTTGTTGAAAGCACAAACCGAAACAACGTTTGCGATTGTAGATGCAATTACTGATATTGGGCTAATGGGCTATGATGTTTACGTACGTCATGTAACGTCGACTGTGATGGCGCAACTGATGCGTAACCGATCGACATACCACTGTACGCCTGAGCCTTTGTTTTCACGCATTTCTTCCTGTCTTGCTTACTTCTAAATCTAAAATGAGGTATTTTGCCACGAATTTGTAAAATACAATACAAAGCGACACTCACATAGAAATCTTGCAATTGTATTTTTATATAATATATTTAGTTACTGATATTGGGCTATGATGTTTGCGTTCCAGCTGCAGTGTCGACTCCGATGGCGCAACTGCTACGCAACTGATCGACATAGCACTGTACGCCTGAGCCTTTGTTTTCACACAAAACTATTTATGTTGATGTTGCCATTTATTCTAGGACAAAAAATTGTTTTACGGTTACTGAATGTCGCGATGATGACTGCGCATTTGCTTTATCGTCTTAACCGGTTGATGTGTTACGCGCTATCTGAGCTTCAAAGGCGTTCATTGTATCTGATGATTTTCTAGAAATGTCTGCTGATTTTTTTACTGTAGTACAATATTAATTCTAGGCAACCAACTTTGTTCTCACCACAAATTACTCTAGATAAATTGTTTTGCAACTTTAGTTTTGCTGTGAAGACAGAGATGGTTAACCGAAACGTCATTTGGGCCACTTTATTATTTTCATTTAATAACTCATGCTACTGAACATAACTGCTATGTTACTGATGTTCCATGATTATGTCTTACTGGCTTTGTTAGGTGATGGCTCATGAGAATGATATATGAGAAGTGATGCCATTTTCCAAATACATTTTTATCATCTCATGGATTCTATTCAGGAACTAATAAGATGCTTTGGATAGTTCGTTTTATTCGGTTGTTATGTAGCGGGTGATGGTGAACGTGCATTTAACTGTTGGTGTTGACGGCGTCATTGCATTGCCACCGGCTAATGTTGATCGCACTCATTTTCTTCCTGTTAGAAGAAGTTGATGAAAGGTATGCATAAGTACATCGACATTCTGCCTAAAGCTAAAATTTAGTTTTGAAATTCAATCTGTATTCCAGGTTTGTATTTGACCCCCCCTAACAAGGATAAACTTTTTTTTCTTTTCGATTTCATGGGAAGTTCAATGTATATTGCTTTGTTCTATCAGATGATACCATTATATCTTGAAAGTCAGTTTTACTACGTGAGCTAAGCATTTTGCGCATGCTGGATTGTCTATGTTTCGACGTAGCTTTGGTGTCCGTTTCCGTGCTTTGTTTTGTACGTTTCATACGTATGCCTAGAGATACATATTGTACAGTTTAGTTGGTCTATGTTTTGAACCCGCCGTGCGCCGCCGCAACGCGCGGCGGGTAAAAAACTAGTTTGAAAAAATAGTCATCGGAATTATTAAATATTATTTTTTTTTTGCCAAATGTATCTTTCTATTTTTTATTTATTATCAAAATTTTAATTAAAAAATCATAAATAAATGATGAAATATCAAAATAAATATATTAGATAAATTATAAATTGATTAAATAAAGTAAATATAGATTAAATAAAAGAAAAAGTACGTGATGAGATTGATAATGCGATGGAGGTTTGATTTGGTTTATTGTTTAAGGAAAAAGTAGGTTTTGAATGGTTGAAATTTGAAATGATGTGACATGCTTATGTGGCGGGCTTGAAGAGTGGACTTAGTGAATCATTGGAGTTGCTCTTAGTAGGACCCATTTTGCTATTCAAAAGGAGGGTTGTGGCGTAGCTTATTGTCTGATTACTTGCCACCTTTTGTAATCAGTTGTTTGACCTGAAATGAATTATGATTCCTTCCAAAAAAAAAGTGTGTTATTTCGAAAAAGTTATATACGTATCAAGCATGTTCGAATTGGGTTAGGTCCAGGCCATATTTTTTCCCGCTTAAGTGCGTATCTGTGCCTTGCTACACTCAAGACACCTTGGATGAGTCTCGTTTCGCATGGATTGCACGCCTTTGACTACTTGGCGAAACATTCAATATATAACTAATTAATTTGTTTTCGGTTTGGGTTCGTTTGTTTTTTGTTTAGTTTTGGTTAAAGATTCAAATTATTGCTCTATCTTGACATTGTTAATCACGTAACATATCATTTTTTTAATTAAACAAAGTATTGAAATACTATATTCAAATTTGAGAAGAAAATGCTTGATTTTTTAAAGAAAATATTAGCGTACTAAAAACTTATGGTTGTTTAAAAATATTATGGGGTAGCTAGTTTTTTATAAAGGGGAATAAAGTGTAACTACTAATTAATTATCCAGAATTTGGTTAAATATAAAGAAATAAAATGTAATTAAGATGTATGGATTAAAGTATAATTAGCGTTTAAAAGACTAATTTAGAGGCATTTTAAGGTTACAACTTAGGGTGGGGAGTGCTACCGTAAGGTATGCTAGGGTAACAAGAATCCTATGTGCCATATATTTGCTAAAATCTACCCTGAAGATATCTTGAAAATCATACTTGTTTATTTATTTATTTTATTATTTTTTTTGGGGGGGGGGGGGGGGGTAGTTTCTACCTAAGGTACGTTAACACTTTTTTATATTAAAATAAATTATACATTTAAGCCACATGCATATTAAACTAAAATTTAATTTAAATTAACGAACATAATCAAATACATAATTCAAATAAGAAAGAAATACGTATTAAAGGCAAATACATAAACTACTTTTACCATTTGTTATTGCTGGCCCTTAAAATTTGCCAAACCGAAATTTGGTTAAAGTCTTGGTCGTAGGCATGTTTGTACTCAATTTTAGCCACTCTAATGGCTTCCTCTTCTGGTGGGTCACCCTCACCACTCATAACCTGGTTGTAGAGAAAATGAAATTGCATTGTCTTGCTACGTAAATCATTAAACTTTGAATTTAGTTGATGTTCGGTGTGGTCGGTTTGACCTATACATAATCGGAAGCGAACAAAAACAACATACTAAACGAACGAACCCTTTCAGAAGGCGTGATTTCTTGGACAATCACCTAGGTCGTAGCCAATACTATCTTCGCTTTCTTAGCTACAAGGACTGTAGTATAGAGAGTAGAGTTGTCAAACTACGAGTAGTATGTGGAAAGTGTTGATAGCAATTTTGTCAATTAATCTAATTAATTTAAAAAATAATATTTTGTGAAGTAAAATGTTGTCGTACATGCAAAAATTGAATTGATTTGATTTGAAAAGAAAACAATAATAATAAAGAAGTAATTCCCTTTATGTTTCAAGTTCTAGGTTTCACACATAATTCAGTTATTTGATTGGGAACCATATAGACATGGTTCTAGAAATTAGTTAACTAGCAGTAGCACAGGTTCTTGTCATCAAACCCTATTAACTATCCAATTCTAAGCATCAAGTCAACCCTCTTTTTGTCACCCAACTTGCTACTAGGTTTTGTCATCAACCGAACAAGTTGTAAAGAAAGGACTCAAAACACAAATCAATTGCTTTGATTAACTAATACATCAATCCTATTTAGATGTTTGTCATCACATAAAAATAAGATCCAATATTGAAAATAAATAGAAAAGGTGCAAAACCTAATTGAACCGTTCACCTAGAGAAAATTAAAAAAGAGTTAACCTTGCATCTTGATCACATGCACACCCAAGGTTGTGTGGAGACCTACCATGAGACCCCCAATGTGCATCCGCCAAAGAAAAAATAATAATCCTCATCTCCTAAAGTTGTCGTCCAAAACCCCTCAAAGTTGTCTTGCGTCCCTCTCCTTTTGACAGCCCTAATGCTTTTTCTTCTCGTCATCGTGTTGTTAATCAATTCTGGGTTTTCGGTTTCATACACCCTGTGACATCACATTCTGGGGCATGTGACATCACATTCTGGGGTATGTGACACCCTCCTATTGATGTGTGATGTGAGATTGTGAGCCATGATGTATGCTTCCTAATCAAAGGGTGTATAATTCCTTAATACCTTTATTATAATTTCTCCACCGACTTTTGTTACTAGCTTCCTTTCAATTCCTTTGAAGCCCAACTAATGAATCCATTTAGTACCAGCCCACTTGAAGTCCGAATTCACAACTCATAATTAATTCAACCCAATGACCACTTTTATTTGTGCACTCCCAAGTCCCAAACATGCTCCACGAAATTACCTGCAAAAGTGCACACAATCTTTTTCAACATTATTTCAAGTAGAGTGACAAAATAATTATTATTAGTTAGCTTACTTTGGAATACTAAACGTAATGTTAAATTATACATAGTTATTTTGGCTAATATTATTTTGAGTAAAGCTAGCATGTTCATCACCAATAATTTTCTTTTACATCGTGATTAGTTTAATATAATAATTTTAATTAGTTTAATATTATAATTTTAACTCATTTTCTTTATGAACCAGTGAAATACAAGAACTAGTTAAAATATTATACTCTTACACAATATCAACGCATTACACTAAATAATAATAACAATAACGTGTACGTAAAATGCATCAATCAAACATTAAAATATATACAAAATTAGCATATTAAAAAAGTTCATCTCCAGGGGGGCAAGGATTTGTCTTCGGTAGACTAGGGTTCGCAATTCAGAAAGGGGTGGCGGCGCAACTTGTTGCCCGTCTACCTTCTATTGTGATGTAAAGGTCGTATTTCGTTTTAATAAAAAAGATATTAGATGGCTAAAAAAAAAAAAAAAAAAAAAAAAAGTATTTTCACAAACAAATCATCCATCATTTTTTTGCCATTTGAGAGATGGTAAAAATGGTGTTGAAAGGGTTTGAAGTATGTATTTTAAAGGTAGGGTGTAAAATTGTTGAAGAGAATGATGTTTTTATATTGAAAATGTTTTTTTTTAATTCTAACTGTCAAATTTTTTTACCATTACACATTCAAATCTACCCATAATTCGCGGCTTCCAACCACCCGTTCCTCCTATCCGACCAACACGGAGCAGTACAACCGCTCGGCTATCGGGTAGCTGAGGAGGTGCTCGACCTCCACATCGCCCACCCTTATACATTAAACTAAATACAATTTTAAACTTTTTATTATCTTAAAGGTCATTTCTATATGCATTATAATATAATATAAGGGTCAAGTTATTCTACACAGTGTAACAAAAATGAGAAGGATACAAAAAAACAAAATATATTATGAAATATGACACAATGAGCCATAAAATATAACACAGTGCCGAAAAATATAACACAATGCTAAAGAAAGAAAGACACAATGAATTGAAAAATGACACAATGATGAAAATAAGAAAAAGAAACAATGCTACATAAAAGACACAATGATATAACGTATATTCTAAAAACTACAAGCTAAAACCCCAAAAAACGAAGACCTAAAAACTAACATCGTAGGGTTCGATGAGACGGTTCTAATACCCGCTTGAATTAGTTCAATCGGAGTCCGTTTAATACCCTTCCTACGACTTCATATTTTTCTTTCACTGTGTATTTAATCCTAACCCTATAATATAATACAGGGACAAAATCATATTTTAGTATCATGTGCGGTTAGCTTAAAAATATTCCAACACTACATTAAATTTTCTAATAGCAAGTAGAGACGGGAGCAATACACAAGAAGCGACGGTTATTTATCATCCACCACCAAATCCAAATGAATTAGACAAGGCCGCCTATACACTTTTTTTTTCTTTTGGCCCACCAACATTTGGTGAGTTGTGTTCTAAATTAAAACCATTATCCCCTCTCTAATTAACCACTTTCTTTTACGCTGTGTTCCCGAGTTTATTTAAGAGGGGGAAGAAAAGGAAAGGGAGGGAAAGAAAAAAATTGTGGGTGTTTCCGAGTTTTTTTTATGAAGGAAAGGAAAGGAAAAGGAGGGAAATGTGTGTTCCCAAGTTTTTTTTAAAAGGAAAAGAAGGGAAAAGAAAAGAAAAAAAAGCTAAAATTGTATCCTTCCAATTAGGGATGGCAATGGGTTGGGTTTCGGACGGGTTTATGTAATCCCAACCCCATACCCGATTATGTATGCTTGTCCCAAACCCGGCCCAAAACCCGTCGGGTTTGTGTCGGTAATTACCCATCGGGTATCGGGTATACCCGCGGGTTTCGGGTAAACCCATTAATTTTTAAAACTTACTCATTGAGTATATCCGACAAAAAACCCGACTGACATCTTTTAGGTAACTATTAACCGATTACATTTACCATTATTAAATATATATATATATAAATGATTACAATGTATAAATATAATACTTAAATCATATAAAAACAATCAAAGACATGGATAACAAATAGTATACACTAACTTTTTGGTAATTTTAGCACAAGATGACAATGTAGATGGAAAATTAGATATATTATGCATACATATTTAAAAACATATATTAGAAATTATATTGGGTATCTAATCGGGTAAACGGGTATACTTTATCGGGTAATCGGGTCGGGTAAACGGGTATATCATCAAATCCCAAACCCGTCCGAAACCTGCGCAAAAAATTAAAACTAATCCCATACCCGGACCCATACCCGATTACCCAACCTCAAACCTGTCCCAAATGTGTCGGGTTTCGGGTTTACCCATCGGGTTCGGGTTTGATTGCCATCCCTACTTCCAATTTGGAAGGAAATGAAAGGAAAGAAAAGGGAAGGAAAAAAGAGGAAAGGAAAGGAAAAGAAAAAAAGGGAGATCCCATCCTTTCTTTTCTTTTCCCTTGTTAAGTAAACTCGGGAACATAGCGTTAGTCTTCATGTTTTATCTTATAAATTCTTTATGCTTAGTTTTTTTTAATTAACTTTTAACTTCTAACTCAAAAGTTTTCATCTTTTGTAATTTTACCCCATTAAATTTATTACTTTTAACTCAAAGCTTTTTATCTTTCATACTTTAACCCCAAACACTTTAACCTTTGGTCCTTCGTACATTTCATCTTTCGTAAGTTTCCAGTCTTACGTTTCATTCTAAACTTTGCGACTTAACACGCCACAACGTGCGTGTGAGGTTCAATGTTTTTCATCTATTTTTACCATTTGACAAACATGTGGATGGCTGAAGAAGACGTAACTAAATATATCAATTACATACATTCCAATTGTATATAGCCAAACATTGTGCAGCCGCACCGCAACACGTAGTGACGACATTTCATAAAGTGATGACCAAACCATTAAAAATGAATAAGGGTAGACTCCAATACATATGCATCTAATTGTGCTCTAGCAGTCGACCTAATTAAAAGGACTTGGAATTGTTCTCCTATAAACCTAAGCTTCAGAATGTCAAGAAAAATTGAGAGTTCATGGTAACTTTCAGAGCTGAAAATGCACAATAACGTGAAGAATAAAAGGACTTGGAAGATATTACCGGCGCTTTTCGATGAAATTGGATTGCAGCACAACAATGACAAACCAACTTCAAATAAACAAACACTCTTCTATAAACCCACGAATCAAAATCCAATTCAAAATAGTTATCACAGTCACCGGTGACATGACGATCATAGAATGTAAGATGGGCAACAAACATAATTTAGAACATATTAGGGTTTGATTTGAAGTTTTATTTATGAGGCGAGCATGAGAAAAAGGAACGTGCAAATGTATTCTAACGAACGTGTAACAACCCGACCCGGTGGGGGCTGGTCGAAACGACAGATTGGTAACAGACTTGCACAACGGAAGCAACGATAACTAATATTTAATTGTTATACAATTTCTAATCCAAAAATATAAATACACAATTTAAACAAATAAACTAATATCTATGCAGGGACATAACGCAGCGGTCGTCGAAGCAGTCGATAGGATATGATCCGCTAGTCGGTCCAACTCTCAAACCATGCTTAGCTCTTAGATGCTCTAAACCGTTACGCTAGCCTCTTGAATCTTCTACCATATCAAGCTCTAATCCGCACTATCATGCATATACCTTGTCTTCAAGATTATCCAATTGCAGTACCTGAACACATGCTTAAAAGAGTTCGGTCAGCAATTATGCTGGTGAGTCCGTGTAAGTAGTTAAATAAATCTAAAACAGTTTAATAGCTCAAAAACGAGTTTACACAGTTCTAAACATGGTGATGTACAAGTATCACACCTCAATCCTAACACAGAATCCATCTACTCCCATTATGGATTCCCTACGGCATAATATATGCCGCAACGATCCGCAGACCTCAGTGGAGGGTTTTCCGGGCTTCCGGATCCACTGTGCGTGGGGGATTCCCCAAGTAGTACTACCCATACATTAAGTGGCCCAACTCCCTTGGGTTAATGAGTGTGAATCTGGTTTCGGGAGCACCTTGTCACATCAAATAAGTTTTACACACAAAACAGTTTAGACACACAAGCATGTATTCACCCCAAAACAGTAAAAACAAAAAGGGGAAGTACACGGAACTCACCTGGTGGTATATCACAATTGTAAAACGGGATGCTCAGCATCGGCTACTGATACTCTCCTGGTTTGACCCTATGTCGATATACATTATTATTAGTGTTTAGTTTTTATTCGTAATGATTACGCGTGGGGACGAGCTCGAGCGTATGATTCTATTTATACCATTACTAGGATCCGCTTTAATATATATTATACTTGTTGTATATTTATTGGTCCTATTGTGTTCGAGTTTTAGGTCACCGATGTCCCATGTCTCAAATGTTCAACATAAGATTCTAGTCGAGTTCGGGTCTTATACTTTGATAACATACGTCACCACTAATGTCCTTTTTAACTTATATCTTCATACAATTTACTTAAGTACTAGTTGATCTAACTAAGTCCATGTCCGAATCTTAGTTGTATAGTCCACATTATAAGCGTCTAATGTTCAGGTATTATGTTCATATGTCCAAGTCATATGCGTCCAATGTTAAATGTCTCATATGTCCATGTCAATGATCCTCCATTGTTCGAGTGTCGAACTGTCGTTTATTCTTAAGTGTTAAGGTCTAGGTTGCCAAATCTCGAGTCTTTAAGGATTCATAACTAATATCCATTTCTAACAAGTTAAGGTTCCAATCTTCCCAACTTAGTACTAGATCTAACAAGTTAAGGTTCCACACATGTATATATGTATACTTCTATTCAATTCGTTGGTCGAGCTCGTCAAATCCCACACGGTTCGCATCTAAAACATTAATGTTCATAACTAACGAGTTTGTGGGTCTGGTTATACCTCGCGTCCGGTCCCATTCCGAGTTGAGTATCCAGTTGACCAAGGTTGACTTTTGTTGACCCAATCTTAGCCATAACCATATCTTTCAATCCATCATTCTTCTTCCTTAAACATAACTGTACTTTAACAATAACAATAAATTAACTCTTATGGTTTTAACTATATTTGGTTAATAATCACTAGGAACAAAAGTTGAGAAGCTTTATAACTTACAGGGCTTGATAATACTTATGATTACACCACTGTTTATCTCTAAATGATCCCAAATATCACCATGAATCCTCGCCACTAATCTCTAGCACCGGAACCCGATTCCATCGTTACAACCTAACTATCTCCAACCATCACCAATCTTCTTAGTCCCTTGTTGAACACTAGCCGTCACCAATAAACCATCACCTGTATCTACCAATCGGAATCTATACTCGAAACCATTTCTATCACCTACCCTGAACAATCATAGTCTGCCTGGAAAACATCATCAGCGCCGCCGCTCTTCACCACCACAGCGACCATCACTGTTACAACCACCAATGTTCCGACCGTCACCAACAGCCGCCGTCACCGTCGTCGTTCTCTCTCCTCCGAACCCTCTCTCTTTTCTGCCTCTTTCTCCTCTGTTCTCTCTCTGTAAACTCTCTGCTCGTCTCTCTAGGATATTAATCGGGTGGGATGTGGAGACGAGGGGGTTGGGTTGTGGGTTGCCGCCATGAGTGCCGCCGGGAACAGTGGACAGAGCTCCTCCCTTGGATCCTCTCTCTTTAACCGTATTATGTCTGTGTGTGTGTGTTATGTGTTATGATGTACATAGGATAAGGGTTTATATGTTAAGTAAAGTTGTGTTACTTTAGGACACGTATAAGATGGAGGGGCATGTGTCCCTCCAAAAGAGTGACACATGTCCCCACTTGGTGACTATCCAAGTCACTAGTCGGGTTCGTTAACGCGTTTTAGTTTGGTCTCGTAACGTGTATACACGAATAACAATTACATATACTGATTCGGTTTTTGATTTCGTGTATAAACATGCTATTATAGTACTCTAAGCGCGAAAAATTCTGGCCCCTACGACCGGGTTGTTACATTCTCCCCCCCTTAATGGAATTCCGTCCTCGGAATTATTTTAGATCTATCCATTGAACATAACGACTATATTTCATACCTGGATTCGAGGTTTAAGTCTACACACTCGTGCGTACATAATTCTTTTATAGACCAAATTCTATCTATAGTGGTTCTACTCTAAACCTCTTGCCTTGTTATGGTTGAAATAAATGGTTTAATCATTTTGTCAGGTTACGATTGGTTCTTGGTTTGATTCTCAGTTTCATTTTTGATGCGTCATTGGTGTTTATATATAGGGTGTACCGCAGCTAACCCACCACACCAATGATACGTCGTAAGTGTACTGAAAATCTCCCCAAAAACTTGATAGAAAAAATGTATTTAAAAAAAAAACAACGTACTTAGCCAAAAATCCTATGAAAGTTCCAGTCCTTAGAATCTATGTTTTAATGTCGGTTAACTTACCGAATTTAGAGGTCTTACATTCGACTATGTTTTTAGAGTTGTATGTTATTCCTTCTGGTTTTTATGCCTAATACTGGGGTTAATTCTATTTACACCATCGGCTATATCATCGAATTTCTTAAACCTTCATAATTTCTATGGTATATGGTGCAGGATACAATGATGAGACGTTAAGAATTGTGAACAATTAACCATTTAGGCTTATCATATTGATCTTAGCCTTATCAAAGGCGCACATCCTTTCCTTAGCATCCTAAGTCTTATTTCTTATATGATCGATTTTGCTATCGATGTGAATTTTTTTTTTTTCTACTAACCTTGTCGATACTTTCTTATTCTCATCAACTATCCCTTATTAAGATTATCATGAACGCATCTACTCCCACCGTTAGAGCCTACATATACAATTATAATAGGTCTCAAATGAATAATTCATCACTAAACTAAATAGTTATAAGGCTTGATCTAAAGGTTTTGACTAAAATTTTCTAACGACATTATGAGTATCAAAACGACGAAGTACTTATCAACCTTAGGAATACCTCACGTAGTGTTCAAACCTAGCCTCTAAGGGTCGCCAGTTAGTGTGCTCATGGTGATCACTGCATTCCTGAGCCTAGATTACTGCCTTTCCGCTTGATATTCCAAGATTAACTCTAAAATCCGTTATGCGGTTACTAACCCAATTTACTATATTTAACTTAAATATGAAAAAGTCTATATCAATTAAATCCGAATGAATTGATCTAGTAACCAATAGTTTTGGTTTCTTATCTTCGGTCTACCTGGTAACGCAAGAGTTTAACCTATACATATGTGCAAACCATACGATGATGGACCATAATAACTATTTTGTTGAATGACAAAACTTATCGGACTATCTATTTACTAAGTTGATCAAAATTTACCTTAGAATTCTTGGGTTCTTTCTAAATTGTGGCGCCAAGTTCTGGCGAGGTACCTGGTTTTTATGGTTAGCTCACGTCTTGGACATGAAAAACTAGTCAATCATAGTATAATTCGCTAATAGTTATGCATATATAAATGTTTAGAAAATAAATACTACTATAGTCATGGAGACTTGTACGTATGTGTACTACTTTTTAAAACATGTCCAGTCGCAAAATATGTCGATTCTAGTCATATAGGCATATCACGTATTTGGTTACGACTATATCAGTCCATTTTCCTACATAATTCTACGGTTGTCATGGTTAATACTTACCCCTCCGGCGACTCTTCGGATTTCTTAGAACTTTTTCGGGCCTGTAAATTCACAATTACATGACGTCAAATGTAACCGTCAATTTACCTCACGAAATTATTCTAGTAGTCTCCGTCGTAGTCATCATTACTCAAAACTCGTATACTAGGTGCAATGGTTCTAAGTCTCTGTAAGCATTCTAGTGTGTTCAGGTACTCAAGTCTCGACTTATTTCGTTCCTTATTCCAGTTAGTCTTATATAATACCAAGGCATTTCCTAGCTAGGTAATCTTAGAGCCTTAAACGCTAAGTTCTCTAAGTTGTCTTGGTGTGGTATAGGATATCTGGTGATATCCTATTTCGCTACAACCGTTGCTCTGATACCATCTGTAACAACCCGACCCGGTGGGGGCTGGTCGAAACGACAGATTGGTAACAGACTTGCACAACGGAAGCAACGATAACTAATATTTAATTGTTATACAATTTCTAATCCAAAAATATAAATACACAATTTAAACAAATAAACTAATATCTATGCAGGGACATAACGCAGCGGTCGTCGAAGCAGTCGATAGGATATGATCCGCTAGTCGGTCCAACTCTCAAACCATGCTTAGCTCTTAGATGCTCTAAACCGTTACGCTAGCCTCTTGAATCTTCTACCATATCAAGCTCTAATCCGCACTATCATGCATATACCTTGTCTTCAAGATTATCCAATTGCAGTACCTGAACACATGCTTAAAAGAGTTCGGTCAGCAATTATGCTGGTGAGTCCGTGTAAGTAGTTAAATAAATCTAAAACAGTTTAATAGCTCAAAAACGAGTTTACACAGTTCTAAACATGGTGATGTACAAGTATCACACCTCAATCCTAACACAGAATCCATCTACTCCCATTATGGATTCCCTACGGCATAATATATGCCGCAACGATCCGCAGACCTCAGTGGAGGGTTTTCCGGGCTTCCGGATCCACTGTGCGTGGGGGATTCCCCAAGTAGTACTACCCATACATTAAGTGGCCCAACTCCCTTGGGTTAATGAGTGTGAATCTGGTTTCGGGAGCACCTTGTCACATCAAATAAGTTTTACACACAAAACAGTTTAGACACACAAGCATGTATTCACCCCAAAACAGTAAAAACAAAAAGGGGAAGTACACGGAACTCACCTGGTGGTATATCACAATTGTAAAACGGGATGCTCAGCATCGGCTACTGATACTCTCCTGGTTTGACCCTATGTCGATATACATTATTATTAGTGTTTAGTTTTTATTCGTAATGATTACGCGTGGGGACGAGCTCGAGCGTATGATTCTATTTATACCATTACTAGGATCCGCTTTAATATATATTATACTTGTTGTATATTTATTGGTCCTATTGTGTTCGAGTTTTAGGTCACCGATGTCCCATGTCTCAAATGTTCAACATAAGATTCTAGTCGAGTTCGGGTCTTATACTTTGATAACATACGTCACCACTAATGTCCTTTTTAACTTATATCTTCATACAATTTACTTAAGTACTAGTTGATCTAACTAAGTCCATGTCCGAATCTTAGTTGTATAGTCCACATTATAAGCGTCTAATGTTCAGGTATTATGTTCATATGTCCAAGTCATATGCGTCCAATGTTAAATGTCTCATATGTCCATGTCAATGATCCTCCATTGTTCGAGTGTCGAACTGTCGTTTATTCTTAAGTGTTAAGGTCTAGGTTGCCAAATCTCGAGTCTTTAAGGATTCATAACTAATATCCATTTCTAACAAGTTAAGGTTCCAATCTTCCCAACTTAGTACTAGATCTAACAAGTTAAGGTTCCACACATGTATATATGTATACTTCTATTCAATTCGTTGGTCGAGCTCGTCAAATCCCACACGGTTCGCATCTAAAACATTAATGTTCATAACTAACGAGTTTGTGGGTCTGGTTATACCTCGCGTCCGGTCCCATTCCGAGTTGAGTATCCAGTTGACCAAGGTTGACTTTTGTTGACCCAATCTTAGCCATAACCATATCTTTCAATCCATCATTCTTCTTCCTTAAACATAACTGTACTTTAACAATAACAATAAATTAACTCTTATGGTTTTAACTATATTTGGTTAATAATCACTAGGAACAAAAGTTGAGAAGCTTTATAACTTACAGGGCTTGATAATACTTATGATTACACCACTGTTTATCTCTAAATGATCCCAAATATCACCATGAATCCTCGCCACTAATCTCTAGCACCGGAACCCGATTCCATCGTTACAACCTAACTATCTCCAACCATCACCAATCTTCTTAGTCCCTTGTTGAACACTAGCCGTCACCAATAAACCATCACCTGTATCTACCAATCGGAATCTATACTCGAAACCATTTCTATCACCTACCCTGAACAATCATAGTCTGCCTGGAAAACATCATCAGCGCCGCCGCTCTTCACCACCACAGCGACCATCACTGTTACAACCACCAATGTTCCGACCGTCACCAACAGCCGCCGTCACCGTCGTCGTTCTCTCTCCTCCGAACCCTCTCTCTCTTCTGCCTCTTTCTCCTCTGTTCTCTCTCTGTAAACTCTCTGCTCGTCTCTCTAGGATATTAATCGGGTGGGATGTGGAGACGAGGGGGTTGGGTTGTGGGTTGCCGCCGTGAGTGCCGCCGGGAACAGTGGACAGAGCTCCTCCCTTGGATCCCCTCTCTTTAACCGTATTATGTCTGTGTGTGTGTGTTATGTGTTATGATGTACATAGGATAAGGGTTTATATGTTAAGTAAAGTTGTGTTACTTTAGGACACGTATAAGATGGAGGGGCATGTGTCCCTCCAAAAGAGTGACACATGTCCCCACTTGGTGACTAGCCAAGTCACTAGTCGGGTTCGTTAACGCGTTTTAGTTTGGTCTCGTAACGTGTATACACGAATAACAATTACATATACTGATTCGGTTTTTGATTTCGTGTATAAACATGCTATTATAGTACTCTAAGCGCGAAAAATTCTGGCCCCTAAGACCGGGTTGTTACAGAACGTCGGTTTCTAACGTACTGACTAATTGATCCCATGAATGAAATTAAGAACACCATCATTAAAGCTTGGAATCATCGATCTATGATCTATAAGCGTATGATGGTGTCTTAAAGAATTTAACCTGACGCGTCTCTGCTGGGAGAGTATCTATAGTATGTGTGTGTGTGTGTATAGAGAGAGGGAGATGGGGAGAGATTATTGTTGTTGTTGTTATTATTATTATTATTATTATTATTGTCAAAGATTTTTCAGCGAAGTGGTAGCATAAATTTCAAAAAAGTACAAAATTAAATTATAGTTTTGAGTAACATTTGTGCAATTTCATGGTTTTCACGGATTGCATATAACATCTACATTTAACAATGCTTCTTGATACCACCTTATATCATGATTTCTTTAAGATCTTCTATGCCATGATGTTGAACTTTTGAAACGCTTCAATGGTTTATTACCATTACTAAATACTTTTAATAGGTTAAACAAGTTGATTTAATTGTTGTATTAAATTTGTCTTGACAACCAAATGAAATTACAATTTTACCTATTTAAATGAATATGAAATGAGAATCTTACCCATCCAGAACCCAATTTATAGTAGTGTAGATAAAGTGAGAAAAATCAGATGCAGCTGTTACTTGTACAATTGCAAAGGCTTCTACCGCACCAGCTGCTCCAAAAAGGTGACAGATCATGGATTTTGTAGAGTTTACTAGCAACTACAAATATTCATATTTATAATATTGCCAATGCAAGTGAAAGACATTCCTTCGGAGTTGGTCTCATACCTCTTGGTTATCTCCTAAACAACGAAGAAGAGCATGGTATTTAACTAAATAAAATAGATAGATGGGAGATAGAAAACTAGAAGAGAAAGAAACTAGGTGTTGGTTGATGTGTTGCAAAACACATCTAAATTCCTATGCATTTTGTAGTCATTTTCTGGTCTTTTTATTAGTGTTATTATTAGTTTTAGGCTTGTACTTGTCTATTTAATTTATTTTAGTGTTTTATTATATTTTTATTAGTTTTGTGTCATTTTTAGTATTTATGTATTTATTTTATATTTTGTAGGTGTTCATGGTCATGGACATTGGTGCGTAGACGAGAAACTTTGATTGAGCCAAGAACACCCGAGTCAGAAGCTTAGTATATAATAATTAAAAAAAATAAAAAAAGAAATCCAATTGTGAAAAGAAACGTAAGTCTCAAGAAGAATAAAAAAAAGGTGAGACTTGGGCCGTAGCCCAAGCCTAAGTCAAAACCCAAAGGTCGGTCAACAAACTCAACATAACATGGATATATATTAATTCAACTTTGACGACGGCAAATAGATTATTATTTTTCGACTTCGACATTATTAAGTCTAAGGGACTGAAGAAAAGCTTAGAACGAGCAGAAGAATTTTTGGAGAGGAGAAGGTCTCGGGTACACTAAAAATATATTATTCGAAGACCCGGGGTTTATTTTATTGTTTTCATTATTTAGAAACACTATGAACATGGTTTTAATTAATTGTGGGATTATGTTTCTTATTTTTATTATGAGTAGCTAAAACTTTTATTGGTGACTTGGGATGATGAACTAGATTATGGTTTTTAATTAAAGACTTATGTTTTCCGTTTCGGATGTGTTGGGTTACATGATTTAATTTTTATGTTTGATTTTGAATATTTGTGTGCTGACGCTTTTTTGATTTGATTACGTGTTTGTTGGTTTTGATGTTCTAGGCAAATAGGAATATCCCCTAGATCTAGAAATCATTCTAGTTTGATTAACTTTTATTGTCGAGCTAGTTCTTGCAGTTAGGAATGACGCAAGTTTAACAGGTTTTTAAGGTCAGTTAGCTAAGGTGTGCAATCCCTTCCCGAATGTTAGGAATATAATTCGGGATTGCTAGGTTGACTAACTAGGCATTGTTTGGTAGTTTGGTTATCGCTGGGGCGAGACCGGTTACTTATTCGTGTTTAGAGTTTTCCTAGGATTTCATTCGTATTAGTTAAGTCTGCTTCGCAGTTTGGGAGTTTTCGATCTAAGAGTGGTTGATTAAAGGATTACTGTGGGATTGGGTTTCGCTGGGGCGATCCACTTTCATTTTAGCATCTCAATACTTGTCCCGCCTTGAGTCTAGTCTGCTATCCTTGACAGGAGGTTTATTAGATAAGAACAGGGTCTCCAATCGGATTACATAAGTCAGCTTTTATAACCAGAGTCTAGGGATTCTACCCAGGTTACCAGCCTTCTTCCTATCTGATTTCTCCAGTTCCTTAAGCTCGTATTAGTTGTCGAGTTAAGTTAAGTTTAATCTATTTAGTTTGATTAAGTTTATAATTAATAGTTAAAAACACCCCCCCATTTAAGTATCTGTTTATTTAGGCTAGTATTCGGTAGAGGTTATAATCTAGAGTTGCATTCGCGTCTTTGGGTTCGATACTCGGTCTTATCTGTTTACTGCTTTGCGACCGGTACACTTGCCATGCGTGTGTAGTTTTTAGGTGTCATTGGTGTAGCATGCACGTTAACGTAGTTCACATCCTTCCTTGCCACCCCATCCTGAGACAATGCCTTCTCTATGCATAAAGTCACCTTAGTACCTACTTACATTAGCAGATCGAGAAAAAGATGATCAATAACTTGACATGCAACCTCTAAAGATGTTAGGATTGACTGGGTGATAACTGATAATGGGTTATCAATATAACTTATTATATCTTCTATTACAAGTCCATCACATCCCTGTTTAAAATATCATACACGACTTATTAAATCTTCCAAGTTCCAACACTCAATAGAGAAAATGCAAGGACTTAATAGTCTCGCAATATTACTTATCAAGTTGGCATAAAGAAATTATATTATATTATATTATATTAATATATATATATATATAATAATAATAATTAACAAAAGCCGTAGCATCTTAGGAACAGTGCATGGCATTTTCGTTATTCATTTGTGTTATGCAACACTCATCCCCTTCCTCTCACCGCTTCTTAACATCCACCTCTGCCCATCACACCGCCTCTTGCCTATCTCCACCACCGCTACCGCTGTGAGAGAGAATCAAAGCTTCAAGGTTGATTGGCGCGCCAGAATTCTGGTCTTCATCAGGTAAGCATATAATTAAGGTTTGAACATATAAATGGGCTTTTAGTAGGTGCTTTAGGTTGTAATAATCTTTTTATTTCAGGCATAAAATCTCACAGGAGCCTATGGAAGAATTAGGCTAAAAGAAATAACTTGAACTAGATAGATACCTGTGTGCGCTTCGCCGTGCGTTTCCTGGCATTGACGGTTACCGTATTGTTTAGGTACAACATAGCATCGCAAAGCACAATTTTGACCACTTTCTTTGCTCTTTCGTTATAGCCCCCCGGCCTACCTATACTAATTTAAAAAAAATAATTATGTTTTTTTTTGTCATTGACATTGATTTAATATTTAAAAAACAAAAAACACTTGTTAAAATGAAAAAATAAACAAAGTAGAAACCATAAGTGTTTATTGTTTAACAAAGTTGTATAAAATAAAAATAAAGGCCTCCCCCAAGGTTCGACCTTGGAACCTTGAACAACCAAAGCTCACCACAAACCACTCCACCACCAACACAATTGTGCTTTGAAATGAAACCATAAGTGTTTATTGTTTAACAAAGTTGTAAAAATAAAAAATAAAGGCTTCCCCCAAGCTTCTGTAACACCCCGAGGTGTTACGGGTCTAGTAAACGGGTCGGGTCGTACCCGACCACCCGATTATCTAATAAATTATTTAAGTTCGAATCTCGCGACTAACCGTTTCAATCGATTATATAGATAATAATTATTGGATTTTTATTATCTCGGTTAAACGCTCCTTATCTTCTATTAAAACGTTGTCAAACGTTTCTTATTTTATTGTTATACTCGTTACCAAACACCCGAGTCTCAGTTATTATCCTCGTTGCCAAACACCCCTTATTATATTTATCTTTTATAAACTCTCTTCTCTCTCTCTCTTGTCTGCATATCAACGAACACACACACACTTGTGTGTGTTTCAGAGAGCAACCACACAGGTCACCGGACAGCCATGGCGGCTTTCGCCGCCTCCGCTGCTGCCTCCGGTCACCGCCGCCAGCTGCCGCCGCCCTGTTTCTTCTCCGGTAAGCACCACAATCCCTCCTCTTTTGCTTCTGCTAACAACCGATGAACACCACAACCCTTCGGTAACCACCAACTGAGTCACTTACATAAACAACCAGTAAACCATCCTTTCTGTTCTGACTTGTATTCGACTGAACCGTTCCTATGTTTCTGTTGGTCGGAGCCGGGTCAGTCACCAGCTTGGTGGCTGCCGTCTGTGACCCGGAGTCATCGGTAACCACCCTTTAAACCCAAACCACCCGATAACCTTCTGTTTATAATAGATCTTGATAAACCCGAGCCTTTGTTCTTGTCGTAAATCCTCCTCTGTTTCAGTTATTATAATCGGTTATTTTGTTGTTGTATTGCTCCTGTTATAGTAACCGGACAGTCACCAAATCCGGTGACTGTCATCGAGTTCCGATGATAACCCAGCTTCTTTGTTCTGTTTTGATGTCGTGGTTGTGACTGATTGGGTCTCGGGTTGGCTTCTGTATGAACCCGGTTAATTTCTATAGTCAAACCCAACCCTTCATGATGATGAATTCGATAGCCAAACCCATCCAGTATGCTCGGGAATTATAACCGGTTCTTGTTTGTGAACAGGAAGTAGGAACGGGTCAGACATGCTCGTGTATAGAGCTCCGATTATATTCCGGTTAATCTCCGATCTATGTTGATTATGATTCAGAAAGGTATAAATCTCTAACAGTTATTATATATATGTTGGTATTAGTTATTGATACCCGATTATAATACTGTTCTCATGATTATTGCGAGGTACCGTTAATCGAATCGGAGAGTTAAACCGATACCGAGTCGACTCGGTGACTCGGTCAACACCCGGAATAGAACCCGGTCCAATAGCTAGACGAGGATTATTAGAATTATACGAATATATATATATATATATATAATACGAATAACGTACGGACTTGATAATAATAATAAGAGAATAATAATCATATATAAAATATATACGTTTATATATATATGATTCGATATATAAAACGATATACTAGACTCGGGTTAATCATAATATTTTCTATTCTTTTATTAGCTACGAGTGCCAAGCTGTAATGGCCAGCTTATGAGGCCAAGCTGTAATGGCCAGCTAGATTTAGGATGTCCGTGTCGTGTCAATAATGAACCCCGAGTTTAGGACTATCTAATATATACCGAATTCTATATGTATAAATTGTATATATGATATATATCCTAAGTATTACAATCTAACAAGTCCCACGCGTAAAACGTATCGATATATATATGACATATAATTGTAATAAAAGAGACTATAGAAGATTATACGCAAATCTGTGAGTATCGTGAACTCCCCACTTTTACTGTTTTATTAAACGTTTTAGGGGAAATACATGTCATTTATTAGAAAACCTAGAAATGCTTTACATAATAGATTTTATAAATGAATTATAATAGAAAACGGGATAATAGAAACGACTAGGACAGTACTGACCGGTATATCGCCATTTCCTTTCTTGTCCGACTAGAGGACAAGAACCAGTCTTACCCGAGTAGAGGGTAGGAATAATTATATTTACCACAAGCAGAGTGGTACAATCGATAGGAATGACAACTAATAGAATATAATAGATTGACTTATAATCGGTATAATTTAATCGAATGGGTATAATAGAATATATTTTCCCCTCCAGAATTAGAATTGTAAAGCATGTTTTATATAAAAGAATTATAAATAAATGAACTGGCCATTCACTTTATAAAATACACGACCTCACCAACTTTATGTTGACAGAAACTATTTTTGGCATGTGTTCAGGTAACCCAACAGATAAGATGACGTGGATCCTGGAAGAGTCAAGACTGTCATTATCCTGAATTCCGCTGCGTAGCTCCGATAACCCGACCCGACGACCCGGCACCGACTGCCAGGGTCGTTACAGCTTCAACCTTGGGACCTCTCACAACCAAAGCTCACCACAAACCACTTCACCACCTACACACTTACGGTTTTATCTTTGAAACCATATGTATTTAATGTTTAATAAAGTTGTAAAAAAATAAAAATAAATAAAGGCCTCCCCCAAGGTTCGACCTTAGGACCTCTCACAACCAAAGCTCACCACAAGCCACTCCACCACCAACACACTTTATGCTTTATCTTTGAAACCATATTTATTTATTGCTTAATAAAGTTGTAAAAAAAAAAATATAGGCCACCACCCCTCTCAACCAATGAGAGGGGTGATGGCACTATTCACCCACTTTTCAATAATACATAATATATAATGCCATGTGTTTTGTGGGGATTTGTTAAATCATATCACTTGGGTATGCTATTGGGAAACAGAAAGCAACTTCAGACTTTCGATAAGGATCAAAAGTGTTAGAGAATTAAACTATGAAATCGAATACAAGAACTATCAATCGAATGCTTCGAGCTTTATTAATGATAAACGAAAACGATTACAAAAGAAATTGAAAGAAAAACGAATGAATTACAATGAATCAGTGAAACCCTGTTTATAAACCCTAAGCCCCAAAAGGTTTGTTAACTATCAGTTAACCTTTTAGCTTCACGTCACAAATAGCCCTTCAAAGTTTCATCCTTTTGCACTTTTTAGCGCGGTATTGTTTAAAGCAGAATAGAACTTTATAAAATGACAGAACTGGTCCCTGGACTTCATCATATCACCATATCAATGAGCTTTGACTTCTGTTGACCACCAATTTTGACTTTAAACATAACAATCTCCACCTTAAAGCCACAAATTGGCTTTAATTCAATCCCAAACACTTCAAACAGAAATCAAACTTCGGACCAGGCAAGGATTTTGTAAGCATATCAGCAGGATTATGCCTTGTATCTATCCAATTCACCATCACTTCTTTAGAGTTGACAATATCTCTAATAAAGTATAGTTTGACCTTTATATGCTTTGTTCTCTCATGAAAGACACTACTTTTAGACAATTGCACAACACTTGAATTGTCACAAAATACCAAAGCATCATCAACAACTATTCCCAAATCCTGCACAAAGCCTTTTAGCCAAATTGACTCTTTTACCCCTTCAGTTAAAGAAATGAACTCTGCCTCAGTTGAAGATAATGCAACCACATGTTGCAATTGGGCTTTCCAACTGACCACATTTCCCATAACTAAGAACACATAACCTGATATAGACCTGCCATTATCCAGATCTTTTGCATAATCAGCATCCACATATGCCTGGACTGTTTTACCCCTGCAACCATCAGATTTTTTAAACACCAACCCAAGATCCCGAGTCCCTTTCAAATACATCAGAATCCACTTAACTGCTCTCCAATGATTCTTCACTGGATCAGAAATAAACCTGCTCACCAGACTCACTGCATAAGCAAGATCTGGCCTAGTACACACCATGAGATACATCAAACTTCCAACTGTGTTAGCATAAGGAATCTTTTCCATAAACTTCCTTTCTTCATCTGTCTTGGGAGAATCATCTTTAGATAGTTTAAAATGAGGAGCTAGAGGAGTTTTCACTACTTTGCAATCTTTCAAACTAACATGAAAACCATTCTTTTCCAAAGTCCCAAGAGATAATAAACTTCTTTCAAGACTAGGAATGTACCTCACATCTTTGAGATCCACTTCCATGCCAATCATACAAGGACTGTCATCACCAAGTTTCACTGATCCCATCTTGATCATCTTCATGTCTTTAAAGAATTCTTTAACAAGAGTCATGTGGAAAGAACCCCCTGATTCCATGACCCACTTTATCTTAATACCATTAATGGTTACCACCAAAACATCACTGCTTTCTTTAGTAACCATCAATACATCTACACTATCATATCCATCTGACTGATCATCATAAGCAGAGTGACTATTATGCCCTTTATGGCTTCCATGATCATTCTTCTTCTTCTTCTTCTTTAAGTCTGGACAATCCTTTTTCAAATGTTTCTCTGAATTACACAAGAAACATCTTCTCTTGAACTTGCTTCTTAACTTAGACCTTGAATTCTTTTGACTGGAACTCCTTTGATCAGGCCTGCCTCTGACAAACAATCCATCTCCACCTTCCTCTTTTGAATCAGATCTCTTCTTCAATTCTCTAGAGTTAAGTGCAGACAACACTTCTTCCATGGACAGAGTTTCCTGCCATACATCAATGTTTCAACAAAGTGCTCATAACTTGATGGCAAATATGTCAAGAAAATAATGGCTTGTTCATCTTCCAAAGTAACTTCAATATTTTCAAGATCTAATATCAACTTATTAAATTCATTAGTATGATCTTCCAAACTCTTACCAGATGACATATGAAACGTATACAGCCCCTTTTTAAGATATAATCTATTGGCAAGAGACTTAGTCATATATAATGACTCCAATTTTGCTCACACACCTGCTGCAGAGGCTTCTTTTGACACCTCTCTCAATACTCTATCACCAAGACTCAATATTATTGCACTATGAGCCTTCTCTAGAATATCTTTCTTCTCCTTATCATTCAAACCAGCAGGCATGTTATTCTCTCCCAACAGAGCATCATTGATCCCTTGATGAACCAATAATGCCCTCATCTTAACTCTCCAGAGACTAAAATCGTTCTTCCCATCAAACTTCTCAATCTCGAACTTCGTCGACACCATTCTTGATATTTAATTGCGGATTACTACCTTCAATTTCATAGTATTGAGCAACGAGGCTCTGATACCAATTGTTAGATAATTAAACTATGAAATCGAATACAAGAACTATCAATCGAATGCTTCGAGCTTTATTAATGATAAACGAAAACGATTACAAAAGAAATTGAAAGAAAAACGAGTGAATTACAATGAATCAGTGAAACCTTATTTATAAACCCTAAGCCCCAAAAGGTTTGTTAACTATCAGTTAACCTTTTGACTTCACGTCACAAATAGCCCTTCAAAGTTTCATCCTTTTGCACTTTTAGCTCGGTATTATTTAAAGCAGATCGAATAGAACCTTATAAAATGACAGAACTGGTCCCTGGACTTCATCATATCACCATATCAATGAGCTTTGACTTCTGTTGACCACCAATTTTGACTTTAAACATAACAAAAAGGTAACAAACAACATCCTTCCTCCCACGTTTCATGGGATTCACATATGGGTTTGCCTTGGTGAATCACTATAATGAACTTGCCAAGCTTTTCCTCCAACAATTTTATTTTAATAAATCATCTTCTTTTATTTTAATACTTTATCCGCTTCGATGTTTGTTAGTTACTTTTCCTTCTTAGTTTCGCGTTGCATAACACACATGAATTGGTCGTCTTACACAAGTGCTTCTTGTCCTACACCAATTCGTGCACCTTACTGAGGTGTTTGTTGAGTTTAGTCTTTTTGCATCTTAAGGTATATACAAAACAAATTATTTTTTCTAATGTTTTTTTTTCCAAATAATATATGGTGTTACACATGATTGTTGAACAAAATCTGAAATTTTCTGATCATCAATGAATCAGGTCCTACTGTGTTAGTGGTTTCATAAAATTAAGGTGTTAATTACTCTTGTGGTTCCTTAAGATTGCATCATTTTATCTTAAGCAAACTATGTACCAACTAAAATCATGTGAAAGCATATATTTTAAGATATTATGATATCAGTGACAATTGTTTATTGTTATGCATATTGTTCATTTGTTTTGTATCTGAATATGGGTTCTGTGTGTTTAAATCAATATAGCTTTTGAAAAAAAAATACAAACGGGTCACATGGACTGCTTTTAGTCATGTCGTTAAATATACTTTTAAGACGATATAACAAATTAGTTGGGTTAGTTGGGTTGCCCAGACCATCTAAACTATTTAAAAATGGCTCTTTGAAGCCGAGTCTTTTTCAAAGACCACACATATACCTAAAATTAACTAATCTTTAAAGCTAATTACCAACCCAACAAACGCAACAAAACCTGATAGCCTTTCAACAACTCAACCCAATGGCCTACATGCAAATGCAACAATATATGCAAATGGTACAATCGTGGCAAACTCCCCAACCATTTTCTCCACAACCAACTCCCACTACACCAATCGGAACGTCTCAACCCCTAGACGTGGAGGAGGATACCGACGATAATGTAATAATTCCCGAAACTCAACCTATCGAAGCGTCTCAACCTACGCCACCCGCCGAACAAGCTAAAGGCAAACGCAAAGGAAAACAAAGAGATAAAGGACCGGGACGTGGTAAACCGGTAGATGGAGTAGCTAGGCAATGGTCCGATGTTGAAGAGGAGGTGTTAGCTAAAGCGTGGGTTGTTTCGTCAAAACGCGCGGACGTTGGTAAAAAAATTTTAAAATTCCGAATATATATATATATATATATATTGTTTAAGTATTTTAATTGAATTTTTTTAAATCAAAGGTACCTCCCAAAACCAAGAAGCGTTATGGAAAAAGATTATTGAAAACTTTCATAAGTTTATGCAAGCCAAGCCGTATCGACTACACGATGCTCTAAGCTCGAAGTGGAGAAAGATGAACACTGATTGTGGTAAATTTAACGGTATTTACAACCGCATTAAGTCGAACCCGCAAAGTGGTTGGAATGAGCAAAATATCTTCGAGGCTGCTTTGGGGGCGTATAAAAGTGAGGCGGGCAAAACTTTCTCAATGATACGGGCTTGGACGGTCTTGAAAGATGAACCAAAATGGCATACAGTCCGAAACGAGGTTGAACGGGCCAAACGAGGAAGAAAAAGTCAAAAGGGTGGACCGTCCGTTCCAATCAATTTTGATATCAACGACGAGCCCGAGTTCGACGAACCACATATCGTGGAAGAGGAACGCCCACCAGGTTTATAAATTTATAGTTTTTTTTATATAATTGTTTGCGCTTTCTTTCTAATATATATAATGTTTGAGTTTTTAATGTAGGTCGGGACAAAGCTCGAAAGGAAGCGGCGGCGGGGAAAAAAGTGGCATCGGGTAGCTCAAGTGGGAGCGGTACACGGCTTGACGCTTTAACTGCACAAATGGAAGCTTTCAACAAAGCTAATGAAGAAAAATTAAAAGTCAAGAAGGACAAGATTAGATTGATTGATGAATCGAAGACGGTGGAAGAGTGGCGAATTATGTCGGCCGACATCTCGAGTTATCCCGAAGAAAAACGCGGCGCGTTGAAGAAGATTCAAGGCAAATTGTTTGCCAAGTGGAATTAGTTTTTTAAAATTTTACGAAATGCTATGTTTTTTTTTTAATTTCGGTTTAATTTTTCTTTTATTTTAGTATGGTTTGTAATTTTTTTTATTAAATCTAGTATTTGTTTGAACATTTTTTTGTTAATTTGTTAATTTTATAATACTAATTTAAATTAATATTACAAAAATAATTAATACTAATTAATGCTAGAGACATGAAGTGGTATAGTCTCCATACCCCATTCAAATCTCAAAATGTTTGTGACAAAAGAAATCCTATGTGGCATCTAGGTGTCATTGGGACTAAACCAAGGTTTAGTCTTCACACCCACTAGCCTTAGTTTTTTTTTTGAACGGCAAATTTCTACTCCTTGTAGGACTTGAACCCATGACCCCCCTTAGATGTTCCTAGAAGGCTTCTACCATTGGGCCACCGACCCCAATGGCCACTAGCCTTAGTTATGAAGCTCATTTTTTTACCATTGCGTGCTTAAAAAGTTGATTTGTACTTGAAAAGGTGTTTAAAAAGTTAATGCGATGGAAAAGATTTTGAGGCAAAAAGCTCAAGGCATCTGTAGGGTAGGGTTCCGGTAAGAAAATAGTTTTGTGTAGGAAGTGTTTTCAACCGTTTGATCTAAAAACCAATGGTTTAGATTAAAAGTTTAGGTTACTTAAGATTATAATAATTATAATTTAATACATAAGGGTATGATTGTCCAACAAGTGTTTTAAAGGAGGGCATGAAAGTCATTTTATTTTAATTAATCTTAACTGTTCCTTAATTCACGTGTGGTTCTCTCTCTAACTAATCTTCTATTTGAATAGATGATAATTCTTTCTCTCTCTATTTAACTCTTCTTCTTCTTAATTCACGGTTTGCCTTCTCTCATACCATCTTCTTTACATCACAACCAGGTATCTATATATATATATAAAAGAAAGCCCTTTTGCTGACGTGTCGCTCAATGGTGCCTCCAACCTCCCCTCTATATTGCCACGTGGCATCCTTAATGAGTGTTTTTAGTGTTTTTTAATTATTTCGTTTTTTTAATTAAATAAAAAAAGAAAAAGATAAAACCCTAAGGTTGTTAAATCCTAACCTCACCCCATATTCTCTCAAACCCTAATCATTATTCTACAAAAACAACACACCTCACCTTACTTCTTTCAAACCCTAATCATGGCAGTAAAGAGACGAATGTTAGGTTTCAACAGTTTGCTTGAGTCACGCATGAAGTCTTTACCATTTAAATAGAAACATACTTCACATCCATTACTAAAAGGTGCCTAAATCGTGGTCTCATGGTATGCCTTCTATAATGGGACCATCAATTGGGAGAATCGTGGCATTCTATCGATGGTTTGCTTGGGCATCGCATAGCCTTAATTACTTTTGTCATATTTGCTTCCGTTTGCTTAATTTTTAATTTCTTATTATACTTCTTTTTTGTTTTTTGCTTTTAATCAATGTGTGTTTAGTGTGTTACACTGTGCATACAAGTGACAAATCATAAACTATTGTGGTTTATATGAACTTTAATCGGATGTTTACACAAGTATCGTATGTTTTAATTTGCAGATATTAGGTTATTAATAATGATGATATGATTCAGACAAAGGAAAGGTAAGTACCCTCACTTGGGATAAGTTTTACATTATGCACATAATCATAATGGTGTTAAAAATTTATTCTAATTGCTGGTATTGGTATGTATATATATTATGTTGGGTTTTATGGAAGATACTTGGTAAGAGTTCTTTGGATATACTATGATCTGAAAGTTGAAATATGTGATACTATGTTTGAAATGCGACTAAAACAGTGGTAAATGTATTTATTGAGGCCATGAGCTCCAAATGTACCCACCACTAAACCTCCACCTGGTATGGTTTTAAACTCTTGATCCTCTTTTTTACCAAATTTGTTCTATAGTTTATTGTTAGGCGCAGATCATGGCACCTTATGTAACCCTAGGCGCACTTCGTACAAAAAGCGCCCTAAAAGCGCAACCAAAAAGCGCGCGGAGTTGGGTTTAAGTGAATCAGGTTCATCAAGGTACAACTTAGTAGTTGACAATTTTATATGACAGATTATCTATCAATCATCTATAATGTCATTCGATTGATGTTCATGTGTTTTCAATTGCTTATCCCGTTGTTGTTGTTGTTATTATTATTATTATTGTTATTGTTTGAATCATTAATGGAGACTTAGTGCAGGGGAATAGGGATAAGGGAACATATAGAAGTAAGAACATGACTTTCAGTTCATTGTATATGATTAACAATTTATTGCACAAGCTAGGTATTTATTGAAATGAATTGAGCTTGAATCGCATGAAACACCTAGGTTAGAAGGAACGAACAGTTGTCCCCAAAAAAGTACAGAATTACCATCTAGAGAATAGAGAAGTTGGATATCATGAATTTTCCGAACTGAACCAGCTTTAGCGATATCATGCCAAACACCCTGTATCAATATTAGAGTTATACATTATATTAGGTTAATTGAATATTGATATTAGAGTTATGCATTTTTTAGCATTTATGATAGGTGTTAATATTAGAGTTATACATTCTTTTAGGTTATGTATCAATGTTAGTATTGTGAGACTTGGTACATAGTTGTGATAAGTTTTTTAATGATTACAACTTCCAACTTAAGTGATTGTTTAGTTGATTAGGTTTGGAATTATAGGAGTCATTAGAGATTGATGAGTTTTTAAATAGTTGCAGCTTACATAAGTGATTGTTTAGATGATTACTGATCAGGTTTTAGGTTAGGGAATATGAGTAATTACTAATTAAAATACTATGGACATGCAGTGATTTAGAGATTTTGTGGTAAGTTAACTTGAGCCATTTGCAATAGGTTATCACGTCATATTAGATTTTTCAACCCCGGGACCTCCCGGGGTAATGTGCTAGTGTTTTTTAAAGTAATTGTTTCTTGTTTCTTCTTCTAAAAAACAACATTCTTCTTCTAAAAATCAAAACCCACACAATGTTTTAATCACCTTTCGTATTCGACTGGTAATTTTTATTGTTCAGTGTTTTAATTTTTTTTCGACAAATCAGAAAGTAAAAGACTTTACCAACTCGACTTTCTTGTTTCTTCTTCTAAAAATCAAAACCCACACAGTGTTTTAATCGACTTTCGTGAGCCATCAAAACACAACCAGAGCAACATGCAAGGAGATCGGACACCACCACACCCCACATCAACGCTAACAGGTACGTTAGGCCGTGTTTAAAAAAAGGGTTTTAGTCGATTCTTTTGTGTTTTAGTCGATTGAATATGTAAAAAAATATATAAGAAAAGTCGATTCTGTTGGTTTTAGTTGTTTGTGTTACTTAAGAGTAAAATTATGGTGTTTTAGGGATACTTTTAAAAAAGCAGTGGTATTGAATGGTGTTTTAGTGTTTTGTGTTATTTAGGAGTAAAATTATGGTGTTTTAGGAGTACAAAAAAAAAGTGTTTTTGAATGGTGTTATTTAGGAGTAACATTGTGTTGGTATTTTGTGCTATTTAGGTGTATAATGAATGGTGTTATATGACTAATTACTTTTAAAGATAATAGTGTTTTAGGGGTGAATGTGTTATTGGGATACTTGCTAAACATTAAGTTTGATTTTAACAGTGGTATTGAATGGTGTTATTTAGGAGTAAAAATCTGTTTGTATTTTGTGTTATTTAGGTGTATACTGAATGGTGTTTTATGGCTAATTACTTTTACAGATAATAGTGTTTTATAAAGAATGTGTTTTTGGGATACTTGCTAAACATTATGTTAGATTTTAACAGTGTTTGACCTGTTATTTTTTTCGATTTTTGATTGAAAATGTTAACAGTTAGATGAAACACTATATGTTGTGTTTTTCGGGTTAATCTATTATTTTTTATTCTGTTTTTTAGATATGGAACTGAGGGATTTGGCGGCAGCTGAAGCTAAACAAAAACAAAATGAGAGAGGTTCTTCGGTACATGACAAAAGGCGCCGTAAATCAGCTAACATGAATATGGATGTTGGGATTCTGCCATGACTTGAAGAATCGAAGAACAAGTAGAATCGAAAAATTCAGATTGATTAGTTATTTTAGATTGCTGGTTATGAAAATGAAGAACCGAATACCTAGTAGAATCGAAAATATTCAGATTGATTATTTATTTTAGATTGATGGTTATGAAAAAGAGGAAGAATTACTTATTTTTGATTGATAATCTTTCATAAAAATTCAGAATGGAGATGCTAAATTAGTGGGATATGATAATTAATTAAATGGATAAAAAGTCTATAATGCCCTTAATCAATAGATTTATTAAGATTTGATCCAACGGTTGAAAACACTTCCTACACTTCCTACACAAATCTATTTTCCTACCGGATCCTCTACCGGCATCTGTATACTATCTTAACTCGAAAGGGAATTAGATTTTGGAAGCACGGGTTTTAGCAATGTTTTGAATATGTTACCTAAATGCATTTCTGTTTCGATCTTGTCTTCAACAACTAATTCATTTTATTTTCTCTGTTTTTGCAACAGGTAACAACACAAGGGACTGAGAATTAATCTAAATTTTCATTTCATTAACAGTCAGCACATGACCCCTTTTACTGTTGGAGCAAGATGAAGGGCTGTCAATGGTGGATTATCTTCCATTGATGAAGTTGAGTGTTGACAATGATTTATTTTTGTACCAATTTATGTTCAAACAACTTTAATCCTTAATGGGGTAACAACACATAACACAATCTATGTTCAGCAAAATTATCTAATCAAGTTAGAACACAACGAGATCAATGATCCAGTCTCTAGATCTGATAACTCTATAAAAACCCCAACACCTTCAATTCAGCTCGCAACTCACCCAAAAGCTAGATGTGCGAGCGCCGAGCGGCAGTCAGCGTGAACACGTAATCGGACGGAGATGGCGAGATCGGTGTGGGGGAGCCAGCGGCGGCGGTCGGACCTAGGAGAGTGGGACCGGTGGCCGGCTAACCCAGGAGGGTGGCGTCGCAAAGTGGAAGAGATGGAGTAGGGTTTTCAAAGGGGTGCAACATTTCTAATACCCACCCCTACACATCTACTTATAGTTTCACCTCTGATGATGTGGTTTGCTGCATTTAGTAGAAAAGAAAAGTTTGGACTCATCCATCCCTGAAGAACAATATGCAAATGAGCGCCGACGTCAGATGGTTTTATTTTTGTTAAATTTAGCTCACCAAATCAATGGGCAGCATCGCGAATGCCATATTATATTGGTAAGGATTCAACTTCCCTGAAGATTCTGAGACATCATTGAAAACTTAAAAACATTTATAAGTAACAGAAACACAAGTGAAAGAACGAACATACATACATACATCTTTACTCATCATACCACCCATAGCAGAGCCAATCAAGTGACTTTACCTTTTGGGAAGCTTTTCCAGCGAACAGATTCTGTAATATGGAAACAAGCACCACATGGAGAGAACCACAAGGCACTGGAGTACACTCAAGACCATGAAACTAGTTCTCCTTTTTTCTATTTTAATTACCTTCAACATATCTTTGGTTCAGTTGATACTTTCCTAGAATTTTCTAATGTTTCAATTGCTTTATCTAATAATGTAACTTGTTTATCATCAACACCAATCATAACTGGACTGTCTAAACTTATATCGCTGAACAAATTCAGAATCTTCAACCCAAAATATCAAGTATCTAATCTACCCCTTTACCAAATCCCAGTTCCTTGTAGAACAAAATAAAGTGTATTCAAACAAACCTGTCTGCCTCATGAATTATTGTCTAGTACAATTTCTTATATACAAATGATGATGTATGTTTTAAATGATCCAATAGACGCCCCGGAGTTGCAACACCTATGGTCAATGTATACAATTCTTATATACAAATGATGATGATGATGATGTATGCTTTGAGTCAACAATTCTTTTTGTTTGAGACGTGTGCTTCAGTGATGGCTGCATAATTCCGACAAAGGTTCATATATTTTGAATTTAATTCCACACGTTTGAGAGATATTCAAAACATTAACATCTTGAAATAAGTGGAATTAGACAGATAAAAATCTAGATGCTCCATATGAAGTTGGATGAAAGATGTAACTCGATTTGAATCAAAGGGTATAGCGATAAGAAATTGTTTGTGAATCAACATCCACAAACCATATCCTCCAATTTTGATAAGAAATTAATTTCTTACTTGGGTGTGTATATGAATATGGAATGTTTAACATATCCTCCAATATGTCGTTTCTTGAAGCTATATATATTCACAAGATGAACCTATGTTGAAAACAAATGATTAGAATTACAAACACTCAAATTCACACTTAAAAAAAATTCTCATATCAATCCATCACCTTCCCCTGACCCCTCAACACCCAAGTACATGTACCCCCACCCTTAAACTAACTACACATGGCATCCAGCACAATTATCAGCATATGGACTCCTGAGATGGATGGATGCACAACAATCAATCTGCATCTGCTAGTCGCACACAAAAACTAAATCAAATGAATGGGTGAAACAAATATTGAGTTGCCAAACATTTGATTTATTTATTTTGGTGAAACAAAGCACCCACCTGACCTCAGTCAGTCAGTCATAACTGAAGTTTTTTGTTGTCGATCTTGAATCAACGATTGGACTCTCTGCGCAACGTATATCCATTTTCTCAAGACAAAGGTAATGATGATTTAGAATGACATAAGATAAAGCAGCGGGGTTGGTTTACCTTAAGAGAATTCCCAACTTCCTCTAGCTTTTCTAGTATTGCCAATTCACCAACATTAGACATCTACCAACATTAAAAACAAACAAACAAACAAGTTAAAAGTTTAGAAACTTTTAAACAGAGGAGAAAAAGTGACAGACCGGTGCCTGGATATTTGTAGAGGAACCAACATCTTCCAGGGTAGAAGACAAGGCTTGACTTGTGATGCTTGAAAGGCGTGTCAAAACAGCCTGTGATCAGAATCAGATAGATATGGAATGAACATCAACACATACATACACACATGACATATGACATATATAATAAGAAACCTTTCGGAATGCTTGAGGATTAGTAATGGCTTCAATCTGAAGATCATCAGATGGAGGCCTTCTAACAGCAACATTCTGAATTCTAAGGGAGTAAAGGCCATGTCGAGACTGAAGATAGCCTTGTTCAATAACAACATCAGCAACAGAAGCCAGCAAAACATGTTTCTCTTTCTTAAAGACTCCAATCCCAAAATATGGCTTAGTAACCTGCGAATCACAAAATGGAGGAATGAATAAAGATAGATATATAGAAGACAAGTGCAGTGCAGTGCAGTTGAGGTGGTAAGAGTAATAATCACAAAATGAAGATATACTTTGTAGACAATGGCATGGGGGGTGATATAGAGACGCCTAGAGCGAATGATACGACGCAGAGTGTATCGGTGGAAAGGCAGATATAAGAGCATGAGGAATCCGAAACCCCAAGCGAAAAGCAATACAAAGGAATACAGAATCCACTGTGTCGTCTTGAGCTTTATGAAATCATCCTCAGCTTCTTGGAAGCTGGCAGAATATAACACCTCATCATCATCATCTTCGTCTTCACACAGCAACCCTTTCTCCATCTCACCCTCCATCATCTATCTATCTGTCTGTCTGTCTATCTATCTATCTATCTATCTATCTATCTATCTATCTATCTGACACTGCAATAATTAAATTAAATTAAATTAAATTAATTAAAACCCTAACTTCTTCTTTCTTTGCAATAAAATAAAATAAACTGGAATCAGCAGATGAATGGCCATCTCACCTGGGAGATTAATATTATCACGACCCTTCGTTTGTCTCCCTAGGATGGATGACTTTTGATCTCATCGTCCAATTTTGTGCAACCTTCGGGGTTATTACCATTTTACCTTCATCCAACTCATTTTACAATTTTTTTTTATCAATTAGTTCTTTTTTTTTTTTTACTATTAGTTTAGCTTATTCGGGTAACTAATTGGTTTTTTGTTCGGTCCGGCTAATAATCATTTTACTTAATCGAGAACATGTAGGTTTTTGATTGGATGAGGCCATGTGGGCCGATCTCGGGTTACCTAGTATATAAAATCTTTTGTTCATTGTTAGGCTAGCTGTTTCATTTGAGTGTTAGACTTGTGAGCGGTTATATTTGCAAAGTTCTTTATACTATATGATTTATTGATTAATATAATCTTGTGCAATTGAAGTATATAAGTTTTCTTTTTATGATTTGCAAAGTTCTTTATACAACATATTTTTGCCTCGAGTCCATTGTATTACTTGATATCTTGTACTTTCAGGACTTACAATAGGGTACATGAAAGAACCGATTAACGGATTTTTGGGTAAATGGGTGAAAGTTATGGGGTGGAAATGCAATTATATAAAAGGTTTGGTGCGTATAGTGTGTAATTAAGTAAGATGAGGGGGGTAATTGGAAGAAATCGAAAATTCTTTCTGTTATATTTGATGGTATAAAGTATAAACCCTAGAAGTTGAGTAGAGGAGGCAGCAGGTGGTTAGTAATGGCGGAGAAGAAAGAAATAGAAATATTCGCTTCTTGTGATTTTGCTAGTCTTGGACTTCACCCTGCCTTATGCGACCAATTAAGAGGTATGTAAATTTGTAACCCTAACTAATAATTAATACCCAAATGAAGTTATGAATTTGTTTTGTTTTGTTTTGTTGTTGGCAGACAGAATGGGATTTGAAGGTCCAACATTAGTCCAAGCTCAAGCTATTCCCCTCATCCTCTCCGGAAGACACGTGTAAAACTATTCCCTTCCCTTCCACTTTAATTGCTTGCTTTTTTCCTTTCCTTTCCTTTCCATCTTTCTCTTATCACTGTCTGTTCTCTGAATCATACATACATAGGCTTGTTAACGCCGCTACCGGCACCGGTAAAACAGTAACGTACTTAGCACCGGTCATTCATCAGTTGCAAAACTACCCTCGTAGGATTCAGCGCTCTCATGGAACTTTTGGTTGCTATCTCTACTTTCTTTTCATTTCATTTCCATTACTCTTTCTTTATCAATACAATACAATACAAACCTATATCTTTTTGTGTTTACTAACTTGATGATAGCTCTTGTTATTGTACCAACACATGAGCTATGCATGCAGGTTTATGAAAATTTGCAGAAATTATTGCACCGTTTTCATTGGATTGTTCCTGGTTATATTATGGGTGGAGAAAACAGGTCAAAGGAGAAAGCTAGGTTGCGTAAAGGTATTCACTCTCTATCCCCAACTTAGGCTTTAAAGTCTTTCTCTTTGCAACTCATTTGGCCATTTATCTTTAGGAATATCTATTCTTATTGCAACTCCGGGACGTCTATTGGATCATTTAAAGCACACATCATCATTTGTATATAACAATTTGCGTTGGATAATATTTGATGAGGCAGACAGGTTTGTTTTGCAATCCAAAACAGACAACGCCTTCCTTATATAATGGAATATGGATGTTTCATCCTTTTTTCATATAATTTATTTTTTTCTGCAACAGGATACTGGAACTGGGATTCGGTAAAGAGATAGAAGAGATACTTGATATTTTGGGTTCACGGACGCAAATGTCTGAAAGCAAAGATGCTGAATTTGTGAGACAAAATTTGCTCTTGTCTGCCACCTTAAACGAGAAAGTCAATCATCTTGCAAATATTAGTTTGGATAATCCAGTTATGATTGGTCTTGATGATACAAAGATACAACCTTCCAATAAGCAACTTACATTATTAGATAAATCAATTGAAACATTACAAAATTCTGGGAAAGTATCGATGCCCTCAAATGCAGAATATAAGCTTCCAGCTCAACTGAACCAAAGATATGTTAAAGGTAATTAAATATAAAATGGAGAACTAGTTTCATGGTCTTATGTGATATTGTTTTTATATCTTTTCTTATGCCTCATACTGAACTCCAGTGCCTTGTGGATCTCGCCTTGTGGTGCTTCTTTCCGTTCTAAAGAATCTGTTCACTAGAGAAGCATCCCAAAAGGTAAATTCATAAATAATTTTATTTTATTCCCTTTATAAAATATCCATGGTTTATAAAAAGGGAAAGGCGCGCGCCTCAAGGCGATTCTATAAGAAAACGAATCTGAGGCGGCGCCTCTGGGTGTTATTTTGCTTGTGCGCCTCATAGAGCTAAGGCGGCAACAAAAACTGCGCCTCAGGGGTTTTCTTTTATGTTTATTTTTTATTTTTTGAACTTTTTATGTCGATTTCAAGCATTCCATGACTTTTTAATGCGTGTTTTTAATGTTTTGATGGATCTGATGATGAAATTAGTTAGCATATCATTTTTTATAAGATATATAATATTTATATTTATTTTTTAATTCCGCCTCAGGCTTACGCCTCGGTTCGCCTCGAGGCGTACACCCTGTGAGGCAAAGGGAAAACCCCTCGAGGCACGATTCCGTACTTTTAAACCTTGAAAATATCAAGCCTTTTACTCAATATCTTTAACAAGACTCAGGAAAGTCATGTTTATGCATGTGGTCTATTTGTTTGTGTTTTTTGATACATTTTTTTGGTTTTTCAATTACATACCTTTTCTTGTAGTGTTTATAGAAAAGGCTAATGTCTTTTCAATCCACTATACCATTGTTATTACTGTAAAAGAAATTCTTTTGTTCACATTATTCCGGTAACTGTGGTGGACCTTCTAAGATTGTGAATTGCTCTTTCCATTCTCTTTTAGAAGCTTGTCATACGATCAAAAGTTAGAATTGGTATGTATGCATGAATTGCTCAGGCCTCAGGATCCAAATCAAATTCTATGCAAATAAGCAGTGATTAGAGTTCTGATATCTGCAAATTTGACATTCAAATGTAGACTTTTGTTATTATCTTCTTTGGCCAAATGACTATGATGTTTGGGCTTGGAGGGTGATAAGTTGATTTACAGGAATAGGCTGTCTGTTTTGGTTTCAGATTGTGGTATTCTTCTCAACATGTGATGCTGTAGATTTTCATCATGCACTCATAAGTCAATTCCATGGATTATCAAAATTGCAATCAGACATAGAAACGAGGGAACTCTTTGTGAAATGTAACATTTTGAGGTTACATGGAAACATGAAGCACGAGGATCGTGTAAAAACTTTCAATGCTTTTAAAACTGAAAAATCAGCTCTTTTATTGTCAACTGATGTTTCTGCTAGAGGCTTAGATTTTCCAAAAGTTAGGTGCATTATACAGTATGATTCTCCTGGGGAAGCAACCGAATATGTTCACAGGTACAGTATGCGTGTTCAGTTAAATGCATTACAGACTATTATCTCATTAATATATTTCTAAAGTGAGAGACACTGGTTGTGGGGATTTGCAGGGTTGGACGAACTGCTCGTTTGGGTGAAAAGGGGGAGTCTTTATTATTTCTGCAACCCATTGAAGCTGATTATCTAGAAGAACTGAAGAAACATGGTGTAATGTTAACAGAATACCCACTGATGAAACTTTTAGATGGTTTCCCATTAAAACAGCAACGTATGAAAAAGTTTGTCTCGATAGAAATGCATCCGTGGGTGCTTGATCTCCAGAAGTCCCTAGAATCTTTCATTTCGAGCGAGGTATGCAGGTTTTACTTATATATGTATATGAATTATTATTATTATAATATAGTGGTTGTGAGTTAAAAACGCAAGGAATGTATGTATTTGAATAGGGGAAAATAAAGAAGGTAGCACAGAAGGCCTTCTGCTCGTGGGTGAGGGCATACAGTGCACATCGTGGGGAGCTGAAGAGTATATTCATGGTGAAAAAGCTTCACTTGGGACACGTGGCTAAAAGCTTTGCACTGAAGGAGCAGCCATCGCTGGTGGGGAGATCGGTGCAGAAGAAGCATACAGAAAAGAGGAAAAGAACACACAAAGTGAAGGAGGGTTTGAAAAAGAAGAGAAAGATGGTAAATTACGAGGAGGTATGCCGTTTCTTTTGTTTTTATTTTTCTATATTTAAAAAAGAAAAAGAAAAAGAAGAAAAGATATTAAAAAAGGTTGGGTTGTGACAGGGAGATTGAGTTGGCAAATGAATGCTGAAAATTGCAAGCAGTTGGATGGATGGAGAATGGTTAGACAACAAGCAAGGAGAGTATTACATGAGTGAAACGTATTATTATTTAATTTAATTTAATTTTATTGTAGCAACTATATGTCACCGTCCTTTCTTGGCTGGCTGCTCTCTCTCCTGTGTGCGTGAATGATTTAGATTTGATGATGGTCCTTGTGTTGTGCTTTCACCTTAAATCATAATCATCTGCTTTGTAATTTCCATGCAAAAATCACCAACCGACGGCTAACATTGCTATCGGGAGTTTGTCGAGTCGGCCTGGTGTTCAAGGAGAAAGAAGCAATGTGTCAAGAGCTACACATGAGTGATACACATAATTGTCTCATTGCGGATTAACTTGACCATATTTGGATCCATCATCGTGCACCAGAGTGTACACGTAGTCAAAACCATTCAACATTTGGATGCTAATACCAGTTATCTTAATGTAATTTAGAATTAAAATTTGCATTACTATTAAAAAAAAAAAAGCAGTAAAAGATGAGATGTGTGTTTGATTCCGGCAGAATGTCACCTTTTGGGTAGCGTTTGGTACAATGGAATGAAAGAGGGAATGGTATGAACCATTACGCGGTAATGAAAAATAGTGTGTTTGGTTGGTTAAAGGAATGGAATCACTTATTCCACAAGGCATTCAATTCCTTCAAAACCGTTCCATTCACCCCTCATGTTTTTTTTTTCATTCCATCCCTCATTCACCCTTTACTAACAATACCATAACCCACCAACCACGACCCACCACCATCGTCACCACCCACCACCGCCGTCACCACCCACCACCGTCTCCAACCACCGCTGTCGCCACCACCCACTACCTTCACCCACCCACTGCCGCCATCCAACACCACCCAACGCCGACCACCACCGTCGCCCACCACCCACCATCGTCGCTCACTCACGCCGTCACCACCCATCACTATTGTCGCCGCCACCGACCACCACCACCCACTACCTTCACCCACCTACCCACCACCGCCGCCACACACCATCACCGCCATCCATCTCCACCTTTCGCCATCTTCGCCACCACCCACCACCGCCATCGCCATCCACCACCACGCTACCGCCACATCCAACAACATAAAATAATGTTTTGTTTCATTCCCACATGGCAACCAAACAAGACATAAAATGGTAATGATCCATTCCATTAGCTCGTCCATTCCATTCCATTATGCCATACCAAACAGACCCTTGGTTTTGTTGTTTCCTCATTCCTTTCCTCCCCATGCATCTTGCTTTATGAAACCTCAACCTCCGATTTATTAATAATAATACTAATAATAATAAGAGTAAAGATCAAATACATATAGTTTTTTTGTAAGAACTGTGAGAATCAAAGGGGGTAAAAAAATTTATTTTTTTTTTTAGAATTTTTTTTCCCATGTGCTTAAACATTCTTTCTAGATGAATAATACAAAAAAAAAATTAAAAAAAAAATTTTTTTTAGTGTAATTACGTCAATTAACGTAAATACATTAGTTTACACTAGAGTAATTATGTAATTACTCTACACGTAATTACTCTACACCAAATTTTTTTTTTTTTTTTTTTTTTAGTTTTCAATACTATAATACATGTTTAACAATATGGGGAAAAAAAATTTTGAAAAAAAAAATTAAAAAAAAATACCCTCCTTTGATTCTCACAGTTCTTACCAAAAAAACTATTTGTACCGGATCTTTCCTCGTAATAATAAACCCACTATATCTTACTACTTGTACTTGAGGCTGATTCCGATTCATTCTAGCTAGCAAGCTGTAGGGAAATAAATATGTAGTTTCAATGGATAATCATTATCTGAAGGTTACCCCTAGCTAGCGACACCAGCACCCATGGTGGATTCTCTGTCCCCCGGCCACGTCGTGCTGCTGAAAACATATTCCCACACACCTCAATCTGGTATGCCCAATGCTTCCATACATATAATATGTAACTGTGTGTGTGTCTAGCTATAGATTTGCATGATCAGTCTTTGACTTTCAGACATATTTAATTATCCCGGCCGGTTTCTCAAACTAAAGTTACCTTGTTTTCATCTCATACCAACACATACACATACTTGTGTGTTTCTTAACTAGTACAAGGCTTTTTGCTGGCGATAATTCTTTCCTTTTCCTTCCTAAGGTATCAGTAAATTAAAAAGTTTATTATTAATTGTACGTTTTTTCACTACGTTTCTTAAGTTGTCACCTGATCTGATCAGCTCATGATTTGTGGACATGAGAAATCACAGCCTGTGTTGTCAAAAAGTGCAGGTGGGATGGGATGAATCAGCAGCGGCTGGTGAGCGTCCTAGTCGGGTTTCAATATGGGAAATTGAGCCTGTGTTGTTGTAACTCCATTTTACATGTGCCCACCTCCATTTTTCAGACAAAAATTGCATCAGCAATCTCTATCTCTCTATAATATGCACACACACATACATTTACCAAGTTATGTTAACAGTGCTTTTTTATTGGTCCGCATGGCTTACAATTATTGAATACCAATAAAATATATGGATGATACTTTATTTTGACCGCCTACCATCCGTGTTTCGTTTCCACAATTCCACCCTCTCAATTTCTTTTTCATACATATGTTAGGCCACTTTGTGTGGACGTCAGGTAGTGGTCTCGGGTTGAAGAAGCCGATTGTGGTGTGTGTGTGGGTAGGTGAGAGAGATAGAGAGGGAGTAAAGGGTAGTGTGTGTATGTTAGCTATGATTCAGAGAATAAGAGAACAAAGAGGAAAATTCACATCAACATAGCTGATTATCTCATTAACGGTTCAAACTACATATAGGCGCCAAACCAACTAACTCTAACAGACTTTCAAACTAACAGCTATTGACACTTCTGACCCTTATACTTTCTATTATTACAAAACAGACCCAAAATACATTTTATTAGTAACATAACTCCCCTGCTGAATAACATTCTTGACCTCAAGAATTAAAATCTGGAAATCTCAACTAAAAGTCTTCAGCAAATTCCCAGGAAGCTTCACTGATTGGCAGATCTTTCCAGTGAACCAAAACTTGTTTAACCATCTTGTTACCTCTTCTAACCACCCTTTGATCCACTATTGCTCTAGGCTGCAACAAAAATTTTCTTCCAACAAGCAAAGGCAGAACAGGTTGATTGTTACCATGAGCTTTCTTCAGAAGAGATACATGGAACACATTATGTATCTGAGCCTCTTCTGGAAGATCTAACCTGTAAGCTACACTGCCAATCCTGGCCAAGACTAGAAATGGCCCAAAGTACTTAGGCCCAATCTTAGAATGTTTCTGTCTTCTCATTGAGGTCTGCACAAAAGGTCGAAGCTTGAGATAAACCCAATCTCCTACTGCAAAAGATCTTTCACTTCTATTTTTATCTGCCTGTTGCTTCATCCTATTTCTGCTCATCTGTAGTGATTCTTTCAACTGAACAATCACCATCTCTCTATCTCTATGAAGTTCTTCCACAACCATAATGTTGGTATCATTAGGAATATAAGGAATGTGGAGAGGTGGAGGGAATCCATACAAGGCCTCAAATGGTGTAGTCTGTATGGCAGAGTGAAAAGTGGTATTATACCACCATTCAGCCAAACTTAACCATTTCATCCATTGATTGGGGCTGTGCATACACATACATCTCAGGTAAGATTCCAGGCATCTATTCAAAACCTCTGTCTGCCCATCACTTTGTGGATGATAAGCAGTGGAAAAAGACAATTCTACCCCTTGCAGTTTCATAAAATCCTTCCAAAACTGACTCATGAACAATGGGTCTCTATCAGATACTATGGTTGAGGGACAACCATGTAACTTAAAGACAGTATCAAGGAACACTTGAGCCACTTGTGGGGCAGAATATGGATGTGCTAGTGGAATGAAGTGTGCATACTTACTGAGTCTATCAACAACAACTAGGATAGTGTCTTTACCTTGTGACTTTGGCAATCCAGAAATGAAGTCTAAAGAGACATCTATGAACACATGAGTAGGAATAGGTAAAGGTTGTAGGAGTCCAGGGCTGGCTATAGGTTGATACTTGGCTTGTTGACATTCATGGCATTCTTGAACAAAAGAAAACACATCCTTAGAACTGCCCTTCCAATAAAACAGACTTTGTAATCTTTTCAATGAAGGAACATATCCTGAGTGATCCCCCACTGATGAAGAGTGTACCAACTTTAAGATATCCTTCCTCAGTTCTTGATCTTCTCCTACCCAAAGTTTACCTTTTTTCTTGAGTAACTGCCCATCCCAAGTGACATGCTGAATAACTTGGCCTTGTTGTAACTGTTGAATAATGGTCTGCAATTTACTATCTTGCCCCCAAGAAGCCTTGATTCTTTGCAACAATAAGGGCTCTACACTGCTTAACCCTATTTCAAATAGAGCTAAACCTGTGACCCTTGACAACCCATCAGCAGCCTCATTGTCAATGCCCTTCTTGTATACTATCTCATAGTCATAACCAAGCAACTTAGCTAACCAGGTCTGCTGTAATGGTGTAACAATCTTCTGTGTCAACAAATACCTCAAACTTTTGTGATCAGTTTTGATCACAAACTTTTTAATAATGAGGTAATGATGCCACTGTTTGACAGCTAACAGGATGGCTAGTAATTCTTTCTCATAAACTGACAATGCTTGTTGTCTTATGGAGAGAGCCTTACTAATAAAAGCAACAGGATGTCCATCTTGCATGAGGACTGCTCCTAAGCCTTTAGAAGAGGCATCAGTCTCTACCACAAACAACTTGTTCATATCAGGTAATGATAGAACAGGAGCAGTGATCAGGGCATTTTTAAGCTGTTCAAAGGCTGTTTGAGCTTCATCATCCCAAATAAATGAATCCTTCTTTAAGAGTTCAGTCAGTGGTCTTGCTAAGACTCCATAACCCTTTATAAACCTTCTATAATAACCAGACAACCCTAAGAAACCTCTTAATTGCTTCACAGTTGCTGGTGTAGGCCATTCCTTAACTGCTGAGACTTTAGCACGATCAGTTTGAACCCCTGCTGCTGATATGACATGGCCCAAATATTCCACTGATTTACCCCCAAATGAACATTTAGATCTCTTGGCAAACAATGTATTCTCTCTCAACAAGATCAATACTTGTTCCAAGTCATGAAGGTGTTGTGACATGTTTGGACTGTACACCAAAATGTCATAAAAAAACACCAATGTAGTCTTTCTCATCAAAGGCTGGAATGTCTCATTCATCAATGCCTGAAAGGTTGCTGGAGCATTAGTGAGGCCAAAGGGCATCACTAGGAACTCAAACAAACCTTGATGAGTCCTAAAGGCAGTTTTATGAATATCCCTATCATCCATTCTCACTTGATGATATCCAACCCTTAAATCAAGCTTAGAAAACACTGTGGCTCCCCCTAATTCATCTAACAGTTCTTCAATTAATGGGATTGGGAACCTATTCTTTATTGTTGCTTCATTCAATTGCCTATAGTCTACACAAAATCTCCAACTACCATCTTTCTTCTTCACTAAGACTACAGGTGAAGCAAAATCACTCTTACTATTCCTCACCACACCTGAATCAACTAATTCTTTAGTCATCTTTTCTAACACATCTTTCTGAGCACTTGGGTACCTATAAGCCCTTTGATTGATGGTAACTTTTTCATCCTTTAACACGATCCTATGGTCACAGTTTCTTTTTGGTGGTAAGGAAGTTGGAACAGCAAACACACTTTCATATTTTTCCAACAGTAATTCTAGTTCTTTATTTAAAGACTCACCATTGATCATTGGTTCATGTTGAAACCCCTGCTCAGTAGCAGTGTTTAAACTGAACAATTGGACAGATCCAATGGCTTTCTCATTGTTCAGAATATCATACATCTTCTCAGCTTAACATAAAGAAACTTCATTATTCTCAATACCTTTTAATTCCACCCATTGCCCCTCTACTTTAAACTTCACAGTTAGAGCCTTAAAATTCCATACAATATCATTCAATGTTTGCAGCCATTGAACTCCAAGAACCATATCATAATTGCTCAAAGGAATAAGAATAACATCAGCCATAAACCACTTACCTTGCATGTTCCACTTGAAATTAGGACACATTTTGGTGCAAGATAACTTGTTACCATCAGCCACTGTCACTTTAACCTCAGGAATATTCTTGACTGGGCAATTCATCTTGACAGCTAATTGCTCATCCAAGAAATTGTGAGTGGAACCTGAGTTAGTCAGAATGTGCAAAGTCTTTGTTCCAATGGAGCCTCTAACTCTCATTGTAGACACATAAGGGACCCCAGTCATTGCATTCAATGAAATGGTAGGTTCTTGGTCCTGAACATTCAACATTTCAGACATATCAACCATTTCATCCTGTTCTTGAGTTTCATCTAAGGCTACCAACTCAATAGAGAACAATTGCTTGTTCTTACAAACATCGCCCTGTGAATATCTTTCAGTACAACCAAAACATTCCCCTTTTGCCTTCTTTTCCTCTATTTCTTTTTATGTAAGAGTCCACCTCCTGGAACTAACTGGTTTAGGAGTGGGTAACAAGGAGAGTTTATTAGTGTTTGCCCCTGTAACAGGCTTATTACTATTATTATTATGATTATTATTATATGAACTCCTTGTACTTTTGTATTGAAAGGGTTGAATAGCCTGTAAAGCTTCATCCTGCATTCTTGCAAGAAGATATGCCTCAGGCAGATTCATGGGCCTTAACATTCTCACTTGATACCCTATTTCAGGTTTCAAAGCCCTTAAGTACAAACTTACTGCATACTCATCACATATGGTTACTCTTGTGAGAGCCAAGTCAAATTCTCTATTCAACTCTTCTAATGACCCATTTTGTCTAATGGATGCTAACTGACCCATAGCATCTTGATTCAATAATAGACCAAATCTTGAAATGATGGCATTCTTATAATCTTGCCAAGTCATACCATCAATACTTCCACCTCTAGATTTCACCAATGACTGATGCCATAAAAGGGCTATATCTTCCAAATGAACAATAGCCAATCTCACTTTTATGTTATCAGGGGTCTCATCAATCACAAAAAAATGTTCAGCTCTACATATCCAACCCTCAACATTGTCACCATTAAATTTGGGAAAATCTATTTTAGTCAATCTATTGCTGTGTGAATTACGGTTCATCAAGGCATTGAGTGGATTCCCTGTAACCGTATTATTATTATTATTATCATTATACAAATTGTAGGTGTTATGATTCATACCATGAAAATGGTTATGATTCATATTATTACTATTATCATTATGGTTATTATTATTATTAGATTGACTGTTATTCAAAGACTGTTCTTGAATAGTCTTCAAGATTTCATTCATTTGAGCTTCTAATTGATTTTTAATTGCAGAAATATTCTCAGTTGTCTTCTGTAAGTTCTCAGCATTTTTCATTGCAAAAGTCTTTAATCCCTCAATTTCTGACAAGTTCTGACCAGCTGTTGCCTCTAATCGATTAAGTGTCTTATCATGTTCTTGGATTTTCTGTTCGAACGACTGATTACGAGTGTTTGTCATGATTGGAATGAAAAGAACAAAGAAAAGAATGGATTATGAAGAATCAACAAATCACAAATTGATTCGCTGATGGAATTGATCAGTCACAAATTGACTAATCAATGGAATGATTTGATTACGAGTGAATCAAATCTGGCTACAAAAGAAAAACAGAGCAGATGAAACGAATTAAGAATAGAAGAAAGAAAAGAAAACGATGATCGGAGTTGCAGGTATGGTGGTTACGACGGCGGTTATGGTGGTTAGTGATAGGTGTAGGTGATCGGAGGCCGAGAATCGGTGGCTCTGATACCAATTGTTAGCTATGATTTAGAGAATAAGAGAACAGAGAGGAAAATTCACATCAACATAGCTGATTATCTCATTAACGGTTCAAACTACATATAGGCGCCAAACCAACAAACTCTAACAGACTTTCAAACTAACAGCTATTGACACTTCTGACCATTATACTTTCTATTATTACAAAGCAGACCCAAAATACATTTTATTAGTAACAGTGTAAAATGGTGGGACCCATGATTTAGGGTAGTGTTGTCGGTTATTAAGGTGTTTTTGGAGTAGTTTAGGGTAATAGTGAGTTGGCAATGCGTGATTGGTGGAACCTAGGATAATGTTAGGGCTGCACTCCCCCTTTCTTACTAGTGGCGGTCTAAAAATGGGTAGTGGTACCGAAACAACTGGTACGAGTATCTATATATAAAAGTATAATATAGTATGAGCTTCATCTAATCTTGGAATGGATAGACATGAATTTGAATGTTAAGTGTTTGTTGTACATTTGGCAGACATGGATACAGAGCTAGAGAATGTTTGTTGTTCCACACATCATCTAACATACAACCCGCATGCAGCTGCCATTGTTTCTTCAAATTCTCTAAGCTTTCAAGATATATACTTCCAACCTATTAAACTATCAATCCCCTCATGGCGCTATCATACTACAACAAACCAAACCATATATAGGAACCAACAACTCTCTCCAACACCAGCAGCAGCAGCAATTGTATCAACAACACCAAATTAGTGGTTTAGCCCACAGCATCGACCAAATGGAACAATCCCCATAACACATGCTTCAACAGCAACAACAAACACTGCACATCCTGCAATAATTGCAGCAGGTACTTGAGCAACTCAAACAACAACTTAATTAGCTTTTCCACATCAAACCAACAACGTACAGAGTCAACAATGCATGCAAACCGCTTAGAGTTCATCCTCCTGGTGAACATAAGTGTATGTATATCTATATATATATATAGATATATTTATGGAAAAGGGTGATGTTATTCACACAACCTCAAAAAAACCCTAAACAACCTCTAGACGGGTCGTCGAGGCCTAGATGGGCCGTTAAGCAAAATTAGGGTTTCAAGACTACCCGTCCAGGCCACGACGGGCCGTTTGTTTGCAGAAAAGACAAAAAAGACGGGCCGTCCAGGCCCAGACGGCCCGTATAAGTACGATGTAATGGGTGATCAGTCTGAACTCCTGCAAAAGCAGGCAGTTCAGACTGAAAAGTCTGAAAAAGGTGCTTTAGGACGGGCCGTCTGGGCCTGGACGGCCCGTAGAGACGTGTTAGGTTAGGGCATTTACTCCCTCGACGGCCCATCTAGGCCTCGACGGCCCGTTGAGATTTCCTGATTTAACCAACAAACGACCAGCTTCTTCCCCATTTCAACAAAACCTTAAAACATCACCACCACCAAAACCCTCGACCCATTTCGACTTCCCGGTCTCACGATGACATATTTAACAAGCTTTTCAACCGTTGACCTGTCTGAGAACGAGTCTTACGTCTCTGAAAGCGTAGGGTATGAACCCGGGGTTCAAGTTGGTGAAGAGGAGGTTAAATCCGGGGTTCGTGGTAATGACGGGAACATGCTGCCCGATCTCAACGAGGAATATGTAGAGGAACAGGAGTCATTTTTCGTGCCACCAAGCTACCCGCAGTACACGTACGGGAGTTACCATTCGCGCGGGAATCGTGCTAATGACTTAGAGGAAGATTATAACGGTTCTAACCCGAATGATGACAACCAGGAAGACGTTTATGAAGATGTTAACATAAAAGTTGAACCTAACCCGGATGTTTCGTATGAAACCGAGCAGGTGCGTTTATTTATTTACACTAGTATATCTTTACACGTTTTAGGGTTTGCTGGATTGAACTAGTATATATTTACAGTAGTATATAATTTAGAGTAGTATGAATTTAGACTAGACTCTTGTATAAATTTTCAGGTATTCGGGTCTGTTGAAGAGATGAAACAATGGGCTTACGATAGAGCCCTTGCTAGCGGTTACGTCCTAGTGACAGGACGTTCTGTTTCAAAAGGCAGTGGAAATAATGCAAGAAAAATTAGGATAGACCTGAGATGCGACCGTTATGGCGAATACCATACTACAGCCACAGTAAGGTCTACGGGTAGCAAAAAGCTTAACTGTCCGTTTATGTTAATAGGGAGGCTACGCAAAGAGGGTTGGAAGTTGGAGGTTAAACACGCGAATCATAACCACGACCCTTTTATACATGCTGAGGGTCACGCTTTTGCTAGGCGGCTGACACCACAAGAAGAAAAAATGGTGGAAACGCTTTATTTTCAAGGCCTGGAACCGGCGAACATACATTTGGCCATCAGAGCACAAAACCCGGATAATGTATGTATTCTACGAGACATACACAATACAGTGAGCAAGATTAAACGTAGAATTTACGGCGATAAAACCCCAATGCAGGTATTATTATTAATTACTATTATTGTCATAGACTATTACTAATTTATGTTGTTGTTAAATATTAAATATTGTTATTATTATTGTTATGCAGATACTCGAGAGTATCCTGGTTGAAAAGAAATTTACCTACTTCACCAACCAGAATCCAGAGACAGATGCTGTTGAGAATGTTTTCTTTTCACACCGGGTCTCCTACAATCTCTGGCGTGCCTTTCCACATGTGATGCTGATCCACGCCACCTACAAAACGAACGAGTACAGAATCCCGTTTGTTCAAATTGTGGGTATGACGTCGACAAACCAGTCGTTTTGTATCGCCCATGCATTTATCGTTAAAGAGAAAACGAGGAACTACATATGGGTGCTTGAGAGGCTCAAAGATTTGCTAGAGAAGAGTATGGAGCCACGTGTAATTGTTACAGATAGAGATCTGGCTCTGATGAGTGCATGTGCTACAGTTTTCCCGGATGCTACGAAATTGCTTTGCAGGTGTCATATTCAACAAAATAATAATAATAATATTATTATTATTATTATTATTATTATTATTATTATTATTATTATTATTATTAATATTATTGTTGTTGTTTTGCAGGTATCATATTCAACGAAATATTGCAAAATATCATAAAGCAGGATTTCCAAAAGAAGAATGGGAAATATTTTTGCAGTATTTTGGTCGACTGTGTAAATCGCCTGACGAAGAGGCTTACAGATTGAATCTTGAAGCGCTCTACACACGACTTTGGGAGCAGGATCGAACGGGTATATATTTTATTCTTTATTTTGCTTTACAAGCGTACATATTTTCTGTATTGACATCACTATTCTGTTTTTTACAGGGGTTTACGAGTACATGGAGTCAGTTTGGCTCCGAGATTATAAAGAAATGTTTGTGGAAGCATGGGCAGATAAAAACCTTACGTTCGGTCAGACTACGACCAACAGGGTCGAGAGTCAGCATGCTCTGATTAAGAGGTACATAAAAGGCCCGAACAGCTCGCTCCACGCGCTTGTGATGGAAATAGACAAAGTTATGGAGTCACGGCGCATAGCGATAAAGCACTCCTTTGAAGAAAGCCGATCAAGAAGAATGTGGCAACATCAACTACCGTTGTTTCAAGACGTAATCGGTAGGGTTTCCCATCTAGCGCTTGATTTGATGCTCGCAGGGGTCAACAAGATAAATTATTATACAACTAGTAAGAGGTCTTGTGAACACCGACTCAAGAAGACTTATGGACTGCCATGTTCCTGTCAATTGCAATTGTATGATGCGAAAGGTAACATCATTTTTTAGACTTATTATTTTTTTTAGGATATAATAGTCAAATTTATAAATGTTTGAAGCGTTTTGTAGACGACTTGTGTTGTCTGGTTCGTACAAAAACAGAGGAAACTCTGCCGAAATTTTTATAAAAATCCGAAATTTTTGTAGATTATTGATTGTTGTTGTTGTGATTGAATATATATATCAGATACACGAGTGTCACTGGCTGATATCGACATCTTCTGGACACGACTTGACTTTATGCCAGAAGTAGCTCAGAATCCCGAGTTTGACTTTCAGCACGAAATGAATGCATTCGCTGACCAACTAAGGTCGCAACCGGTGCAAGTGAAAAAAAGCATGTTGCAGAAGATGAAGGAGGTGTTGAATCCGATTATGACTAAACATAAACCTCCTGAGGTACAAACCGATACTCGGGGTCGGCCAACAACAAGTGAAAAGGAAAAAAAGGAAGATAAGGCTGCGGTTAGTATTATTATTATTATTAATATTATTATTGTTGTTGTTGTTGTTGTTGTTGTTGTTGTTATATAATTTTTTCAACGTAGGGCAAAAAGCCTTCCAGAAGAGGTAAACAATCAACAGACAAACCGATTGTTTACGATGAAGATTTTTCACTGTTGGAAAGGGATAGGTACAAACTACTGATATATAAATTCACACATGCATACATATTTATACACATATTAAATCTCACTTTTTAATGGTTACAGGTACAAACTGCAGATCAAAAGGTTTAAGAAATGGCTTCCACCTGCATATTATAGATACATTACAGACATCCGGGATGTCCATGGAGACGGTCACTGTGGGTTTCGATCCATAGCTGTGGGCTTAGGGTGGCACCAGGATATGTGGGGATTCATCCGCAGACAGCTTAAGGAGGAGCTCGTCGATTATGAAGACCGGTGGAGGCCAATTTTAAACGAAATAGATTACGATACTTACGACAGAGTCTCCAACTCATTAGATCATACTGGAGTGGGACCAGCAACGCGCGACCAATGGATGGAGATGCCCGCCGCAGGATTACTGGCTGCTCAGAAATTTGGGAAAATTGTTCAATTTCTCTCTCCGTATGATCAAAGTGAGACGTACTTCCCAATGTTCGATGGTCCACACAGCGTCGAAGAACATAAGTTCGTATCGTTTGCTTTTGTTAACAAAGATCATTTCATTAAGATTGAGTTAGCAGAAGGCGCCCCAATGCCAAAACTGAATCCGTCATGGCGTAGGTGGCGATATGAAGAGGCAAGCGAGTGGGAGACGGTATATGAGGACCGTATAGAAAGGGTTGATATTCGACCACCTCAATACTGCGACTTAACTTAGCTTAGCTTATCTTATGTTAACGGACCGGACGAACGAAAAAATTTGTTGTATGTGTTCATTTATACTTATTATAATAATATACTCCTTTTTTTTATAAAAATTACAAATACCAAGCTTAAAATATATAAAATACACTAAAATTTTAAAAAAAAAAATAAAAATATAAGGGTCGTCCAGGCCTTGATGGGCCGTCCAAGGCCCAAAAACTGGCTAAGACGGGTCGTCCAGGCCATTATGGGCCGTCCCTGTTGTTCCCCAACGACCCGTCCAGGCCCAAACGGCCCGTTTGGAGGCCCAAATCTAAGGCTCGTTGAGACTCAACGACCCGTCCTAGTGGGCCTCAACGGGCCGTCTAGACCTCAACGGCCCGTCCTTGTTTTTAAATTAAAAAAAAAAAATAAAATAAAAACAATAAAAACAATAAAAACGAAGGATTTAACAGCTCGTTGAGCCCAAACGACCCGTCCCTATAGACCTCAACGACCCGTCTGGGCCTAAACGGGCCGTCTGGGCCACAAAGCTTCCAGGAGAAGCTTCTCTTTTTAAAATAAAAAAAAAATTTAAATTCACACGGACCGTCAAGGGCAGGACGGCCCGTAGTGAAAATTTTCAAAAAATTTAACTTCCCTACGGCCCGTCCAGGCCTCGACGGCCCGTAGGGAAAGTTTTAAAACCCCCAAAACAGCAGCAGCCCTCCCACTCGTCCCACAATTACCATCTCTCTCTCTCAACCATACTCTCCCTCTCTCTCACCCCTCTCGTCGCCTTCAACCACCACCACCACCACCGTCCTATTCCACCCTTCTACCACCACCACCGAGGCTCCTCCACCCTTCCACCATCACCACCTCGGTTCTCGTCGCCTACCACCACCACCACCGAAGTCCTCCACTCTTCACCACCACAACCACCACCGAGTACTCTTTCCAACACCTCCAGCCACCACCACAACAGGTATTATTATTGTCATTATTATTATTGTTATTATTATTAGGGTTTTTTTTTTTAATTATTGGGTGGTGGTTGGGTGGTGAGGGTTGTGGTGGTGGTGGGGCTGTGGTGGTGGGGTGGGTGGTGGGGTGGGGCAGTGGTGGTGGGGCTGTGGTGGTGGGGTGGGTGGTGGGGTGGGGCAGTGGTGGTGGGGATAGGGTGGTGGTGGTGGGCTGTGGTGGGGCAGTGGTGGTGGGGTGGGGCTGTGGTGGTGGGGTGGGTGGTGGGGTGGGGCTGTGGTGGTGGGGTGGGTGGTGGGGCTGTGGTGGTGGGGTGGGTGGTGGGGTGGGGCAGTGGTGGTGGGGATAGGGTGGTGGTGGTGGGCTGTGGTGGGTAGGGATGGTGGTGGCTGTGGTGGTCAGTGGTGGTTGGGTGGTGGTTGGGTGGTTGTGTTTAGTCGCCTAAACATAAAGGCGCGCGTGCGCGCGTTTGTGTTTAGGCGCCTAAACACGCACGCGCGCCTTTATGTTTAGGCGCGCGTTTAGGTTTAGGCGCCTAAACGCGCACACGCGCCTTTATGTTTAGGCGCCTAAACCTAAACGCGCGCCTTTATGTTTAGGCGCGCGTGCGCGCGTTTAGGTTTAGTCGCCTAAACATAAAGGCGCGCGTGCGCGCGTTTGTGTTTAGGCGCCTAAACACAAACGCGCGCACGCGCGCCTAAACATAAAGGCGCGCCTAAAGTGTGTTTGTTTAGTTCCTTTTAATATAAACGCGCGCCTAAAGTGTTTTGCTTTTGTTTTGCAGATATGGCAAACAGAGGCAACAGAAGACGCCGTATCCAGCCTGAGGACGGGAATCCTCTTGCACTGGGCGATATGAGAGATTGGCGCTACAGGCTCGATAACGACGACTACGAGATCGCGCGCTGGGAGAAGATGGAGCTGCATTCGATACACGGATCGCGCAGTGTTGACTGGGCCGCATTACGCGCGATCGGTGCTGAGGACAGGTTTGAGGAGTGGATCCCAGACGACAGCCCTTGGGAGCGGATGTTAGCTGATCTTCAACAAGATGCGCATCGGCCACTGACGATCGAGTTCATCTCGACATTCCGCTACGCGGCGCATCCAGCAGGTGTTGACCCTCCAGTAGGTCCTGACGGCGAGCCTGAGCCTGAGGTACAGTTCCGATTATTCGGACAGCTGTACTCATATACGATGGACCAGTGGGCTACGACTTGCTGCTGGTACAGAGAGGACGAGCTTGTCCAGGACATGTACACCACGGCCATCACGACCTTGCCAGACGACATGCTTATGGCCTGGTGGCCCACTATCGGTGGTGAGGCGTATGGGGAGGATGGCGAGAGGTATTATTTCCTATTATTATTGTTATTTAGTTCATTTAGTTCGTGTTCATTTAGTTCGTTATTATTATATTTATTTAGTTCGCTTAGTTACTTAATTATTATTGTTAATTAGTTAGTTTAGGTTGTTTGTTTTTGGATTTTGTAGACGACTTGTGTTGTCTGGTTCGTACAAAAACAGAGGAAACTCTGCCGAAATTTTTTTAATGTTAGTATTATTCTGTGCAGGATGGATAGGGCCAGCAACATTCGGGACCCTCTGATCCGTTACATACACCGTTTGGTTACCTGGTCGATTGCCGGGCGGTGTAACTGTAACGAAAGGGTCCAGCAGAATGACCTTTTCTTCCTTTACTGCATCCTGAGGGGTAGGCCGGTTGCGCTACACAGGTGCTTTGCCGAGTACATCGCGACCTACCCTCACAGGAACCCGGCGGGGGGTATTCCGATTGGTGGGATCATCACCGCCATCGCGCTGCGTGTTTGCCCGGGCGAGTTGTGGACTGCTGTTGAGGAGGATGCCTTACCACCTCCGATGAGACCCAAGTAAGATTATTATTATATATTATTATTTAATATTATTTATTATTATTATTTAATTTTATATATTATTATTTAATATTATTATTGTTGTGCATTTCAGGCCGTTAAATATTACCACTATGCAGCAGATGAAGGTGGCAGCACGGGTCCCGCGCAGCAACCCACCCGCTTATTACCAGCGTGCTTTCGGTGAGGCTGGCGACCGTGGCGAGCATTTTGTGCCACAGCCGCTGGTACATCTCGATGGGCCGAATGCCCCTGAGGTCCAGATGCCACACGTTGGCGGCGACCCACCGGTCGATATAGAGATGCCAGATGCTCCCATTGATGAGCGACAGCGTCCTGGCCGCGTTTATCATGCTGTCAGGTTGCATGATGACACGACCCAGGTACTTCAGCAGATCCTGGATCAGTTAGGGTCGTTGCGGGCTGACATGCGGTGGATGTTGGAGAGCGAGAATGAGAGACGGCGGGAAGCTGGTTTGGAGCCGCGTCCACTTCCGGGTTGGGCGTCCAGCAGTCAGCATGGTGGGGCGTCCACCAGTCAGCCGGGTGGGTCGGATCAGCCGGGTGGGTCGGATCAGCAGGGTGGGTCGGGTTAGACGGGTTGGTAGTATTTTGGTTGAACATTTGAACTCTTACTTTTATGTAAATTTTTGGAATATTATGCTTATTTATGTTTTATTGTTCATCTTGTTCGTATCTTGGGTTTTGTTTAGTTCGGCAACATAAACGATATTAGTTCATATTCATATACACAATTATATAAAAAAGATCAGATTATACAAATAAAAAAAAATAACATTTATAAAAAACCAAACATTTATAAAAAACCAAAAACCAAACATTCAAACCAAAAACCAAACATTTAAACCCATTTTAAACATCCACACTCACTACACTTATAAAAAAATAAAATAATCATCACCTAATCATCACCTAATCATTGCCAATGATTACCAATGATTGTTTTGGAACTGATGCTTTTTGACGGGTCGTCCTGGCCTTGACTGGCCGTCGGGTTTAGGGTTTAAGCCCTTAAACGGGCCGTCTGGGCCTGGACGACCCGTCTACATGCCCATTTTGCCCTCTACGGGCCGTCCAGGCCCAGACGACCCGTTGAGGGGTTGTGTGAATATAAACCCTAGTTGTGTGAATAACCGGAGCCATATTTATACGTACGTGAACGTGATTGTATATGTTTAGGTACTTAGAGAGAGAATATATTATTATTAATATTTTGAAGGGGAACTGGCCGGAAGAGGCGCAGAGGATGGACGGAGTGGAAACTGGTATACATATGTTGATCGATCATGAGAAAGACATACGTACTGTTTGTTGCTGACCCATGATGGGAGTAAGTAAGTGGTGTCAGTAAATTAAACCGATGCCGTTGTTTTCTTAAAGCAGGTATATATCATATCATATCATATGTTATGTATGTGTGTTGTTTTCGATCAGGCCGGGAATTTGTACGTGTGTGAGCTGTGTGGAAAGCATAAATTAAGATTGATCTTTCTAGCTGTATGTCGTATTAATTCAGAAGATCCATCGATCGATGAGGTTGGAAGGTGATTTAGGAGGGGCAGTACGCCTAATCCAGTGGTACGTACTCATCATATATAGTGGGAATCCATGGAGGGATGATAACTTATTATTATATATATATATATATATATATATATATATATATATATATATAAGAGAAGAAGATGATCGATGATGATAAGGACAAGATAGTTTTAGTGTAAAAGGAATGTAGGTAGATGTGATTGGTAGGTACTTGTAGATGTTGAAATTAATATTGTATTATTCAAAGCAGGTGTAGGAATCGCGTACTTGCAGTGTGTTGACATTTTTAAGCTACCTTCATACTAAACCTTATTATATAAAATAAAATAAAATAATATGTTTGCTTTTCAAGTCTAAACATGTGGATCAAGTTTAGTCAATGTTTGTGGGTCAACCACCATTACCCAATCTAGCTTTTGCTGAGATTGTAACTCTTTCACAAATATATTTTTTAATTAGTTAATGACACGTAGAAAAAGGTTAAAAAGAAGATTGAATCATATGGTATGGCCCCCAAAGCTCTTTGTTGTGTTGATATGACATATATCATGGCTCTCCCAAACCAAAGGCAATTAAGCTAGTCTTGTCATTTTAAGTGTCGGTGGTTTCTTTCATAAACCTTTTTTACCTATTTACGAGTATTTTTTTTAACACATTGCTATAATAAGCCTATAATAGTATACCTATCAATGTTGTAAAGAATATACAGGATAAATGCTTTATAAATTACTTTTTCTTCATTTAATTTCTTTTTTAAATTAAGATTTGAAGCATATGCTTTTATCAGAATATATGAAGACGTATCAAAATAATAGTATCAATATTCTTTATAGCAGTGGGGAAGCTTGGTTCTCAAATCGGAGGGGGCCGAACTCAATTTTTTTCAATCGGTAGTGGTTGGAATATCAAATTGGCAGGGGCCGGACTCAACCCGAACTCAATTTACCTATAAAAATCGCAAATTTTTACCACTGCGTCAAAAAACTGCCCCCTAGCCCTCAAAATCCTTCGTCCCTGCTTTATAGGCATTCTTGACTAGCTAGCTTTTCCTAACCGAAATGAAATGAACGGCCTAGTTGAATGTTTTCTTAGATGTTCGTTTAAATTAGCCAGCCACTTACCAGACACTCGTCACGTCCAGTTTTATTTTCTTTTTTATTCTTTTCATTATAAAATTGCATTTATTATTTTACACTTCACATTTCTTTATTTCAACTTCAAATTTTACTCGCAAACTCATATCCCCTCCAGCATCTTTTACCTTATAATTTAACTAAAAATCATATTTTTTAAAATATATCACTCATTTTAAAAAAAAACCTCCCACAACTCATCTACCATAATTATCTTTATTTTTATTTTACTCACATACACTTATTTTAATATATTTCTCGTTTTTATAGTTCACAATAATTTGATGTAGGGTGAATAGTAGTTTTTCATATATGAAAAGCTACAATAACAATTTTTCAAATTATAAAGATGGGCCGGGTATAAAATGGTAGATAGGATGTAGTGTGTTTTTAATAAAATTTTTATATTTTAAAGATAAAGGAGTGTTTGATGGGTAAAATGTGACTACTCTTACAAACATACACTAAAAGATAAAACGGTTCTATATTTTCTTTTAAATAGTTACACACACATATATAATCGATTATGCTAAAAGCTTTAGAAGCATGATCAACAACTAGGAGATGCTATGTATCCTAAGAAATGGGGTAAATGCATAATGGAAAATCGGTCTCAAAGAACAAATACTCACAAAAGTATTTATTAAAATATGTATTTTTTAAAACTTATTTTTCTCTCTTAATCTAATTGGATAAAACCTAATTAATAATAGCTAATTAAAAAACGGTATTATTATTTAGTAATATTTATTGTAGTCATTATTGTTAAGTTATATTTTTTATTTACAGTAATATTTATCTGACTCTCATTAAAGAGGAGTTACGGGGATGGTTCATGAAGCAGTTTGCTGAGCCAATTCGGAGGAGACCAAATTTTTCCAACTATGGTCTTAATCAGTTATCCGACGAGCAAGCTGCTGACCTGATTAGACCATTTACATGTGAAGAAATCCGGGGCAACGATTAAAGATTGTGATGGTGGAAAGGCCCCGAGTCCGGACGGATACACGTTAAAACTTTTTAAGCATTATTGGGATATAATGAAACGATTCTTATGAAAGCGGTAACAAAATTCTTTTACTCGGGGAAGATTAGTGAATGTAACGCTTCGTTTGTAACGCTCATCCCAAAGATTGCTGATTCGCAGAAAATTTCCAATTTACGGCCTATTTCCTTAATCAGCTCGTATTACAAGATCATCTAAAAAACCCTCGCGAATAGGCTTAAAGCGGTTGTAGGAGGGCTCATATCTTGTTACGTGATACTCCCTCCGTCCAATTTTAGATGTCATTGGGCCCACAAACACACATATTAAGAAATCTTTGTTTGTATGTTGTAAAACGATAATAATATCCTAAAGTTATTATTTCAAATCTTTTATTGTCTTTTGTCTTTTATGGGCAAAACTGAAAATTGCTTACAAATGGACATTTAATCTGGGACAACAAAAAGTGCAAAAATGGACATTTAAAATCGGACGGAGGGAGTATCAATTATTATTGATTTAATTTTAGAATTTTATTAATGTGCATGGGTATATATTTGTAAGTGTAAAAAAGTAGTGGAAAAATTGATGCGGAGAAAAGAGAGTGAAGAAACAATAAGTATATCAGGGCTAAGACTAATCCTGAGTGGTTAATACCTTTGTTTATCCAGGAGTTGTCCTTTACCCAAACCGTAGGTTAAACCCGAACAGTAAAGAAAGAGCGAATGTGTGTGTGTGAGAATATGACCACAAAGATGTAAGTGGTTCGGTCGAGTTCGACCTACGTCCACTGTGAAGAGCTAGTTGTATATTACTTTGGAGTTTACAAAGTGTTACAAGAATAACCTAGCTCTCTAGTACAAGTAATGATTTTCGGATCATTTGCAAAGGAGTTGATGTCTTCTATTTATAGGACAAGTCGTGGGCCTAGTGAAGCGGCCCAGGAGGAGCATATCCGATCTGGGCTTGGACTTGGGCTTGGTGCAACTGGGCCAGTGAAATGGCGGGAAAAGTTGGGCCATGCTTGCTGACGTCATGAGCTGTTGACCAGCTCTGCAAAGTTGACACATGGCGCCCTCTAATAGGACGCCGGCGGCATTCTATCTGACATGGTATGGTTGACTTACCTGCTGGCGTCTGACGTGACGTCTGACAGCAGGAAAGCATGTCTTCCGAGTACTGTAGACGGCAACATGGTGGAAGCATGGAAGCAGTCAAGTCTCTGTTCATGTTAGCGGTGGTTGGACTGACTGTGACACGTGTCACCATATGGTTAGTGCATGCTCTGTCCCAGATCTGAGTGAATATTCCTGATCCTTGATCTTCCGAACCTCGTACCAAAAGCTGGTTATCAATGAATATTCCGCGCGTGCGCACACACGCGTCTATCCTCCTGAAGCAGTGATGTGGGCAAGGTTGAATCATGTGCTTATTGGTCCCTTATGCGGAGTGAGTTCCGCCAGAAGGTTCTGCGGGCTAAGGATATTTCCTAGCGTTGAAACCAACTGGCAGCAGGATTGTCATAAAGAGGGATAGGGATGCCGCCTCAGCGATGATTGGGCTCCATATCCCTTCAGAGAGGTTGTGGTGTGTTTGACAAGTTAGACTCCACGGTGTGGTGGTGGGGGGCACTCCGCACCACCAACACTGCCCTTGGTCATTTATATATAAATCAACCCATATTGACACAATTTTTCACAAATCTCTTATACTACATTCCAAACTTTATTAAAACTCTTCTAGTTTTTTTTTAATTAATCCACACAACCGTAACATTAACCCAAACAACCCATTTAGCTGACTGGAAACCTTGAATCCTAGTCCGCCTCAAAACTGTAATCTAGAAATTTCGGGTAATTCACCTAACCTAGCGGCGTACGCACACCTTTTAACCGACATGTTTTATTAGTCGTCTCAATTTCCACTACCAAACTTCCCTGTTCATATATCCCTGTCTCAAAATTCACTACCAAACATCCCTCACAAATAACTTGTTTCTATACCTCCAACAGACCATACACCCGACTTCGTGCGGGACACCCTACCACAAGATGTTGGTGAACCATCGGGTAAAAAAGAGAAGTCACAAAAAGAAAAACCGATGAGGAGAAGAAAGGCGTTGAAGGAGTTACGTAAAATGAACATCTGAGAAATACCCAGTTTTAACCAAATCTTGGATACACGTATCAGAGAACTCAACGATCGGTATTATTATTCTATTTTTTAAAGAAAATATATATATTGTTTTTTTTTGTTTTATTGTTATATATATGTTTTTAATATGTCATTTTTTTAAACAGGTACTAATCAAAACAAAAACGAATTTTGGGATCGAATAAATGACCTTTTTCATGAAGGGTTGAAACGAGACTTCTACTTGAAGAATGATAGTTTATCATCAAAGGGGCCTGATATAAATACTGTCTTCAAGGCCTTTAACGATTACTACTTCAACATCAAGAATAACCCAAGAAGCGGCGAAACAGAATCTAATTTCGTAAAGAGAACATTTAATACTTATCAAGAAAAAAAACACGCGTTCAAATTCATTCACTGTTGGGAGTGGCGTACGCAACCAAATTGGCGAATGTACCGCTTGTGAGCGAATCATCTAAATGGATGAAAACAAGCTCCTTTGCTTGTTTGGATGCTTGTAATGAGGTTGATCTAAGCTTAGCGACGATGATGTCGAGGTTGAAGTGAGCGGCCTACCCGGTAGAGATTAAAAAAAAGGCCATCAAAATCATCTACCTTAGGTGTGGACTATATCGAACATGTATCCGAGCTAAATGAACGTATTGGTATGGCCAATAATATTCAACAACAGAAGCTCGAGGAAAAAAGAAGTATTCGGGCGATTTTTAAGAAAAAATAAATCTACAAAAGGAGAAAGAGTTGGTGGAAGAAAAACGAGAAGATAGAAAATTCCTCGCTATGAATATCGATCACTTTGCAGGTCCTAGAAGACAAATGTACGAGGAAATAATAAACAAACCATGCAAAAATATAATCTTAGTTAATATGTTTTTTAAACCATGATTTTTAATTAAGTTTTTATTATTTTAAGTATTCTTTTATTTTACGTAATGTTATTTAATATAAATGTATTTTTAGTCTAATTGGTTTTTTGGGGCTTGGAGGGCAAAGCCCTATCTGCTGACGTATCGTTTCATGCCCGTTGACCTCCCCTTACCACACCGTGTAGTCTTAGTCCTCTACCCTTATAGTATTTAAAGTCTCTAACCTTTTGGTCGTAAAAAAAATATGATTATCTTTCAGTTTTCGAAATGTCAAAGTAAAGGAAAAGGAAATCATCTCGTATTAATTGTAAAGTTTAAGATATTTTGTAACACTTGTTGGGAAAATTACTAAGTATTTTTTGAGTAGAGGCCGCTTTCGGTACAGTTTTATGTATTTAAATTGATGATATAATACATGGGTTTTTTTTACAATGACAAAGATGTTTTTAACGTTAAAGTTTGTGGGAAATGGCAAAAAGGAATAGATAGATAGATAGATAGATAGAGAGAAATGAATGAAGTGTGGTTACATGTGAGAATAAAAAGGAACGTGGTGGGTTATAATAAGTAATGATGTCCCCGCGTAACAAGAAAAGAAAATTAAGAATGTTAGTTTTATATTTATATTTATATTGAGTGATCATGGGTGTCTCCATCTGCCTTTTCTAGATGCCATTGAAAATCAACGCGGCCCGCTGACTTCTCTTTGTCAGCCGCCAATTCCAGTATTCAACCTATAAATACACAAACAAACTCAACTTAACTCAACTCAACTCACCACATCTTCAACAACCATCGATCTCTTATATCTACATTGAAAATCATGAACCCTTGTTCAAGTGAATCCGAAAACGCCAAGTACAGAGGAGTTCGCAAGAGGAAATGGGGCAAATGGGTATCCGAGATCAGGCTACCCAACAGCCGCGACAGAATTTGGTTAGGCTCCTACGACTCCGCTGAAAAGGCTGCCCGCGCCTTCGACGCCGCTCTCTTCTGTCTTAGAGGCAACACTGCCAACTTCAACTTCCCTGACCAGCCTCCCAACATTCCTGGAGGGACAGACCTACACCCTTCCCAGATACAGGCTGTGGCTTCTCACTTCGCCAACTCCTACAACGCCTCTTCTTCGTCGTCATCATCACCATCACCATCACATGGGTCGACGTCGTTAATGCAAGATCATTCCAATATCAACTACCACACTTCCACCTCCACCTCCACCTCAATGGATGTAGTGTCATCACAATTCTCATTTCCCATGGAAGACCATATCAATAGTATCCCAGATTTTGGGATATTTCCAGGATTTGATGATTACTTCATGCCCATGGATCAGCCGCCATTAACGCTTGATTACGGAGAAGACCAGGTGGCTTATGAGGATGGGGTTTACTCACAAGATCCATCTTTCCTATGGAACTTTTAATATATTATATACTAGTTATTTATATAGTTTGGTGAAGTTAAAGGAATTTTTTAGGTGCCGAAGTTACGCATATGCATGCTTGCTTGCATGCATGAGCCCGTTTTCGTTTTTAGCTTCTGGCCACCATCTTGTATTCCAACACCTAATTATTTTTATCATTTAGTATATATGTATCAATAATGCACTTTTTTTCAGTGCCTTGCAAAATATTACTGCTACTGTTCAACTCCATTCGGAACTAATTAATCTTTCTATCACATAAACAACTCCCAACTCTTAGCGATAATAATTATATGTTTAGTATTATCTTTATATTGGTGTAGATATTATAGATATCTCTTGTATTTATAGATATATATCCTAACTATGGTAGGAGATGATTGTATTTTCCCCTATACAAGGGGCTCCATTCATTCAATAATATTCATTGAGATTTACACCATTACAATCTTACATGGTATCAGAGCTACGGTTCTGAATACCCTCTTAATCTTCTTCAACCCTAATCTCCTACCCTTATCTCTTTTCTTTTTTTCGGATCCTACCTACCACAAAAAACCCCTACCTGCATCTCTGTTCCTTTTTTTTCGGATCCTCCCTACCACCGTAAAACCCCACCTGCTACCGATAACCTGCCATCCGACCCCATGGCCAAGACAGACGCCGCCGCCCAGGCTTCCAACACCGAACACAACCCCAACTCTCTACGCCCGCCTACTCGGTCACCAACATCCAAACCAAAATCATAACCCTAGATGGCACCAAGGTGACCTACACTTCTTGGGTCAAATTATTCTGTTTACATGTCGTGGACTATAAGGTCCTTAACCATATTGATGGGTCACCTGCACCAGACCTAACAGCCGCTGATTTTGATCAGTGGAAAGAACTTGATGCCTTGGTTATGCAATGGATCTTCAGTACTGTATCGGATGACTATCTCAAACGTGTTCTTGACACAAAGGCAACCGCACGAGCCGCTTGGGTCAAACTGGAGAAAATTTTTCTAAGTAACAAAAAGGCCCGAGCCGCGTCTCTCGAGACCAAGTTCTGCAATTTGACACTTGCCTCCTATTCTTCGGTGGAAGACTACTGTCAGCAGCTCTCCGATCCTGCCAATCAGTTGGCCAATGTCGATCAGCCAGTCACAAAATCAAGGTTGGTCCTACATCTCGTATGCGGGCTTCCAGAAGAATTTAACACCTCAGCAGCCCTCATCAACCAGCAGGGAGTCGACTGGGATCAGGCTATCACAATGCTTAATGATGAAGTTCTACGAATCAAAGCACACAAAGGGTCCAATACTATTCTGGTCGCACAAACATAGCAAAATACACTTGCACAGCCCTCGCATCCTCCTGCCGCCCATTCCAGCAGCACCGATCAATCCCCCTCCGCTTCTCGTGGTCAGGGAAGAGGTCGGAACTCTTACAACCGACGAGGAGGACGTGGCAGGGGTCACTCGGGTCAAACAGGTTACACCTATCCCTCTTGGGCATCATCTCCATCATTCCTTAATTGGGCCTGGTGGACTCCTCCACCATGCCCTTACCCAAGTAAAAGTCAATGGCAGCCCAACACCAACAATAACATACCGTTTTCCCCGGCCCACTTCAATGGATACCATCCAGCCCATTATGCAGACAAGGCTTCGACCCAGTTTTTCCAGCAGCAGCCATAAGCCCGTCTGATCTCAGCGCTGCTTTAGCTAACTTGCAGGTGAATCAGCCGAACTCGGCTTGGAACAATGATTTGATGGACACCGGTGCAGGCTCTCATATGGCACAGGACCAAGGTAAAATCGTAATCTTATATTCTTATCCTATTAATGCGTCTATTTTAGTCGATAGTGGTCATCGTAAACCAATGCTCGGATCCGGCACTGGCTTTCACCCATTACCCAACCGCACCTATATTTTACCAAACGTCCTTTACATTCCAAAAATCATTAAGAATTTAATTTCTGTTAGACGTTTTACTCGTAATAATAACGTTTTTGTGGAATTTGACATGTTTGGTTTTTCTTTGAAGGACCTCAAAACTAAACGGCTTCTGTCTCGCCCAACAGTACCGGGGAACTTTATCCGTTCACTCCACCACAACTTCCACCACAACTTCCACCACAAGCTACTTCCATCGCATCAACATCCCTTCCTTGGCATGACCGGCTAGGCCACCCCAGCACTGAAGTTTTAATATTTTAAGTCGCAATTTTAATTTTTCTTGTAATCTGAACCATTTAAATCATGTTTGCAACTCTTATCGTTTATCAAATAGTAAACGTTTACCTTTCTATTCATCTAATTCATTTATGTTTGCTCCCTTTGATATTGTGCATTGCGATTTATGGACGTCACCCGCTACTAGTAAATCGGGTTACAAATATTATATGGTTCTAATTGAAAATTTTTCCAATTTTGTGTGGGTTTATCCTTTAAAATTTAAATCAGAAACGTTTCCCACATTTATTAAATTTCATTAGCTTATCCTCACCCAATTTAACCAAAAAATAAAAACATTCCAATGTAATCTGGGGGAGTTCGATAACCCAATATATATTATGATATAGACAAGGTAACCTCACCTAATAAAAACATTCCAATGTAACCTCACCCAATATATATGCATATTTTAAATTCATGCCAATGACATGTGTTTGGGTTGGGGGTTGGTGGTTTGAGATGGAAAAATATGTGGGATAAATTCAACGTGGCGAGAGTGGTATAGTTTGTGACTAGTAGGGTCATAGCATTTGAATGCCGATTTGGAGGATGAGTACCCAAGAAATATGCACGCCGTTGAACGGGAGTGGAGTTTGGAAGTAGCATAGGGTCGTAACCATGGGTAGCAAAGACAACCAAACGGTTTGAGTTTGGAATAAGTAGGAGCGGTTTTGAACAACATATCGTAGGGAGATTTGTTGTTAAGGATGGGTGTAGGCAAACGATTGATTAGGTGGGCTGCGGTTTGAAAGGCATGGGACCAAAAATGTTGTGGTAAGTGGGGGTAGTGGAGTAATGCGAGGCCAGTTTCCACAACTTGTCGGTGACGTCGTTCGGCAATACCGTTTTCTTCCGGTGTGTGAAGTGGTGTCGTGTAATGGGAGATACCTTGAGAGGCAAGATAAGGTGAAAGACCTACATATTCACCCCCATTATCAGTGAACAACGCAACAATGTTGGTTTTGAAAAAAATTTCAACAAGAGATTTAAATTGTGGAAAAAGAATTTTGACATCGGATTTTTGTTTGATTGGGTATAACCAAATGTATTTGAAAAAATAGTCAACAAAAATGACATAGTATTTAAAGCCATCGATTGATGTTTTTACGGGACCCCATACGTCGGAGTAGAGAAGTTGTAGAGGTTGATTGGCAACAAAAGAGTTTTTGCCAAAAGGTAGTTTGTGGCTTTTATTTAGGGAACATAAAGTACAATGAAAAGACTCGTGGGTAAATTAATATTTTATAAGTGAATAATGGGTCATGCATGTGTTGATAAGTGTGAAGGTTATGTGTTGTATGGAGGAATTGTGTTAGACAAGTATATGTAAGGCACACAAGATGAGTGGCATGATGGGAGTTAGGTAAATAACTCACGGGAATGACTTATAAATTGACTATAAAGGTGTCCCTTGTGTATAGGGAACGGTTAGGTCGGGATTAACTTGGACATTAATTGCTAGCTAAATTGACAAGCCTTGAGGTGAGTTTCACAGCCCTTTTTCTTTTTAAATGTTTTTGAACGTTTTTAAATATCAGAGGAAAAATATGCTATGTTTATGATAGACAGTCGAACCATCAGTAACTATGTGATGGCCTAGGATTATTGTTGGATTAACCCCTTAACATTATGATCATTTACTCTGGTTTCGCACCGGAGCCAACATGGGTATATTGGTAGATCTATCGGGTGTGACAGCCGCCCCTTGCTGCCAGTCGCACTGGTTTGGATATCCGTGAAAGGACCTTATTAAAACGAAGTCCCAATCTAGAAATTAAAGACTTGAACACTTGAAGCGATGGATGTCCAAGTATGTGGTGCCACATGAGAAGAGAGTTTGTTTGGGTGTTGTTGACTTGAGGAGACAAGGAGATTGGTCCATAGTAGACATCATTGACGTTCACTCCCCGCATGAGGCGCGCCCCCGTGCGTAGATCCTTGACAAAAAAATGATAGGGAAAAAATTCAACAGAAACACGATTAGTACGACAAACTTTGGCAACGGAAATAAGATTATTTCGAAGATTAGGAGCAATTAAAATGTTATTTAAAAGAAGTGGGCGAGATTTTGTTGGAATGGTTGTTTGAGCAATATGAGTTATAGGGAGAGTTTTACCATCACCTAGCACGATCTTATCGGGTCCTCCGTATTTGGAAAGAACGGGAAATTGTTGGTTGTTGTTTGCGGTGTTGTTGGACGCACCGGTGTCCCACATCCAAGATGAGGTTGTAGCCGTTAGGTGAGGGGTGGTGTAGTTAACCACCGGAGTGTTGGTATTTTGAGGCGAGACATTGTGTTCTCGTAGGAAGCGACTAAGTTTGCGACAATCTTTAGTGTCATGTCCGGGAATGTTACAATAGTAGCAATAGGTGTTATTGTTGCGAGTTGGGCGAGTGTTGGTATTGGTAATTCTAGGTGGCCCTTGGTTTTGGGTTGTGGCGGCAGTAATGTGGGTTATTTGTGTGGCCATGGTGAATCAAAAGAAAAAAAAAGGTAGAATGCGGACAGAATGTGTCTGTCAAGTAGGTTGGGATCGAAGATGGCTCAAGGGAGCTTTTAGGCTCTTGATACCATATGAAGAATAGGATTTGTATTGAATAATTGTATTATGTAATGTTTTGGTGTGTATCAACAATACATCAAGGCCTTTATATAGGCTTACATATAACTAACTCTAGCTAAGATTTTGGATTCAATTGTTGACTAAGTATAATGTACAATATAATACAATGACTAAAATCATGGAGTCAATGGTTGACTAAGAGACTTGACTTCACTTGAGTTGATTTATGTTGTTAATACTCTACACGTAAATGTGTCTTGAGGTCTATGTATAGCATCCTAACAATGTTAGATTTGGGATTTTTGATTCGGAGTGCAACCACATATAACTAATATTAGTCAGACTTAGTGGGCTAATACCTGCACTTTTAACTCAAAAAACTAGGGGCTTAGGACCTTGCTAGCGTTTTAAAAGATCCACCTGTTAAGGTAAATAATTCTCAGCTTGTATTTCATTGAAAACAAGGGTACAATATATACACCAAAGATATACATAAAATAGGAAATACAATATATGCTAATGAATATGACAATAAATGAGAATCAATCAAGGATTTGGTATCCTTGATTTATGTAATGCTGTTACCCCCCGTCAATCGAACAGGTGGGGGACCGACACGAAGCATGGTGCGAAACTTTTCAAAGAGAGGTCGTGAAAGACTTTTGGTAAAAATGTCAGCCACCTGGAGATTGGAAGGAACAAATTTGGTGTAGAGACGACCAGATGATACCAACTCCCGAACAAAGTGATAATCAATATCTATGTGCTTCGCCCGTTTATGAGCCACCGGATTTTGGCTAAGAAAAATGGCACTCTTGTTGTCGCATAAAAGAGTAGGGCGATCAACAGGAAGGGCATGAAGCTCACGAAGCAAGTGAGTGAGCCAAATTATCTCAGCCGCAGTATTCGCCATAGCACGATATTCAGACTCGCAACTAGACCGAGCGATAGTAGGTTGCTTTTTAGCACTCCAAGACACTAGATTTCCCCCCAAATAGATAGAGTAACCATAAGTAGAACGGCGTGTCTCAATACAACGAGCCCAGTCAACATCCGAATATCCAAGCAGAGCCGGTTTTGATTGCTTTGAGAAGTGTAGACCAAAAGAGAGAGTGCCCTTCACATACCGTAGGATTCCTTTAATGGACTGAAAGTGGGAGCTTGTGGGAGACTGAAGATGTTGACTCGCTTGATTAACAGCATAGGATAAGTCCGGCCTTGTAATAGTTAAGTATTGAAGTGCACCAACTAAGGACCTGTAAAGAGTTGGATCATGGAACAATTCTCCTTTAGATAAAAAGACTTCAGAGGTGGATAAGGGAGTAGCAACTGGTTTGGCATCGAGTAAGCCGGCGCGAGCTAAGATTTCATAGGCGTACTTAGCTTGAGTGAGAAAAATGCCAGAAGTGTTGGAAGTAACTTCAAGACCCAAAAAAAATGCTAACGACCCCAAATCTATAATGGAGAATTCCTTATGCAGTTTTGCAACAAAGTCGTTAATGAATGTTGTATCATTCCCGGTGAGAATGATGTCATCCACGTAAACAAGAAGATAGACCAACACCTGTCCCTGCTTAAAAACAAATAAAGATGTATCTGCTTGACTGCAAAGAAAACCACAGTTAGTAAGAAAGGTGCTAAGGCGGTGAAACCATGCGCGTGGGGCCTGTTTGAGGCCATAAAGGGCTTTCTTTAAACAACAAACATGATTCGGAAATTTGTCATCAGCAAAACCAGGGGGCTGCTCCATATAAACAGTTTCAGTTAAGTTCCCATTCAAGAAGGCATTGCGAACATCAAGTTGACGAAGGGGCCATTCATACATAGTGGCGAGTGCTAGGACAACGCGAACTGTTGAGGCCTTGACAACAGGACTAAAGGTATGAGAAAAATCAAGTCCCGGAATTTGAGTGAAACCCTGAGCGACCAGCCTTGCTTTGTAACGATCCACCGTCCCATCCGATTTATATTTAGTCCTAAAGACCCATTTGGAACCAACAATATTTGTGTTTGTAGGTCGAGGGACCAAAACCCAAGTATTATTGGCTCGCAAAGCATCAATTTCTTCCTTCATTGCCTTAACCCATTTTGGATGTTTGGAAGCGGTTTTAAAACCACGAGGATCAGCGGACGCAAGAAGAGCAGTGTGTAAGGGACCAGAAAATTGAGACAAATCGGTATGATGTTTAGGCTTGAAAATACCGTTTTTGGAACGAGTTGTCATGAGGTGTGGGTTAGTAGGTGGTTGAGTAGAAGTGTGTTGGTGGGACGATGTATCGGGTGAGGAAGTGGTGGTAGTGGGCTGATGAGTGGTAGACAGACCAGATGGGAAGGGGTAATGGGCCGAAGTGGAGGGTGGAGCGGAAGGGGCTGGAGTGGAGTGGAGTGGGCTGATGGGTGCGGATGGGCTGGAATGGAGTGGGCCGAGTGATCAGGTGTAGTTTGTGGGTTTTGTTGTGTCAAATGTGGGGAAACAGGGGACGGTGGGGATTGTGGGTGGTCCAAATGAGTAGGCAATGGATTGTGGTTTGGACATAAGTTACAAGGTGGCTTAAAGGTGGTGTGTTTGGGCATAGGTGGAGGACAGTGACCGACTGGAGGCGGATTGGGTAAGGGATTAAAGGGAATGGTTTCATCAAAGTTGGAGAATACAAGAGTGGCCTCATCAATGGGAGAGATGCGACCACTGAAAGGAAATGTATCCTCATCAAATTGCGCATGCCTGGTGATGTAGATGCGATTTGAGGTCGGATCCAAGCACCGGTAGCCTTTGTATTTGGCGTCATAGCCAATGAAAGTACATTCGGCACGGCGTGGGGAGAGTTTGTGTTTGGCATAATCCCGCAAGTATGGAAAGACACGACAACCAAAAATTCGAAAATTGGAATAATTTGGTGTGTGACCATATAAAAGTTCAAAAGGGGATTTATTGTCCAAAACGGGGGTGGGTAAACGATTAATTATGAAGGTGGCGGAAGAAAAAGCATCAACCCATAATGAGGCCGGTGAGTGGGAATTGAACAACATGGCCAAACCGGTCTCAGTGATATGCCGATGTTTTCGTTCGGCACGACCGTTTTGTTGTTGGGTGTGAGGACAAGAGAGACGGTGATGAATGCCGTGATCACGAAAAAAGGTTTGCACACGTTGGTTTGTAAATTCAGTACCGCCATCACTTTGAAAAATTTTGATTGTAGTAGTTAGTTGATTTTGAACATAAGCAGTGAAAGTAACTAACACATCATAAAAATCTGACTTATGTTTAAGAGGGTAAAACCAACTAAAACGAGAATAATCATCAATGAATATGGCATAAAACCGATATCCATTTGGGGATGTAACAGGTGAGGGTCCCCAAAGATCACAATGAACTAAGTCTAAAGCATGTAATGAACGTTTGGTATTTAAATCAAATGGCAAACGATGAGACTTAGATAATTGACAAGAAAAACAAAGTTTCGGTTTAGGCAATAATGAAGTAACAAACAAAGAACCGTTTTTATGCAACTTAGAAATAACATCAAATGATACATGACCAAGACGACCATGCCATTTTTCAAACGAAGCTTTTAAATGTTGTGAAGAGTAGGACGCCACGAACGCATGTTGTCCTTCCCGCAAAATGTAAAGAACGTTTTCACACGTGCCTCTTGCCAGGATTTGCTTTGTTTTGCGGTCCTGAATATTGAAAAAATTATTAGAAAAAAGCACATCAACAGGAGAGTCATTTGTTAGTCTACTAATGGAGAGTAGACGCTTGGTGAGATGGGGAACAACAAGCACATTACGTAAAGGTATTTTATTTTGAATGGTGGCAGATCCGATTTTAGTGACGGGTAAGGATTTTCCATTACCGAATGTGACAAAAGTTTTACCTGGGTTGCCATAAGGGGCGGTAACATCAGCATCATGGGGAGTCATGTGAGCATCGGCTCCCGTATCACCAGCCCAATCAGGGTAGTCGTCAGTAACATGACATTGGGCATGAAACGCTTGAGCAAGATTTTCATCAAGCGAGGAGGCCCGTTTGGCATAAGAGGCAAGGTTCGGGCAGGCGCTGGCATAATGGCCATCTTTCCTGCCCAACTGACACTGAGGTGGTCGCTTTGCGCGACCACGACCATAGGATCGACCACGATTACGGTTAGAAGCAGAAAAATTATTAGACGGTTTAGAAGAGTTACCGGTTCGATTTTGCTGGGCAACAAAGGACACTTGTGGTGTAGAAGAGCCATGAATAGACTTGAGAAAGAGTTCTTGGTTTTCTGTTTTGGAAAGCAACTCCCGAAAAGTCAAGTTTGCGGAGAGAGCTCGATGAGTTGTTGAGAAGTTTTCATAAGAGGGTCCAAGACCACATAAGAACCAGTGTATCTTGTCTGCTTCTGAAACAGGATGGCCGATTGTAGCCAACTCATCACAGAGGGATTTAAATTGGCGGCCAAAATCAGTAACAGTTGAGGAACCTTTTTGCAACTGTCGAAGAGTATCCTGCAGAGTATGGACTCTGTCAAGAGATCGATGGCTGAAGGCAGATTCAAGAGCCAGCCAAATCTCCCGAGCGGTTGTTAATCCAATAATCTCGGACATGGCTTCCTCTGAAAGAGAGGACTGAATAAGAAGACGCACCGATTGGTCCGCCTCTAGCCAGGAATGATAATCTGGATTGGGGTTGGTTTTGTCGCCGGAAGTGATGGTGGCCGAAGGGGCGGTGGCTGAACCATCGACATGACCATAGAGCTTGGCCATGGAAAGGACAGGAACGATTTGGTTAGACCAGGCCAGATAGTTTTTGGAAGTAAGTTTAACAGGGATGAAGTGGAGTAAGGAGTGGAGAGGCATGGGATTAGTTTGGCTAGAGGAAGACATGGCGGCGGTTTAGGGTGAGCAGGAAAAAAAAGATAGGAGGAAGAAGAAGGAGGGCGGCAAAAAGAAGGAAGAGTGGACCGAAAAAACAAACAGGAAGAATGGATCGTAAATTTAGGCTGATACCATGTTAAGGTAAATAATTCTCAGCTTGTATTTCATTGAAAACAAGGGTACAATATATACACCAAAGATATGCATAAAATAGAAAATACAATATATGCTAATGAATATGACAATAAATGAGAATCAATCAAGGATTTGGTATCCTTGATTTATGTAATGCTGTTACCACCCATGGAGTATTATCTTGGTATCGCTATACTTGAAATTGTTATCAAAAGGTATCTTGGTATATATTGGTGAAAACAGGGAAGGTGAGTTGATGAAACCAGAAGTCCTGTCCTGGCATTAGGTGGGTGCAAAAGACTGTGTTGACATAATACTTGATTTGACAAATCAATAGCTAGGTTCCAGGGCCGACTTAAATTTTTTAGGCTCAAAGTGGATAATAAAATTTGGATCCTTTTTGTAAAAAAGAAAAAAACTACAATAGATATTATGGTTCATATATTATCTCTCTATACTATACATAATTGTAGATAGTAAACCTCAATGTTGAACTTGAACTTAGATAGATAAAATGCAAAGGTTGTTGTTTTGATACTATTACAGAAAGTGCAATATATATACTTGTATACATATATATAGAAAGTGGGTCTTTTCCCTCACATGGTCTTTTTGAAGATAATAATCCAAATCCAACACCTTATCTTATAAATTCTTATCATGAGATCGAACATGTTCAAAAAATATATATATATATATACATATATGTTTTGGACCGGAAATTAAAGAATTCAATAGAAGGGGTCGTCTCGTTTCTTACCAAAAATAGTACGTCCATATGTACAAGTCATTAGGTCAGCAATAAGTGGAAACTGTAAGGTCACAAAAGAAGTAATTGGCAGGAAAGTCAATGCAGCTATGGGAACAAGAATCCATGAGTTGCTTTGCCCAAACACAAGGAACAATGCTGCACCAAAAGCTATGACCATCGCTGTTGTTGAGATGAACAAGGTGGCCAGACCTATTAGCAACTTTGTTGGCAATTTGAATAGGAAGTCTTCCTCCGCAAAGCGTGCAGTGAGGATCGACAAAAACATTAACAATGATGTTACTGATGTGAACAATGATATGGCATCCGATACTGCAAATACTTTGAACGCAGTTTTATTATTAAACAACGGTATCCCCGTTTCTTGATTGCTTCCTCCTGGAACAGTAATAGCTGCTGCAAACACAATGGTTGTGATTAATGCAGCTGTAATAGTGTATGACTCTGCGGTAGCTTTCATCCATTTTTCTCCCTCAATCACCAGCTCCTTATGCTCTCTAGTAAATACCATCTGAGGCGTTTCTCCGAAAGAGTTTTTTTGTATCATGTTTAGAGGGCAGACAAATCCTTCCACTTCCTATAATATTACAATATCTAACTAAGCCATTGTTTATATGAATAAGATCGAATAACGTTATGTTAAATATATTTCCTACCTTAAACCATTGTAGTTCACGTTGTATTTGCAAAGCTGCCCCTGATATAAGATTCAGTTTGTTGGTAGGCGCCAATCTTGCAGCCAAATGCAAGAGGTTGTTCTCCAAAGGGTCTTTGATTGTTCTATAGATATTTCTGTGTTCACTCATCTGATAGAGTAGATTGTAAACCTTTTCTGAACGATTTATCACGGCACACTGAATAATGTTGTGACCATCTTCATTGGCGCTCCAAATTGCATTGGGGAAAAATGATACAAGCATCACTACAACCTCATATGCATTTTGTCGTGTGGCTTCAAGAACTGGATTGGTGTAATAATAATGGTGAGAGGTGGAGTCTTTGAAATCCTTTATCAAAGTACATATTGATTTTAACAGGTCAATAGCATCACGGTGCATTTGAGCTCCCTTTTCAACACACTTGACATGCGTTGCTGCAACAATGTATGTATAGACAGGAAGAAGTCTTAAGTAACTCAAGACAAAGTTAAAACAAAATTTTATTCATATAAATTTATTACGTACGTAGCTTGTTAATCATATGTTGGACAGGCTTATTAATCCTCGAGATAGCTGCACAAGATGGCAAGTTCTGACTCATCCTACGTAACATCCTGATGATTTTAAGGAGACAAACAAAAATCCACATGAAAGCTGTACAGGATACAGGGGAACTTTGTTAGAACTCATGCACATGGGTTTAGAGTTGCTCACGACTTCAATTGCATATTCACTGTGAGCTATTTCGAGTATAATAAATGAACTACACACATAGGTAGCACAACACAGATTAGATTTCTTGATATAATAAACTCATCACTTACCAATAGTGGACAAGAACCATGTTGCTACAAGAATAAGAACATATATCGCCCACAAAAGGAAAGATTTATGGGGCTTAATCCAGTGAAGGAAGCGAGGAAAAAAACAAATTGTAGTAAATCCAGCTAACATACCCCCGCTAAAAGCTAATATGGCTCCAGACAGAGATCCCCTGACCACTTCAAGCAGAAAACTCATTAATTGGTGATTTTCATTAGGATAAACAAAAAATATATATTAACAAAATTAGTACATTTATAGAATATTCTATCCCAAATGTTGAGTTCCTGTGGGAAGTTTTGAGCTATAGCCATTAGCACAGCGTCACTATGCAAATTGCGGTAATGCCTACTCAAAACCAATGCTGAATCTGCAAGATAATTTAAAAGATTTGAAATGATCACCTCCAAGATTGGTTAGGAAAAAGATATGTAGAAATTCAACAACGCAATTAAGTTACTTACAGTAATCTTTAGAAGATATAGCATTAATAAGAAGCTCATCACCACTAGTACCGTCAAACAAGGCACCCATCTCTATGTCACGAGTATTGGTGTGGTTTAACAAATACAGACATGTGTCAGTATGCATATTAGAAAGAGCTCTGGCTAGCGGTGTGTGGCCATCTTTGTCCTTGGCAAACAACAACTCATGGTTTTTTTCAACCAAGATCTTAGCAGCATCCAGGTTGCCAACAATCGCGGCTACATGAAGAAGGGTACTTCCTTCTGAATTTTGCATATCCAATTGCGGGTTATCTTCTGCCCCTAAATTCAGCATGTAGTCTACAAATTCCATGTTCTTGGTAGTGCCAACTGCTACGTGGAGTGCGGTGTTGCCATTAATGGTGATTTTGTCTGTCACCTTAACTTTTCCATCCTTCAAAATGGAATACGTCTTTCCAAAACTTTGACTTAGAGTAGCTTCGTACAAACTTTGGTGAACTTTTGCTGTTTCATCTGCTTCTTTTCTCTTTTTGTCTGCTTCTTCTTTTTTCGCTGCTCCCTTTGTGTCTTCAGATATTGATGATTCTGCTTCTAGAGCTATTCCTTCTTCTTCTTCTTCTTCTTGGAGATCTGAATTTTGAATTAAGTTAGCTGATTCATATGAAACTCTAATTAATAAATTACACATGACAAGTAAAGTAATAATAAATAAATAAAGCTAGCTGGTGACTGGTGTGGAAATGAATCACCTGCTGCTTCTTGTTGAGCCGCAGGAGGGCCATAGAAAATCTTTAACTTATCCCATATATCTTTTGCAGTGCAGTCTTCTACGACAACGACGTGCATGAGCGCTTGTTCAGAGAGAGAACCAAGAATCCACCCTTTGACTAGTGCGTCTGATCTTCTCCACTCCTTGACGAAAACAGTAGGTGGGTTTTCATTGATGAAACCAAGCATGTCATGGCTCTCCAAGAGACACAGCATCTGTGTTTTCCACACAATGTACTTGTCCCGGCCACTCAGCTTCACCGTAACAAAGCTTGGGACAAACGCATGTGACGGATATGGATACGGGCACGGGTATTCTCCACAGCCTGCAGCCATCTTCATCTCTGACTTTCTTTTAATTTTTTTTCCCCTTGTAGTATATACTTGTTAAAAATTAAACCAGGAGCTATATATATATATATATATATATATATGATGTTAACTTGGTAATTAACTAATCAATGTACCTTCTCCTCGATTAATCCCCAGTTAAGATGATAATAACAAAGTTTGGGCCACATCATATATACTTGTACGTACAGCAGATGGCCTTGTTTCAACTTTGTTCTATTAGAGTATCTTCTGTTTTATTTATGAACACCATCCAAGCTTCCATTCAGATAAGTGGGATCTAATTTAATATTTTATTTTATTTTTGGAATAAACTATTGACAATATTGGACTTATTTTCCTGGCTAAAATAAAGACTTGTTTAGATTGATTTTCAAATAATAATATTTATTATTGTAATAATGATATAAAAAATCTTATTTTTAGTTGAATATTAATTCTGTATAAACATTAAATTATAATAGCCTATATTTAATAATTAATTAAATGACATTTAATTATTATGATGAAATGAGGAGAGGAGGGACTGAGACCATCCGTAATGGCGCAATCCTCCAAGCCCTTTCACTCCAAATGGAAGGAGTTGATGGGCCCTCGAAAAAGAAGAAATTCCACGCTATGGAAATTTTCACGCTCAAACGAAAAAAGCCCCCTGGGGGTGGTGTACCCGGCGTTATGGGGTGTTTATTGTTGCTTTCACGCCGTTTTCACGGGCCACTACTGTTTGTCTAATCACAAGAGGTGAGATTTTTAAACCGTCTTTCTTTGGGATGGTGGGGGCGTCACGTGGTGAGGCAACCTGAAACCACGCCGTGAAACCTTATTTATGTTGGGGCTTTCAAGCTAGTGATTGTTGTGTTGCGTGTGTATGTGATGGGGTGGGTGGTTTGCTTGGGATGGGGTGGAATGTTGGGACAGGTAATTAATGGCCTTATATGAACCCGATATAAACTTTTTTAAAATCTTCTTCTGTATATGTATTGAGAGTTCCATTTCATTAAAAATATATTATTTAGATATTTTTACTCATTATATTATACGAAAGCATACTAAAAAGAAAGGGATCTTTTATCCTTTCATATTCCACTTAAGTTAACCTGCCAACATAATAAACATATATGGATATAAAAGTTATGTTATACCCAAGTGTAAGCAACAGGGCTCCTAACTTGGTTTTCACTGTTTTTCCATGTTATATAGCCGAAAGCATCCTCCCTACTACTACTTGTATTCACATCCTTCTTTGTCACAAATGTTACCGTATACCGCATCCTATCTCCCACGTTCTTGAAAACAAGCTGTTTCGGTCTCACATCAACATCAACCCCTTTAGGCGCCTCCACCACAACATCATACACACACCCGGCTGACCCAACATTGGTCAGCCTACGGGTGTATCGAACCACTCTAGATTTCCCAAACACGATGGAGAAGGATGGGTAGTTTAGTTGACCCGGGTCCCTAAATCTCCTTGTACATGTCACGTTTGGACGGTTGACAACCGCTTCCACTTGCTTCATGGTGTAGCCCAAAGAGCACACAAAAGCAATGTACTCTTTAGTTGATATATCATAGACAAGGCCGGGTGAGAGCGCCTTTTGTGGGTCAACATGGCCCGCCCCATGGGCCCATGGGGTCGAAAACTGGCCTTGTGCTGCATCTCGTAGCTTTGACTTGGTGTTGTCCACAGTGTAGGCAGTGGTCATGAGGGCAGACTTGATGGCACTTGGGCTCCATTTCGGATGTGCTGCTTTGAGCAGGGCCGCTAGGCCACTGATATGTGGGCACGACATCGATGTACCTGACAGTATGTTGTACTCAGTTCTCCGGGCATCCCCATCTAACCCGGTTGGCCCAGCAACGCCTGACCATCCGGCCAAGATGTTGACACCAGGCCCAATCACATCGGGCTTCAATATCTGTGGCGTCACCGTGTTAGGTCCCCTGGAGCTAAACGCGGCCACCACAGGCGATGGCCTCACTCCCAACACCGTCCCACCAAAGCTCAGAACAGCAGTGGGTTTGGCCTCGGATTTCAAGTATTCTCTAATCTCGTCGCCAACCTTTCTCCCAACGGCCACGGCCGGCAACAAATGGCTGTCAGCCACCAGCTCTTCTCCATTGGTAGCCGTGTTTGCCATTATCATTCCAATCCCGCCTGCTTCCTTGACCACCATACCCTTTTCAACCCGGGGGTTGACTCCCCTATCACAAAAAACAACCTTGCCACGTACAAGATCCGGTTCAAGAGAACCCGCTAGACACAGATTAGCCGAGCCCTTAGTCGTTGGATAAACCAACTCGAGTTGCTTATCTCCCATGCCTTCCCCACTATACAAAGATACTCCCTGAAGCCGTTTTCCATTTCCAAGGAGTGCATAAGCCGGGAAATCGCGATCAAGAGTCCCTGCACCGACAGTCATCATCCAGGGAGCGACATTTGCAACAGACGCCTTTGCTGGGCCTGAGTTTCCACCAGAAGATGAGACAAAGACACCTTTTTCCATGGCCTTAAAGGCGCCAACCGCAATGGTGTCTCGATAATAGGGGAGAGAAGTGCTGCCCAGAGACAAAGATAAGACATCAACACCGTCTGAGATGGCCTTGTCCATAGCAGCCAGGATATCGGAAGCGAAACAGCCCAACTTCCAACAGACTTTGTAAGTGGCGAGCCTTGCATGGAGAGCCATTCCACGGGCCGTGCCACTGGCGTACCCAAACAGACTGACGTTGCCCACTTGACCACCTGCTGCTGTTGTTGACGTATGTGTGCCGTGGCCGTCGTGGTCACGAGCTGACAGCTTTTCAACCATTATCCCTCCTCCTGTATCATCAACATACATACATAATCGGATTCATTAGTTACCACATATATACATAATTTCATTTTTCTTTATAATTAAAACACCTTTTTTTTCATTTTTTAATTACTAACTAATGGTGATATATGCTTTATACGTATCTATTTACAAAATTGTACTTATAATTAATATTCATGATTCCCGTTTCCTAATTTTCAGTCTTTTTCAATACATGTTTTTCTGTTCTCTTAGCTTTTAATTAAATTTTCAATATATTGTCTTTGGCAAAGATTTATTCCAATAAATTATATGTATAATTAGTATTAACCCCTTGCATTGTAGAGGGCCATAAAATCGTGTCAAGTAGCACCAATATCACACCACCAACACCGGCAAAATTCATATAAAATAACAAAAGACGAAAGAAAAGTATATGTAAATATGTTTAACTTGATCACACGACTCATAAAACATAGAAAACAATACCTAAGTCAGTCTAGAACACATGTGTTGCGATAGGGACGGTAAAAGGGACAAATATGTGTAAAAACTTTGAACAACACACGCATTGTGGCATGTTAACCGCAAAATTTAAACTTGGAACATAAAACAAAAAAAAATATAAATTAAAGATAAAATACACATGACCAAATTGAAAGTAAAAAAGTTTTAGAGCTAATTTGTAAGAAATTTAAAAGTATTTGTGTTAAAAGCAAAATTAAAACAAAAAATGAAAGGAAAACCTAAAAGTAGATACAATCCAATCCAATCCAGTAAAGCTAAAAGTACAAACCAAAAAATAAAATTTTGGTAAATAATAATATACATAAACAATTAATAATGATATCTCAAAAAGCTAAAAGTACATATAAATATGCTAAAGTATATATAAAAGAAGAAGAAGAAAAGTATCAAGTTTTGTAAAAGAAAAAATTGGGGAAAATGTATATGGTATTGGTAGCTACATAGTAATAAACATAATTAAATAAATAAATAATTAGACTATTATTTAAGAGTAGTAGAAACTAGAAACAAATTAGTGTAAATAAATATAGCAATAAAATAAAAATAGTAATTAATTATAGATTTGAGTACCAGCTGCCATTTGAAAGCCATTGTAGAATTTGCGTGCACCGATGAGTTTCTTATTGCATGCCGTTGCCTTGAAATCCTCACACTCACCACGCCACCTGTCTGGTACAGCAGGCATCATGGAGTCATCAAAGCTCTTGGACTCAGGCCAGACGCCTGTATCGAGTACGCCGATGATGACGTCATTGGTAGCAGCAGCAGCATTGAAGTAGTACTGCTGCTGCTGAGTACCTGCAGAGAAGAAGCCCAAGTCTTTCTGGCCGATGCCTAAGAAGTCAGGAGTACGGGTGGTGTGGAGATGGTAAAGGGTGTCCTCGTAAACACCGAGGACGGAGTCAGAGTCCCTAAGGGCCTGGGCTTGCTGGGGTTCTAAGAAGGCGGCGAAGCCGTTGTAGGCGGTGGTGTAGGAGTAAAGGAGGGCGTCGGGGGTGGCTGAGGTTAGGGATTGGAGATGGGTCAGGTGTGATTGTGATGCTGGTTTAATTTGTTGATTATGTTTCATTTGAACAATGTAGGTTTGTTTGGTTGTGGCTGTGGATGTGACGATGGAGCATGATGATGCTAGAAACCAGAGCCATACCACAAACCCCATTATTAAATAATTAATCTTTTGATTATTATTATTATTTTTTGTTGTTGTTGAGATATATATATATATGAGGTGGGTAGGATATATAACGTAAATTCCTTCAGAAAAAAAACATGATAGTTGTGAGGTGCTTTTTGTCACCTTCTCAATATTATTTCTGCTTTCTCTTTTTCTTATTCACTTCCGGTCATAATACTAAATTAATTAATTAAATCAGTTTCAAACAAATTTTTTTTTTGGTTAAAACTTTAAAAAAATACAAATTACATAAAAACACTTTTTTTGCTACCCTTTGTTGGATTATATAGTTCCATTAGATCGTGTACTCAGTATCAAAACCATGTCAAGTGTAGGAGACAATTCAAAACATTGATGGTTGAAGCATATAGCTAGTCCCAAAATAAGAAATTACTTAACAAAAAAAAAACAATTGGTAAAAGGGCAAAGAATAAAGATCCACTATTGTTGTTTTTTAAAACCAAGTTTTCAACAGTTTTTATACTTCTATAACTTTTTTCATATGGTAACATTATTTTTAAAATTAGATTAATAAAAACAAGTATTTTTCTCTCTTTAATTCAAGCAAGGTATTACTATAGTTTTTTATTTATAAAAAAATACAAACTACGTAATTACGTAACAATAATATGCATTATCATTATACACATGTATGACATTACGTGATTTTTGAATAACGTTACATGACTATGTACCATTACATAATGATGTAACACTATGTGATTGCATGGACGATTATACCCTAGTTTGAAATACATATGTCGAATATTTATGATCTTCTACACTTCACATGGAATTAGTTTCTTGTACAGGAACATTCCCCGTATATTTAGTAAAACAACTATTTTGCATTTTAAAAAGTAATGGCAGTTATATTTTTATTTATAATAATTAGTTATATGGATTGAAGATGATACATAAACTAACGTTGTATTCCCGAGTTAACTTAACGAGAGAAAGGAAATGAAAGGAAAGAAAAATTTGATTGTGTTCTCGAGTTTCATTTAAGAAAGGAAACAAAATACGTTGCGTTCTCGAGTTTCATTTAACAAAGGAAATTGAATGAAAACCAGACCAAATCCTTTAATTTAGTTTTCCCTCCGATTTGAAAGGAAAGGATAGGCGTGCTTTCTTTTTCTTTCCTTTCCTTCGGTTATTTTCCTTTCTTTTTCTCATCAAATAAACTCGGGAACGGAGCGTTAAAAACCAGTTTGTGACTAAAAATAAATGAATATTAAGAAAAAAACCAGTATGTATGTATTATTTAAAGTAGACGTATGAAAAATGGTCTGAAAATGTTAGACGCGAGTCTCGAAGAGTCAAGAGTATGGTCGATTCAGACGAAGGAAGATGATGTGGACCCAACTTAGCTTTTCCAATTCCTACACTTTTCTTGTGACTAGAATGTCCTCATACTCTTTGTTTCATTTTTTCTTCATGTCTTTCTGCTACACTTTTGTTGACTATCTTATCCCTTTTTTGAGGCATTTAATTGTTAAATTACGAAATCTATAAAAAAATATGATGATGAACCCTCCAAACTAAATATAACCTTTTTTTTACCTTTTCATTTTCTAAATAGATATATAGCAAATTAAGTTTAATACATTTCAATAAAAACAAGTTAAAGGGAGGAAGGGGCACAAGCCTCGGGCGCACCAATCCCCTCCCGTCACGTCATTTTAACCCCAAACCAGCTAAAGTAGCCTAAATGCTGGAAACGTCAAGCCTAAAGTAGCATGGAACCAAGGACCCCACCATTTTACCATACCCACCAATCACACAACCCCATGAGATGGTCCCCACCTAAAAAACCCACTTTTATCTTCTTTTCCGGCCTTCTCACTCTCTTTCTTCAGCGAACAGTAGCCGAGAACCATAGCCAATCCACGAAGCCAAAAATCAAGGGACCGTGTAGCCGATCAGCTAACTAAGCCGATTCCGCTTAGCTGAGGTGCCCGATGACCTCTAAATAACCTTACATCGTTGATCAATGAGTATCTATCTACTAAAATGAACGGTTAATTATATACTAAGCGAAAGTTATTATAGCCTAGCGGTATATTGGTGGTGGGAAAAGACTTAAGGACTATAAGGTCCTGGGTTCAAATCTCACAAGGGGTTTTTCATAATTACGAGTTTCCTCCTGAATTGGCGACTTGGTGGTTGAATATGATCGCATGGTAACAATGGTGGCACAATGATACTCTAGTGATCCGTGAGTAATCGCAATTCACGTTCAAAAAAAATTATATATTAAAAACAAAAAAAAACTATTTGGGTGAAATCCGGTCAATGTGGTCCAAATGTCCAATTACTGCTGACCATACCAAAAGGTGTTGTATTTGGATTTTACTGGAGAAGTGAAATAAGACAAATTTGTTTATTTTTTGATATGAGAGTGTTGGGTCACATGACAGGAATCTCTATTTTATCTTCCCCTTGTTTTCCAATTTTAAAGAAAAAGAAATAGACACCAACACTTATTTTTTTTCTTGATGTTGATACTTCATCAATCGTGAAATGTATTCATGCCAAAGGAGAACACAAAATGCTAAATCAAATCTATTCAAAAAGTCAATGATACATAACTCTATAAAAGAGTCTATTTTGATCGTAAAATAGTGGATTCTTCTCTTGATGCGGCAGGAATTTAGTTTCAGTTATTATCGGTTCAATCCATTATGATACCCGTACTTGATTTTTTTTTTTTTTTTGAACAGTAGACTTCATTAAGAAAAGAACAAGTCCTCAAACCGAGGACCGTTCAGACGAAGAGTTACAACATATACAAAGGGTAGACTACCCAATCCTTCCATTGAATGGAGGAGACCTTAGTCCTATTTCTCAACCACAAAAACGCCCAAGACCTGACCATAGCGATAACATCAACAACCCTAGGACTAGATCCTTTAAAGATAACATTATTTCTACATTTCCATAAGGCCCAGCACGTAGTCATGATGATCCCGCGTGTAATCCTTTTGACCCATTTGCTAGCAGCTATATTATCTTGCACTCTAAGAAAGTCTTCAAAGTCGAAGGCCATTATCGGAGGAATTTTACACCATTTCTCTATAGCCGACCAAACCCCGAGAGAAAAAACACAGCCGGAAAACAGGTGTGTAACATCTTCATCCACAAATCACAAAACGAACATACCGAACTATGGATGGCGACTTGTCTTCTAGCTAAAGCCAATTTGGTTGGAATGCGATGCATTTCGGAACGCCATATGAAAACATTTACCTTAACAGGTAACCAAGACTCCCATGACATATGCTGATTTCTAGGAACTTCATTAGCTTCTCGCAACATCTTCTTAATGCCAGCAACAGAGAACACATCTTTGCCATCTATACCCCACTGCCAATGGTCCGGATCACTAGATAACACCACTGGTTTGAGCAAAAAAATCAGATCTTGATACTCCGAAAATTCTGCAACAGAGTCAAAAACTCTGCAGCACTCCGAAACAATCTGATAGTATCACGGACCAGTTTAAGACGATCAGCCACGGTGCACTGTTTTGCTCGTTCCAGGGCATATAAGTTAGGCCATCTGTCACGAAGAATCGACTCGCCTACCCCACAAATCCTGCCAGAATCTGACGCACTTCCCGTTTCCCACTTTAGAACGAATGAGAGACCGAATACTGCACCCGTTTAACTGAGTGCTGTCGACCATTTTAACAATAGTCTTTCAGCAGCCAATTAAACTAATTTTCAATGGCAAAAAGGACCACTGTCCCCTGCAGCCGTGGATCGCTTCAATAATTCTGCACCAACTTGCGTTATTTTGAGACTTAAATCGCCACGCCCACTTCACTAGAAGGACCATGTTAACATCTTGAATATTAGAAATTCCGAGGCCCCCATTTTTCTTAGAAGTAGTAACAACCTTCCAGGAAACCCAATGAATTTTCTTATCAATACTCGATCCAGCCCAAAGAAATCTCCTCATCATCTTTTCAATTTGAGTGACAACTTTTGAAGGAATCTTGTATAGCGATAGGTAGTACACTGGCAAACTAGTAAGCACAGATTTGATTAAAGTTAATCTACCCCCCATAGAGAGCGTTTTTGCCTTCCAAGAGGCAAGGCGATGTTGAATAGTATCAATAACACCATCCCAATGAGCCCCGTACTTGATATAGTTATAACAACAAATAAAAATTTAATTTTTTTTATTTTTATAAAAGGATAACGAACACAAGTTATTAAAAAAAAGTGTACTTACTGCTCTATTATTACTAACTATTTTTTACCCGTTGCGTTATTAAAAAGAGTAACTTTTTTATAAAAAGATAACGAACACAAGTTAGTACAAACTACAATCAACCCGACTCGTTTTCGAATTAAATTTACGTCGAAAGGTAGAGTAATTTGAATTCATACCGTTGAATAGAAATGTATTATATTTGATCCGACTTCTTTCCAAACAAAATTTATGTTACATAAAATAAACACGTGCGGTGGCGGCGTACGCGACATCATAAAGTATACCTACAATCAATCAGACTTGTTTCCAAACTAAATTTACGTTGAAAAGCATGGTTACTCAAATTTATACCGTGAATGAAAATGTATTAAATTTTACCCATTTTCCATACCAAATTTACATTAAAACGTAGTCCAAATCAAAACGTACATAAAAAGAAAACATTTTATGATTGCCAAACTGGTTTTAAAACAAAAATTATGTTAATGCTTACATGAACTCGAATGTATACCGATACGTCCATAAAAATAAAATAAAAATTAGTTCCAGTATAAGATAGAAACTTTAGAACCTGAGGGGGTCAAAATAACGTTTACAAAGTTAGATGGTTACTTTTGACATTATAGTAGATCTGTAGATACAACAAATTATGTTTTAGATGTTCAATCGAAGCATGAGATGGTTCATATTTGCCGGAGTTGAGATGAGGAAGATACAAGGTGAAATGTTGAACTTAATGGGTAGGTAAAAGAATAAAAAAAATATATGAAAAAACCAAATATCCCTTGTTTATCTTTATAAAATGAACTGGGTTAATAAAATGGATGAAAATGACAAGATTTTAAAACCATAGGGACCTAGATGAGAGAAAAAATCGTTTTAAATGAAAATGGTGAAAACACCTAAACCACATAAACTAAAATGACAATTTACTCAATATATAAAATAACCTCAATTTCAATTATATATTTTATCCAAAATTAAGAAAAAAAACTCATTTTTATATATTTGTGAAAATGTCCATTTCACCAATGTTCCAACAAAACTTAACATATAACATTCACTTAAAACGTAGATAGCGTTTGGTATGATGGAATGGAAGAGACAATGGAATAGACCACTTCGAGGTAATGAAAAATAGTGTGTTTGGTTGGTCAACGGAATGGAATCACCCATTCCACAAGGCATTCCATTCCCTCAAATCCATTCCATCCACCCCCATTTTTTTTTTCTTTCCATCCCACTTTCAACCTTCATTAACAACACCATAACCCACCACCCACCACCATCGTCGTCGCCGTCACCAACCGTCGTCACCCACTTCCTTCACCCACCCACCACTACCGCCACCCACCATCACTTCCACCACTTGCCACCGTCACCCACCACAATTGCCTTTACCCACCACTATCGTTGCTACCCACCACTGCGCCGCCTCCACCCACCACCGCCACTACTCACCATCGTCACCCACTATCACGGCCAGCCACCTCCACCTTCGCCACCACTGCCGCTACCGCCACATATCACCACCCACCATCGTCACTCACCAGCGATTTTATTCATTTGTCTTTTCCAACCTACGAAACATGACATGAAATGGTAATAATCCATTCCGTTACCTCATCCATTCCTTTACCCCATACCAAACAACTTCATAAGGGTTGATAGAATGGAATGCTTAGTTGTTTCTGGCATATAAGTGGCTGGATGACGATAACGTTTGTGCGAAGTAGGGGTGCAACTTCGCTCTGAAATTCTGATTATGTAGCATCCGTATAGAATTTTTTTGGTACATATGGTTTCGACCCCCGTAACCGGTGACTTCCGACCCCCGAGATTTTCGCTCAAACTTCGCCACTGGTGAGAAGTTTCCCTGATTATACAATCTTTCTATGGAAAAGGGGTGTCGGTGAAGAATTGTTGGTGGAGTGGAGATGGGCTTAGAATACCCAATCTCAACCGTAGAATGGGAGGAGCTGTCTCGACTTATGTTGTCGTTAAATGGTTTTGTGTTGCATGATGAAAAGAACCTTTGTAAAAGTGCATGTTGCTACAACAAATACTGCACCAACGTTAGTGCAGAGTCTCAAAAAGGATAAAAGGGTTGAAGGGTTTAATTTAACCAAACGCGGGTCGTGGTGTCCCTCTACGTTGTTAAACGTAGAAGGAGGTTCAAGAGTTTTAATGTTTTGATTGTTATGATTTTGATTTGAGGTGAACTCAAAGTCAAAATGTTGTATATACCTTCAAGTGAAGTGTTATGTGGTTTGGAGAATCTATCACACGTGAAGTATGATAGTCAAAGAAAATAGAAGAGAATAGAAGAGTGTAAATGTGAAATTGTGTAAGTGTGAATGATCAAATCACTGATAGAGTGATCTGATTTTATAGAAAGAGAATCTTCTATTTTGGGCAATGATAAACTTTTGGTCCTTGTAACAACTTAGGGACTATTCACTTTAGCCTATAAAGGCTTTAGACCTGCGGTCAATACGGTGAAGCTTTTCCACATGCAGAGTGTGGATAGTTGGGGGTTTCAACCGAGAAAGGTGATGACAAGACAAGTCATGGGTTTTGTTCTTTGTGTTCAGTACTTGTTGTCTTTTGAACCCTTTTGCTTTTCAACCTTTCAAGCCAGTTTGTGCAATATAACCGATTCAGTTAATCCTAGATTACCCACGTCATCAGCCCCCCAAGTCAAAGGTGTTTGTGGCGTAGCTCAAAGGCTTCTGAATTTTTACTCAACTTGTAGACGTTAAAAGGGTTTGAGGCTTTAAGGCTTTGTTAGGTTTCAGGCGGTTACACTTTTGAATTTGAATTTTGAAGTGACCCCCGATGTGACAAGTGTCAGCCTTAGCAGGGACGGTTATTAATATATACCATCATTATGTCTATAAGTTACATATAATATTATAACTCCTGTTTTTACTTAATCACTTTTTAATTTCTGTAACTTCAGATCATTTTCACATCTCTCTTAGGGTTTCGTTCCCCCGCTTCAATCAGGTTAGTTCCTTCTTTCCTTTGTTTCATCTTATCATCCCTCCAAGCGTAATGGGTGCCAAAAAGGACATGGCAGTTAGTTTCTCCTCTTTTACTCAAGAAGAGGTTGAGGCTTTCTGTTTCAAATGGGGAATCAACCTTTTTTTAACCATGTTGCTCCCAGAGTTAATGAATCCATTGATCGATATCCGAATGGTTCGATTGCTTTATATTGTCGACATTTCGAGTTTTCCAATCTTCGTCATCCATTTTCAGTTTTTGTTTTGAATGTGTTATAATATTATCGTGTTTCTTTCGGTCAATTACACCCTCATGGGTTGGCCAGGGTGTTGCATTTTGAAATGCTCTGTCATGCACTTGGTTACCATCATACCCTCTTGATGTTTTGCCGTTTTTCCGTCTGGCTAAGAATAGAGACTGGTACACCTTTGAAACTTCCAAAATCGATGTTTGCTTGATCTCTTCACACCTTACCACAGTTGGTGTGTGGAAGACGAAATTCTTTTGGGTGTCTAAGTCAATTGTCCCGTTTAAACCAGTTTGGAGGCGTCCTGACGCTGTTCTAAACGAGATGGAACCTTCTGAGTCCGAGTTGGACAAAAAATTTCTTGAGGCGCATCGAGCATGTCCTTCAAGGCTTCGCCCCTTCCCTGAACCTTTTTTAGTTTTGTCTGGCATTAGTACCTGTTGGGATGAACAGGATTGAGATCTGGTTCCCATGTGGGGTGGTTAGGGTATGATCCTTTTTATTTGTTGATTTCATTATCCTTAACTTGTTTGATTCAGATGTTTTTATTCTGTTGTTCTTGTAGTTATGTTTGCTTTAGACTTTATCAAGAGTGATGATGTTTCTGACGTTGTGTTTGAGGGCACTAAGGCTGTTCAGAGGGAGTATGTGATGGTGAAATATGAGAAGTGTAGATTTGATGGGGTGAATTGTACAAACGTTCCAAATGTGAAAGGGTTCTCGAAGCCCAGTTCTTCAAAGGCTTCGACTAGGCGTTCAAGCAGTAGGTTGTTGAAGAATGTTAGCCATCCAAGTAGTTATGAGCCTGTGGAAGTTAGCGATGAGATTGAGGATTCTGAGGATCATGAGGAAGTTCAAGTTGATGCTGCTGAGAAGGTACCGAGTGCTTTTGTGAAGAAAGAAAAGGGTAAAAAGGTTTCTGGTGGTAAGGTTGTTGCTTTAAAGAACACTGAAGGTTCTGCTAGTATTGAAGATGAAGGGGTTTATGTTCCTAGGTGGGGCGTGAAGGTTAATGACAACATTAAGTCATCTGTTGTTTGTGAGGAATTTTTGGCTCATTTTGCTCATCCTGGTGTGAAGGATTCATTGGAGGCTATGGAGGATGATCTCTTGCTTTCTAAGATGGTAATGGGAGCATGTAACCTTGCAGCTATGCTTCCGGAGGGTGTTACAAGATTCAGGAAGAGGATGTCTGAGTACCAAGATTTCACAAAGAAGAAAGAGAAAATGAAGGCTTACCTTGCTTCCCTGAAGAAAGATGCTGAAGAGTATGCTGAGAAGGAGAAAACTCTCATAGGTCTTATCGATGAACTCAAGAAAGCACATGAAGAGGAGGCTGCTAGGTGCAATGCTACAAAGGTTGAGATTGAAGCAGATAGGGCTGCCTTGGACGTTGAAAAGAAAGCTTTTGAAAAGGAAAAGGGGAGGTTGGAGACTTCACTTTCTCAGGCTTCTGAGGATAACAGGTGGTTGATTGAGAATGGTTTTCAGCAAGTGGTAACGTATCTTCTCCATTCTTCTAAGTTTAATTCTTCACTGGGAGAGGTTTACACCAAGCTGCTCTGTCATGGAAAGCATGTACCAGCCCAAGGCTATGGATGTTTTCAAAGAGTCTGTTTGAATATGGAACGCTTGACATATCCTTATGTCACTAAGGTGTCATCTTTTCATGGTAAACATTTGCAGGAGTTGAAGCAGTTGAAGCCTCCAGGCCGGAATGAATCGGTTTGTGCTGAGGTTCTTGAATCTCTCTCGAAGAAAAGGTCTTACTCAGGTGACAGCGAAGAGACCTTGGATGTTAATGAAGGAGGCCTAAAGGATGTTAGCTTGGATGCTTCTGGAGTTGCTGGGGATGATGCTGGAAAGAAAGCTAAGAAGTTGAAGAAAGCTAAGAAGGCCAAGACTGTTGCAGCTGTTGCTACGGAGACTGAAGCTTCGAAGCCCTCTGGTTCGGATAATGCATCTTAAGTATTTCGTGCTTTCTCTTATTCGTAGCTTTCTTAGCATCTTGTCTACAAACAATTAAAATATTTTGTGGTTGTTTGAACAATATCGTATTAGGGAACCTGTCAAGGTTCTATATGCTATGGTTGGCTTGCTAAAGCCTTCTGAAAAATTTGTAGGGTTGTGGCTGTCAAAGCCACTTTTATTATGGTTGATTGTTAGCCCTTAAGGCTTTTTTAGGTATCTATATGTTTGCTTAGCTTGTTTGTTGTTTTATTTGTGTGTTTGTTGGGAATGTTTTACCGATAGCCCCTTAAAAGGTTAAGTGCTGCAGTCACTTATCCTTAAGGTAGTCTAGGCAAACAAGTCGCCACCTATCCTATGTACACTACTTAGTGTTTTTTGCATTTCGTAAGTTTGCTTAGAACACTTAAAGAACAATTGGTGTAGGCTATTCAGACCCTGTCTATGAGACGTATAAAAAATTTGTAAGTCTCATGGAGTTGGATTGATCTAAGAACTCACCCCTTATATAGGTTCATTCAACCCTTGAACCTATTGAGCGGTGTGGCTTGGGAGCTCATCCCCTTACATGGTACATACCATGGAGTTTTTTGCAAGGCTCTCAACCTGATGATAGGATAGAAAGACAAGTGCCAAAAGAGAATCACTTGATTCATTCATTCATCATTGAGATATTACATTGAGTAGATCAGTTTTGACAACATTTTTTATAAGGCTTAAGCTAAACAAAGAACCGTTTAAGGTTTTTGCCATTCCAATGGCGGGGAAGCTTTTTTCCTTCAATGTTGGCAAGCTTGTAGGATCCCCCTTTGTGGGCTTCAAGGATGGTGTAACGACCTTCCCATTTGTGTCCAAGTTTTTCTTGATCCTCTATTCGGCTTGCTTCATTGTTTCTCAGGACCAGGTCACCTGGCTCAAGCGTTCATGCTTGACTTAAGCATTGTGGTAAGATTCCATTTTTTACTTGTATTGGGCTTCCCTGAGTGTTGCCGAGTCTCGAGTTTCTTCTAAGAGATCCAGGTTGAGTAAGGCTTCGTTTTCATTAGTCTTGACATCTACATTAAGGGTTCGAGGTGTGGTTACTCCTATTTCAACAGGAATTACAGCTTCAGAACCGAAGACGAGGCTGTAGGGTGTCTTTTTATGGCTTGTTTTTTCTGTTGCCCTTATGGCCCACAGGACACTAGGAAGCTCATCATGCCATTTACCTCCTTGTCTGCCCAACCTGGCCTTGATCCCTTCAACGATACTTCTGTTCATTCGTTCCACTTGTCCATTTGATTGGGGTAGGCTACTGAACTAAACACCTGTGTAATTCGGTATTCTTTGCACCATGAGCTGAAAGGCTTATCAGCGAGTTACTTGTCATTGTCAGTGACCAACACTCCGGGAAGACCAAATCGACATATTATGTTTTCCCAAACAAATTCAATGATCTTTTTTCCGAATATCTTTCCCAAGGGTTTCACCTCAGGCCATTTTGTGAAGTAATCCACGACCACAAGTAGAAACTTAACTCCTCCTTTGGCTAGAGCGAAAGGACCAACGATGTCCATCCCCCACTTGTGAAACGGCCATCCTAAGTTGATGGGAACCATGTCATGGTTTAGGCTTTTTGGAACAGGAGCATGAATTTGACAAGCTTCGCACTTCTTTAATTGCTCAGTTGCATCACGATGCACGGATGGCCAAAAATATCCAAGGTTCATGAGTTTTGCAACCACCGTTCTTGGACCACAATGAGCTCTACATATTCCTTCATGAATTTCCTTGATCAAATACTGACTTTGCTCTGGACCCACACATCGAAGCAATGGGGCCAGGTATCCCCTTTTATAGAGGATGTCATCTTGAAGCACATATTGCTTGGACTTGATCCAAACCCTTTCAGCTTAAGTATGGCCTTGAGGTAATTCACCATTTTTCAAGAATGTTATGAAAGGAGTCATCCAACTTGATCCGACTTCAGTGATCACATCTTGAACCTCAAGTTCCAATACAGAAGGAGATTTGAGTACTTCGACTAACACTTTCTTGGTGAGGTGGGCAAAGTTAAAGGAAACAAGCTTGCTTAGTGCATCGGCCTTCTTGTTTTGTGAACGAGGAACCTGCTTGATTTTTCAAGGTTGAAACGTATTCATGATTTCTTTTGCCTTTTCTCTATATTTCTTCATGTTTGGTTCCTTGGCAATGTAGCTATCGTTCACTTGGTTTGAAACCAGCAATGAATCGGTGAAGACTTGAAGCCTTTGAACGTCCATCTTTTTAGCAAGCTTCAGTCCTGCTATCAAGGCTTCGTACTCTGCCTCATTATTAGTGGTCTGGAAATTAAGTCGAAGAGCATACATGAATTCCAACCCTTCAGGGTTAATTAAGACGAGACCAGCCCATGATGCTTCGATGCTGGAAGCTCCGTCGGTAAAAAGCTTCCAGGCTTCAGGATCAGGGGGTTCATCAATAGTGATGTTAATTTCAGTTACTTCTTCCTTTGGAATTTCGACAATAAAATCGACATAGGTGATTTTGTGATCACCTAACTCGACAGCCCATTTGGCTAATTGTCCCGAGGTTTCAGGTTTTTCAAGCACACTTTTTATGGGTTGATCAATGACCACTTGTATTGGGTGTGCTTGAAAGTACCTTCGAAGCCTTCTGGTTGTTTGCATCAGGGCAAAGGCTAATTTTTTCCAAAGGAGGGTACTTAACCTCTGCTAATTTTAAAGATTTACTGAAGAAGTAGATGGGTACCTGAGCCTTGTCTCGTTCTATTGTGAGAACAGTGCTGAGGGATTCTTCAGTAACTGATAGATAGACAGAGATTGTTTCCCCAACTTCAGGAGCTGCAATTGTAGGAAGGGAAGCGAGATGTTGTTTCATTTGATTGAAGGCTTCCTCAGCTTCCTCAGTCCATCTGAAATCGTTTTTTATCAGTGCACCCTTTGAGAGTTTTGAAGAAGGGTAGGGATCTTTCTGCCAGTTTGGACATGAAACGCTTCAAGGCTGCAAGCTTCCCATTTAGGCTTTCTACCTCTTTCTTTGTTTGAGGAGACTTCATGTTTAGAAAAGCTCGGACCTTGTTGGGATTGACTTTGATGCTTTGCTTTCTTACAATGTGCCCCAAGAATTTGCCTTCTTCAAAACCAAACGAGCACTTGACTGGGTTAAGCTTCATGTTGATTTTCTTGAGGTTGTCAAACGTTTATTGTATGTCCTCAAGCATTTGATCTTTAGTCTTACTCTTGATCACCAAGTCATCAACATAAGCTTCGATGTTTTGCCAATTTGATTGGCGAAGGCTTTATCCACTAGCCTTTGATAAGTAGCACCTGCATTTTTTAAACCAAAAGGCATCTTTCGATAACAAAAGATACCTTTATCAGTATGGAAAGCAGCTTTCTCTTCATCTTTTTCCTTCATTTGTATCTGGTGGTAACCCTTGTAGGCATCTAAGAAGCATTTGAAAGGGAAGCCTGTAAGCGAGTCAACTTTGAGGTCAATTTTAAGTAGGGGTAGTAGTCTTTGGGGCATGCTTTTTTGAGATCTTTAAAATCTATGCACATCCTCCAAGATTGACCAGGTTTTCGGACCATTACAGGTTTGGAAAACCATGATTGGTATTTGACCTCTCGAAGGATTCCGGCTTCTAGAAGCTTGTCAACCTCCAAGCAAGCTGCCAAGCTTCTTTCAGGTGCAAGGCTTCGTTTCTTCTGGACTACAGGTTTAACTAGGGGTGTGCACGGGTCGGTTCGGGTCGGTTTTTGGTCATAACCGTAACCGAAACCGACATGTTCGGTTAGTACATTTTCAAAACTGATCGGGTTCGGTTATTTCGGTTTCGGGTGCTTCGGTTATTTTTCGGGTTCGGTTCGGTTTCGGTTAAATCATCGGTTTTTTTGGAATATGATGATGATTGTTTTGTTGTAGTTAACTCTGACGATTTAGGAACCGTTTTCACCGCCAACATCAATGAGTAATTACATATTCAAAGCAACTTTAGGAATAAAAGGAGGTGCACCATGTTTCTTATTTGCTCACATGATTAGAATGAAGAATAGAATAGCTCTAGAAAGATGTAAGGCATAGAAGTTAACAGTCTGTCTATGTATCGAAAGAAATGTTTTGTAAGGTATGTTATATATGAATGATAACAAAGTTTCACTACACCACAAATCCACAATCCATTTTTTTTTAAATATTACTGGCTTGATGTGGGTTATTAGAACTGATTGTGTGATTTACGACGCAATCTGATTGCATTTGGTATGTGAGCAAACCTTCGTTTCCAAGATACGATTTATAAATTTTAAAAGATATTTCAAGGTTTGGCTCTTGTATCTTAAACATAAAAAATATGAAGTAGACTCTTAGAACTAGTCGGGTCGGGTCGGTTATTTTCGGTTATGAAAACTCACATAACCGAAACCGAATCGAAACAATCGTTTTTAAAAATTCATAAAACCGACCCGTCGGTTTTTTCGGTTTGTCGGTTTTTTCAGTTCGGTTGTGTCGGTTTTTTCGGTTACGGTTCGGTTTTTTCGGTTTCATGCTCACCCCTAGGTTTAACACCAGAGGGAATTCTAAGCTCATGTTCGGCGATATCACGTGGAATGCCAGTCATGTCGCTGGGACTCCAAGCAAAGACATCAACATTGCTTAAGAGCAACCCTTCAAGCTTTGAGAGTATGTCTTTGGGAAGGCCTGTATTGACCCTAATCCTTTGTTCGGGATATTATGGGTTAATACTTAAGCCTCGTTTGTCTCTTTTGTCTTCATTTTCCTCTATCATGAGTACCTCAGTTGAGGGTTGGAGGGTTGCCACTCCGTTTTTAGTAGGGAATTTCACAGTTTTCTGGCTAATAGAGATGGCCATATCGAAGGTGACCAAGCCTGGTCTACCGATAATAACATCATAGCTTGAAGGTAGGTTGAGGACTATAAAAGTGAGTGGTTCAGTTCTCTCCATCTTTCCTTCGGAGAAACTGACATCAAGTGTTATTTGCCCCAAAGGCTTGAGAGCTATGTCAGCTATACCTTTGATGGAGGACTCAGATGGTTGAAGCTTGGAGTGTTCATCTGAGCTCAGCAAATTGAAGTATTTTTCAAACATGATCTCCATGGCTACCCCAGTATCAATGTAGGCTTGTTGTGTCTTGATTGAGCCTATTAGGGCTTCTACGACCAAGGGGTCATAATTCTTTTCTCCTTCGGGTGGTGGGAAGAAGACACATTGGCGTTCCCAAGCTTCCAACCGTGGGCGTTTATTGGGAGTTTCTGGTTCAACCAGGACCATGTTAACTTCTTTCTTTTTATCCTCGGCTATATTTTCTTTAACTCCTTTGACCAAATGAGCTAGTTCTCTAGACTTGACAGCTTCCTTAATCCTTTTCTTGAGTTGGAAGCAGTCATTAGTGTGATGCCCCTTCTCCTCATGGAACTCACAATATTGGTTGGAGCATTCGTTTCTCTTGCTCTTTGGCAAAGGGCGGGGAGGTCTGAAGCTATGCTTGACTTCTTCAGTTGCCAGGATTTCCTGAGGGGTTTTAGTTAAAGCAGTGAAGCTTATCGTTCGGTCTTTGCTTGAAGGGTTCATACCTTCAGACCTTTGGGATTCTGATACTTTGTATCATTTGTCATAAGACCCATAGTTACCTCTCTTTCGGTTGGGCTAGAGCTTATCCAGTTGGCAGCTCTTTTTCCTTGTTCTTTGATATCCACAACTTCCTCCCCTCGAATGTGTGCTTCAGCCCTTTCAAGAGCTTCTTCAAGGGTTATTGGGAGACTTTTGTTGAAGTCCCGAGTGAGGTATTGGGAGTTAATAGCATTCATGAACCCTGCAACCTTCATCTTTTCATCAGCACCGACATATGTGAGGCCTTCTTTCTTGTATCGTTCAATGAAGTTTCTGAGGCTTTCATTATCTCTTTGTTTAATATGGAAGATGACATGGCATCCTTGACACAACGTCTTTGTTGAGAGAAGTTGGTCAAGAACCCTTTACCTAAGTCGTCAAAGGATCGGATGCTTCCAGCTAGAAGGTTGTTGAACCAGATACGGGCTGAGCCGACTAGTGTCTGCATAAACATGAGGCAGCATTCAGGGTTTCCCCATTTCTCCATCCGAGCAGCCCCAGAGAAGATTTGTAAGTGATCTTCAGGGTCTTCGGTACCATCATAGGTTTTTATGTGAGATGGCATTTTTCGTTTAGTGGGGAATTCATAGTCAACTATTTGTGGAGAGAAACAGGAGAGGCTGTTGGGTTTGTAAGGTTGGTTCATGTTTTTTTCGACTCTTGTGTTGTTGTTCCCATTCGAGTTACCTTGGTGTGTAGCCAGTGCTTGGCAGATGAGTTGTTGCCAAGGAAAATGGGCCATCATTTGAGGCATAAAGTTGAAGCCTTGAAGGCTTTCAGGAGTCATCATGCTGCTGACTCCCATAGGCATATTCATTGAGGCACTACGAGCCATGGGCAGAGAGACCATGGCTTGTTCCCATGAAATGGGCGCTGGAGGTGGAACACTTGAGACTGGGGATTGCAAGAGTTGGTCTAAAGTGAGTTCATGCCCTATGGGTGCACTTGAGACTGGTGGTTGAGATGTGAACAGGGGAAAGGAGGTTGGACTTGGCCTTCCTGGCTGATAAGGAGCAGGATTAAAAGGAGGGAAAGTTGAGTTAGGTCCAGCTCCAGAGTTAGGAGGAGTGGGCTGAGAGCTGGAAGGAATAAGACGGGGAGGAAGAGGTGGCCCAGGTGAGAGTGAGGGCTCATCCTCGTTGTAATCCAGCCGGAGCCTTACTCCTTTATCCCTTTCCCTGTTCACATATTGGTTGAGAAGGGATCTTAGTTGCAAGAAGTTTCTCGCAACTCCCTCAAGGGTTAGATCTATGCGTTCGGGTGTACGTATGGAGCTGAGGAGGGGAGATGCTACCCCTGAACGAGAGGGAGTAGGAGTCTGGAAGAGAGTGAACTCCTGAGATGCAACACCTGTAGGAGTGCTTCTAGGGGTTGAAAAAGACACAGATCTGTTAGGGGAAGTCTAGTCAGTGTTGGGAGAGACTTGGTTCACTTCTTCCGGAGACTCGTGGTCGAACATTTCAGAGAGTTGGAGCTACACAACTGATCTAGAGGAAGAATGCAATGGCGCAGCCCCACGGTGGGCGCCAACTTGTTGCTACAACAAATATATGTTGAACCGACGTTAGTGCAGAGTCTCAAAAGGGATAAAAGGTTTGAGGGGTTTAATTTAACTAAACGCGGGTCGTGGTGTCCCTCTACGTTGTTAAACGTAGAAGGAGGTTCAAGAGTTTTAATGTTTGATTGTTATGATTCTGATTTGAGGTGAACTCAAAATCAGAATGTTGTATAAACTTCAAGTGAAATGTTATGTGGTTTGGAGAATCTATCACACGTGAAGTATGATAGTCAAAGAGAATAGAAAAGAATAAAAGAGTGTAAATGTGAAATTGTGTAAGTGTGAATGATCAGATCACTGATAGAGTGATCTGATTATAGAGTGATCTGATTTTATAGAAAGGGAATCTTCTATTTTGCTCAATGATAAACTGTTGGTCCTTGTAACAACTTAGGGACTATCCACCTTAGCCGATAAAGACTTTAGACATGCGGTCAATAAGGTGAAGCTTCTCCACAATCAGAGTGTGGAAAGCTGGGGGTTTCAACCGAGAAAAGTGATGACAAGACAAGTCATGGGTTTTGTTCTTTGTATTCAGTACTTGTTACCTTTTGAACCCTTTTGCCTTTCAACATTTCAAGCCAGTTTGTACAATATAACCGATATATTTAATCCTAGACTACCCACGTCATCAACGCCCTTCAAAGAAGTGCTGTGATTTCTCCAATTTCGATTGTTATATGTGTGGTATTGCATCTTAAACGGCGAAACATATTGTGATTAGTTGCCTCTTTGCCATAATTGTTTGGTGGCATGTATTTGTGTCAACTAGAAGTGCCATTCCTCAATTCTTTCCATTGAGCAACTGTTGGATCATTGCTAAGCTCAAAAAGGCTCTAAGACTTGGAAGATTCAACAACAAGGCAGACCATACTTCAACATTGGTGGAGATCATAAAAGAATATTCAATTTATTTTTTTTGATAAAGCATGGATATAAGTTTAGTTCTTTTAATTGGGAGAGGTAGTTTGATTTAAGCTTTGAGTTAACCTTTTGTAATATGTTTTTTTGCCCAGTTTCTTGGTGGGTTTGAGTTTTGCTATGTTTCATGAAATAGTCTTCTGTCATTAAAAAAAATTGGTCATCTAATGAACGTACTCACATTTTTTATTGGTAGATATTTTAATCAAAGAAGCATTGCTCTAGGGGAGTCTGGATAACGTTCTCTATGGGACATCGCCGGTTGAAGTCTCGTTCGTGACAAAATGTCATGAGCGAGCCAGTGGTTTTATCACAGTGGGCCATGGAATCGATAACCAGCCGCGTCATTAGGACTGCTTGCAATCATAGAAGTGGGTGACCTTTTGCCTATAAGTGTGTCAGAATGGCTGAACTTAAAAAATTGGTAGGTATTTTAACATTGTTTTTCCTTGTTTAGTACACATAACGATATGTAATTTTGGGGTGAGCCTATAGAAGCCCAGCCCAAATGAAGAAAATTTGATAACCATAAATTTCCTAATTAAAACTGGTCTTGATCGTATCCTCAGACCTCAGTAGCATTATTTAGCAGGAAATGAAATCAAATGAAATAAAGCCCTAGTTTAGTTTAGCGTTGTAATTATTGATTGATTGAGAGATGGAGTCGGGGCAGGAACCCAAATCATGGGATGAATTCTATATACCATAGATTTAATTAATTAATTAATTAATAATGCCTTGTGAATTTTTTCTTAATTTGGAGCCGAGGTATTAACATCCCTATAAATAAAATTACAATATTCCAAACCATGTTGACTACTCAATTCTTGCAAATGAAGCAAGGCAATGCTTATTGTGTGTTTTGTCTTGTCTTGTGTTGTGTTGTGATCATTTTGTGAGTTAAATAAGGAAAACAAATAGTCTATCAACATTTTTATAATTGTTGTTGAGGATCGTACCAATTCACTCTACCATAAATTAGTAGACTTATGTTCTTAGGCTAATCCAGTTCACTTGCCTACATTGGGTTGGTATGATTATATGATGACCCCAATCTGAGTGTTTCATGAAAAACTTGCAACTAATGGATATCATTTCAGAGCCTGCTGCTGCATATAGTAAGGAAAATAAATTGACCTACTACAGCTTCACTGCTGCTCAAAGTCAAAGTCAAAGCCATCTTCAATTACAACACATAGAGAAAAGAGACCAAAAACCAATAACATTACATCGCAGACTTATGTGTAGCCAAACCACCACGTCTCTAGGGTATTGGGAAAAACATGTTACATTTTGTCATTGACCATATGTTTAGTGGCTGACTGACCAATCTTTTTGTTTGGCATGTGTACATGAATAACATGGTTGCACAAAACTGTGCCGAAAGATAGGGAATCATTTGCACCAGTAGGCAAGTTATTTTTTTAGAGCGTAATTAGTAGCCATATTAGGGAAAAATCAAAAGAGATGAAGTCGCCTATTGGTTCAGCGACTTCTCCCTCTCGTCATCAACCAACCTGCCACCAACCTGCCATGTCTGATGGAATGTTGTTGAACTCGTCAAATGAGAGTGAGGCTTCTCATTGAAGTCACCTAATCAAAGGGAGGCTTCTCACTGAAGCCAAATAAAGAATGGTCCGAACCATTCTACTGATGCTTAATGCATTCTATCTTCCACATTTAGAAGAGTTTTTCATTGAACATAAACTCTTTGTTTTCCATTCAAACTAAAATATTATGGTAGACAAGTCAACTGTTCACAAGTTAGAAGGGTTACAAATACACGGTGTTATTATACGGGTGTATATGAAAAAAAAATGGTGGCGTTTCATAAGTTTGAAATGAAAGTCGTGTTGGTGGGTATGGTTTTTTAATGTTTTTGGATCAGTGTTATATCTGCATGAAATTACTTGGATCGATACTACATCTGCACGTGGTATAACACGTGTTATATGGCAATCTGGTCACGTAATTTCAAATATATTAATGCTAGAGGACCCCAAGGTTGAAGGAAAGTCCATCTGGCTTCCATTTTGCCTCCCCAACTGGAGTATTTCTAGGGTAGTAGCAGTGGTGGCGGGATGCAGGGAGGATCAATATTGGGTCTGCTGACCTGGAGAAGAACAGATGATTGAAAAGCCAAAATATACTAAGTGTTTGATCTTTGAATAAAACAGTTGTTATAAAGAAGCTTCCCTCAAAAGTCTGCTGATTCCTAACTGCTGCTGCTTCTATCAACTGTTAAAGACAACTGCTGTTGAAGAAAGATCTGATGAACAAAGGTCTGAAGAATAAAAGTCTGATGAAGAACAACTGCTGATCAAAGAACTGAAGAACAAAGGTCTGTTGAACCAACAGCACTTTGGTTCAACAGATGATAGAAGACATCAGAGTTTTACTTTAACAGAGTTTTGTATTATCAGTGTTTTCAATGTAACAGTAGTTATAGCTTAGCAGATGTTAGAAGTTGTTAGTCAGTTAGAGGTCACTGTCTAGGTGACGTCAGCACTGATCATCAGAGGTTTGAGTCTGTCTATAAATAGAACAGTACTTGCACTGTTCTATTCATCACTCGTCATTCTCTTTCAGACAAACATTCTTTGAGTGATCAGGCTGAGGGGGAGTTTAGTTGTACAATTGTAATCTTTCGATTAATGAAAGCTTTCAATTAAAACAATTATTCTCTATGTTTTGATTTATAGTTTATTCCGCTGCACTTTCCATTTATACTTCATTCATTTCATCTCATACTTAGTTAAACAATCAAAACAATCGGAACTCAGATCCTAACAATTGGTATCAGAGCTTGGTCAATTAAATTCTATCTAATCAATCAATTTAATACACAGATTAGCTCATAAATATTGATATCGTTTGTTTGTCGGATTTAAAACAGAGTAATTGTTTATTTTCGTTTCAACAGTTAGTAAACAGACTTTGTTTTTGAAAAATCAAGAGAATGACTTCACTCAATCAAGATCCACACAACACTGGCACAAGTAACAAGCCTCCGATGCTTGTCAGGTCAGAATACAACATCTGGCAGCGTCGGGTGGCTCATGTGTTAGCACAACAGAACACAGGGTGCTGGAAATCGGTAGTATTTGGACCACATGTTCCAATGGTACCGAGTGCCGAGGATCCAAAGATCCAAGTACCAAAGAGTGTTGAGAACTACTCAGAGCAAGATTTTCAAAAAATCGAGCTAGATGCCAAGGCTTTCAGCATAGTAGCCATGGCACTGCCGAATGATATCTATGCCGGTCTTTTGCACTGCAATAGTGCTAAAGAACTGTGGGATGCTCTTAAAGAGCAGTTCGGGGGAACTGAAGATGTGATTGAAAACAACCGTGAAATACTTAACCAACAATATAAAACGTTTAGTCACATAAAAGGGGAGTCGTTAACACAACAGTTTGAAAGGTTTAATTGTCTTATTAGTGAACTAAAACTGGTTGGTCTAACTTTTCCTAATTCAACACTGAATCATAGGTTTCTTAGATCACTTCAGGACAAATGGGACACTATAGCTATAGTCATGAGAAACTCTATCGGATTCAAAGACCTGACCCTGACCCAGCTTCATGGTAAGCTCCTGACTTATGAAAGGGAGCTTAACCAGAAAAAGAAGCTCCAGGACTCTGGCAAAGTGTCAGATGACTATGTATTTGGGAATACTGCACTGTTGGGTCAGGAGGAGGGTTCTGGAAGTAGTAAGGATTAGAGTTATGATCATTACATTGACATAACCACTGGTTTTAACAATGATCCTTACTCATCACCAAACAACTATGCTTTCACAGCTAGTGGTGATATCCAGGCTTCTGATAATTCATCTTTTGTGTACAATGACCTGCAATATATTGACCCTTTGGACTTAGAAGAAATGGACATCTTACTTCAGGTTGCGCTGCTCAGTATTAGAACCAATAACTTCTATAAGAAAACTGGCAGGAGGTACCCAGGTTTACATGGTGGGTCAAAGGTGGGGTTGGATAAATCAAAGATAAAGTGTTACAAGTGTCATAGAATGGGTCACTTTGCTAGGGAATGTAGGAGTCAAAATGGAGTTCCTATGATTACCTATCCAAACCAAAGACCACAGACCAACACTTATCAAACCATTCCTAATGTACCTAATGTGCAAAACACTGCTCACTTTGCACAAACCCAAACCACTGTTCCTGTGCACTATGTCCAAACCACTGTTCCTCAGTATCACTATGTCCAAACACCTGTTACTCAGGCACCTGTGCCAAAGACTGCTGCTCCATCCTCTGCTCCTGCAGAGACCAGTCAACCAAGTCAACAGAGTTTCTTTACTCAAGGCTTTGTTGATTGGAGCAGTCTACCAGATGAGATAACAGATGATAACATTGCTCTAGTTGCCAACTCTGAAAATGACTTTTGTTTTATGGCACTAGAGACAATTGTTGAAGAGACTGATTCTGAGGGTGTGGTGTCTTTGTCTGAAAATGTGACTGATGGTGTTGTTGGTGAAGTTGTTTCAGCTGAAGAATCTGAAGTGGAGGTTGTGAATCTCTCAGACCCCTGGGGTAGTGATGATTGTGATTGCCAGTGTAACTGTGCCTTGATGGCTGCTGCTAAGGTATCTCCTCAAATCTTAAATGACTTATGCTCAGACAAATGTATTGTGGCATTTGCTAAGATAAAAGAGGTGAATGAAAACTTTAGAAAGAAAATTTTGGAAGATGAAATTCAGTTTGAAAAACTCACTAAAGAGTTAAAATAAAAAATAACTGAAAAAGAATCTGAAATCAGCAGTTTAAAACATGAAGCAAGCATTACCAAAGACCAGCTTCAGACTATGATAACAAAATATCATAGTTGTAAAAAGGAGCTTGAGTCCACCCAAGTTGAATGTCAGAAATGGGTGGAATCATCTAAAGGTTTTGAGATGATTGTCAACCAACAATCTAAAAGTCATGTGAAATTTGGGTTTGGTTATCAAGAAACCACTGCCCAAAGTTCACAAACCACTGACAAAAGGGAACCACAGTTGGTTGAAGTCATTCCTACCAATTCAAAAGGTCAAGAAATCAAGGTTACTGAACCCAATGGCAAGAAAATCATTCTTGAAAAGTTGGAAGGTACACCCTCATTTGATGAAATTGAGAAATATCAATTCAAACCAACATGGTCAGATGAGTGTGAAGTCCTTGAAAATTTCAAACCAATGACCTTTAAAACCCCTGATGGTAAAATGGCACCACAGGCCAAAGTTATCCCTTTGAGAGATCTTCCAACAGATGATCAAACATCTGTTGAAAAGAAGAAAGAAAAAGGGAAAGCCAAAAAAACTTGTTTTGTGATTTTTGTGAAAAGAAGAACCATGTCACCAAAAACTGTTTTCTTCTAAAAGCATATGACATCAACAAAACAACAAGTTTCAATGATTCTAAAACAAATGAATGTTCAATCTGTAAGAAAAAGAATCACAAAACAAAAGAGTGCCTGTATCTCAAAAATTTTGATGAAAAGATAAAGGAGTATAAGGCTAAAACTCTTGAAAGTCAAGTGGTGAGTACTCCAAAAGGAAAACCCAAACAGACTTTTGAACCAGTCCAAACAGCTGTTACCAAAAGTCTGAACAAAAACTCTGCTCCCAGAGATGTTCAGGTAACAGATGTTCCACCAGCTACCAGATTACCAAGAGGATATGGACAACCCACTTTTCATCGTCTGCCACATGTTTATGAAGAGCCCAAAAGGCCTTCAAAACCAAAAGTGAACAGACATCCTCATGGTTTTCAGCATCTGACAGGAAATGATCAAACATCTGTTGGACCAAGTGTTGACATTCAAGCACTAGCAAATGGTCAATTACAGCTGTTGAACTTAGTCCAAAAGCTAGTTCAAACCACTGATCATTCTCCTCAACTTAAGGCTGAGACATCTAAGGACCCATCCAAAGCCAATTTGGCTTTGGACACTCACCAAAACTAAAATCTTTACTGATGTGCAGGGAGCTTCTGCTTGCTTAGATAGTTTATGGTATGTAGATAGTGGAGGTTCCAGGCACATGACTGGATGCAGAGCCCTTCTTCTGGACTTTCTTGCACATGGAGGGGGTGATATATCCTTTGGTAATGATTCTAAAGGTAAAGTGTTGGGTTCTGGTACTGTCAAAGCAGGGAGGCTTAAGTTTGAAAATGTTAATCTGATAGACAATCTAAAATTTAATCTACTTAGTGTGTCTCAAATGAGTGACAAAGGATTTGGGTCATTCTTCACTAAGCAAACATGTAAGATTGTTGGCCCAGAGGCTGTTGAAAAGATTAACACCATCATTGCTGAGAGCAAAGCACAACTTGTTGCTCATATAAGTGGCAATGTGTATGTAGTTGATATGTTGAAGGATAATCTTATGGCAAATGTCTGTCTGTTCTCTGCTGCCTCTACCAAAGAGACAGAATTGTGGCATAGGAGACTTGGTCACACCAACCTTCAAACTATCAACTCACTCTCCAAACAAAATCTTGTCAGAGGTTTACCATCAAAAGAATTTAAATGTGATGAGCATTGTGTTTCCTGTCTAAAAGGAAAACAACATAAAAGCTCTTACAAATCAATTGATGAGTCCAAAACTAGTCAGTGCTTACAATTGTTGCACATGGACTTGTTTGGCCCAGTTAAAATCATGAGTCTAAGAAGAAAGAGATTTTGTCTTGTCATAGTTGATGATTTTTCTAGGTTTACATGGACTTACTTTTTACACTCTAAGGATGAGACTGCAGGTATTTTGAAGGACTTTGTCACCAAAGTTGAAAAACAATATGACTTGCCAGTAAAAGTCTTTAGAAGTGACAATGGAACAGAGTTTAAGAATAAGGAGTTTGATGATTTCTGTGTGTCAAAAGGGATTGTAAGGCAGTACAGTATCCCAAGAACACCAGAGCAGAATGGGGTGGTTGAAAGAAAGAACATGACTCTCATTGAGGTTGCAAGAACAATGCTAGCAGATTCTGGTTTGCCTTTATCCTTTTGGGCAGAAGCTGTAAACACTGCTTGCTATGTTCAAAACAGAGTTTTAATCAACCCTAGACATCAAAAGACTGCTTATGAAATTCTGTTTAAAATCAAACCACTAATATCATTTTTCAAAGTTTTTGGCTGCCCATGTTTCATTTTAAATCTTAAAGATTCCATTTCAAAATTTGCAGCCAAAGTAGATTGTGGATATTTTCTGGGGTATTCTTCTACTGCCAAGGCCTATAAAGTGTTTAACACAAGGACCAAGATAATAGAAGAAACTCTGAATGTGAAGTTCAATGAACTTTCATCTTTAAAAATCCCAGCAAACACTGCAGAGTTGTTTGATTTGGATAAATTCAAATTTTAAGATATTACTGTCAAAACTAACCCTGCAGGTCCTCCACAATCTCCACAACAAGACTACAGAATAGATGTTGTGATTCCAGATCACTACAAAGTCTATCATGTATCAGAGGAAGCAGTAGTTCAAAACAACTGTCAAAACTCTGTCACAGCTGAGTCAGCCACTGTTGGCCAGTCATATCCCCAATCCACTGATTCACCCATCCAATCCACTGCTCAATCATCTGTTGACAAAAGTCAATCATCTGTTGACCATAGTCAAACAACTGTTGACAAAAGTCAGTCCAACTTTACACCACTTGGACCCATTCCTCCACCTCCATTTCAAACATCTGTTGACTCTACAAAAGTGCCAACAGATGTTATGTCAACAGAGTCTCCAAACCTCTGTCCTTCACCACAAAATGCCATCATACCATATCAGGGAGATCTAATCTACCTAAGAGCTCATCCACCAGATCAAATCATTGGCAACATCAGAGAAGGTGTGCTCACAAGGAGCCAATCTTTAAATATCTGTCTTTTTGCAGGCTTTTTATCCCTTACACAACCTGTCAAGTACCAAGAGGCACTGAAAGACAACAGTTGGGTGGAAGCCATGCAAGAAGAACTCCTTCAGTTCAAAAGACAACAAGTATGGGAACTTGTACCACTGCCTAAGGATGTTTGTCCAATTGGCACAAAGTGGGTCTTCAAAAACAAAACTGATGAAAGGGGTATAGTTGTCAAGAACAAGGCCAGGTTAGTGGTTCAAGGCTTCAGACAAGAAGAAGGAATTGAATATGATGAAACCTTTGCCCCTGTAGCAAGGTTAGAAGCTATCAGGCTGTTCCTAGCCTTTGCTGTCAACCACAACATCAAGGTGTATCAGATGGACATCAAGTGTGCTTTCCTATATGGCAAAATTCAGGAGGAAGTCTATGTATGTCAACCACCTGGTTTTGAAGACACATTCCATCCTGATCATGTCTACAAGCTTAACAAAGCATTGTATAGACTGAAACAAGCACCAAGAGCCTGGTATGAAACTCTCTCCACTTTTCTCTTATCCATTGGTTTCACAAGAGGTAAAATTGATAAAACCTTGTTTTTAAAATGGAAAGGAAAAGATTTAATGATTGTTCAAATATATGTGGATGACATCATTTTTGGATCCACATGTAACAAAATGTGTGAGGAGTTTAGGGAACTCATGACAGCAGAGTTTGAAATGAGTGCTATGGGTGAACTTCAGTGCTTCCTTGGTCTCCAAGTGAAGCAACTGCAAAATGGCACATTCATTCATCAAAACAAATATGTGAAAAACTTGTTAACAAAATTTGAGATGAATGATTGTAAGCCATGTAGTACACCCATGAGCATTGTCAAGCCACTCACTGATGATGACAAGGATGAACTGGTTGATCAAACACACTATAGATGCATGATTGGGTCTTTATTGTACTTAACAGCATCCAGGCCAGACATTATGTTTGCAACCTGTGTGTGTGCAAGATCCCAGGCTTCACCTAGAAAGTCAAACCTTATTGCTGTGAAAAGGATATTCAGATACCTAAAAGGTGCTCCCACACTTGGTATCTGGTATCCTGCTAATGGAAACATTGAGCTTTCAGGTTATTCAGATAGTGATTTTGCTGGCTGTCACACAACAAGGAAGTCCACATCTGGAGGGTGCCAGTTTCTAGGGAATGCCTTAGTCTCCTGGCAAAGCAAAAAGCAAGCAGATGTTTCAACTTCCACAGCTGAGGCTGAATACATTGCTGCTGCAAGCTGTACAGCCCAACTCATGTGGCTTCAAAATCAACTACTGGATTTTGGGATAACTGCACTAAGGACTCCACTCATGTTGGATAGCCAAGCTGCTGAAAATATCATCAAGAATCCAGTCTCTCATTCAACCACCAAGCACATAGATATCAGACATCATTTTGTCAGAGATAGCTATGAAAAAGGTTTGATTTCTCTGCACCATGTTCCAACAGAGGATCAGTTGGCAGATGTGTTGACAAAAGCCTTAGACACATCTACCTTCACAAATCTGATCTCTCGAATTGGAATGTTAAACATGGATTAAAACAACAAAAATGTTTTCAATAAAAACATTAAAATGTTTTCAGAAAATCAAATTTTACTTAAAATGACACTTTGGTTGAAAAATCTGTTTTAAACCACTGATCAGATAAAACAACCACTGTTTCATTCAAACCACTGTTGGTTGAAAAATCTGTTTCAAAACATCTGATCAGATAAAACAACTGTTTTTCCATCAGTCTTTTGGTTAAACAACAGAGGTTGGCAACAGATGTTTAACAAAACAGCTGTATACCACCAGATGTTTAAACCATCAGATGTTTGCCACGTCTGCTCTCAAAAGCAGAGTTTTGCCACATCAGCGATTTCACCAGAGGCTATAAAACCCTGTTTTTTCCCCAACAGCAGTTTTACTGTCTCATTGTATCAAAATACTAAAACCGCCTTCGTCTTCCTCAAAACCCTTCATCCAAGTTCAGTACTTTCATACTCGAAATCCATTAAAATGGATCTTCAAACAAAAGCCACCCACAATTTCCTTCCATATTTGGTTAAAACCGAAGACAATGTTCCATTCCATTCCACAATCGACATAATAACCAACTCAAAATCAAAAACATTCTCATTGCTAATGCTCCCATTTATCTAGAAACACTCCAAGAATTTTGGGCAAGTGCTGAAGTCTTGTATCAAGGCAAAAAGCCCACTTCCATAATTTCAAAAATTGGAGCCACTAGTATCGCCATAACCCCCGAAATCATATCCACTACCTTCTCACTGAATGACTTGTCAGGTATGGAATCCTTTCCTAAAACAGAGCTTCACACAGAGTTCCAGGAAAGAGGGTATGATGCACAAATGACTGGATCAACCTTATACAAAAAGTTTTTTCCACCAGTCATGAAATTTTTCTTCCATACCCTTCTTCTCTGTGCCTCGGCCAAGACCACATCTTTCAATGAAATCCCATTGAGGATTCAATACTTGGGATATGCTATGCTGTCAGATTCTGACTTCAATCTGTCTCAGGGATTGTTTTTGGACTTGGTTTCAAATGTGAAAGCCATAAAATCTGGCTCAAACAATGCTTTTCTACTCTACCCTAGAATCCTAAGTGTAATTCTACAAAAGATTTTACCTGAAAATGATTTTCAAAAGGGAGAGTCCTTTAAAATGAAAAGTTTAACTGATGAAACTTTCACAAGAATGCTGGGTTCTTCAACCCAAGAAAAAGTGTCAAAAGTGACAAAAGTTTCCAAAACACAACCAAAGATGACAAAAACAACAACTGTTGTTGAAACCTCTGTTGGTGAGCCCACTGCTCCTGGTGATCATGGCACTTCATCCAGTGCTGTGAAACCCACACCAGCCACCAAAAGAAAACGTCCATCATCAAAAACCACCTCTAAACCCAAAAAGGGACTTCTGGAAGATGAGATACCAGAAGCTAACCCTGTTGCATCACCAAAGCAACATGAAACCACTGTTGTTACTTCCTCACAACAGTTGGAGATATCTCAACCCAAACAAACTCCCCAAGAATCCTCACAAAAGGATCTTGTTGTAAGCCAAAGGGAACCTCATTCTGAGGCATATGAGTCACTTGACCATATGTTTACAAGTCCATCTCCCAGGGCTAATCAGCTTCTTACTCCACCCACATCACCACCACATGTTCCACAAACCATGCAACCACTGTTTGAAGCAATTGACAAAACTCAGGATAACCCCAGTTCCTCTCCTTCACCTGTCACAGAGAGTATACCTCCACCAGTGACTGGGTCTGAGAAAAGTCAATCTGCTATCCCACAAACAGAAGAGGAGGCTATACTCCCAGAGTTCAATGTAACTCCTGGTGAGGTTTCAAGAGAAGCAGCCAATACTGCTGTTGAGACCATTGTCTCACAACAGGACAGTGGTTCCATAGATAAGACTTCCTTGAAGGCAATAACTGATGAGGCCACCATTGTGTCTCCAATATCAGTTGGAAGTCCCCAGTACCAAGAAAAAGGGGCAGCTGGTTCTCATTCCATGGACTCACCTCCTAGGACTGATCCAGTTAAAACTACCACTGGTAGGGATTCAGCTGATCCTATTAACTTAGGTGATGAATCAAACCTACAAGAATTGACGGCTAAAGTTCAAAACCTTGAATCCTCTGTTGCTGACATTAAAACTGATGTCAAGTCAATATTGGAAACATTGGGCAACTTTACAAAGAGTCAACCATCCACCTCTGATATTGCTAATGAGCTATGGAAGTCAGTTTCCCCCATCATCATAGCTCACCGAAAATTAGCAGATCAGACACAAGAGACCTATATGACATTGATCAGAAACATGGTGGATGCCAGATTTATTGACACAAAGGTTGACATCAAGGTGATCAAGGACCATCTGCTGAAGAATACTGGCTCTGCCCCTACCACCATTCTCAGAGATGAAGATGATGATGAATTCACTGCTGATGATGCCAAAAAGGGGGAGAGTGGCAGAGATAGGCTGCCAAAGCTAAATCCATTTGGTGCACCACCCTCTCAAAAGGGTAAGCTAGCTGCTGACAAACCGGAGTCTGCAAAATCAGCACCACAATCACAGCAACCAAGTGTTCAAACCCCTGTTGCTGAACCAGCTAAAACCAGCAAGGCAAAGGAAGTTGATATCTGAGAATCCGATTACGGACCGAACTCGCAGATCGATTACGCGTAAACAACTCGGTTTCAGACGGGGAATTCGAGACGAGACAGAAATATACGATAACAACGTCATCACAGATTCGTATTAATACAGAAACGGTTACAGACACTGTCATCAGTAGGATAAACGTCTATCTCGTGGCCGGGGGAGGTCGGGCATGACCTCCCCCTTGAGAGCATTCAAAGTACCAACTCAAATCACCAAATGAATACAAACACATGAGATTGCTATTTATAGTACAACACCCAAGTTCCAGGTTCGCCCCTTTTCAATGGTCGAATGTGGAGCATTTCCACATTCGCCCATTTATGATGGTCGAATGTGGAAACCTTCCACATTCGCCCAGTGTGTAATGGTCGAACTTGGCTTGTGTATTGTCCTATATTTTACAAATGCGTCAGATCCATAAAATGCCCTTATGGATCACCACAATCTCATGTAACACTATACCTAGACTCAACCCTAGTCTATTCGACAGTGACGTCCACAGAAAGTGCATCAACAATCTCCCCCTTGGATGTTGCTGGCGAATCCACAAAACTCTTGCACATCAACACATCAGAATCACAGATCTCCCCCTCAATACATGCACCATTGCATTGAGTTAGAAAAACAATATCCTTCGTGAACCGACCAAGTAATGCACTACGGACCCTCAGCATCAATACGTAGGAAGTCAACTAGACCACGTATATCAGTTGCGCCAGATCACCTAGTTACGCCAATGTGAAGTCGACAATGTAATGCACTGCAGTCTCGTAGCATCAGTACCCAGGAATGTCATCTTGACCAAGTACATCACGCGCAATCCAACTAGCCTGATAAGACCCCTTCTAGAAGGATTCCATACTGACCGATCAGATATTCAACATAACACGTAGATACCACCACTAATTTACGTCTCATATCTGCACTTAACCTTTGCATCACCCTTCACACTAACTGGAGAAGTCTAACTGTCAGTACCCAATTAAACATCTCAAATGTGACTATGTGCAAAACAATCCACTCGAACATTAGTATTTCTATGAAATTCTTCATCTGTGCTGACTGTGATTGCATTAACACATTCTTCTCTTCACATTCATCTCTTTTCCTAGCATCTTCAGTCAATGATTGTTGAAGTATCAGACACATCATTACATCAACAATCTCCCCCTTGACTGATGCTTCACCAAGTTTCTCTGAGATCCCGTATGATAAATCAATCATGTTCTTGAGTAACTTCATCTGTTTGACAGAATACAAGCCGTAGACGAGTGAAACAAGCAATCATAAGTTTTCATCAGGAACTACCAGTACTAATTGAAGGACTTGAAATACTTCAGAAACTGAAGTTTTCGGACAGAGCCACCAATATCTACCAATAGCTCTTGAAATCTTCATGACTGTGATCTTGAAACTTTCGTTGAACCTACGTGCCACATGACTCCTACTAGGATACCTCATTACTTTCAGAACATTGAGATCTCAAACTTGATTTCCTTCTTCATAACAATTCTTCAGAACAAGTTCCTTCACACATACAGGAACTGGGTTAACTGTTCTCTTCATGCGGAATAAAAATCTGTTCTGTTTTTGGCCCAAAATAGTCATTTGAATCTGATTATCATACTTGTTGATTCTCATGACTACCCCACATTAAAACTGTTTCATCATCATCAATTCTTCAACAAATTTGGGTAAACCTCATCACAAATTTGGCCCTAAATTCTACATTCGCCCCCGGGAACTCCACTTTCGCCCAAAATAGAGACCCGAATGTAGAATATGAATAATACTTTTCACTTTCGCCCATTTTCACTCACATTCGTCCACTTTCTATCCACATTCGCCTGCCCGATGACCTGAAGGTGGAAAATGTCACCCGAATGTGAAAATCAGCATAACACAATTCCAGGTTCGCCCAAAACATGAGAGAACAAATGAGATTCCACCAGCTTTATTAAAGAAACTTTATTTGGATGTTCCTCAAGAACCAAAGGTCCATGTCACAGAGTTTGTTCGACCCAAAAACAGAGCTAATGGTTTTAATGAGCCTACTTACTCAAAAGGGCCACTCCCTGAGAGTATAAGGAAGCAACAGTACAATGATCAATACCCTGTTAGATCATTTGCTCAACCAAATGCTCAGAATGTTTTTGAAGAGTACCGTGCATGCTTTAAATGTGGGGAACGAGGGCATTTACTTGCTCAGTGTCCATATGTAAGGCATAAGAGGCACGAGGTGGAAGTGAGGAATTCCATGCGAAAACCGATTGATCATTATGTGCCACCACATAGGAGAGTTGTTCCTCAACAACCACAACCGTTTTATCATCAAAACAATTTTCAACAAATGAGGAACACTCGTCCAATGCAATATGATCGAAGGAATCTGATTGCTATGGAACACTCATGGAGGAAGCCTGTGGTGAACGCAACAGTTGATAGGCAAAAGGTTCCACCAAAACCGATTGTCAAATCAAATGTTGGACCTAAGTCTGTTAAATCAGATAAGGTTACCAAGAGAGTTACATTTGCTAACCATGTTCAGAAACCGACTGAGAACCCAAAGTCTCAGATTCGTATCCTGAAAAGGTCTGAACAATCTTGGACACCCAATGGTACTCCAGGAGCCTCAACTTCAAGAGTTAATGAGAAAAAGGAAACTGTTTTGAACAATCAGAAAAAGATTGATCAAAAAGTTGTTGAAAATGCTTGTGAGAATGTTACTTTGAAACCTGATGTTCAAAGACCCAAGACTCAGGCTTGGGTCCCCCGAAAGAACTAACTGATTTACTTTTTGTGTGCAGGGAGCTTCAGCTGGCCCTATTAGCAGTCTTTGGATTGTTGATAGTGGAGCTTCAGGCCACATGACAGGGGATCTTGCGTTGCTGTTCGACGTGAAGAACATCAATGGAGGGTATGTAGCTTTCGCGGGAAATAAAGGTGGATATATCACAATGGAAGGAAGTGTGAGCAATGGGATAGTGAGTTTCGAGCGGATTTCGTATGTGAAGCAGATAGACTATAATCTGTTGAGTGTCAGTCAAATATGTGACAAGCAATTTACTGTGCATTTTGATGACAAATCCTGCTATATTCTGAAACCGGGCTTTACAATTCCTAAAGAGTGGATAATGTTGAAGGCACCTCGCGTCAACAATCTATACATTCTTGATATGTCCAAGGCGATGACATCACAGGGGCAGATAACATGCTTTTTGTCCAAGGCGACAGAGAAAGAATCGATAATGTGGCACCGAAGAATGGGGCACATTCATCTGAGGAAAATGAATCAACTTGTGAGAAATGGACTTGTCGATGGAGTAAACGTGAAACATTTCCATCTGAATGACAAGTGTGTGAGTTGTAAAAAAGGGAAGCAACACAAACAGTCCCACAAAGTGAAAAAGGTTAACTCTGTTGAGATGCCACTTGAGCGATTGCACATGGATCTTTTCGGACCGGTCAAGCGCAAAAGTCATCTTGGAGAGCTTTATTGTTTAGTCGTCACTGACGATTACTCAAGATTTTCATGGGTGATGTGTTTGCAGAATAAAAGCGACACTTTTATCAATCTGAAAGTTCTGTTCACTCGATTGGAGAATATCTACAATGTGAAGATAAAGAGAATTCGGAGTGACAATGGGACGGAGTTCAAAAATGCCAAGATGGATGAACTTTGTGAAAACAAAGGGATACATCATGAATATTCGGCTCCGTACACCCCTCAACAGAACGGTGTTGCTGAACGAAAGAATAGGACTCTAATTGAAGCGGCTAGAACAATGCTTGCTGATTCAAATCTTCCAGTAATGTTCTGGAACGAGGCGATTTATGCAGCAAATTACACACTAAATCGGGTTCTAACAGTGAAGAAGTTTGGTAAAACATCTTATGAGCTGTTACACCGAAGAAAGCCGAACTTAGAGTATCTAGAACCTTTTGGGGCGCCATGCACTATGTTGAATCCAAGCGAGAAGTTTAGTCCTAAAGCCGAGGAGGGTTACTTTGTTGGATATGCAACCCCGCTCAAACGGGTATACAACAAGCGAACTCGTCGAGTGGAAGACTGGGCTAACGTGGAAGTTCAACGATATACTCAAAATATTCAAGGCACGGGTCCTGATTGGATGTTTGATTACAAAGATTTCTTTGAATCATTCAATCTAGATAGCTTGGTTGAAGAAGCTGTCATCAGATTACTTTACGAGTGTGAAAATGCAACAACTTCACCGTTGGTGCGTCCGATCACTGTGAACCCCCTACCAGCTTCTAATGATACCAATGCTCCTATACAAGAGGAAGAAGTATTTCAAGAGGCTTCAACTTCATTAGACACTTCAGAATCTGAAGATGAACAATTTGAAGAAGCTATTCTTGAACAAGCTGAAGAACCAGAGGCACCGCCAGTGAACCCAACTCCAATTTCAGATGTGGCTTCATCATCAAATACGGGTCATGATCTGGATGCTGTAGAGAACTTGACTGTTCAGACGGGAGTGCAAGTACCTGATTATCCGGAATCTCGGATTCATCGTATTCACCCGCTGGAGCAAGTTATCGGTGATCCTGGAAGCAGTGTTATGACCAGAGGGCAGCTTAAAAGCGTTAATTCACCAGAGAGTTTTGGTGCTTTAGCTTTATATGCCAAAATTCAACAATCTGGTAGTCAAAATGATTGGTCGTTTGCGTGTTATGTGTCGCAGGTAGAGCCAAGGACATACAAGGACGCTTTGAAGGATGATGCCTGGGTGGAAGCTATGCAGGAGGAGTTATTACAATTCCAGAAATTGGGAGTATGGACGCTCACGGATTTGCCGCCGGATAGGAAGAAGATTGGCACCAAATGGGTGTTTAAGTGTAAGAAGGATGATCGTGGGGTTATTGTTCGTAACAAAGCCAGATTGGTCGTGCAGGGTTTCCATCAAATCGAAGGGATTGATTATAATGAAATCTATGCACCGGTAGCACGAATCGAAGCTATTCGGATGTTCCTCACGTTTGCTTCTTATAAGAAATTCAAAGTTTATCAAATGGACGTTAAGAGCGCATTTCTGTACGGGAAAGTCAAGGAAGAGGTGTATGTCGGGCAGCCACCAGGCTTTGAGGACCCAATCCACCGGGATAAGGTCTACGTGTTGAACAAAGCTTTATATGGCTTGCACCAAGCTCCGAGGCAGTGGTACGAGGAGCTAAGTACATACCTCATCACCAAAGGATTTAAGCGCGGCCTCGTCGATTGCACTCTCTTTACGAAGAAGACGGGAGATGATTTGCTTCTAGTACAGATATATGTTGATGATATAATATTTGGTTCAACTAACGAGCTTTTATGCAGGGAGTTCGAAACTGTCATGCAGGAAAAGTTCGAAATGAGCGCAATGGGGGAGATGCAGTTTTTCCTAGGCTTGCAGGTGGACCAAAGACCCGACGGGATCTTCATTCACCAGACGAAATATGTCTCCGACATCTTGAGCCGGTTCCAGATGGAGGACTCAAAGCCGATGGATACCCCGATTCAACCCAATCACGGGATTGGAGTGGACGCTAAGGGGGAGCTGACGGATCCTTTTACATACAGAGCAATCATCGGATCTCTGATGTATTTGACAGCGTCTCGACCAGATATTATGTACGCAACGTGTCTCTGTGCCCGTTATCAATCGAAGCCGAAACAAAGTCATCTGACGGCGGTCAAGCGTATCCTTAGATATCTGAAGGGTTGTCCATCAAAAGGACTTTGGTACCCTAATGATGATAATTTTGATTTCATATCTTTTAGTGATGCAGATTGGGGCGGCTGTGACAAAGATAGCAAATCTACTACAGCTGGTTGCCAGTTTTTCGGGAGCAGGTTAATCACCTGGCAATGCAAGAAATAGACTTCCGTAGCACAATCTACCTGTGAAGCCGAGTACATTGCAGCCTCGAGTTGCTGTTCGCAAGTACTCTGGATTCAACAACAAATGGTGGATTACGGTTTGCAGTTTCTTAAAACTCCTATTTACTGTGACAACGAAGCCGCAATTGCATTAACTAAAAATTCGGAAAATCATTCTAAAGCGAAACACATCCGGATCAAATATCATTTTATCCGTGATTGTTACGCTAAGGAATTGATCGATATGATCAAAATACATACTGACTACCAACGTGCAGATCTGTTTACTAAAGCTTTTGACCGTTCACGCTTTGAATATCTTTTAAAAGTAAACAATATAAAGGAAAAACAGGACTAATCGGCACCTCGGTTTATCGCTTGTTAGTTTTTAGTTTTTATATTTTGCTAATTGGGAATTTATCTTTCCTAATTGGGAATTTCTTTTTACTATCGTAATCCTCAAAGAAGTTGATGCTTTCGAGGGGATTGTTTAATCCTCAAAGAAGTTGATGCTTTCGAGTGGATTGTTTCTTTTAAAATTTTGTTTTTATTTGTTTTTTTTTTTTTAGAAAAATGAAAAACCCAAAAATATGTTCTTTATTTTAGGGGGAGCCATTTTTATCAGAAAAACCAAAAACATTATAAAATTCAAAAAGACCTAAAAATTAGAAAATCAAAAATGATTTCCTGGTAAAACAGAGGAAATGATAGTACATCAGTGGGGATCTGACACAGGCTAAAGAATTGTATAGTATAATGAGGCGCGTGTTGATTACGTGTGATATGCTGATAGGCTTCGTAGACTAAATATTGCGTGCATTAGTGATACAAACATAACGAACTACGCGTTCGTGGCTGAACACCTCATGGGCATATGGTCTTAGTACCGTAATTTCGTTTGATAGGATTGCCAAAATCTGAGGTTTCGGGTCGTTATGTTATGGTTATCCGGGATATTCTGATAAACTTTTGTCGTATTGATTTACGGACCTAGTTTTATCAGAATATTTGCTAAAAGAGCTTAATTGCCAAAACCGGAAGTTACCGAATTGAGGAACTTTATGTTTTAATTGATCATAGATCATTATTACATCGTATTGATCATCTGATGCAAATCAGTGATTAATATCAGCCTCAACCTAGTGTATACGCACATGTTACTCTGCTGCATTCAATTGCTGACCTGTACACCTCTGTGCTATATACTTTGTAACTTTTACGGATAACTCTGGCATAATCACGCGTTACGACGAAGCTTTGTGCAATTACTTGATACGGGAGTATGTCGTGTGTGTGGGCACCACATCGTGTTAGTCTAATACACTTAACTCGTATCATTTTAAAGCATTGCGTAATTGTCTGCATGTGAGCTTACGTGGACCACAATATCAGCAATTGCCGTGTCACATACTGTTTCTAATGATAATATTAAACAAAAAGATCAACGCTGTGATCAGATTTCTCAGTAAACTGATATGATCCTCTGACCGGATTTCACAAAATGTTTACTGCTTTCATTTACTTTGATGCATTTTATTTTGTTGCAATTTTACTTTTATTGTCAAAAAGATACAAAATCCAAAAAGATTTTAGGTGTGTTTTGATAAAATTTCAGAAAAATCCAAAATTTTTGCATTTCTGCTTTATTTTTGATAACCGGGGATGCTTGATAGTCAATTTCTGAGATTTGACAACACCATCTGGGCTTTGTATCATTCTAAAGGTGAAAATTTGTGTTTTGGAAGCTTATCGGATTGAAAAATGTTGAACGGGATTCGAATTTGTGATTTGGCAAAATTTTTAAAGTTTTCCATTTCACATTCGCCCTTAATTGGGACGAATGTAGAAAATTTTTCTACCTTCGGGCTGCTTCTACCGGGCGAATGTGGATTGTTTACTAGATTTCACATTCGGGTAAAAATTCCACATTCGGGCACATTCATTTGTGGGCGAATGTAGAAAAATCCCACATTCGACCCACAAAACGGACGAAGGTAGCCATTATATATCAGCCCATTGCAGATTCGACCATCACTTCAAATTTTTTCAAAATTTCTTCAATAACCAGACCTTGTTGATTTTGTTTTTCCTGCTTGTGCGTTTTGTTTCCTGTGTTATTCTGATCATTTCCATATATCATTCCCAGGTATTGATGCAGAAACAAGCACAGAATCATTCGTTTTCTCATCGGACTTAGGGTTTTAGGGTTCATGTCTTTTCAGTGAATGTTAATGCGTAATTTTGATAAACATTCATTCCATATCAGTTTTAGGGGGAGAAGTTTAAAGGAATTAGGTTATTAACATCATTTCAGCAGTGATTGATCGATTGAATATGAAAAACCCTAATTCTTTATAAAAACTGATATAAAATGAATTTTAGGAACAATTGATGGTTTGCGAGTGATAGTCGGCCATATTAGACAATATCTGAATCAAAATTAAGGGTTAATAACGTGTTTTGCAGAATTTTCAAATTTTGGGGTAAAACTTTTTCACCTTCGGTTCGTCGTGTGGACGAAGGTGGAACAGTAATGGACGAAGGTACTCAAAAACGGACGAATGTGTTTTTCTACTCAGAAGCATTCCACATTCGGCCTGATTGTTGTACATTCGACCACATTAACCTACATTCGACCAGTTTATTTTGGGCGAATGTGGAATTCAAAAACCTAAAATTTTGAGTTTTGACGATTTCGTGTTTTGACGTTTATTTTTGATTTTATGTTTCAGATGGCTGAGGAACAAGTTAATATAGAGATTCCTGTTGAGACTACAGTTCCTGATCCTATTCCAGAACCTGTTCAGGAAGGGGAATCATCAAGCGGCAGCAAATGGCCGTTTGAGAAGAATCATAACTGCTGTGCGTATCTAGGAGAAGTGGAGAAGAATGTGGAGTTCACTGACATCATCAAGTTTCTGAAAAGATGCAGAGTAGTTTATGCTTTGGCTACACCAACTATTATCTACAAGGATATAGTTGAGGATTTCTACAACAACGCCAAGTATGATTATTTTGACAATCAGACGATCATAAAGAGCAAGATTCAAGGAATGGAGATGTTTATTACAGAAGCTGACATCAGAGAAGCTCTCCAGATCAAGTTTGAAACCAGTGAAGATCCAAGAGAATTATCATGGACTGAGCAGAAAGCTTGTTTCCTTAGGATGAAATACAAAGGACCGATCACTGATGGTTCTATGTACAAAGGGAAACTGGGAGTACAGTTTAAGTATTTTGCTCATGTCATTATACATGTGTTTGGATGTGTTAGTGGAGGATACGACGTGATGAGGAAGAGTTTGAGCTCGTTAATGGTTGCGTTGACTCTCAACAAACCATTTAACGTTGCTGGGATGATATTAGACCATATGTTGGAGATGCTGAAAGGGTTGAAGGTTAAGAAGTTCATGCTTTACCCTAGATTTCTGATGATGATCTTTGATCACAAGTATCCAAACCTGAAGAAGGATCCAACACAGATACTTGCTATGGATCACATGAATATTAGAACCTTGGTGAGGATGAAAGGTTACAAAGGTGTGCCTGATAATGAGAGACCACCTTACAGGAGATTGTTTGGAGCCTTGGCTAGAGAGGATTACAATGATCCTGGAAAGAACACAGCAAGGCATCCTGATAGTGATAGTGATAATGATGATCCGTTGGTATATGCTGATGCAAGTACTAAGAGAAAAAGGCAAGTAGTCAATCCTGGAGCCAAAGGGAAGGGCAAAGGAAAGACTGATCAAGGAAGTTCAAAACAACAAGCTGTGAGAAAGAAATCTACTGCAAAGAAGGGTACTAGTTTGGTGGATGAAGAGTCTGTTGATTCTGAAGAGACAGAGACTGAAGAACAATGGGATTCGGATGCTGAAAATGTCCGGACCACCAAACAAAAGGCCACTTTGGTTGGTGAGTCTGAATCACTAAACAGATCTATTGAAGAAGCTAAGAAGAGCAAGCAGACTGTTAGTGCTGAAGATGAAGGGTTAACTGTGAATTTAGACGAGTTGAACGAAGGTGAAACTGTAGTAGTTAACTTGCCCAAGCCCAAACACAAAACCATGGCCAAGAAAACCAGTTCTAAGCAACTCAGAGAGAAAGAGTTGAACCAACTTTTGAGAGGGAAGAGATTACCTGAAGCTGGTACGTCATCAAAACAATCTTCACCAGCCACAAAGAAGCAAAAGACTAAGGAGGCAACAACATTACCAGTGGATCAATTCAATATAGCACTGGATAATGTTCTTAACATGTTTACAAAGCCTCAGAAAGAAAAAGAAACTGAAATTGAGCCATCAAAGTCAAAGTCCAAGTCAAAGAAAGTCACTGTGGATGACGATGTTATGAAGCAGGTGAATAAGAAGATGGATGACATGATGAAGATGTTAGTGGCTCAGCAAGCTGAAATTGCCAAGTTCAAGCAGAATGAGGAAAAGATGCTTCAGATTGTAGTAGCTTCTAAGTCTAATCAAGATGAGATAGACGAAAAGGTGAAGAAGCTAGAAGCAAAGAACAAGAAGCTTGAAGGAAAATGTTTGAGAAACAAAAACAGGTACAAGGCGATTAAAGAAGATAACAAAGAGTTGAAGGCTGAGAACAAACGCCTTAGTGAGTTGATTGACAATTTGTACAATGTTGCACCCAAGTTGAAAGAGGGAGAGGAAGACAAAGAGAAAGAAGTTGAACAGGTTGATTTTGAACCATCTGAATCTGATAAAGAGGAAGATGAGGATGATGAGGATGAAGAATCGGAAAAGAGTGATGATGGAGATGATAATAATGATGATGATGATGATGCTGAGGGTTCGGGAAGTCAAAAGGAGGATGAGAGTAGTAGTAGTGATGATAATGATGGAGGAGACGATACTTCTAAGTTTACATTTGAGAAGAGACCACCTTCAAAGAAGAAGAAAGACACTGGTGAGTCAAGTTCGAAGAAGAAAGGAGAGAATGTTGATTCGGATGAGACTGTGTTCTGGAATGAGAAGGTGAGGTCCTTATCTGACGATGCTAAACAAGTATACAAGGACATGTTTGAAAGAAGAGAATGGACCATTGAGTTCACAGGTCGTTTTGCAGAAATATTCCAAACTGATGACATGCGATATGAATTGGAATATAACGATCCTGATTTGGAAGAAGGGGAAGTACCTGCATCTGTGGCAAAGGAGATCTTGGATGGACTTGCACAGAGGGTAGGGAAAACATTTGAAGAATTTATTGTTGATGAGTCGATTCCACATATTCCTGAAAAGGATATTGGAAGTCACTCTGATGACAAAGACACCCCTGAGTTTGAAGAAGTTGAAATAGAGGATATCACACATGAGGAATACCCACAATACTTCAGACAAACGGATGAAGATTTGGTGTTTCCTGATTTTACTGAGATTCCTAATACGTCTGCAAAAAGAAAGGCAAAGAAGAGAAGTGCTGAGTTTGTAGAAAAGGTATTTGGAGCTGATATGCCAGAATCTTCAAATAAGTCTGATGAATTGAAGAATTATTTGAAGAAGTTAAGATTGATGGATGAAAACCGACCGAAGCCTGAAGCTCAAGGAAACTTTTACAGATTTCATAATGCAAAGTTCAGAGGCAGAGCTCTCGGGTGGACATACTTAGGCAGGCTGAAGTGTCTAGCTGCTAAGTGGGAATCAGGAATCTTGTACTTCTACAGATTCATTGACTTGTTGACTCTACCGTACTGGGCGGTTAGAGATTTATGCAGATTCCCAATGTCGGGTGCTTCAGTGAATAATTCTCATGTCGGTTGGTGCGCAGACAAGCTGGTTTGGGAAAGTAGAACAAGATGGAATAGATTCAAACCACAATATCCCCGGAGGAAAGTTCACAGGGATATTGATCCTAGAACCAAGCTGAAACGGGTTACCTTGATTTATAAGGCACCTGAAGTGATGAGAAAGATACCTTTGATGCCTATGCCTCAACACTTCAGTGCTGACTTCATTTTCTGGTATTACGATTGGAGGAAAGCAGAAGCGGTGATTGTGTTGAGAGATGGAAAGGATAAATACAAGCATGTGCATGTATTTGATCCTATGTGGTTGATCAATTGCACCTTCGAAGACATCATCATGCTCTTTTATAATCCGATTCATCATGAGCCGAACGATGCAGATCAAGCAAAGAAATACACACAGGTTGTTGGTGTTTGCTTTGCTTATGACATAAATGCTGGTAGTAGTTTGGAGGGTAAACTTGGCAAGATGGTGAAGATGGCTAATGTGTCAAAGCCTGTGAAGAGAAAATTAGAGCCTGAGATGACGACAGAGCAGAAGAAACAGCTCAGGATTATGTTGCTGAACAAAGCCATGGACGAAGACAGAAAACGATCTAATCAATAGTCGAGGGGGAGTTTGTAGATGCGTTTTGCGACTAATGATTAGATAGTTAACATGTGTTAGGAATGGCTGAGAGGGGCGAAGGTAGTTAATATGGGCGAAGGTGAATAGGTGTGGGCGAAGGTAGATTGTTAGTGGACGAATCTGGATGGAACAAGTCTGAGAAGACACATTCGACCACAGCATGTGGGCGAATGTGGAATGGCTTCACGTTCGACCAGTTGAAAGGGGCGAACGTGCAGGTCCTATATATAGATTTTGTGATTTTGTAAGTTTAAGCGAGTCATTAGTTGTGTGTGTTATCAGGTGTTGTTCCAGAGAGGTTTGAGAGAATTTGTGTGTGTGTTAGATTAACTGATTGGAGATTGTAATCAAGTTTAAATGAAAGTTAATCTATGAAAAGTATTGAAAATGACTTTGATTGTGTTTTGATTTGAGTTTACTTCAGTTTGTTCAAAGCTAGGGTTTCCGCACCTGGTTTTGTAACTTGTATGATCATATAATCCTGTTTTCGTGTCAAAATCTCTGCCAATGAAAAGGCTGATAAAGCTGCTGAAGACAAACTGAAAAGGGCTGACACATTGGAAGCTAAAGCAGAATTGTTGGTGCAGCTTAAAAAGGAACAACAGCAAGAAGTGGAAGATGTGAATACCTCTAAAAGGAAGAAAATGCCTGCCAAACATACAAGGAAACCACCATCCAAGCTATCTTCTGAAACCTCTGCTGCTGAAACACCTGTTACCACAACCACTGCTCCTAAAATCACTGCCACCACAACCTCTGCTACCCAAACCACTGAAACCAAAACCACTGCTACCAAAACATTTGTTCCAACCAAACCAACAACCAAACCAATCACCACACCATCAACCACTAAACCACTCACAAAACCAGCCACTACACAAACAACAACCAAACCTACCACAACACAACCAAAAACCCAAACAACTGCTGATTCTACAAAAGGACCAACAGATGTTAACCCAACCACTGCCACATCCTCACCTTCACCAAAAATCTTGTATAGCAGAAAAAGGAAATCCACCTTTGTTGTACAAGATGAAAACATTCACACCACACCACCTAACACCCCAATCACACAATCCACACCTGTCCCAGCCATTCCACTTTCATCATACTCACCTCACACATCACAATTCAGATCCCACAGACCACCACCAACCATCACACCATTGGCTGAGAAGTATCCTCTTGAGCTGGATTTAATCAAGGGGGAACTTCAATCCTTCTATAATACTGATCAGCCATCAGATAGATCCTTCCCTTCTCTTAAAGGTTTCCCTGTTCCTCTCAACATTGATACTCATCTAAAATACAAGGGTGAACAGGCAGATGCTGTCATCAAAGAGAAGTGTAAAGGGAAGGATGACAGGACTGCTCAGGGCATCCATTCAGCAGAACTTAGCAAATTGAGAAGGATTGGGGATTTTGCTAAGACCCTGAGCAATTCCATGTCTGCCATGCCTCTCAGCAAAGATATGGAGATGGATGTTAGGGATTCATTACTAGAACAGATCTTGGCCACCAAGCCTTACAAAGCAAACAAAAATCAATTCACAGGCTGGACCACACATGCTCTTAGCGAAGAACTTATAAGGATTGAGAGCATGGCCAAGAATCCTCCTACAAAGGCCTCTGCCCCTGATTTCAGTAAAGGGAGAGATCAAGCTAGAGCTCTAAAATTCAAAAGAATGAGACAAGAGCTAGTAGCTGCCAAGTATGGAGAGATGAGATCTGTTGCTAGATGGTCAGAGATCAGACTGATTGAAACTTACAAGAAATTGGAAGAAGAAAGAAAGACCAACCCTAATCTACCAAGAAAACCTATCTATGATGATGCACCAAAGAGACCTCTACAGGCCTTTACACTTGACAGTTTGCTGGAAACCTCTGATCTCTCCATTGCTGCTAGAAGACAGTTCAAGAAGCAGAAGGAGATGACAGAAGAGGAACAAAAGCAGTTCACTGACACATTTGTAAAAGAGGGTCTCATCAACCAGATAAGATATTTCTCTGACCCTGTCACAGAGAAATTCAGAGAACTCATTGGCAGGCCTCCATCACCCAACTCATCAAGAATAAAGATGCATCCCAGTCACTCCTCTGATTCTAAAATTCTAAAATGGAAGTCCAACAAAGACACCCATGAATTGACATTGCTCAGATCAGATGGTAGTGTTCAGAAGTTAAGCATGGATGATGCACCTGGCCTATGTGCTGAAGATCTCCAAACTCTTCTGAACTTGACACTGGAAAGAAATGCTGAAGACCTCTTCTCTCTAAGCTTTGAATTGCAGCTCAAAGGCCAAATAAGAGAAAGTCTGATGAGAAATAAAGATCAAGAATAAAGCAGAGTTTTGGCATCATCTGTTCTAGGGGGAGATTGTTGGGTCTGCTGACCTGGAGAAGAACAGATGATTGAAAAGCCAAAATATACTAAGTGTTTGATCCTTGAATAAAACAGTTGTTATAAAGAAGCTTCCCTCAAAAGTCTGCTGATTCCTAACTGCTGCTGCTTCTATCAACTGTTAAAGACAACTACTGTTGAAGAAAGATCTGATGAACAAAGGTCTGAAGAATAAAAGTCTGATGAAGAACAACTGCTGATCAAAGAACTGAAGAACAAAGGTCTGTTGAACCAACAGCACTTTGGTTCAACAGATGATAGAAGACATCAGAGTTTTACTTTAACAGAGTTTTGTATTATCAGTGTTTTCAATGTAACAGTAGTTATAGCTTAGCAGATGTTAGAAGTTGTTAGTCAGTTAGAGGTCACTGTCTAGGTGACGTCAGCACTGATCATCAGAGGTTTGAGTCTGTCTATAAATAGAACAGTACTTGCACTGTTCTATTCATCACTCGTCATTCTCTTTCAGACAAACATTCTCTGAGTGATCAGGCTGAGGGGGAGTTTAGTTGTACAATTGTAATCTTTCGATTAATGAAAGCTTTCGATTAAAACAATTATTCTCTATGTTTTGATTTATAGTTTATTCCGCTGCACTTTCCATTTATACTTCATTCATTTCATCTCATACTTAGTTAAACAATCAAAACAATCAGAACTCAGATCCTAACAATCAAGGCTATATCGAAACCCATCCAACCTCCTTTTTCCATCCCGTCAACGACTGTATCCCGCAAATTCTCCAGCTGGCACCACTGAAGAGAAGGGGTTGTGCTATGTGTTTGATGGGGTGCTTCGGCTTCTGCCCATATGGCCTTGTTGAAGGGAAAATTCTACAGCTTCAGGCTTTTACAACCAGCCAAAAGCTTTAGATGATTCTACAACGTCAGTGGTAATCATTGGATCGATGTTACATCTGCATGGAGATAACAAACTTGTCCTTCGGATTCTGAATCCATGGAAGGGAATGTGCTCTCTTCACTTCGTTTGTCCTTCGGATATTGTATGAAGAAGCCCTTAACTGTATTTGATAGTGCTCTCGTACGAAACCGGTTCACCATGCCACGTCATCCCCGGTTCCAACCAAGTGATGTTTCTTTTGTGAAATCTTCAACCTCACTGAGCAACTTCGAGCCCACCGTTAAAAACTTGGAATTGGTGTTCTCGGAAAAAGCACATTGTTGTGCTCATTGGATCGATTTTACATCTACATGGAGATTTAAAAACCTGGAATTGGTGTGTTTTTATTTATGGAGAGATAACAAACCTGTCCTTCGGATTCTGAAGCCATGGATAGGAATTGGGTCTACTCACTTCGTTTGTCTTATATTTTAAGTATTTCTGGTCTAGATTTTTGAGACCGGATTCCCCCTATCATCATGTTTGTCTACTCCTACTTTGGATCAATGTTACATCTGCAATTTCCTCAAAATAATTTTTAATAAGATAAACAAAAACACACCATTATGCTACCCACTTGGACCTGTTACGCTGTATGATAATAATCTTCCACTCCTCGTCCTCCTTAGGAGTGTGATTCCCAAGCAGCTTCATAAACACAAACTCATAACCAAAATCATTTTTGGATCAATGTTACATCTGCTACTTACTTTCACGTGTTATTTTTTATCTTATATTTTCAACGACGTTGTCAACGGCCTAGGGAAAATCTTCAGGAATTTACACAGGCGGCAGCGTCTTTTATCTTTGGAAAAAGCACACTGTTGTGCTCATTTGTTGTTCACTTTGATGTTTTGGATCAATGTTACATCTACTACTTAAACTCGCGTCGTCAGCGGCCTAGGGAAAACACTTTAATGTAATCTTTGTATTTAATAAAAAAATGTGAGTTTGATGTAATATTAATAATTGGATTTTATTTGAGTCGTATGTACATATCCATTTAATCTTTGTGATTATTTGTAGTTTTATGTTGTAATTTAATCATTGTATTTAATAATAAAAATAATAATAATATTAATAATAATTCTAATAATAATAATACGTATTATAATAATAATAATACCATTTCCATGTACTAATAAATGGCCTAGCGGGTCATATTGGGACATCTGTATCCATCTGCCGGATCGGTCGGTGTGGTCGCCGGACTTTCCGACGCGTTGTCTTCAGGTGATATTATATGGACATTGGAAGTCCAGGTCCTATAAAACGTGCCATGACAGCATCCGGGTGGTGAAAAAAAGCGAAGAGGCCATTTTGGCCAACATGTTGGTCAAAATGACCTTTTGGCGTTTTTTTCACCACCCGGATCATGTCCTGGAAGCTTTTATAAGACTCGGACTTCCGGTGACCGCACCGACCGGTCCGGCAGATCGATATAGATGTCCCAATATGCCCCCCTGGGCCATTTCTTAGTACATGGAAGTAGTTCTAGGACCCGGGTCATTTTGCAATATTTTTTTTTTCACTTTAAAAAAGGTTGGCTAAAATGACCTTTTCGCGTTTTTTTCACCACCCGGATGCTGTCCTGGCATGTTTTATAGGACCCGGACTTCCAATGACCGTAGAATATCACCTGAGGACAACGCGTCGGAAAGTCCGGTGACTACACCGACCGGTCCGACAGATGGATACAGATGCCCCAATATGGCCCCTGGGCCATTTCTTAGTACATGGAAATGATTCTAGGACCCGGGTCAGTTTGCAATCTTTTTTTTTTTCACTTTAAAAAATGTTGGCCAAAATGACCTCTTCGCGTTTTCACCACCCGGATGTTGTCCTGGCACGTTTTATAGGACCCGGACTTCCAAGTGCCTATAAAGGCAAGCTAGAACCGCACTACCCCAACTATAAGATCGTGTTACATTTAGGCCTTGTAAAAATTTTAAATAAAATAAATTTATTTTATGGTTGAAATTATCAGGAAACAATGTGCAACAAGGACCCTTGGGGACACGTTTAACATCATTTTAACACGCGTTCAAGGTATCAAGTCTCATGCTTAGGTACCCATTTGGTTCTCTAAATGTCTTTGCCATTTCTACCCAAGTTGACCGGTTAAGGGTCATGGGTTAAAAATAAAAAAAGTACATGGAAATAAAAATTAAAAACCGAAAAAAAGAAACATTAAAAAATAATAAATAAATATAAAAAACAATTAAGGTATATTTCCTCCTAGCCACTTCGCCGCAATCCTGTCTTTCATTCTTTCCAATACTATACAGTCTCGATCTGGAAGGCCCTTGACGCTTCTCGACATGATGTTAAACTCTTCCGCCTCCTGTTGAGAAAGATCGAATTCGAGTCGATTTCTAACCAACTGTACCTTCTCCATATCCTTTGTCGCGGCTTCTTTCTTCTCTTTCTCTCTTTTTGTACCTCCCTGCTTGCACTTCTTTAAATTCGTTGAAGTTTTGTAACAACAGTAAATCTATTTTTTGCCACTTCCTTTTCCTTGGAACCCAAGGCCTTTTTCTTGGAACCCAAGGCCTTCCCCTTTGAACTCGAGGCTGATTTTTTGGTGCGGTTCCTTCCAATCTGCCGCTCCAATTCAGGAGTTGGAGTTTCATCTTCGAACTCTGAGTCATCGTTTATGTTGATAGCATAACGTGCATCTGAGCCACCTGCACTATAACTTCTAAACACGCTTGTTTTCGATATTTTGGCTTCTGATACCTCATTAGGTACCACTTTCCACTTTTCACATTTACTAAAATTTCTTACGGCTTCCTGAACCACCACACCCGATGCTTCTTGGTGTATTTTTGAAGAGTCGTCGTCAAAACATTTTCGTCACTCTAACCGGTCATATGATTGTTCCAAGCATTTTGATAAATCCCCCAAATACTTGGCATCTTCCCATCATCTCCCTACACTTGGTACTAACTAAGTGAACTTTTTGATACGCCTCGCGTTGCATTAATTTTTAAAATTTAGCGCAAACTTGGTTAAAAAAACATCCTTTTTCCGATTTGTACCTACACATAATTAATAATTCTTTAAAAACGTACGTAAATATAATAAATATAATAAATACCTTCCATCTATATTTATATATTAAATTTTCACCTAGTATCTGATTGGTAGAAACGTTCACCCAAGCTCGTGCTAGAGCCTCCAACTCGACAGGGGTGTAAGGAATGTTTTTCGCCTTGGTACTAGGGCCTTTTTCTTGTGTACGTTTTTTTTTCCCTTTGGTGGTTTTGTTTTTTGGGTTAGTTGGGTTTCCGCCTTGGTACTAGGGCCTTCTTCTTGTGTACGCTTAGGATCCATGAAGAGTGAGTGTATGTGTTTTAGTGAACTAGTTTAAAGAAGTGTATTTTTGTTTGGAAGAAAGGTATGTTTGTGTTTTAAAAAGGTGAGTTGTAAAGTTTAAATAAAAGTTATTTTTTATAGGAAATGACCGTTACTAAACGGTCTAATGCTTCAGCATTCGAATTTTTGAAATGAGGAGGAATCTTTGTCTTCGCCGAAATACCATGGGAGGGGTGTGTGTTACCGACGGGGGAGAGGGCCACGTGGGCTCTCCATCTCCCACACCCCTGAGTCTCACATTTCATCACGTGTTTATCACGCCCACCACTAACTTTTTTTTTAATAAACTAAAAAATAAATAATATTAGATTAAATAAAATAAAATATCATTCATTGAATAAAATAAAAACATTATATGGACTAAAATGAAAATAACATTACATAAAATAAGGATATGAAATAAAATAAAAACATCATGTAAACATGAAATAATAACTAAAAAATATAATTAACCTAACATAATTTTGGTCGTAACATTTGCCACACCGAAAATTGTGAAAAATCTTGCCCGACCCTAAAAACATACTCGATTTGAGCAAGGACTATGAGCTCTTTGGCTGTATTGAGGTCTTTGCCGAGACCATTTTTGACTTTTTTAAACATTTTTTCAAATATTTTACACTTTCTTTTGAGATCGTTATACGTGTGCGAAACTGAATCACAACTGCATTGTGTTCCCCCGACTAGGACACCAAATTCGGCAAAAACTTTAGTCCATTGTGGAGCCCTACTGCTCCAACTGCCACGACTCGTGGATGTTGTGTCTTCGTGTACGTTATTATATGCGATTAATAGCACAATCTCATCCTTTCGGACCAATGCACCATTGCTAAAACAAAATTTTGAGAGTTGAAAACATATTGAAAATTGTAGGAGAAGAATGTGGTGAATATGTATGTATATAAAGGGTTAAAAAAATTGGTGATTTAAACGGTCAAGAATGATTATGACGTTTTCAAGTAAATACTCTGACAATTACAAGAAAGATTATTTGATTATGAGTTATGACGTTTGCAAGTAAATACTCTTTGACCATCATGTGATAAAGATGCTTATACGTATCTATATCTATATATATATATATTAATAAACCAAAGCATTAAATACTACATGACACTTAATGAAGTTATCCTTTCTTATTGGGTGTGTCACGTGACATCCTTCTCCTTATGTCCATCTAAAAGTCTTTTTCTCTCTCATGTTTCCCCACAATTTTAAAACGTTAATAACTTTTATATATGATATTTTTTAAAAAAATTACACCAAATTAACGAACGTTTTATTATCTTTTCAACGAGTACCATAGTGCTATACAAAAAACGAAAAAAATTGACTACTTTTGTGGGTGTTTGTTCATACAGAAAAAAAAACACAATGTGTTCAGGTAATTCATTAATCATGTCTAGACAAGTCACTAATCATGTTCACACTAGGAATTATATTTTCATCAAAAGTAGAATACGTTAAAACCACTCTTTTTCAAAAAAAAAAAAAAGAAAGAAAAAGTCACATCTTCAAGACCATCGCCTCAATCACACCCTGCAATAGTTGTTTCTAGCTACGCTCCTCATCCAAACATACATATTTTCTAATATACATTTTATTTCTTAATCACATGATTAAAATTCTTGTTTTCTTATACTATAATACGTTAATTTTTATGTTACATCGTAACACATATTTTATCACTTCATATTAAATTTATTTTTTTCAAAAAGTTTTTAGGATATAATCTAGTTTTATAATAAAAAAAGTATTTTGAAAAGAAAAGGAAAGACTTGAAGAAATTTGGCTCGGGAAAAAAGGGTCTATTTTGTAAGTAACTTATCTATCTATTATAATAATTGAAAGCAATATGGTATTTAAAGAGACCAACCTTTTTTAGAGTGTGTCATGTGTAACTTTAGGAGAAAAAAATTAAAATCAAAATTGGATATATTTCTCTCATGTTTTCTCTCATAATTTTTAAACGTATATATCTTTTATATAGGATATTTTTTTAAAAGAATTACACCAAATTAACGAGCGTTTTATTATCTTTCCAACGAGTACCATAGCGCAATATAAAAAACAGAGCAAAAACGACTATTTTTTGTGGGGTTTTGTTCATATAGGAAAAAAACATACGTTCAAGTAATTTATTAATCATGTATAGGCAATTCACTAATTATGTTCAAACCAGTAAATATGAATTCTCTTTTCATCCAGAGCATAATAGGTTAAAATCACTCATTTCAAAAAAAAAAGTCGAATCTTCAAAATCACTGCTTCAATCACACTCTACAATAATTGCTTCTGGCTCTGATCCTCATCCAAACATATATTTTGTTTTTAACATCATTCTTATACAAATGATTAGTTGTACACTATTTTAAGTTATGTATTAATATTAGAGTTATCACTACTAGAAAAATACCCCTATCTTGACACACTTTTAATGACACGCGAGAATTCATGACACGCAAAAGCGCATGTCATTAAAAAATCGTCATCTTTTAAAAAAATTGGTCAAACAATGACACTCTTTTTTGCGTGTCAAGAATCTAATGTCAAGATTTTAAAAAACATGACACTATAACAATTGAGTGTCATGTTTGGTGTCAAATATTTCAGAATTTCTTTTCCCTCCCAGCTCTCTCTTCCTCTATTCTTGTGCAACAATATTACTTAAAGAAAAAAAAAACCATCAAAACCCATCAAACCCTCTGAATTCGTAACCTGTTCGTCATCCTCAAACCCTCAAACACCATCCAACACCGATCGTCATCCTCAAACCCTCAAACACCATCCAACAAAACCCCATCAAACACCATCAAACCCTCTTCGGCCAGAACCCGCGCATGCAGATCGTAACCCTCTTTCAAAAACATTCAAAATGTGATACTAATCAGGTTAGGGTTTATCTTATTATGTATTTTTTTAGTTATTATGGTTTATTGTTGAAATGTGATACTAATCAGCCATCATTTACAATGTCAGACCTAGCAATCGAACTCTAGCTCCTCACTTCAGCAATCGAACCTAGCTCCTCATTTCAGTAAGTTCAGTGGAACCCTAGCTCGTCACTTCACTTCAATTGTCGTGTATTGAATGCATATGATAGAAGATACAAAAGAAAAAATAAGCTTTTTAAGATCTTAGTTTTGTTTGTTGTTTTTTAATTATGTGGCTAAACATCTACTTGTTGGTGTAAAACTGATGAAAATGATAAATATTGTGCACGACAACATCTTAGTTTTGTTTGTTGTTTTTTAATTATGTGGTCCCTTGTGTCCCCCACATATTAGATTTTGCAAGGTTTTTTTAGTATTTAGAAGTGAAAAGCAATGTTTTATCTTATTATGTATTCTATTTTAGTTATGTGTTTGACTTCCAATATAAAAGTGCATGTTTCTATTTTACTATTTTATTTATGTTTTATTTATCCTTTATTTATGTTGGTCTAGATCTACTAACAAATGGTCATGGATAAATCATGGATTTCGTCTCATAGATTATCAAATGAATATGATGAAGGAGTTAAGGCTTTTTTAGAGTTTGCACAATCTAATTATCCAAAATCGGATCTTATTCCATGTCCTTGTGTAGATTGTATCAATTTTCGTTACGAGTCAATTGATAATGTGCGTTATCATTTGTTTGCCCGCGGTTTCCACGAAAATTATAAGGTTTGGTCTTTCCATGGAGAATCACTTCCCAACCGTGATTCTAGCTTCCCTACTAAATGTAGACCTGATGACTTTGATCATACAAAGGAAATGCTACATGATGCCTTCACGTATGTAGAGGAAGAACCCGAATCACTGAAATTACTTCTTGAAGAATGTGATAAGCCACTTTACCTAGGGTCAAAGCATAATGCACTTAGTGGATTATTGAAATTCCAACATTTAAAGGGTCAATTTGGCTGGTCCGATGCTAGTTTTGATGCTTTGTTGGGTGTCCTAAAAGATATCTTACCATCCAACAATACAATTCCTAGCTCGATATATGAGGCCAAGAAGTTGCAAAAAGTAGTAGGTCTACAATATGAAAAGATTCATGCATGTGAAAACGATTGTGTTCTATTCTGGAAAGATCACAAGGATGCTTCTAAGTGTCCAACTTGTGGCACATCTCGTTGGAAGAAGAATACAAAAGACGTGCCTTCAAAAGTTTTGTGGTACTTTCCTCCAATTCCTAGATTTAAAAGAATGTTTTCCTCACCGGAAATTGCACATGACTTAACTTGGCATGCACAAGGTAGGGCCAATAATGGTAAGCTAACCCATCCTCGCGATTCTCCCTCTTGGAAGCTTGTTGACCACACGTGGAAAGAATTCGGAAAAGAGAATCGAAATCTTAGATTAGCCTTATCGGCTGATGGTATCAATCCTCACAGGTCATTAAGTTCCAAATATAGTTGTTGGCCGGTTATCCTAATAACCTATAATCTACCCTCTCATTTGTGCATGTCAAGAAGATTCATGATGTTGACCTTATTGATATCAGGGCCAAGCCAACCTGGTAACAATATTGATGTCTACTTGGCACCATTGATAGAAGATCTAAAAATCTTGTGGGAAACTGGCGTTGAGACATTTGATGCCTACAAGAAGGAATACTTCAATCTAAGAGCAGTATTACTTTGGACTATAAATGACTTTCCCGCATATGGTAATCTTTCAGGGTGTGTTACCAAAGGTTATTATGCTTGTCCAATATGTTCAGAGAATACATGTTCACAATGGTTGCCAAAGTCGAAAAAGGTATGTTTTCTCGGGCATAGAAGATTTCTGCCGATTAATCATCCTTTCCGTAAAAGGAAAAAAGATTTCAATAATCTACAAGAGAATGAGGGTATAAAAAAACCATTATCAAGTGAAGAAATTTACAACTGTCTGGCGGGGTTTAAGACTATATGGGGTAAGAAAAAAAAGTCAAAGAAGGTAAAGTTAAAGATAAGCAAGTCAAAGAAAAGAAAGTCAAAGATGGAAAAGTCAAAGATGGAAACACCAGAGAAGAAAACATCAAAGAAGGAAAAAGATAGTGTTGATGAGAGAGCTAAATTTTGGCATAAAAAAAAACAATTTTTTTTGAACTTGAATATTGGAAGAAGTTGCTTGTTCGTCATCAACTAGATGTTATGCACATAGAAAAAAATGTGTGTGAGAGTGTTTATGGGACATTGTTGAATTTGCCTCACAAGACGAAGGATGGATTAAATGCACGACAAGATCTTGAGGATTTAGGTATTAAGCCTGAACTACAACCTCAACAAAAAGGGAAACGCCTTTTGCTTCCTCCTGCATGCTACACGTTGAATACCGCGGAGAAACATCTATTTTATAATACATTGTCTAACATAAAAGTACCTGACGGGTATTCTTCCAATTTTAAGAATCTCGTGTCCGATGATGGTTCCAAGATGAATGGTTTGAAGTCTAATGACTGTCATGTACTGATGCAACAACTTCTTCCTTTTGCAATCAAGGGGGTGTTACACGAGAAAGTGAGGAAAGCAATCATAAGCTTGTGTCATTTTTTCAATAAGTTGTGTAGTAAAGTTGTCGATGTTAGCAAGCTAAGCAAGTTGCAAAGTGACATCGTATTAACATTGTGTTTGTTAGAGAAGTATTTTCCTCCTTCGTTCTTTGATGTCATGATTCACTTGATGGTGCATTTAGTTAGAGAAGTGAGGTTATGTGGCCCGGTTCATTTTAGGTGGATGTACCCATTTGAGAGATACATGAAAACACTTAAAGGGTATGTACGAAATCATTATCGACCCGAGGGTTGCATTGCAGAATGTTATGTGGCAGAGGAAGCCTTAGAATTTTGCTCAGGTTACTTAAAAAACATGAAATCAATTGGCAATCCTTATGAACGTGTTGATGAAACAATCCGCACCGGTAGGCCTTTATCGGGGGCTACAAGGGAGGTTGTGGATGCTCAGTTACGTGATCAAGCTCATCTTTATGTATTAAGAAACAGCGCTGTTCTGGAGCCGTATATAGAGTGAGAATCGCATAAAACTATATACTTTTTGTATTGTATGTAATAAATAAAGCTTCTACTAACATCTACAATATATACTTCAGGCAACATACATTATTTTAGGTTACATGTTAACATTAGAATTATATTGTTTAAGCTTAAGTGTTAACAACGAAGTTATACACTATTTTAGGTTATGTGTTAACATTAGAGATATACATTGCTAATTGTTTTAGGTTTCTGCATGTAAATATGAAGTGCATCAGTCTATTTCGTATGTAAAATTGATGTGTCATACTAGATTACTCAACCCCAGAACACTCCCGGGGTATAATCTAGTTTGGGTATATATTAAACAGTAATTTGTGTAGGTGCATTTATAAAAAAAAATACATTTATATAGGATCCACTAATATTTAGATATGAAATAACACGTGATTTTAACTTTTAAAGCTTTCATGGTTTTTTTTTGTTGTTTTTATAATTACAATTTAAAGGGTCCATATGGAATTGATATGATTTTATAATCTTCTGATGCATATATACTTTTATAGCATAGGAATCAAATATCATAGAACTATTGATTACACTATAAGTCTATAACACAATTTCTTATATTTTTGACAAACCATAAAAGTTGGTTATAGGAGACAAAAAAACACCAAGAAACAACAATGTAAAAAGCGTGCACCAACATCCACTTGTTAAGAAAAGTTGGTTTAGATGAATTGAATTTATTTTTATATAAAAGTTGGTTTTTTTTTCTTTTTTTATTTTTTGGAGTTCAAATTAATTCTTTCATATCATAGTCGCAAAAAAATTACATCAAGATAGCGGGCAGGCGGGCAACAAGCTGCGCCGCCACCCCTTTCTGGATGGCAAACCCTAGCCTGCTAAAAACGAACCCCTGCCCTCCATGAGTCGAGACATTTCTATGAATAACCCGTTGGACTCTGGTCAGAAAACGGATGGCTTCTGGTGCCAAGGAGCCAAAGGTATCAAATGCCAGGAGTACGAAAACATGTTGGTTCTCCTCACAAGCTTTAATAATTTCTTTTATATACTTTGTATGCATTTTAGTAACATCCAGTTGTTAAGAAAAGTTGGTATAGATGAATTGAATTTATTTTTATAAAAAAGTTGGTATACTTTTTAGATATATACTTACATTAACTTCTTTTATATACTTTGTATGCATTTTATTCATTTTTTACAAATGAATAATATATTGTGTCATTTAATAACAAAACATATAAATTAAAAGGACAAAGTAAAAAATAAAAATAAATGGTTCAATCAACTTCCCAACACAAGAATGAAAAAAAGAAGTGAAAATAATTAAGGTGAAATAGAGTTGGGTGGTGGTGTGTGATTGGTTGGGGACTAAAAAGCTGCTCTTTTTATTTGTTTCTGTCTTCTTATATCCGGTTTGTGTTACTTTTCAGGGCATCTTTGCAGAGATAGTTTACGTTTCTGTTTCTGTGCCACCAAATCATCCAGGTCCAAATGTAAATGTAAATGTTGAATTCATGAAGGAAGGAATATATATGGGAAAATGACCAAAATAGCCCGTTGACCGGGCGTTTTGCACAAATAGCCCTCTCCACCCTCTTTGGAGAGAGGGGTCACGGTTCCCAACATGCCTGAACCGTCTCCCAAGAGGCTTCCCATTTCAGCCAACGGAGGACCGCCACGTGGCGTTGTTGATCCCGAGACAGACCTTTCTCTCTCCTGAACCCCCTTTCTCTCTCCTGAACCCTCTTTCTCTCTCCTAAACCCCCTTTCTCTCTCCTGAACCCCCTTTCTCTCTCCGGTGACGTCTCGGAAGACGTCTCCGGTGAAGACGAAGAACAAGAAAAAAAAAACAGTAAACTTCGTCGGAGAAGACGGAGAACTCACCGAAGAAGACGAAGAAACAAGAATCAGTACACCTTTATGAGAACTCTCCGGAGAACTCACCGGAGAACTCATAGAACTCACCGGAGAACTCACATGTGTATGCAATGCAGGGGAACAATTTCTCAACAGAGGATTTAAGGGATCTATTTACATTCTATGAGGATGCCACGTAAGCTTAATTTTTTCACTTGACTTTATCCTTATTGCATGAACATCCGGTTAACATCTTAGTTTACAGATCTGAAATTCATGGGAAGATGAACTGCACACGTTGTGGAGAACAAACAACAGATGAAATCTGTATGGATGAAGAAGAGGATATTGGGGGATTCGCAGGCATTTCAGGATGCTTGCACAACTTAAAACGCTCAGAAAAACAGGTGGGTGCTCCACTGGAAGAGGATCTAGCTAATTGGGGTCATCAGGAGAGAGAAAGGGGGTTTAGGAAAGAGAAAGGGGGTTCAGGAGAGAGAAAGGGGGTTTAGGAGAGAGAAAGGGGGTTCAGGAGAGAGAAAGGGGGTTTAGGAGAGAGAAAGAGGGTTCAGGAGAGAGAAAGGGGGTTCAGGAGAGAGAAAGGTCTGTCTCGGGATCAACAACGACACGTGGCGGTCCTCCGTTGGCTGAAATGGGAAGCCTCTTGGGAGACGGTTCAGGCATGTTGGGAACCGTGACCCCTCTCTCCAAAGAGGGTGGAGAGGGCTATTTGTGCAAAACGCCCGGTCAACGGGCTATTTTGGTCATTTTCCCTATATATAAATCAAGAAAGACGTACGTAGTACGTACGTACATGTTGGAATGCATGAGTTACAAGCATGTAAAAGTAGTAACTAATTAGGAGGAGGAGGAGGCCTAATATTCCTCCTGTTGTGTGTTGAATCCCCTTGAGTTTGGGTTTGAGCAATAGGATGAAAGAAGAGAGTAGAGATGAACAACCTTTGTTATGTTGTTGTTGAGTTCCCTGATGAGCCCCACATTTCTCCCCAGATTATCAGGCATCCTCGACTCTTGATTCTGATTAATCTCATTTATCAACACTCTATTTTGGTCCAGTATCCTTTCAACCTCAACAAAACTCTTTTCAAATCTCCTCCTCTCCAACACCTTCCCATCCCCCTTCCCTAAACAAACAAACAAACAAAAATGTCACAACCATTGAAACTGGCCGGATATCATTATATTATTAATCCATTCATTTATTTTTTCCGGCTAATAATTCACTTTCACTATTATTATAATAGTTTTAAGTTAAGGCATATATGATGATGAGATGTAAAAAGCAGATCTCATTAACTTCCATAAAAAAGGAAAACCTTTTTTTCTTCAAATACCCCAACCTAATTCTAAACTTTAAAAAAGCAGAATCAGAATAACTAAAAGATATATATATATATATATATGATAATACACCAAAAGAAAGTACTGAAAGAAAGAAGGTTTGCTTGAAATTGTGGAAGACAATAGAAGTAAATCATAAAAGTGGTACAAAAATAAATTTACATAAATTCAAACCCCACAAAATTAATAAAGAAAACGTACGCATTCAAATCAAAATCCAACGATCGACTTCCATTTCTTTTCAAAACAAAATTCTTTAAACAAATTAAGATCGATCACAGATATGTGGGAAGCTTATTAAGAAAAAGATTGTAAACTTCTTCGGTTCTGTCTGCTCATCATCACACAAACATATATAATTATAAATTTATAACTACATATATAATTATGATGTAACTTTCGTTTTTTGTTTTAATGGAAAATTTTCTTTGATTTAAAAAAATATATATATATTCACTACAATAAAGATTATTATTTTATTTTTTTTATATATAAAACGTACCTTCAACATCTGGGAACATAATAATCAGATAAAGAGGGATTTAAATTTTATAGACAGGAAAATATGGAGGATGAGAGAGGGAATTTGTAGATTTGACACTCACACAAACCACCCTCTTTCTAAATCTATATATCTCTCTCCACATGTATTTTGCATATATACACGGAACAATAATAGGAAACCGAAAATAATATATTATATTAGGGGGACGGGGCGTTTCACTAGGGTTTTTTTTTCAACTTCACTCATTTCTACCAATCATGCACTGCTACATCATTTCACTGATTCACTTCACTGAAACAGTTTTTTGGGGACAACACTCCACTATAAATAAAATAGAGAAAAAAACAAAAGGGGGAGAGATAAACTCATGGGTACCAGCCCGTAGGGGTGTTCATCGGTTCGGTTTACGGTTTATTTGGTGTATTCGATTCGGTTTATTCGGTTTTCAAACTTTTGTACCCCAAACCAAAAACCGAACCAAACCAAATTAGGAATATAGAAACCAAACCAAATTCAACCAAATGAATTCGGTTTGGTTTCGGTTTAAACCAAACAAACCAAATTCAACCAAATTGAAATGAAGTTTTTTTTTCTCTCTAACTTATATACCTCTATGTTCCGAAATCCGAATAGAAAGTTAGCAATTAATATAAACCAAAAAATCAAACCATGCAAACCCAAACATCATAAAAATTAGAAATAGTAAATAAGTCTTTGCCAATTCCACAAAATATAAATAAAGTTCAAACTTAAATCTTTCTTCAACTCTAGTAAACCTACCTACGAAAAATAAAGAGATATTAATACTAAACATATAAATCGTGTAGCTTGATAATTAGACCAACGGTTGATGCAATCATGGAGAAACATATACTTGGATACTAGACTTATACTCTGAATATTACCTATAAATAGGTGGACTTTATTGTGGGTTGGGCTTACCTTTAATATTTTGGGCTTATATATTATATATGGCTTATTAAATATTATTATTTTTAGTTAATGATTAATTATTTTACCGGTTTATTCGGTTATCCAAATAAAAAAAATGTAGAACCAAAAACCAAACCAAACACCAAATTCGTTGTTCGGATTGGTTTTTTCGGTTACGGTTCGGTTTTCGGTTTTTATTTGGTTTGCGGTTATTCTGAACACCCCTACCAGCCCGTTAACTACAACCAGATTTTGATTCACAAGACCACTACCAGTATTGATGGCAGCAGTGTTACCGTACTGATAATGTGATACCCGTGACCAATTCTGACGCCACGTCACCCTTATTCATCTTAGAGAGTAGATGTGAATTAATTGGTACTAATTGGTACACATCTAATTTAATTGTATAACTTTTTTTATTTTTCTTTTCTCCTCCCCTAATCTGTCTTTCTCTCTCTCAAAAATGTGCATATAAAATATAATCTATCTATATAATAATTGAGGTGAGATTGGGTTGAATGGAGGCCTTAGAGAGTGTTTGAGCTATCCATTTTCAATATGGAGCTCCAACCATTTTCCTATAAAAACGTTTTTTTAGTCCATTCTAATCTTCCTAAAAAATTCTTCCAGCCTACTTTTCTTTTTCTTCAACCTGTTTCCCTCTAAACCCTAATGGTTTGTCTTCACTTTCAATCTACGTATAATAGGGTTTCACCAGCCAACGAAAAACCTAATCGATTGTCTTCTCAACCGCTTCCATTCTCCTGTCGATCTCCATTTTTTCCTGTTGAAGGTTTGTTCACTCTCTCTATTCGATTCACTGAGTTATAATTGAACAATTTTTTGTTTATCCTTTGTACAGTAAAATCGATACTGGAATTAGATGTTTGATATTTTAGAGTACAAATCAGCTTTTTGAAATTGTGATAAGTTACAATGACTTGGGATTCTTTAATAATTTCCTGAGGGTTTGATTTTGATCTATATCCAACTGAATCTGTTATAAATCGCTTAATCGTTTAATTTTCTAGATCTGTTTTCTAGATTGTGAGAAATATAACTCAGTGTTGTATCAAAATCTCCAGATCTGTTTCTTCTATCTTTCCCTATTGATTTGTTGTAGACAGAGGCGGAGGCTAACAATGGTGGCGATGGTTTTCACATACACATCTAAGGTAAAATTAAACCCTAGGTTACTACTCTCGATTATACATGTATTCCTTATTGTTAATTCAATTTTGGTTATTCTATTGATTTGTCCATCAAATGTTCCCTTTGAATCTGAATTTTTTCCCCTTTAAACATTTATGTTGTCCGAATATAAGTATGTTGCGTATTTGATCCATGCTTCTATCTTTTATGTTTTAGGTTACTATATGATTTTGTGTTAAGAATGAGGAAGGTGCTGGCAATTTGATGGAGAAGAAGGTTAAAGTTGTTGCACCTGGTGGTTCGATTGAAAGGTAGTTAACACTGAACCTTAACTTATATTTAATGTATTAATCTCCATGATACATTCATATGACAATGCTTAAGTTGCAACATAGGCAAAGTTTTTATATTTTCAACCTTGGTGCTAAGTTTGTCTTAGGATTAGTGTCTTGAAACTGATTATAATAATAAAATATAAAATTTGGATAATTAAGTTAATGTTACACGTTTTGAATCCAACGACTCTTTTAAGAATTTGATGAACTAAAATTTGGATAATTAAGTTAATGTTACACAAAGGCTCTTATATAGTCATTTATCTCTCCTCTTATCTGCACATTTGTTCATTATTATATCACCAAAGTACTTGCCATTTCTTTGAAATTAGTGACTATGTCTGTATCATGTGTATAACTTATTCTTTTCCAATGTCTAACATCATGTTAGTTATTGATTTTAAGTTATTAAATAGTTGCAGCGCTTATCATGAAAACTATTGTCTACTAAAAAATATAACTGACACACTAATTTGAAGCATTCAATGATTTAAGGCCACTGTATTTTATTGTAGGTACTGTCATTACCCTTAAGTTTGTATATTTATGTCTCTATTTGAGTTCTTGAATTGATTTGAGTGCACTATATTTTTAATTCAAGGGTAAATCTTGGTGCATTTATCCTTTTGTTGAATCATTATTGGTCTATATTTAGTAGTTTTCTATATTTGCTTGCTTAAATTGTTATTTGACCCATTTATTTATAAATAGACCAGATTGGGTTATGTTTCTATGTCTGATGGGTCAGATCACAAAAAATATTGCCAATATCAAAACAAGAAAGTATTTTACCTTAATAAATAATATAAACTTCTTACATATTTAATTATTTCTTTCAACTTTAACCATTAAAACATAACAAATAAAATTTTGTTTTCTACTAATGATTTTTTAGTTTTCATTTTTTTTATCACATAACATGCTTCATATAAATGTCTTAAGAAGTGATATTTATTACTGATCTTAATAAAATTGTATTATAATAATATGAAAGATGTATTATAACAGGTACTATATGAATTGATTAATCACCAATGCAACATTGCTTAGTGATGTGGTATTCTTCAATGTGGCTATGATCGACATGCTCAGTACTAGCTGCAAAGACATGATAAATAAGCCCGGATACACCGATGCCAAATTCACAACAAAACTGCAACCGTCCTGGACCTGACACCAACCTCCCCAAAGACTAGACACCAAAACCATTACGACAAGAAAATCACTCCCAAGATTCACTAGGTAACCTTTAACAATTACGATCCCAACAATTGCAATTTATGGTGTAAAAAAGCTCAAATTCCCTGAAAGCTCATTTACTATGTGGCAAGAATCCTTTTTGTCAAAACTGTTGGGTCGGCTCATGGGTCAGACCATGTTTTGGTTAGCACATGGCAATTAAAACAAGTCCAATCTGGTTCGGTCAAAACAGATCTATCTATATAATAATTGAGGTAACTTGGGTTGAATCAAGGCCTTAGAGAGAGGCTGAAGGATCCAACTAAATAAATGGGGCTCCGAAAATTTCTTATATAAACCGTTTTTTTCCATTGTCCACAATTTCTCTAAACCCTAAATTCATTTTATCTCTGCCTCTTCCTGTATAATCTATCTTCCATCCTCAAACGAAAATCAATCTCCTTCAACCCTAACCCATCCAGAGAAGCGCCGCTGCCTAATATGTCTTTTAACTTCTTCCATTTCAAAGGTAATCGTCTCCATCTGCGACGCAATCTAATCTTCTTCTTTTTCAAAGGTAACCTCCAACTCATCTAACCCTAATATCATAATCTCTTCAACTACCGCCATTTACATAGTTTGTAGTCTTCTGAATCACTTAGATTGGACCCGTTTCTATATGATTTAAAAGTTTACATATTCGCGTTTGAGAGATCCGTTTTTTCTTAATTGGCTTTATTTATCTTTTTAATTACTTTTCAAAGTGTTTTCGGTTTTAGGGTTTTGATAAAAAGAATGATTACCCTCTTCCAAATCCGGGTTTAAAGTGTTGAGTTCGTTAATAGATTCATTGCTTAATTTATCTTTTCGATCCCTTTGAAAAAGTGTTGTTGTTTAATTTATCTTTTCGATCACTTTTCCAGATCTGTTTTTAAAGTTTTGTGGTCGGTTTTTGGGTTTCAACTAAAATGAATCTGTATTTTACAGATCTGTTTTTAAAATATTGTTTTCGGTTTTTGGGTTTCGATCACTTTTTGAAGTGTTGTTGAATGTTTCAAGTGATTTGTGGATTGTAGGGAGTAGAGAAGCTGATTGTGCCGAAGCTTATGTTGCCTGGATCAAAACATAAATTCATTCAGTTCATCATCATCCCGGGATGGTAAATTACACCCATTTTTCAGTTTGTTGTATTGTCGCTGTAATTGTTTATTTTAAAAGTCTGTTACGTGTTTTTATGACTAATTTTTGCAACTACAAGGTGTTCAATATCAAATGGTTTCTGGAATACTTTAGCAAGAAAGTAAAAGTGTTGATATTGATAGTTTTAAGAATGATATGCTTGAGTGTATGATTATGGGTTTTGGCCGATTATGATGCTATATGTTTGATACTGCCATGGTCTTTGATTAATCATGTGCGAATTCTTTGACGTGTTAGTTTGAAGTTCCGTAGTTGTTCATAGGTATTAGATCGAACTCCGCAACTAGCTTTGTATTTGGCTAGGTTTGTGGTTAACTACCGTCATATCGTTCATTGTTTGTGTTAAGGCCGACGGATTTGATTTAGGATGAAGGCCTGCGCATGTTTCTGGGGTGTGATTTGTTATCGGGTTGTTAAAAGTTTGTCTGTTGATGGCTAGCTTGTTTGGATGGCCGATTAGTTTATTAGTTAGATGTTTGGTTTTGGCTGAGGTATGGAATGTTCGATGATGGTCTTTAGAGGAGGTCACATTCATAATGATGTTATTAGGAATTGCTCATATTAAGGTCCTTCAAGTTTTTTGATGAATGTTTTTGTATATGGATCGAATAGCTTGCATGTAGTTGGCAGGTTTGAACTTAATAATTTTTAATATCCTTTTGCTTTTCTCCTTTTACAGATGATTTTTTTCGGATGTTATAGAATTTGTTAATAGATAAGTATTATGTGTTAAGGATTTTTTTCGGTTGCTATGTAATACTTAAAGACGAATTTGGATGAGTTGCATGACCAGTTGAGAAGTGAGTATGAATCGGTCAACTTAGTTACAGGAGATAAATAGCGAGTTCAAGTGCTTTATGTGAAATTTTGGGTGTTTAGATATAGAGGCTTTTAATTAAGTTTTATTCCAGTTTTAACCATGTTAGATCAGTTTAATGAAATAGGGGAACTTCTTTCCACTTACATGTCTACTATTTTGCATATTGAACAGAAGTTGATGGCAAATTCTATACCAAAATCTTGACTACAGTCACTCTAAGGCCTAGATAAGGAGGGCTTTTGCTTTTCTCCCCGGTGCAACAAACACGGTAAGTTTTTCTTTCCGGTTTGTTTCTTAATTTATCGTGAATTTTGTTTCTTAATTTATCTTGAATTTTGTTTCTTTTGAATTTACACGGTAAGTCACTCAAAGCCTCTAAAGATGTACTCGCTACGCTTAAGGATAAAGCATTGAAGGTTTGTTAACTTTATTTTCTTTGAGCTTTACCATATATATTTTTTTATATAAAGTTAATGTGCTTAACAGAACTTGATTGTTTAATGTTTGTAGACTCTATTTATTGCTATATAAGCTTGTGTTGATCAAAAGACACACTTTTTCCCAATCAAAATAGGATATGAATTTTCAGCTTTGTCTCTATTATCTGAACAGGTTGATTTATTAACCTTTTTGTTGTTAACTTGATTTTTTAAAAAAGGTATGTTAAATATATATATATATATATATATATATATATGTATCCATTGCTAATGTATCACATGTATTGTCACTGTCCAGCCGTAATGTTGTCGTTTTTTCTTCAAATTGATTGTAATTTATGTTGTTAATTGACATAGGTAGTGTTGAAAAGTCAGGTAGAATTTTGGTTTATATGACAGAGAGATGTAATTACGACTTTGTGTGTATGCATATTTATGTAGATTTACTCTGTGTTCAATAGACATGCAAAATAATTTGTGTTGACTTTGAAGTCAAAAGTCAACTCATTTTTCACTTAAAAAGTCAACTGATGGACTCATTTGCATAGTTTTACTTAAGGTGATTATGAACCTGATTAGTGTTTTGTTTTAACTAGGTTTTTGGCAAGGAATTATGCCATCAACTTCAACTCAATTTGCAACGTCAGAAAGGATGGGAATATACGACATGTTACAACAAATTGGCATGTGGAAGGATGTGTTTGGGATCAATGTTACCCTATCAGGAGCAAAATATAATGATGCTTGAAATCGATGCAAGGTTACTCCATAAGGTACTTAGATTATTCTTCCGAATCATTATATTTCTATGGGTTTGTATGTATGCATACTTGTATATCGTGCTGCCCAGCCATGTATCTGTCTATTTGTATCAATATAGGCTATGTTTGATTTGTTGTGATCTTCAGTTTGGTATGCTATATGAGTAATGATTTTCGTTCTATCTACATATTTAAATGCATACAAATAAACTTTATAAATTATGTAAAATTCAACATGACTCGAGATTGCAGTTTCATCCCCTTTAGTTATGGGTCGATATGGGTTATGTAAAAAGAATCTGTTATCCTTCTTCTAGGTGGTAAATCAAAGATTATTTTATGATATTTTGCATTCAACCAAAATCCATACGAATTGTATTACATAACTTTCAATAAATAAAAATTGTATACTACAGTCTATAGAATGTTGTTATTTGACTTGGTGATGTACCGTGTGTTAACACGGGTCTCCAACATGCATAGATTTACCGTTGTACTTGGTCTTAATGGCAGGATGAATGCGCGAGAGCAACATGATTATGCCATGATGTTCGTATTCGGAAATAGAGCAAAACATGTAATAGTTAATTTGATTTTGTACACTAATGTATTAAATAATGTTAGTAAACCAATCAATTAAGGCAACATGTTTGTTTTAGTTATTTTATTGCTTTGTTTCAGATTGAAAGGTTGTGAATCTAGGAAAATACCTTATTTTATAAGAAATTGAACAAACCTAACCAGGTTGTGAGGATTGTTGTGCTTTCTTTTGTCAATAATTCAAATTCTATAGATATTTGAAGTTTGTGAATAAGTATTTAATTATATTTTTCTTAAACAGTTTAGTTTCATTTTTTTTTTGTTGTATTTTTTGTTTAACTATATTTATGTACTTAGAATTTCCATCTCATTTTGCATGCGGTTTAAATAAATATGACTGCATCTTCATTTCAATATTTGTTTTTTAATGACGTCAAATCAAACAATGCATATTTCATATATCATTTATTGGGTAACATTAAACTTTTTTATGATATATTTTCTAAGTAACCCAAATTCAGAGAAATTTGTAATACGTAATTAAAACTTGCATACTACAATCTTTATAAAATAAGTTTCTCATTTGACTCGGAGATGTACCGGGTGTACACCCGGGGCTCTAACCTAGTTCTATTTATAATTTAAGTTAAATTGGCCCTAAAATATAGGTTTTTACAGTCGTTTAATGTAACTCAAAAATGTATCTAATCAATATTTTAAGAATTACTTTTTTTAAAAAGTGAACTTCATTAAAACCAACCAAAACCGACAACTATCATCAAGGCGGAGATAGAAGCCGAAAACCAAAACAAAAGTTCAAATTACGTTACATCAAACAAACACCATCTACTCCAATCCACTACCCCCTCTATAAATCTATGTTTATACCAAAGAAAATCCAAAGACTTTATGTCCGCAACCAACTCCGTCACAATGGGCGCCTTACTGTCGAAAACCTTGTCATTCCTAGCTCTCCACAATCTCCAACAAGCTATGATAATAATCCCATGGAGGACCTTCTTCTTAATACCCGTCACCCCGCTGTGCTCGTGAAGCTCCACCAAATCGTTGACATGAAAGACGAACGGTCTAGGAATATTACACCAACTAGCTAGAGAGTTCCACACCCCCGAAGCAATGGCGCAACCTGTCTGAACATGCTCTATATTTTCTTCAGCATCCTCGCACCACACACACGAAAGATCATCAATATTAATATGTCTTCAGACAAGAGCCGTCTTGGTCGGAAGACGATCCAAGAAAGCGCGCCACATGAAGATGTTGCATTTGTTAGGGACCCAAGATCTCCACTTGAAACCACCTTCTGCGTTACTAGAAACTGGGCCACGTAGCCATTCTTTAACCGAAGCAGTCTGAATTTAGCCATATTGGAAGAATGGCGTGTTAGAGATGATGTTGAACACATATCTTCACTACCCAACAATCAGTGAAAAGATATTTTTTTTTTATCTAATAATAATTTTTTCATTTCTAAAACTTATCAAGTTACATTAAAATAGAGATAACATGTCCTTTTAAGCAACTTTAAAATAAAATCTCCAAAAAGATATTTATAATTGAGTGTAATAGAACTATTTGCGTACAAGAAAAAACAATATTGAATATCTATACTAGTCTATATCTATACTAGTCTATAATGGGTTCTGGACGGGCAAAATAGTCATTTTACATTCATTTACATGGGCAAATTTGTAATCCTATTAAATTGGCAAAACACATTTAATAAAACAATTAAATTCTCTATTGATTAATACTAGATTAACAATATGACTATTTGACCAAGATAATATTAATTGAAATAACAATTAATTTCATCTCTACAACATTATATTTTCTATTTGAATTGAAAGAGCAACCAAAGTGTTTGAGATAATCCATTAACTAATACTAGTATATAATGGGTTCTGGACGGGCAAAATAGTCATTTTACATTCATTTACATGGGCAAATTTGTAATCCTATTAAATTGGCAAAACACATTTAATAAAACAATTAAATTCTCTATTGATTAATACTAGATTAATAATATGACTGTTTGACCAAGATAATATTAATTGAAATAACAATTAATTTCATCTCTACAACATTATATTTTCTATTTGAATTGAAAGAGCAACCAAAGTGTTTGAGATAATCCATTAACTAAGAGAAAAATATTTATGGCCAATTCTTCAAAGACCCTTCTACATATCAACAAGAAGGAAAAAACATATTAAAGGCCGCCATCGTAACCAACCACTCAGACTCAAAACAATTATAACAATTGAGTTTAAAACCTAAAACCAACACAACCAAACAACCTTCGTGCCTCCCCTCTCTCTCTCTCTCTCTCTCTCTCTCTCTCTATTTCTCTGCGATTTCTGACCGAAATTCAGCAAGACAAAATACACCACAACAACCTCTGACCGTACCTCAAGTCACCATGCTCCTCGGAAAGTACGGTCTACGATGGCAGTCGAATGTGTGGCAACGCCCGATTTAGATCGTGAACCGTGGCTCATACCGGTCTGATCCAATGGAAAGCATCACTTTTGCAGGGGACTGGCCAACAACGTCCCGTTTACAATTCAACAAGAAAATGGTAGCCGGAAACCTAACTTGGATTTTGTGTTTATAAAAAATAAACCCAGATAGATAAACATTGAATAATATAAGTAATACTATATTAATCTAACATATTGGTTTTTGGCGATTCGGGATAGAAGATGCTAACTAATTTTGGTGATGTTGTGTTTTCCTTTTATAACTTTTGAAAACATGATGTTTTATAAATTCCAAGCATACCGCTTCGATGTGATTATTTTATCTATATTTTGATTTAAATTTTACTCAAAACCGAGTTGTAATTAGTATTAGAATGCTACAGATATTTACGGTCCCGTCACGTAGTGCGGGTTTCCCACTAGTATTTTATAATGTAAATTAATAATTCAAATATTTAAGAGAACTTATTTTCGGAAACGTTAAAAGGCATTTAATATCTATATATTATAATATTCCAAAGGGATATATCCTACATGGCACTCAATGAGGCCATTCTCCCTCTTGAGATGCCATGTAGGATCCATGTGGAGCATGTGTACATAGATAATTAGGTCAGATGTTTTCTCTTACTTCTCTCTACCGGGGTATTCACCTACCTTCGTCTCTCAATTTCCGCCTGTGACGAATCAACACAAACATAAATGATGCAAATTTCTCATTCACCTAAGAAAAACCCAATAAATCAAATCAAAACAAAACCCTATATCAAGAATCAAACAATCAATTTACCAAACCCAAAAAATCATACCTTGGACATGTTGTGCAAAACCCTAATATGTAGAATGGATGTTAGGGAAATGAAAGAACACCCTTGATGATTCATAGCTATTCAACGCCGAAGGAAAGATCTGCAATAATAAACAAAATAAATCTATAATAAATGAAGATTCATCACCGATTCCGATTATGATTATTATTGTAATACGATGGAGGAGGCGGAAATCGAGAGACGAAGGTAGGTGAATACCGAACGATGGAGGAGGCGGAAATCGAGAGACGAAGGTAGGTGAATACCCCGGTGGAGAGAAATAAGAGAAAACATCTTACCTAATTATCTATGTACACATGCTCCACATGGATCCTACATGGCATCTCAAGAGGGAGAATGGCCTCATTGAGTGCCATGTAGGATATATCCCTTTGGAATATTATAATATACAGATTTTTTTACACTCATTTTAAGTAATGTAATTCTCTTTTAAATTCATTCATAAATTAAAATTTTTAAATTTCATACTTTAAATCATGTCCTTACGTCCTATACTACATTATTAAAAAACCCAGTCATAAATTAAATTTTTGAAATTTCATACTTTAAATTAGGGGTGGCAAAATGGGTAGGTTGGGTTGGTTTGGGTGTTGGGTTAGGATGGGTTTGGGTTAGGATGGGTGTGGGTTAAGATGGGTAAATTAAAAAAATATGTTAGGATGGGTTGGGTCAGGATGGGTTTGTGCCTGGATGGTTTGGATTAGGATAAGCTCACATCAAAATAGATTAAAACAACAATAAAAAAATTAAAAATTTAAAAAGTAAAAAAAAAAATTAATAAAAAACATAAATAAATTTAAAAATAAAATCTTAAGGGACCCGAAATATTTCATTTCGAACCGGGCCGGTTAACAACCCGGACTGTTTCGACTCGACTGACCCGTTATCGATCTGGACCGTGGCCGTTAACGACCCGGACTATTTCGACCCGACGGACCCGTTAGCGACCCGAACCGTTTCGACCTGACCGTATCCGTTAGCGACCAGGACCGTTTCGACCCGGTCAGGCGCGTTAGTGACCGGAATCGTTTCGACCCGATCTGGCTCGTCAACGACCGCGCCCGTTAGCGACCCGAACCATTTCGAACCGGCCGGGCCGGGTAGCGACCCGGACCGTTTCGACCCAGCCGGGCCCGGTAGCGACACGGACTGTTTCGACCAGACCGGGCCCGGAAACGACCTAGACCATTTCAGCCTTACCTGTCCCGTAGCGACCCGGATTGTTTCGTTCCAGCCGGGCCCGGTAGCGACCGAAACTATTTCAACTTGACCCGTCCTGTAGCGACCCGGACTGTTTCGTTCCAGCCGGGCCCGATAGTTACCCAGACCGTTTCGACCCGAACGGGCCCGGTAGCGACCTGGACCGTTTCGACCGGGCCCGGTAACGACCGAAACCATTTGTCACACCCCGATTTTCCCGTCGGTTGTGAACGTTTGGTACCTTTGCTACGCAGCGGAAATAACACATCTAAGACTCTTTTAATTCAGAACGCCTTTACTAAGCCTTCTAGGATCTCCAATCCCAAGACATCGCCTATTCCAACCGTGTCGTTGCCAAATTCTAGACCTGAAAGACATGCTTAAAAAGGTCAACATAAAGTTGGTGAGTTCAAGGTTTTAGGTTTATTTCTCATCAAAACCCGTTCATTTCAAACCTTTGGGAAAATATTCATCAACATTTTAAGAAAGTTTATTTTCATTACACAAACCGTTATTTGTGAAAAATCTTGTAAAAGTCCCATTGGAATCCAAGCCAGGTATTCCATTTTATTTACCCTTCGGCCCGACTCACTTTACCGTATATTTATCTCCCCATAAAGATAAATATACTAGGTTCTTGTCGACCGAACAACAACATTTAAAATGAGACTTTATTCCCATGGAATCCTCGTCGGGCATTCCACAATTACTTTTGAAAACTTTCTTTTTGTAAACTATTTTCCCACTCGGATTCCTCACTGGACATCCGTAAATATAATTATGAAAACCATTTTCCCCCGGTAAATCCCACCGGTAAATTCGTACTTAAAAGCGGAAATGAACATTAAAATAGCCAGTATTCATAAACCAGTGCAAGTAACATAGTTAGATTAAGTAGTGTCATATATGTGGAGTCGCGAACCCCTACATGACGATGGCGACCAATCCTGAGCCCATAACCAAACCAAGACTACACATTTCATTTGCCCCGCGCGAGTTGTCTGTCGGATCAACAACTCAGTTCAGAATACGTGCACCTCTTGTCTTTACCGGGTTGACGCTATCAACCAGAGGTGGGCCTCGTCAGGCACCGATAGTACTATCCAAATATTCCTTCGGTTTCATATCCCTGAATTAATGGTTACAGTAAACACGCGAGGACCTACCCCGACTGGTTTCCGTTACCCAGGTTCCAGGTACCCATCTTGCTACTTATCATCCTCACCTCGACTCGACTCACTTTACCGTATATTTACCTCCCCATTAAGATAAATATACTAGGATCTTGTCGATCGAACAATTGTTACTTTCTACACCTTACAACTATTTAACAAACATATCCTTCATTTCCCTTTTGTCCCTGCACGACTTTATAAAAGCATTTGTAACTTTAAACGTTTTCTCAAAAACTTTGTTACGCTTTAAATTCATCAGGTTTTCATAAAACAAGCATGTCTTCCCCCCGAAAACATTTACAAAACAGTAAAAAGTGGGGTCATGAACTCACCTTGATTTCCTTGCTTAGCTAGCAAACAAGCCTGAAGCCTTGACCGACTTCCTTGTGTCCTATTACCAACAATGGACTCCTTAAGGTCTAACACAAATAAGCCTAGCTTATTTACCAGTTACAAGATAGTTTATCCAACTATCTAGACTCGTGTATACAAACCCGAGTCTTAAAGTGTTTTAACTCGACGAACCGATCGTGACTTATCTTAATCATGTTTAACATACGACATAGCACCCAAGTTGCGCACTTGTTACTATTCGTGTGTAAACCATGTTGGACTAAAACAACGAAACGCATTTCTTATCCTGAGCCGTAGCTCGTCTCGTTAGTCGGATAATTGTATTTGTCTTGTATGTTTATATTTAGGAAAATATGCTTTGCAAAAATACAACTCTTGTTATTAATTCCGATTAATAACATTTGTTACTTCCTTCCCAAAATCCGAACATTTAAAGTGTTCAAAAGTTTGCTTTTTATAAAAGTAATTCCCAAGCAAAATCGAACGTTTATATATCATTGAGTCCGAACAATAAACACTGTTTAGTTGCCGAAAACCTTTGAAAACTCGTCATACATGACGCTCAGTGAAAACTATATATATATTTTACAAATTGTTGTTCGGGATTTACTTATTAGTGTTACAAATATCTTTGTCAAAGCTTCGCGACTTTATATAAATACATTTATTAAACACTTGGAAAATTATTTATAAAAACATACACAACGATACTAACTTAGTTGTGTTTCGGATTTTATAAAATTTCGGCAGAGTTTCCTCTGTTTTTGTATAAACCAGACAACACAAGTTGTCCACAAATTTCCCAAAATCAATTTCCAACACAAGACCACATTCCACTTATCCGCAAATCCAAACCAACGACACTTATACGTTTCGACACTTTATATAAATTATACTTATTTATATAACACATATAACAATATATATACCATATAGTCCAACATACTTAGTCCAATACACGATATAATAAGTCACGCTTTAGTCCAAATACCACTTTCACTTAGTATATTATCGGTTCATTCGCGAGTTAGATTCTTATTCGTATTTGTTATTTACATATAAATATATATATCGTAAATATAACAAAGCAATTACGAATAAGTTATACCGAATATTTAAACGCGTGTTTCGCCATGTGAAGTCTATTTGGTCAGCGCGTTGACCGAGTCTGGCCAATTGACTCAGCTTGACTGTTGACCCGAACAGTTGACCAGCTTTGACTGAACATTGACCAGTGTTGACCGCGTGTTGACTGAACCGAACCATCCAGATCTGAACCGGACCTAACCCAAGACTACCATACTCGACCCACGACTAGAACTCGAGAACAATACGCGAACCGAGCCAGATCTGACCCGAACCATTTCAACCTGACCCGTCCTGTAGCGACCCGGACTGTTTCGTTCCAGCCGGGCCCGGTAGCGACCGGACCGTTTTAACCCCATCGGGCTCGGTAACGACCCAGACCGTTTCAACCTGACTCGTCCCGTAGTGACCCGGACCATTTCGACCGGACCGGGCCCGATAGCGACCCGGACCGTTTCGACCTGACCGGGCCCAGTAAAGACCCAAACCATTTCAACCTGACCCGTCTCGTAGCGACCCGGACTGTTTCGACCCAGCCGGGCCCGGTAGCGACCCAAACCGTTTCTACCCGACCGGGCCCGGTAACGACCCAGACCGTTTCAACCTGACTCGTCCCGTAGTGAACCGGACTGTTTCGACCGGACCGGGCCCTGTGGCGACCCGGACCGTTTCTACCCGACCGGGCCCGGTAACGACCCAGACCGTTTCAACCTGACCCGTCCAGTAGTGACCCGGACCGTTTTGACCGAACGGGCCCGGTAGCGACCCGGACCGTTTCTACCCGACCGGGCCCGGTAGCGACCCGGACCGTTTCTACCCGACCGGGCCCGGTAACGACCCAGACCATTTCGACTCGAACTGGCCGGTCAACAACTCAGACTATTTCGACTCGTTCAAGCCCGCTAACGACTCGAACCATTTCGATGAGATCGGTCTCTTTAACGACCCGTGTTGTTTCGACCTGGTCGTCCGTTAACGACCTGAACGGTTTCGAACCGACCGGGGTTATCAACAAATGCAAAAGATATAATTTTTAGTTTTTAATGAAATTTATTTCTATGAGGCATTAACACTTTTGGTGTTGGGTGAGTTTTAATTCAGATTTGTATATGGTTATCTAAAAATACCCATCCTGACCCATTTGTTTTTTTTTAATTTACCCATCCTGACCCACTTACTTATATCATCCTACAATTAAAATTACCCATCCTAACCCCCTTGAAAATTATACTAAACCCATTTCAACCCACAAAGTCAAATTTTAAACCCAAAATAACCCAAACTCAACCAAATGGGTTGAAATTGCCAGGTCTACTTTAAATGATGCCATTTTGTTTTATACTCCATTGTTAAAAAATCCAGCCCGGGAACCTCCCGGGTAAGAAACTAGTGCTATTATATCGGGTATTTAATGTGTGATATGTCTCCATACTATTACACGTGGCATGAGCACAAAGTAATTATTGGTGAGAAATTCATAACAAAATTTTATCACTTTTTTTAAAATTAAATAAGTAAATATCGTTTTTCCCATTATGCAAAGTTACAAAATCTATATACCTAAATTGACAAAGCAGGATTTTGTTTTTAAAAAATCTGGGTCTAAGTCCAATGAGTCAAAGAATTCTACTGGGCCTAAAAAGAAAAAGAGTAAAGCTAAGACTAATAAATAATAATGGTGATGACCCATTTGATATTGTAAGGTTTATTGGGCCCATGGATGCAAAGGAGTTTGTAAGGCAGGAGGATAATCAGTTTTCTTCATCGATAAAAGATACATCAGTTAACAACCTGGAGAAGATGGAAGTGAAAAACATGGATGGGTATTCAGGAATTAACCAAGATAGAGAGAGATACGGGAGGTGGATTAAAGACGTTCGATGAGCTGCTATCAGAGGCAGGGGATACTGAGGTTGAGGTCGCTAATTTTGATTTGAATACTAAACCGCAAATAGAGATGAAAAGAAGTCGACGGTGGAAGCTGAAATTGAAGAAACTATGGTTTTGGGTGGAAAGGGGGAGCCCAACTGAATGGGTTTCAAGCTTTGTTGCGCAAAACGGTCGAAGACGAAGGGTTTCAAACAGGTGAGTTATGAACCTTCGTTCGGTTATTGTTAGGGGTTTGAGGGGGGTTGGGAAAGCAAGCTTGGTTAAAGGTATTGTTGAAGCGAACAGGGTGGGTTTTCTGGCTATACAAGAAACATTCCTTGGTACGGGTCATAATTTTGATTTTACTGCTGCTTGGGGTGGGGAGAGGTTGGGAGGCTAATGCTTGTGGTAAGTCGGGAGGGTTGGTGAGTTTATATAACCCAAAGATTTTTAAGCTTGAGTCCTCGGTGATTGATAGAGATTTCATATTCACTTCTGGTTCTTTGGTCGAAGATGGATCGGTTGTTAGTATTATTAATGTTTACGCCCCTCAGAAGGTTAGGGAAAAGAGAGCTCTTTGGGACAGATTGAAGGTGTTTATTGGAAGTATGCAGGGGATGTGGGTTTTATTGGGTGATTTCAAGGTTGTCCGTTTTCCGGATGAGCGTCTGAACTCAAAATTTAATCATACTAGTGCAGCCGATTTTAATTTGTTTATTGATGAAGCAGGGCTTTTTTAATACAATATGAGAGGAAACCGATTCACATACCTGGCTAGTAAAGATAAAAGTTTTTAACTTAGTAAGATTGATCGCATTCTGATCTGTGAAAGATTTTTTAACAGGTGGCCTACGGCTGTTTGTAGAACGCTGCCTAGAGAATCTTCTGATCATTGTCCTCTATTACTCTCCTTGATAGATTCGAATTTTGGAGCTAAACCATTTAGATGGTTTAACTCATGGTTGGACAGAGCGGATGATGTGTTTGTGAAAACACCTTGTTAATATGTTAGTTTTGTATATATTTTAGTTTTTTATTGTGTGCTTTTAGTCGGTCTTAGTTATTTATTAATGTACATGTGTTTTGTAGGTGTTCATGGATAATGAGCTCAAAACAAAAGAATTTTAATCGAGACACAAACACTTGAGAGCAGGTGTTCATGGACGTTGGGGCGTAGACGAGAAATTTTGGTCGAGCGAAGAACACCTGAGTTGAATAATACTAATAATATTAGTAATAATAATGGGCCTAAGGCCACGTGAAGCAAGGAAAAAGAAAAAGAGAAATTAGCCGATTTTGATTAATGGAGGGTTGGGAGAAGGATGGTTCTTGAACGATAATTATTATTATTATTTTGACGGCAATTGGTTTAATTGGGAAGGCCGCACGACAACAACGGTTTCGAGAGGACATCAGACGAAAAAGGAACGGTTTTAGTTTTCTTTTACATTAGACTCAGTTTATTTATGTTTGAACTGGTATAACTTGACCACTTGTGTTTGAATTGATGAAACGTTTGCTTGTGTTTGAATTGATGAAACGTTTGCTTATGTTTGAATTATTTATCTATTACTAAACGTATTGGCAATTTCTTGCATTGTTAGCGGGTTAGTAATTGGTGGGTAATTGGTATTTATGAACGGATAGCTAGATCGTACGGTTATTATTAAAATCTGTCTTTAGTTATTAATTCAATTTAGAAATCCCAAGGCCATGTCTATGTGTTGTTTAGTAATCAATTGAGTTTGTGTGAAAAACTGTAACCTGGATCCCGGGTGGAAGTTACTTTTCCTTAATCTGATACCTCTTTCCTTATTAATTGCTTACTTATTTTTAATCAAACAAAATCCCAAATCAAGATCACTAGTTTATTAATTTAATTTTCAAACTCATACTATCCACGCGTTCCCAGTGGAGACGACCTTACTTACCCGTACTAGTATAGGTATTTAAGTCATAAATACTTGTTTATGAATAGCCCACGACAGCTACATCAGCGGACTGTAAGGATGTGGTGACTAAAGCGCTAGAAGAATGCTTTTTTGAAGACCCTCCAGATGTGGTGACTGCATTGAGTGGCTTGAGAGACCCTTTTCTAAAGAAGAAATAAAGGTGGCTGTTTTTTATTGCGGGTTTGATAGGGCACCGGGTCCAGATGGTTTTAATTTCAGATTCGTTAAGACCTTTTGGGAACATTTTGAGCATGATTTTTTGGATTTGATGACGGTGTTTTATGACTCAGGTCAGATTAGTAGAGGTTGCTCCTCTTCCTTTGTTACCTTAATTCCTAAGTTGAAGACGCCGGGGGGATTAAGTGATTATAGACCGATAACCCTTGTGGGTATTATTAGTAAAGTTATCCTAAAAGTTCTTGATACGTGGATTAAAAGGGTGATGGGATTAGTTATATCTGAAACGCAGTCGGCTTTCTTGAGTGATAGATATATTTTGGACGGACCCATGATGATTAATGAAATGTTTGGCTGGTTAAAAAAAAGGAAAAGAGCTTTTATGTTTAAAATTGACTTTGAGAAGGCGTATGATAATGTCAAATGGGGTTTCTTGTTGAGTATGTTGGATCAAATGGGTTTTCCAAGAAAGTGGCAATTGTGGGTTCGCGGTATTTTGGAATCTGCTCATTCCTCTGTTTTAGTTAATGGTTCCCCTACTTTTGAGTTTCAGTGTGAGAAGGGTCTTCGACAAGGGGATCCTCTATCTCCGTTCCTATTTCTCATTGTTATGGAGGCAATTGCTTTGATTTTTAGGAAAGCGACTGAAGAAAGGGAGTTCACGAGTATTACTTTATCTAATTCGAAGGTTTGTATCTCTCATTTATTGTATGCTGATGATGCTATCATAGTGGGTGAATGGTCACAATCAAACATTGAAAAAATGGCCTGGCTCCTTATAATTTTTTATCTATGTTCCGGGTTGAAGATCAATCTTGTAAAGTCTCACTTATTCGGTATTGGAGTTTATGAGGATGAGGTATCAAATATGGCTCATATTTTGGGATGCAAAGTGGGTGGTTTTCCGTTTAATCATTTAGGAGTTAAAGTGGGTGCAAACATGAATAGGGTGATTCATTGGTCTCCAGTTATTGATACGGTTCAACAACGATTATCATCCAGGAAGGCTAAACACTTATCCATGGGTGGCCGATTGGTGTTACTTAAGTCCGTTCTTGCAAGTCTTCCTATATATCACCTTTCTATCTATAAGGCTATGGCGGTGATAAACAAGTTGGAAACTATTTTGAAAAGGTTTTGTGGGCAGGTACGAACAATGAAAGGAAGCTACATTGGGTTTCTTAGGAAACGATAACGAAGACTAAGGAGGATGGCGGTTTAGGAGTGTTGAATCTCTTAGATGTTAACGTGGCATTATTAACCAAATGGGCGCGGAGGTTTCATAATATGGAAAAATCCGTTTGGCGGAGTATTATCGAGGCTATTCACGGTGGAAAAGGGAGGTGGAAGTTTTTACCAGTTGATAAATCAGTGACATGTTGTTGGAAATCGATAGTTTCTATTCTGGCAGATTTAAAATTCTATGACAGAAGATTCTAGAGTTGTATTCGTGCAGATCCGGGTAGAGGTGATGATACGCGCTTTTGGCTTGATCTTTGGTACGAAGACTTGTTATTAAAAGACCAATGGCCGAACTTATTCAAGATGGAGAAGGAAAAAGATGCAAGTTGAAAGATCGCTTAATAATGTCTGAGAATGGGTACTGTTTTGTGCAACGTCGGCCGAGAAGTCCGAGGTCAGTAGCTGAGATTTCTGAGATGCAAGAGGCCTCAGAAGTTTGCAGCCGATACTCAGCTTCGGACATATCTGATAGGACGATTTGGGTGAATTCAGATAAGGGTGAATTCTCAATTAAGCAGGTTATAAAGCTGCTGAGATCTGGTCGAGATTCGAAGCGGACTCAGTTAATGAAATGGGTCAGATGGGTGCCTTTGAAGGTTAGTCTTTTTATTTGGCGGACCGAAATGAACAGGATACTGACGCAGACTGCTTTGATCAATAGGCATATAAATATTCAGGATAGGAGCTGCATTTTTTGTGCTTCTGTGGATGAAACAGTTGACCACATCTTTACAGCTTGTTGTTTTTCGCTGGGGGTATGGTGCAGTATTAGGACGTGGTGCAAAATAGGGTCTATATTCGCGTTTGCTTTTTCTGATCTTCTTACGATTGTTGATCTTAAACCGGGCTCTAAAAAAGGGGAAAACAATATTAAATGGGGTTATTATGATAAGTTGTTGGGCTATTTGGAAAGTTCGGAATAAGCGGATCTTTGAAGGCGTGGATCCGAAGGTTTGTGATGTGGTGGCTTCGATCAAGTCATTGTCGTTTTTGTGGTTTAGAAGTCATTCTAGGAATTCGTCTATTGTATGGAAGGACTGGGCTAAGTACCCGTTGTATATATTGTAACTGTTTATTAGGCGGTCCTCGTTTTGAGGACGCGCGGTGTTTTTAATGAAATTTACAGTTCAAAAAAATATACCTAAATTGACAAAAAAATAATTTCGTCATCTTTTTAAAATGGTAGCCAAAGAGTCTCAGGCTAATCTTACCATTTTTATCACTTTTTTCCCTTTTTGTCCATAATGTACAACATTGAATGGCACAAATGACGACTGCATAACCATTGATCCTAAAGATTTTAAAACTGTTCCAACATTGAACCATCCGTTGAGTGGTGTTCAATGAAATCCTTAATGATGTGGGAGTTGATGAGTTAAATTGAATATCAATATCACTTGAATATCATAACATTTAAAGAGGTTATGTACGTAATCGTGGGCGAATGGAATTATAGGAGCAAATTGAAGATGGCTAATCGAATGTGCCTCTTCGTTTCCGGTCCCCACCCCCTATATACTCAGCATTTGTCATTCAGGAGGCAACATTTGTGAATTTACACGGCTACATCAATCTTTCTCGGGTGCAAATTCCGTGTTCCTATTTTTGTATATATTTTATAAGTTTTATTAGTTTCGTATTTGATATTATCATTATTATTGTAGTTGTTGTATAAAAGATTAAGAGCATTATTATATTCTAATTAACAATATTATATGCAGTAACCACCATGTTATAAATCATTTACTTTGAGACCAATTTATCAATTAGTTTCTGCTGTTTGATAGATCATCCAAAGGTCTTATTTATAAATTTTATTTGACTATGAAAACAACCACCACTCACGTACAATTGATTGACAACTTTACCAATAAGAGTAGCCATTGTCCATTGTTATAAAAGGATCACATATCGTGTTTTGCATAGACGATATAATATCTATTGATTATATCTTTAAACATGGGTCAAGACTTAGAACCTAATCATGTTTATTCAATCAATAACATAAACATAAACATCAAATAAGAGATATGTAATGTGGGAATGGTAAACTAAGCGGATTGGTGGTGCACCCATTATTTCGTTATGATGTTCTTGGTTCCACTTTATGGTGTCACTTTTGGATGGATTATTAGAGTGTAAGAGAGTGTTCTATGATAAGGTGTTTTATAAGTCTCTCATAACACTTATTATGGACACCAAAAGGGCAACCCTACATATTCTAACTTATGCCATTATTCCCATCAAATAATGACTTATAATTAATATAATAATGACTAATAATTAATGTAGGGATAGTAACATCATATTGGTTAATTTAAATAATAAATGATCAATTAGGCCATAATTATGTAAAAGTCTAACATTCTCCCACTTGGCCGATATCATTTTATGATGAATGTTTAAGTAAGTTTGGCCAAGTCTAAAACACTCATCAAGTTTCATGTTGGAACTATAGCAGATAGTTATAGTCATTCGAATTGAAGACAATTCGAGACCCCCAACAGTCATGCTAAAGTCTCAATATAAAACAATTAATCATAAAACCAAAATGACTAAAATAAAACCCTTGCATAAGTTTTGTCCATAAATGATAAGGTGCGCACAAACATTAGCATAGACAAAACAAAGCATTTGAGGAAATTATAATCGTTCATACACACTATATGCTATTACACTAGGTCTTTATTAATACCCATTCTCATTATAAGTTCTTGAAAAGTCTTGGGTGGTAGACCTTTAGTCATCGGATCCGCTAGCATATCTTCTGTGCTTATGTACTCGATACAAAGATTATTTTCCTCTACCCGTTCTCGTACGAACAAAAACTTTGTATCAAGGTATAAACCAGCTCCGCTCGAACTCTTACTGTTCGAGAAACTAACAGTAGCTGAGTTGTCACAATAAATCTTCAAAGGTCATGATATGGAGTTAACAACTTTGAGTCCAATAATGAGATTTCGTAACAACATCCCATGGCACGTTGCATTGTACACTGCAACATATTCTGCCATCATTGTTGAGGTGGTTGTTAACTGTTGCTTATGACTCCTCTATGAAATTGGTCCGCCTGCAAGCATAAAGATGTACCCCGAAGTTGATTTCTTATCATCTTTGCATTTAGCAAAGTCAGAATCAGAATAGCCCACTACTTCCAAGTTATCAGTTCTTCTGTATGTCAATTTATAGTCTTTCGTTCCTTGTAGATATCGCAACACTTTCTTTGCTGCTTTCCAATGATCTAGGCCGGGATTAGATTGATAGCGGCCTAACATTCCAGCAGTATATGCGATATCTGGACGAGTGCAGACTTGAACATACATTATGCTTCCAACTACAGAAGCATACGGTATCAATCTAATTTGCTCTTTTTCTACCTCTGTTTTTGGACATTGAAAAGACCCAAAAACATCTCCCTTAACTACTGGAGCTATTGATGGAGAGCAATGTTGCATGTTATATCGTGCAAGAACACGATCGATGTAAGCCTTCTGGGATAAACCTAATATCCCATTGGTACAATCTCGATGTATTTCGATGCCTATCACATAAGAAGCTTCCCCAAGATCCTTCATGTCAAATGTTTGCGAAAGTAATCGCTTTGACTCATGCAACAAATCTAAACTATCACTTGCCAAAAGGATATCATCCACATAAAGGACAAGTATAGCAAAATTTCTCCCACTCATTTTGAGGTAGGTGCATTGATCCACTTGATTCTTGATAAAACCTTGTTTCTTCATAATTTCATCAAATTTTAAGTACCACTGTCATGATGCCTTTTTTAACCCATATATGGATTTCCTTAACTTACAGACTAAGTGTTCCTGACCTTCAGGTTTAAAGCCTTCGGGTTGAGTCATGAACACGTCCTCATGTAAGTCACCATTAAGGAAAGCGGTTTTGACATCCATCTGATGTAACTCCAAATCAAAATGAGCTACTAATGCCATAACGATCCTCATAGAATCCTTCCGTGATACAGGTGAGAAGGTTTCTTGATAATCAATTCCCTCTTTTTGAGTATAGCCTTTAGCAACCAATCATGCCTTATAACGTTCAATGTTTCCATTTGGGTCTAATTTGGTTTTGAAGACCCATTTACATCCTACGGGTTTCATACCGTTGGGTAATTCAACCAATTCCCAAACACCATTCTTTTTCATGGACTCAAGCACATCAGTCATAGCTATATTCCATTCAGAAGATTTGTCACTATTAATGGCTTCATTATAAGAAGTTGGATCATTATACTTTCCTAAATCCAAATCAGCTTCATTAAGGTATGTTACATAATCATCAAAATTAGTGGGCCTTCTTGGCCTTGATGACCTCCTAAGCTGATTTTCGAGTTCAACAGGTTCATTAACTGGTTCAGGGATTTGGTTATGCTCTTGTGAGTTTGATGTGCCTTCATTATTAGGAATGTCAAGAGCATTAATTTCTGAGGAAACATAAGGTGGTGCAGTGCTATGTACAAGAGGTGTAATAGGAGATAAACCTGTCCCCCTCCTCTTGCACTTCTTAGAAATCAAATACTCAGTTTCACTGCTCCCACTGACCATAGAGTCCTCTAGAAAATAAGCAATTTGAGCTTCTACTATGCGAGTAACATGTGAAGGGCAGTAAAATGTATACCCCTTTGATTGTTCGGGATATCCTATAAAGTAGCAACTGACGGTCCTCATGTCAAGTTCGCGAACGTTCGATAATGTGTACATTTATGTTTGTATTCAATAGTTAATTAAGGTTTTTAACTTCTTCTTTTTTTAACGGCAAAACGCTTTATATATGAATATAAAGAGCCAGCAAGAAGCTGGAGATACAACCCGACAAAACACAAAAACGACAGACGAGACCCCTACAAACAGGCACACACGCCCTTAGCACCAATGGAAACAGCAAAATCGATCCAGTTGGACCAGTCCATCTTAGGCGCCTTCGATCTCGAGCATACCCATATAAATGAATCTTCTTTAATGAGATCCACCGACACACTAGGAGGAATAAAGGAGCCTTCAAACACCTTAGCATTCCGGGCTGCCCAAATTCTCCACACCGTAGCACAAACAATGGTATACACGAGCCGCTTCCACTTTTTAGCTCCGGGGCATTGGTGTATCACATATTAATATTATTTAAACGATATTAATTAACTATTATTTTTGGTAGATTAAACAAGGATTCAAGTCTAATATGATACCTTTGTATTTTACAAAACATTATGTGATCAAGATCATGTCAAGTATATTTAGGTAATGTTCGTGATGAAAAACGCTAATTTTCAGAATTTAATATGTGTTAGTTTGTGCTCAATTTTGTTCATTAATGCCTATTTGTGTTTTTTTACGTTCATTTGTGTTTGTTTACGTTCATTTGTGGTTGTTTGTGTTCACTTTTGTCCAACACCTAAATTTAACAAATAAACACAAACGAACACAAATAGAAATCTCATTTGGAAACTGTTCATGAACAGTTCGTGAACACGTTATTTCCTTAACAAACGAACACAAACAAAAATTTCGTTTGTTAAGTGTTCATGAACAGTTCGTGAATACGCTATTTCCTTAACAAACGAACACGAACAAAGCCTTGTCCATGTTTGTTTGGTTCGTTTACAGGCTTAGGTTTAGTTGTTTCCTTAACAAAAGATATAAAAATTTTAAGTATTTAGACTTCTATTATGTTTTTTATCTTCTTAAAATCTTTTTAAACTCGTTTTAAGGGTTGAAAATCGAAATACCATACAAAAGTTTTTGATATAAGCCCAAGGGGCATAAATGAGATGGGAGATTGAGCCCAATTCTGATTTATGATAGAAAAATATCAAATAAATTCATAGCTACCTCATCACTATTCACTTATATAATGAGAAGTAGAATCGATTTCTTTCGTTTCTTTTTCTTAAAGTATGGAATAAGCATTGAAATAGGCAGGGGATGATCGAATTTATATACGATTTTTGAAGTACTCAATGTCACCCTTGAACGAAACGTAAAATGAAAATCTATAAAAGATGAAAAGCATAAACTAAAGTTGGAGTGAAAAAGTGTTGGTTAAATGTACAAAATAAAAATATTATGGTTAAGAATAAACAAAATAGTAATAAAGAAAAAAACGTAAAAATAAAGTAAGTTACAACTTACAAAACATGAAGTACAAACCCTAATCATAGCATTATGTACATTACAAAGCTATAAACAACAATAAACACAAAGAAAAAAAAAACCAGCATGAAATACAGCACCTCTATGCATAACACAAATAACCTGCAAATTAATACTATATAAATTTCTAAACACACTAATAATATATATTTTTTTTTGCCATTTCCTATATAGTACTATGTTAATTAACTAATTACTACATAACACAATAATTCTTGTATATACACTGCTCTCCTGCCAAATAACAATAATTCTTTATACAAATGGGGTATTGTACGTACTGAAACCAAAATTGATTAACAATAGTTAATGGGTTTGTTGTGGATGAAACAAAAAGAAATATAATGGATCAACAAGATTCATAATTAATTAAGTGTTTATATATAAAGAGATTACACAGAGAAATGACAAGAGGCCGGCAGAAATATTAAAAAAAAGGAAAAAAAAAAAAGATTAACCACGCTTAACCGGATCAAAATTAGAAACACCAATGATGGCTCCCAATATCCCACCAAGCACTATACCTCCAGCCCCAATGCTCAGCAAGAAGTTGTTCAGCGACGGAGTCACACCGGACGCCGCCTGTGCTACCTCTGGAACCACCATGGACGCCGTTACAACTGCCGCCGTCAACGCCGTCACGGCCTTCTCCTTCATGGAGCTCTTGACCACCAAGCGTTTGGATGATGGGCTAGTCTTTGAAGAAACTTTGATTGTCAATGGGTTGAAGAAAGAGGAGGTTGTGGTTGTGGTTGTGGGTGGGAGAGTGGTGTTGTGGGTTAGTGGCATAGCCATGGAAACAGCACAACTACTGGAAGCCATTAATTGTTGATCAACGGAGCCTGTGTATTAAGTGGTGGATGAGAAAACAAGAAAATGGCGAAGGAGGTTAAGTTAAAGGAAGGTTGAGAGGTGTTTGTGTGTTTGTGATCTTCATATATCTGTGAATCTGACTTGGCAGCTTCGTATTGGTAGATAACCTTATCCACACATCTATCCCTCACCACTTATTAGACCATGTATATTCTTTCTGATTGATCCACGTGGAAGCTGACTCAGCATGGAGAGATAAGACTCCAGGGAGTGGGGCGGCAATTCATCCCCAGGCGGGAACACCGTCCCGAGGGGCGGGAAGAGGAGGGCGGGGAAGGGGGGGCGGTGGGGGAAAGTCGGGCGGGGGGGGGGGGGGGGGGTGGGAGGGATGGGTGATGTGGCTTCTTTTGGTTGGTTGATTTTTTTTTCTTTTTTTTTATTTAACTTTAACACAATATAATATTATTCCTTTCACCCCCCCCCTTCCCCCCCCCCCCCCCCCTCTACTACCCACAATTTTTTTCCCCCCACATGGGTCCCACAAGTGCCACATGGCGCTTCACCCCCCTCTTTCCCGCCCCTCCACTCCCTCTACTCTAAAGTGAAAAAGGAATGTAGTGGTGGGCCTTTATATATAAAGGCCCTATTAATATTTTATTATATCTTTTAAATTAAAAAAATAATAAAATAATAATATAAAGAGAGAGAATATGATGTGTCATGATGTGATTGGAGGGGGAAAAGAAATCTGGCGTTATAAGTGTAGCGCCAAAACAATATTTGTAAAAATAAAGCCCCCATGTAATGGTGTTGGGGGCTCCATTTTTTGATTTCTTGCAAAAAATAGCGCCCACTACAGGGGGTCTTATTATTTTTCTATATCAAAATAATACTACTAAAGCTTTATGAGGAATAAAATATTATAAAGTATTAGGAGGGGTTATATGAAGCTTTATGAGAAAATAGGTATTTAGTGGTGTGTGGGCTTTATAAAGATTAAAATATTATTATTTTAATACTAATAATATCACTTTATTATCTTAAGACTGAATCTAGCCCCTTCATCATCATCACCCCACCATCCAACGTTTCAATTTGCAGAGTTCCTCTCACCATCTCCTTAACAACCAACTTCAAAACGCCCCCATAACACCGGCGAAGGCGGTGTTCTCGGCACTATGGGTGGCCAAAACACCCCCATGGAGCCCTATAACCCCCACATACACTAATATTTATGTGTAAGATTGATTTTTTGACAATATATTTATGCTGTTATAAATTACAAAGTTACTCTCCACATACTTAACTCCTACTTATCATTTACTCATTGTATTAATGTAGGAGCCTAATATCTTGACCGTGCATTCATATTACATGTAAGGCCTCAGAGTATACTTTAACTCTTCTTAACTCCATGTAGAAGCCACATCATCCATTTTTTCCCATTTGACTCCACTTCACCCGAAAGAAATGGTTTAATCTCATTAACTTCACCTAATCATATATTTTTAGTAGTTTTTGGTTCAAAAAGGAAAAAATTAATATAGCCTTTTAACATTATGTTAACATGTTAACACATAACCTCTTTAACACCCTTAACACAAGGAGGAAGTGGTGTGCAATGCAAGTTAACATGCCATATCACCTTTAACACCACATATGTTAGAATATACCCATGGCCTAACAAATCTATTCCATTGTTCTACCACTATTTATTCCAAAATTTGTAACTCTATATTAAGACTAGAAGCTTTAGTAAATAACTATATATTAAGACTAGAAACTTTAGTAAATAACTGTGGTACAAATATATCTATATATCTATATAAGATATACTGATGATTGACTATGGGTTTAGTATATAATTATAGTAGCACAAATAAAACTATTTAATTAGACTAACAAGTTTATTGAATTAAATTATTATGGTAAGAATTTTATAAGAATGATATCTATAACTTATAATAAAAGAATTGAACTTTGATGATGTGGCATTCAATGGAGGCCTCAACCCCTCCTTGAATGTGCCACTTGGCATCATGTAGGATTTTTTAATTTTTTAGTTTTTTTAATAAATCTATATATATTATAATTATTTTAGGAAAAGATAAGAATTTAAAACCAAAATTAAATTCTCTCTAATGTTTCCTCCCATAACTTTTAAACGTTAATATCTTTTATATACGAGATTTTTTAAAGAAAAAAATTACACCAAATTAACGAGCGTTTTATTATCTTTCCAACGAGTACCATAGTGCTATATAAAAAACGGAGAAAAAAAAAACAACTATTTTTGTGGGGTTTTGTTTTTAAATATATTTTACTCTACTAATAAATCACAAACGATAAACATAACTTCATAGGCAGAGATTCCTTTTTTTATATTTGAATATGATAACTTATGGCAAAAATTTGTTTCAAATAAATATTATTATTATTATTCATTAATCATGTATTGGCAAATCATTAATTATGTTGTCATATTAGATATTTTATTATGTTATATTAGATATTTCATCCCCGGGACACTCCCGGGATAAAAGCTAGTATAATATAATATAATTCTAACCACCAACTTCTAGGTATTGTGTAAATATGCAAAGATCAAGGACAACAGCGATAACTTAGATGACGTGTTTTTCAACGAAGCAATGACCCAAATGCCTGGAATTATCTGCCAAGACATGATTGTAGCAGCATCTAGCACAAAAGAACCAACATCCACGGCAAGTATTGCACCCGTCACACCTGCAAAACAGCAATGGCGAGAGGACAAAGGTAACCCCAAGTAACATATCCCCATACATTACCCAATAGAAAACTTAATTTTGAACTAACGTGAAAAATCCAGCAGCAAAGGAGGCATAAAGCGCGCAGAGTACATGTTAACTTTATTTTGCTTTGCATTTGCATCTCTAATTTTTTTTTAACATGAAACGGAACACTGCAACATAGGCAACACTTTTGGAACTGCAGCGACACAGACTTACGAGACACCTAACGGCTGCATATGTAATTACAATAATACCACTACCTTTTTGGGTCACACCCTTTAATTAGAAGTAGATCGTTTTGGTAGATGTAACTAAACCGATAGTCAATATGGATTATATGATCATGTTTGACGATTGCATTTCTTTATATTGCACCAAACTCACCAACTACTCAACTATATCACATGCAACACAACGCTATGAACTGTTACCAAAACTGGTTATGCGTACGCCTGCGGTGCAACGCCGCGTGTCAAATATTAGTTACATTACAATTTAATAAAAAATTACCCAACTTATGTATTATAATCATATTGGTGAATTTATCATGACTATGATTATTAAAAGAGACTGATTTTAATAACATATGATAGATAGATATATTAAATACTTCTAGGTTCTAAGCAATGAGCAAATAAAAGTGAATGAATATGAGTAGGAAAGACGTTTCCCTAAACTCACGCAACTCATCTTTTCTTTTCTTTTTATGGAATATCATTGCTCTTATTATTTATTTATTTTTTTCCTTTTACGGACCAACAAATCAAGCTCTTGAAAATGGAAATACACGAGGGTATATATCATAACCAAATCTACACCTATTATATAATTTAGGATGTCTTGTTTGTAAAACGGAATTAGGTAGGTTGGGTAACAAGCTAAGACTTCGGGTTTTAAATAAGTTAAGCTTAAATGTTTTTTTTTTAAATATTAAATTTTTTTTCGGGTCAAAACGGTTTCAACCAAAATAGGTTCGTATTGAAATGTGTGGTTTTAAAAAGGAAAAAAAGGTATCAAAAAGGGTTCACCGTTGTTTTCCTTTATAGCGGTTAGTGTCAGCGGATGGCGGCAATTAACGGTCGCATATAATTGTGTGCGCCCAAAGCCGTAGTGGCAAATAGGGATAAGATTTTTCTCCTAATCCAGTGCCGTAATAGGTTACACAATTCACCAAAATAAAATGAAAAAAAGGATAGCACCGAAGAAAAAGTAATTCCATTACCTATCTAATCTTCTTCCTTTTATGTTAGCAATAACAAAAGTTCAAAAAGTTGTTGTGGTGGCAACAAGAAATTCATTAATTGACCTACACTACAAAAAAGTATTACTTGATATATATATAATTTTTTAACAACAAATGTTACACTTTTCGTGTTGCCTTTTAACTAATAATTCTAAATTACACACTCGTACACTATCTAACATGTTACATGCCCGCCCGGATGATAAAAACAAACCGTAGATGCAGATTGGATTGGTGTGAATTTAGTGAGAATAATAATAACTTTTGAGGGAGGATATTTAATAATAATAATAATAATAATTATATGGTGTTGTGGGGTTGGCCACAAGAAGTAGGAATAGAAGCGACAAGTGAACTTAATAGTAAAGCAAATGAATGAGTAAGTGGGTGTCTTTGTTAGTATTAAACTTGGATTCGATATATGTAACTATTTTCATCCAAAAAATGTGTTTTGATTATAACCAAAGCCAGCCAGACAGGGTATGATTTATGATTCAAGGCAGGAGACAACAAGAAGACATTATATCCAATTTCACCCAACCCAACCCAACCCAACCCAACCCAACCAAACCAAAGGTTTCTTTTTTTCCTTTTGACTTTTACTAATTTCTTCTTCAATCTTGATGTTTCTAGCTTTAAGTTGTGATTATTAACAATGACTTATTAACAATTTCATTACCCAACTGAATCTTGATAGATTTGGGATTCTGCTTCTTTGATGGAAGGAAGAAATTGTATATTTAGTCATCTGAATCTGTGTTAGGGTTTTATGATTTCTATTGGATCAAGTTAATAATACCCTTGAGCGGTTTGTATAATAATAATATATAGGAATAGGAGTAAAGATATCTTTCCCAAAAAGATGGTTTATTTCTCTAGTGAGTTGACTCACAATCAAGATTCTTCCGCCTGCCATTCGCACCATCAATCTCACAAAGATGATGTTGATGTTGATGTTGGTATTGGTATTGGTATTGCTCCACAAGCAGTTCACACACACAGTCAATGCATCTCCTCACCCTCAGGTACTATAAGTTTCTTCATACTGATTTTACTTTCTTTAGCAAATACAAAAAATACAAAAAATAAAAGGAACTATTTTCTTAAGGCAATTTTGCCTAGGTTTGATATTTTTAATGTGGTCTTTACTCTATGAATATTTCCCCTGTTTGCAACACAAGACTGGTATGTTGGTTTTAAAAGTCAATGCTATAATAATGATTTTGTTTTTCAATCTTTTTCTTTAGTTGTTTGCTTGTTTTAGTCTAATCTTGTAATGTGTATAACGGTCTGTCCAATCAACTTTTATTAATCGTGAGATCAGTAGCACCATCTCGTTTGAGTTAACAAATAAAGTCAAAGCTATGGAAGTTTAGTTAATAAGAAGACTTTTGCTTATAGATTAAAGAAAATGCCTCCCAACTACTGGGCACTTAGATATGTGAGATTACACCTTAGTTGGACAAGGATAATGTAACTAATATCAACAATCAACATGGTTGTTAGCATCTATGCATGTGATTGACTTGAAAATTGAATTGTTAACTAGTCATAACTTGACTTCTTATTATCTGAATAATAATGTATATATTGCTCCATGGCATGATATCTTGAAGATGAAAGCTACAAGCTTGAAGAAGCTCGGATGAAGCCAGTCTTATCTCCAAGCTTAGGCATAACTCATCATCAAATTGACAAGATAACCCCGATGGTATGTTTCACTTTCTTTTTCACCCAGTGTGCACATTACTTACCACCTTTTCCGCATTCATAATCAGGTTCAAGATGCTTATGCCGCTCATTACTTGAATGGTCTTTATGCTGCCTATGGATCACACTCTATGGTAAGTTCCTCTCGCAACATACAAAGTATATCATTTGATGCAAACTGGTAGATACTGCCATGTTTCCTGTAGTGTATGTGGGACAAAGAGATTGTACCAACATGACCTATACAACACAGTAAGTCCCACAAGTAGCAAAGCTATTGGTAGGGACTAGGGTCTGGAGAGGGTGGAATATAGGTAGACCTTACCTCTATCCCTTGGAATAGAGAGGCTGCTTCTAGAGAGACCCCCTACTCCAAACAAATAATGGGCAAACAAACAAAACTAAATATGATACACATAGAAAGCTACCACTAACAAAATAAGTGGCGACAGAGTACCATAGGAAATATAGAAACAGATATAACATGATAATAGGACATATAGACATAGACACAAGAAGATAATCACATGCAAAGTACACCTAAAGTGTAAGAAAATCTAATCCCCTAAGACAAAGCTAAGACACAACTCTACCCGACGCTAAAAGTCATTAACCTTAATCCTACGTCTCCACAACCTCCTATCCTGTACCATGTACCAACACGACCTGTATGAACGTTAAATCCTGTTATATAATCTATTGGATGTCATTGAAGGAAGGTTTGAAATGCAATGCACTTAATATGATGAAATTGTTATTGATCAGATTCAACCTCAAATAGCCCCTGCACGAGTTCCCCTGCCCCTAGATCTGTCAGAAGACGGTCCTATTTATGTGAATGCAAAACAGTATCATGGTATTCTCAGAAGAAGACAGATCCGTGCTAAGCTTGAAGCTCAAAACAAACTGGTGAAAAACCGAAAGGTAGGTACTAGAACCTGTGTTTAAATAAATGAAAGCTGGTAGTGATGTTTGTGTGTGTGTTGTGCAGCCTTACCTTCATGAATCTCGACATAAGCATGCGCTGAACAGGGTTAGAGGGTCTGGTGGGCGATTTCTGCCAACAAAAAAGACTCAGCAATCAAAAGCGAATCATCGATTCTTGAGCTGTTCAACAGACTCTCATTCGGCTGGAAGTGGAAGTGAGCATGGTATTCATCATGGATTCTCGTGGGGTATAAGAGGAAACGAAGGGTTCGGGCGTGGCTGGTGAAAAATGGGTTATTCACCGGCAGGCAACTCATCCTTGGCTTTGTTAAGTTTCGATTTTGGTCGAGCTTAAATTTACAATTTCTGTTGTGTTATGTTTTCCTAAAAAAAGTGTGCTGCTTTACTTAATTTGACTTGCATAAATAATGAAAACTATTGTTTGTACCATGTTCTGATGGATTGCTGGGTCTATCTTTATGTGTTGGATGAAAACCATGGATTTGCTTTCTTTTTTGCAAGTGGTTTATACTTCAGTTTGAAAGCACTGGAATGTCTAATTGGAGGTGCACAAAAAACCGGAACTGGAACCACAAAAAAAACCAGACTCGGGTTTTAAAAAAACCGTTCTTTTATACTTGGAACTGTACCCGACCCTACCCGTCGGGTACGAATAGGGTTAGATTTCTATGTAAAAATCGTACCTAGAACCGGGTTTTCCTAATATCTATGTGTTTTCTATGATTTTATGTTTTTAAATGTCACATGTTAGTAGTATTTCAAGTTTCTAATATATATGCACTTTTATGTTACGTATTGATGTTTATGTGTGTGTGTTTTTTTTTTTTTTTTGTTTCAATTAAAAAAAGTTGAAAACTGAAATGGCTAAACATATTGATGTATTGTTTCTTTGTTTTAAATTTCTCCTTATCGTCTACTCATAATGTATGATAATAGTAGTGTATGAGAAGGCTTAGTTGTGCATGCGGATATATAAATTCAGAAGTTATACTGTGAATAATAGCAGGTGGTTTTGCAACATCTTTGTTTTTTTCCCTTTGTGCTTGATTTTAGGACAGCAGCTTTAACTAGCTATTTTCAGTATCAAAACTGGTTTTTTTTTTTCAATACTCGATATACCCGGGGTTTTTTTAATACCTGGTACGCCCGGAATCGGTTCCATACCCGAAACCGGGTATTGAAAAAACCGGAACCGAGTATTGAAGAACCGGGTATACCGGGTATGTTTATTTATGCTAAGATCCAGAACCGGTTCTTTCAATACCTGATAGAAATGATACCTGACTCTACCCAAAACCGGGTATTGAAAAAACCTGGTTTGTGCACCTCTGTCTAGTGGCATTTATTTTGAAATGCTCCAGCAGTGTTGGGGTTTGTTTCTTTAGTGAACAATGCTTTAGCCTTTAGTGGAAGCAGACTTACTTGTGGAGTTTTATCATCATAACTGTTTTGATAAGCAACTACTTTTACCTATTCTCTCTCTATTATACCAAATTCAAAGCAGAAGACTATGTTTGTTTGTTAGTAATATCTAAAAGTGCCATCTTGCCACAACACCTATCAGCGGCTGGCCATCTACTGTTAAACATTGTGACATTCCTTAATATACTTTACAAGTAACAACGGAAAAACGAATCAAAACAAATTCAAAGTTCAAATCACAAACATAAGAGAATCACCATCAAAATCTACAAATTAAGATTCACACAAAACAAAACAAAACTCAATTTACCAAACCAATGATCATCCACGCCATTTTAATCATTGGTTAAAAGCAGCAATAAACCAAACACCCTTTAAACATATAATATCCAACCAACACAACCCACTAAACTACCAAAGGCTTCATTAATCTTCTTCATACCTCATCATCACTTTATATAAAACCGGCCCCGCTTAGTAACTTAACCGTGTCATTAGGAATAATAACATTCGGGTTCCTTGCAGGTGGATCCACCTTCCCCTTCCCCTTCGATGAAATGCTCCAGAAACTACCAGAAGATTTATCAGAACCACCACCAACTTTAGATTTCATCAGTGGATGTTTTGCATTCTTCTTCCCCATTCCGTTTGCAACCAACCACCGTGACCCAGCCTGTTGTTGTTTGCTGTTTGAACCCCATATCGACTTCTTAGTTGACCCTGGTTCGGTTTTCACACCCGCAACATGAACCTCTCTGATCTTGAATTGAGGAACCAAAACACTTTCTTCAACGCAAACTTCCTTTTCTTCAATAAACGCTTCTTTCTTTTCATCCACTTTTACTTCATGCACTTCCTCTTTTTCTTCGGCTTTATTCCATAATGAATAAATTGAGCTGTAGATTTTTGGTTTCGGCGGGATGAAAACCCGTTCAACTTGAACAAGGGCAAGCATTGGAGTACCGACAGGCTCAAAGTTTCTTAACGGGTCACGGAGCTGAACCATTAATGCCACAGTGAAGTTATTCCCTAACAGCCCACCTTTCTTTGATCCCTTCTTACCTCTTCTTGCTCGCATCAAATCACTCGCATGATGAGCAGCAAGAATTCTTGAAGTTCTTTCACTGATTTCATCTCCATCGTCAATTTCACCAGAATCCAGTCTCATCCATTCATCAAGAGTAACAGATAAACCCATAATTCCATCAACATCATCATCATTACCACCACTGTTGCTACTGTTCTTAACATCCAGCAACTGCAATCCTCCTGTTCCTTCCAAACCCAACGACCCGTCAAAATATACTCTTTTACCCTCGAGAGCCGAGATTTCACCAATTGATTGGGGGCTTATATTTGAAGGTGCATCCTTGTCAGACATGCCAGACTGTATTCTTAATCCCTCAATTGATAACGCTTCAATCTTGTCCATCGCCAATGGAGCAAGATCCTCCAATGATACATATTCTTGGTCCACCTTACCCAATTCATATTTTTTTGATACACGACCTGTTTTTCGTTCATTAGAGTGATCCATTGCGATCTGTCCAAGAATCGGCTCTTGCTGTAATGAATCTTGCCTGCACAACAGAAATTTTATGAATAACATAAGCTAGAGGTGGCAAATTTAACTGGTCGGCAAGTTGGGTAAAGGGTCAAACTGGGTAATTTTTTTGGTACGGGCCGTCATGTTGGTTATGACCTAAAGATGTTTTTTATCAATTTTTTTAAAGAAGCGTTTCATATATAATAAATATACATTGCACTATTTGAATAATGTAATTCTTCAAATAAAATGAATGATTTAGGAGGTTTTATGCATTAAGGTTACACATAAGATAAAACATAAACAAAATCAATCCGTTCATGCGAGAACATGCCGTAACTGCTACCTATCGCATGCACAAAGAATCAGAAAACATAGTTTTCTTCTATGAAAACTAAGAAGATTGTGAAATACCTGTATGGGGCCTCCAAAGATGGTGTAGATTCCCAAGCTATTTGTTGAATGGTTTTTCCAGATATATCTTCTAAAGGCATGAGCTTATTTGCTTGTGCTGAAAGCTTTTCAATACCAACTGAAGCCAAACACTGTAATACATCCATTATTCCAGAACCCATTTCTGCAGGTACAACAACAGGGCTAGAAACCTGCATAATCAAGTTCCCACCGTTTTTAGCATTATTAAATATCTCAGGGTTCATGGACCGTAAGAACCCTCCATTACTGGTCTGGACAAATGGGCCTAACCCGTCTCCGAGTGGAGGAAGCTCAAAATGCTCTTCAGGAGATGGTCCAATCGGACCACCTGACCCACTTGATGGTGAACCCTGAAAAACGTTCTCGTTTAGACCCCACTCACCCATCAAAGATTTTGTCTCCATCTCTTCTAGGATTGATGCTTTTATTTTGCTCTGTGGTGGTTCTTCGGGTGTGCACCCTAACATACCAACATCATCATCGTCAAGCGTGAAGTTAAATAATGAAGAACCGTTAGCCATGGAATCCTTCTCGAATTGTCTTAGTAGCCGTTCACGTGGCGAACTTGACTCGCTTTCAGAAGTCAAACCAAAGGGACTGTGTTCTATCCCAAGCATGTTTAAAAAATCATCAGCGACAATCTCGGTAGCATAATCTAATTTGAGTGATTTTCCTTTTTCTTTGTAACCAGTTTTAACCTCCAAGCTTTCAGTTTCTTCTTGAGAATCAGATTCTTCTTTCAAGTCCACCACTTTATTCAAGGCCAACTCCAGTTCTTGCAACAGTAATTCTTTGTCGTCAAATTCTCGTTCTTTGGGATTGCTTTCACTTGCAACACATTCTTCTGTTTCACTTTCGGATCCTTTGACCAGCAAAGATTCAAAATCTGAACCGTCAAAAGCGTTTAAAGCACCATCTTTATCTTGTTTTATATCTTCTTTTGTGGGAGATTCAATTCCCTGCTCCATGACAGAAAACTCACTGATAGTATTATCATAATCAGGAGAGTTTGAATTTGGCTTTGGGGGTTTGGGAGGTATAACTTGAACATCTCGTTTAGTCTCATAGTCAACTGAGATAATTGACTTTTCTTCTTCTTCTTCGAGTTTCTTATACAACATACTAACCGATTCAGAAAGTTCCGACTTCGACACAGGCAAAACCTCATGAAGGTCCTTTATATCATCTACAGAATGAGAATCAACAGGAAGACTTTCACCTCGTTTGAGTTGACTTTGACCGGACGCCATACCTAAAGGTTTAACCATCTTGGCATTACTGCCTACAACCGAATACCCAAAACTGACATTCATAGTTGCACCTTTTGCCTTTCCTGACAACCTATAAGTAGTAGTCCACTTTCCTGAGCTTTTTTCGTCCTCTAGCTCCTCCAACGTAAGAGGAAGCAATCTAGTAAGGTCAACCCTATGTTTTCCCAAGTCAAGCTCCGGGTCACCAAACAGAGATGCATACAACAAAAAGTGTTTGGCCTCATACTTAGCCGAGTGATGGGGCCCACTTCTGCTACCATAAACCAAGCAAGTGTTGGTCAAAAGTTGCTCAAATTGAGCCACACCTTGCGAAACCAGCGCTGGTCGAGTGGTCAACTCACCATCCCGCCTTTTCCACTTGACACAGAGTGTAAGATTATCAAAACTCGGAGGCAAGCCTTGAATAGAATGAACTTGAAGAGAAAAACAACAGTTAAATCTTTTGTTCCGGACATGTGTAAAAGACTTTAAAGTGTTCCAGATTGACTTTTTATCCTTTAGGAACCGATCTTCGTTACTATTGAGTTTGGATTTAGACTTGGTTTGAGGAAAGTGTGGGTTTATCGATCGACTGGTAGCGGTAGAGTTGACGAGTTTAGGCTGTGGTTTATCCTCCTCAGGATACAAAGCTTTGGTCAAGACATCTATATCATTCACAAACATACCACTACTGTTGTTGGTCTTCCTGGACATCCTCTAAACAATTTAAGGAATACAAAAAATTAGGCAATAAAAAGGTTGAAATAAACTTATTAGGAGATATCTGTTAATATCTCAATACATCCTAATTCCCTTAAACCAATCTGCTAAATAAAACATTGTATAAATTTATGAATAGCAACGATCGAGTAGGTAAGAATTAGTTTCCTTAAATTAAAAAAAAAAAAAAAAACAGAAGAGTGGAAGATTAAACAACTTACCTCGATTAATCCGTCAAGACGAAGAAGACAACCAACCCTAGATTAAGCAGCCAGCTCCTTTAAGCTTCTATTTGCGTTACAACAACAGACAGACAGCTGCTACCGATCTTTGAAACGCTAATCCAATCTCTCTCTCTCTCTAGAGTTAAAGAGTTAAGTTCAAAATTCAAACAAAAAAAGCACACACATGATGTTGTCATGTCTGAAACGCATTTGTCAGTTGTTACTCTACTCCTTTCCATTGTTTTCTATATTACTAATCACCCCTTTTACTTTCATATTTTTACACAAACCCTTGTACAGTTTACAACTTACAAGGCTAGTCATCCGACCCGTCATCAGTTCCAGAGAAATCCACTGCTCAAAAACTCAATATTGTAAGGGAAAATGGATTTTAATACTCCTAACTATAGCCTATTGGCGGATAATACTCCCAACTATCACTTTGGCCACTAGCACTCCAAACTTTCAACTTGTTTACTTTTATCACTCCCAAACTAACTAAGATCTAACCTGGTTAGTTTTCGTGACCAAACTGTAAAAACCAAAACTTTTGTGTGGCCAAAATGTAAAAACTAAAACTTAAGGGGCATTTCTGAAACTTTTATTATTATTATTACTCCCTCCGTCCCAATTTAAATGTCCTAGTTCAAAAAACACACATTTTAAGAAATATTTTGTTTGTATGTGGTAAAATGACAATGATATCCTTAAAAGTGGTGATTGTGTTTTGTCTTTTATGGGCAAAACTGGAAATTACATTTCTATTTTTGAAAAGTGATATTTAATTTGGGACAAACAAAAAAGGAAAGTAGGACATTTAAATTAGGTAGTAGTTGTATCACATGCCTCATGGAAGTATTATAAACACTAAATTGGGCTTAGAACACATGTAGAATTTTGTTATTATTAGTGTATATAACTAGATGGTTGTTGTTATCCGCGCGTTGCGGCGGAAACACCTAAGTTGTTTATAGGTGGCGGCACGTTATATGATACGTTAACTATATGAGAATGTAGAACAACTTGATTTTATAATGAAAACATTTTATATTGTTTATATTAGAAACGTAGGTAACTCGAATTTATATTATCGAATGAAAACGTTTTATATTTGAGCCGGCTCGTTTCAGAACACAATTTATGTTAAATACTTTGACCAGCCGAAATCGTACTTATAAATAAGATTGAAAACGTATAATATTTAAACTAGACAAACAATTTGTAAGAAAAAAATAGTTCGAGGTATATATTACACAAATCATAATCAAACAAAAATTGCATTTAATTTATATAAAAAAAAATTGTATGCAGTTTTATGTCGTGACAGCAATCCATGAGCCCAAATATGGCCCACTTTGTAAAATATTCAAATTTGGAGCGCACAATAATTTCACATGGCGAGCTGTTTCATAAAAAATAACATCATTTTATAATTTGAATTTTCCGCATGTGTAAATAATTAAAAACTAGAGGACTTCTTCAGTGCGTTATTTAATTTCTCTGGTCAATACCGGTTTGGTTTATTATTGATATGGTATTGACATTCAGTATAACAACCAAGGAAAAAACCAAAATCTAAAGTGTCTTTACATCGTTTCAAAACCATAAAAATGAATATCGGTAACAGATTCCGATAATACAGACCTGATGCGGATGGAATGCAAAAATAAAGTCGTGTTAATACATTGACTGAAAATCACAAAAACGAATACCGATACTAGTAATAATTTTGTTCTTTTAGTAACAGTTTCGTTCGTCATGGGTACCAGTAGAATAACAGTACCCGATGCAGATGAAACGCAAAAATAAAGTTGTGTTAATACATTGACTAAAAATCACAAAAACGAATATTGATACCAGTAATAATTTTGTTCTTTTAGTAACAGTTTCGTTCTTCATGGTGTCAGTATGATACCAATACTTGTTATAACCTTTGATACAAAAAATACCCAATTTCATGCAGAACTCTGTTTTCAAACAAATTATACTAAAATGTCTAGAAAAAGAAAATTGAATACAATTACATACTCCCTCCGTCCCAATTTAAATGTCCTTCTTTCCTTTTTTGTTTGTCCCAATTTAAATGTCCCTTTCCAAAAATGGAAATGTAATTTCCAGTTTTGCCCATAAAAGACAAAACACAATCACCACTTTTGAGGATATTATTGTCATTTTACCACATACAAACAAAAAATTTCTTAAAATGTATGTTTTTAAACATGGGAGATTTAAATTGGGACGGAGGGAGTAATATTTTTTTAAAGCTAAAGAACGTAAGTTATCATAGGAAAACTATATTAGTATTTAAATGAGAAGGCGTATATTATATATAGTTAGGGTTGTAAACGAACCAAACGAACACGAACAAGGCTTTGTTCGTGTTTGCTTGTTAAGGGTTTTTGGACAAACGAACCGTTCATGAACACACTAACGAACAAAATTCTATGTTTGTGTTTGTTTGTTAAGGATATTCATTTGTTTGTGAATTGTTTGTGAACACAAACAAACATTTAATATGCAACTAACTAAAAAAACATTATTAACACTAACCATTAGACAAAGTACATCCACTAAACCATAAGTCAAATAATACTTGGACATAATTATCCAAAATTACTTATGAAGGAATACATGATAATCCTAATTCATAAGCTCATAATTATCCCAAATAATGTTTTGATTCTTGTATGTCCAACTTCCCTAAATCTGCATACATTTTTGATTTCTTGAGAACATTTAAAAACAATTATTAATGAGATATGGATACATAAACTTGCATAATAACTTGCAGATAAACGTAATAGCATCTTCAATTACCTAGTAATTAATCAAAACAAAATACTGAGGTTTTTCATTAGTTTAGTATGAACAACTAAAAAAGAATGATATTTCAGGAATGCAAGAATGATGAAAAAGTTAACTTAAAATTAATTTATGGGGGGGGGGGGGTAGGAGAGTAAAGGTTTAGGAGAGAAATAAAAGTTAGAAATGAAAATAATTAAACTTTAGGTGAAATAAAATTTAGGAGAGATTTAAAAACTAAAAACTTTTAAGTTTTAACAAAATAAACGAACTAACCTAAAAACATATTGTCGAATCTTCACGAACGAGACATTTGTTCGTGTTTGTTTTTTAGTTAATTAAACAAAATTTCTTGTTCGTGTTCGTTCATTTATTAAACAAACAAACACAAACAAACCTCACTCCAAACGGTTTACGAATCGTTCGCCGAACATTTGGTTTATAGTATACGAGATGACAATGAAGATAAAAGATAGCAATTTACTGTTAATATGAGTTTGTAAATGTAGTGTACAAATAATACACACGAACACACCAGAGAGGGTTGTCTGAGTGATGCGTCGGGAACACAAACACCAATAATCACATAATATTTTTAAAAAAATAAGTATGATATTGCCATAGTATTTTTCGATTTTGAAAATGTTAGCATGTTACGTGATTATATCACCAGTGTCTGTGTCGTATGCCGCATTGCGCAAACACCCATTTAGTGTATGTAGAGTGGTGCTCACACGAGAACACATACACTAACAATTATATAACATGTTAAATGTTTTTAAAAAAATATAAACAAAAACCTATAGTAGTACCTTACTCAAATTAAAGATAATAAAATTTAGATGATAATAAATATATTTACATATTTTAGACTATTTTGTATATATGACCCAAATATTTTTATCTAACAAAATTGCTAAAAAGTTGACCATCACCAATTAAAAATGTTATAAATATTAAAAAAAAAGCTATTCTTTAAATAAAATAAAAAAAGCTATCATATAGCATTTAATATCATCTAATTAGTATCAATTTTTTTTAAAACATTAGTGTATAAACATAGTTTTCCTTAGATAAAAGTAGAAATCTGACTGGAATTTAGCCATAATTTAAAGAATTTGGCTAGTGACCATTTGGAATTTGGAAATCTCGCCGGAATCTACGCCTGAACGACCACCCGAAGAATTAAAGCGCAACTGCCTCGACTTAAAAGCGCAATTGCATCGCCACACTTAAAAAATGAAAGCGATGTCTTTTAACAAGGTTAAATCTTTTTAGACATAAGATTATGTCATACTTTGGTGTAATACTAATATGCTCTTTCTCTGCATCTTTAAAAAAAATCATTAAATTATCATTCCTATTAAAGAATTTATATCCTCTTTATAGTCTCCTGTTTTTGACTTATCATCAAAGACTTTGTTAATCGAGCTAGCCACCACCACTGAATTGTTAACCATGATTTACTATATTCAAACTTCAATATCAGAGAACCAGAAGTCAATCTATTTGGATTTGCATCAAACGTTAATCCTCCTGCAAAGTTAATCAAAACACTATGTCTACAAAGTTGATCAATACAATGCTCTCTCAAATTTTAGAGAGAGAGAGAGAGAGCTTCATGTTTTGGATTTTGACAAATACAGAAAGTTGCTACATCAGAATGTAGCAGCAACCTATTAACAGTAAGTAACCTATAAGAAACAAGGATGCTTTATTATTTAGCATTAAGAGAAATGTGTCACCAACTCTAGAGATGTAAAAGATTGGATATCATGCTCCAACCCCCCATCCAAGACTTTTTGTCACTTGGGTTTACAAAATTTAGTGCAAACATCTCCTTGGACCCTGTTTCACCAAATCCTACTAGTTTTGCAACTATTTCTGCACTCTCTTTAACTTGCGACAGGTTCAGCGGGTCCGTCCACAATCGGTTCACAAGTTGCAGCCTCCTCCTCTGCTTGCCTCCTGCCGTTGGGATTTCCCATCTTTTATACAACACCTCCCTTTCTTCCGCACTTAGTTCTGTGCTCACCCTTTTAGCCAGATATTCCCTCTCCTGTTTTAGAGCCTTAATACTGTGGTTGTTTCATGCACATGAAAAGTGAAATATTTATATACTTACTTATATATCAATCATGCCTGTCATTAAAATATTATACATACAACAAATCACAAGAGAACTCACTACTCACCTTGATGTGACATACCCTGCCGGTTCATCACCCAATAGAGCTGGACTTGCATTTCCAAGATCAGATAGTTTTTGCTCTAACCAAGTTAGCCTTCTAAGTTCAACTTGTACGTATATATCATCAGCAGGCTCTCCTTTAAACAACATATAGAATTGTGTCCTGTGTATAATAGACACGTGACACAAATGCCACAACATTATTATTTGATTTCTGTGATCCTCAAACACCAGATGTCGTGGCATTGGAGATTGTTCACACAAATCATCACCCTTGTCATCATTTCCTTCCTCTAGCTCCAACACCTGTTTTAACATGTTTCAGATTTGGCACCAACTACATGTAGTAACCAACCAAGAAGATTGATAATTCTAACCTGGCAGACTAGCAGCTGTTTCTGATATTGTAGCTTTGCCACACGTTCTTTGAGATCTGTAACATACGCCTTGATGCTTTGGATGTTATCTTCAGCTGCTGTCTTAAACATCATCTGTATCTTTTTGACACTAACAGAACCTCCTGGTTGCTTAGATGCAGATTTAGGAGTGACTTTCTTCAAAGAGATGTCGTCATCAGCAGATTTAGCAGCAGCAGGTGAATTTTGAGTCTCTGGATCCTTATTCTCAATACCATGAAGATTTGGTAAACATGGAGCACGGATATAACTTTGCATAGTCCCACTATTGTTATTGTTATTTCTCTTCTTGTTCTTTAGTGGAGTTCTTGGATCCACACCACCCTCTTCCACCGTAACTAGCTTGTCTAAGGAGTTTTGTACGTGTTCAAGCTTTTTTTCTAGAGATGCTAGTTCTTTACATTTTAACTTGGCTATCTCTTCCTTCAGACTGCCACTTCCTTCTTCTTTAGCACTTATATCGTCCTTAAGACTTGCTGTCATGCTCTTAATATCTGCCACCAGCCTCACTATACTTTCATTATTCTCTAACCTGTGAGAGGTAAGTAACTCAAGAGTACGGTCTGCTTCATCACCAAGCTGCTTCTGCATCATCCCAATCTTTCTTATTTCACGCACCAGCATGCATGGCTCTATTGACTGTCTCCTTCTCTGTATCTTTCTTTCTGATGCGGATAGTGTTGATACATTCTCACTACCAAAAGATAGTCGTTTGGCTGCTTGACGAGATGGCCTGTCATCATCCTGTTACAAAAAGCTCAGGTATAAGTACGGCTGTCTGGTGGTATGTAGTATGTACATACATATGTGTATATATATTATATATATTATTGGATAGATGGTACTAGGAGCATTCTGATAACCGACCTGCAGTTTTTTCACCACTTCAAGTTGTGATTGCGCAAGGTCTCTCTCACGCTTTAGCTCATCCATCTCTCTCTCCATCTGCATCAGGATTCAAGATTTATCCACTAACAGTGATTGATTTAATGACCATATTATAACAAAGTTACCCATCCAAACTTTTTTACAATCCCTCTATCATCTTTTCTAAATGATGATCATGTTTGCAAGACAAAATCCAGTGATAGATAATTCTAAACAAAGGGGCTAATGAAAGTTAGAGGAAACTGAAAAATTGAAAAATAAATATTGAGCCTGTAAAGTGCAACTATTAGCTTCATTGATTCATGTTAAAAGATGAAAGGGGGTAATATTTGCATTTTACTTTATTATTAGCGTGGATAAGAGTTGTTGGTTACAAACTTTGCTTGGTGGGCCACCATGATAGTATTCACGTCTGTTACATTTCAGTCTCACAAGCTAATGGTTACAAATGGCAAATAGGCAATGTGAGAGATCAATATGTCTATCTAATCACAATAGTTGGCTTCCCATTTTCAGAAGAGTAATATGCAAATGCACTAACAAAGGTTAAATTCCCACTCATCCCAAACTAATATACTACTGTGTAAGAAATAAAGAAACTAAACAAGTGTGCAAACTAGGATCAGACCTGCTGAATTTTCTGCTCCTTCTCCAACAGCAAAGACTTTAAACATTCAGAGGAAGGCGGCTCTGGACTCAGCAATTCTGCTTTGAGTCTACTGACTTCCTTTTGCAAATGTTTCACCAATTGCTTGTCAGCAACAACCTAATATCAGAAAAGAAATCCATTACAAGATAATTCATATCGGAGCCAAACAACTCGATTTCTATACTACATATATCAAATTCTAAGTGGCATAAGAAAAACAAATCAAGATCGCGAGTTCATCATACCATATTAACTTGAGCAGTGTTTGTGACTTCCTTGGCACTAGATGCGAAAGCCAAGGTGTTCCGTGATTGGTCCACATGACTCAAAGCAGGACTCATTGTGCATATTATTGCAGTCCGTGCATTCCCGCCTAATGAGGACTGCAATATTCGTGTCAGTTTCGAGTCCCTATAAGGTATGTGACCAGACTTCTTCCCACCACTGCATAACAAGAAAACTATTTTATCATACTTTCTTTAAAAGGTGTGTTAGACTGTTAGTCTAGTTTGAGTTTCACCAAAATTCTCACAAAAGATAAAGAGTCTTTGACATCAACTCATAGATATCATTTTCATCCATTACCTTAACTTCCTAATCACGTTTGTCAAAGTGAGCAGGCTTCTGTTTATGTGGCTGCCTTCCTTAAAACGGGCACCAGCGGTATTCGTTTGAGATGCACGCTCACTGCCAGCAAGATCCACAAGACTCTGCAGGAATTTAACAAGGTTAAAACAACTCTCCGATAATAATCAATAACACAGAAAAATTAAATCACATACCAAACTTGCCAAGAGAGATTTTACACATCCTGATTCGTCATGAAAACTGCTCTCAATAGTCTGAAACACAAAAAAAAAACCCTTAAATAATGACATAAAGAGGTCAAATGTAATAATGAGATTCAACATGCACAAGTATATACATCCACATCCATATGTACTTATATTACATCTACGACCTTGAAAAAAATGGATGGGATTTCCTTAAGAGTAAAAAATAACAATTGAACTTTGTGATCCTTGATCATCATTAACAAACATTGACTTATCATCACTACAGCCTGATGGGATTGAATTGGTCAGGCATTTAGGGATATACATCTACACAAAACAAAAAAAGCAATAGCTGTCAAATGTTAAGATTACCAGTCTAATTATCTGATGTGATCTTGAGCTTCGATCGTTCAAAGAGGTTTCACCTACTTGCCTTTGATCTGCAAGCAGAAGCAAGTGTAAGTGATTGATCGCCATTTTGCAATATCAATCCAGAATCATAAATGAAGGTGGTGATTGATTACCTTCACAAGTAGCAATTAAGCACCTAAGATGCTGACTATTTTTAATGACCTCCTCTGTCAGCTTCTCCACAACTGTACCTTTCTGGATTCAAACAAAACAGGACATAAATTTATATAAAAAGCGGAAACACAAACACAAATATACTATCTGCGTGCCATGATGAATTAATTAGATTGTTGACCTCAGGATCATCCAAGAGACGAAGGGGACCAGAATCACGGTTCAAGAGATCAACGACCGTCTCATTATAAATTTCAATAGCGGAAAACTTCAAAACAAATTTACTTGCTGTGGCCTGCTGTATACACAAAAAGTTAGATACAAAGGATGTAAAAACTGAAAGAAGCGTGTGATGGAGGTTACATTATTGTTAATATGATCATAAATGTCATTGATGCAGTGGTCAGCAATTCCTTTCATGGTGTAGGTCTTGCCGCTGTTGGTCTGACCGTATGCAAAAATAGTAGCTGCAACAGAATAAGGCATCAATCATATGGAAACTGTATGTAATTGAAGATTAAGAGAAAGCTAATAATAATAATAATAAAAAAGTAGGTAGGTAGAGATACCGTTGATGCCTTTGATAGCAGAGAGGGCAACATCTCTAGCGCCTTGTTCATAGACGCTCCGATTAGGGCAACAAGGATCGAACACTCTATCTATATGTATATGTATGTAGTGGACACAATCAATCAATCAATCAATCAGAGTATAATAATAATAATAATAATAATAATAATAATAATAAGTAGGTAGGTAGGTAGGTAATTAATTTATGTACCGAAAGTGTAAGAAGAAGAAGAGGAATGGCGATCGTGATTGAGGTTGGTAGAAGAGAGGGTGTTGTGGTCGGTGCAGTCCCAAGCGAAGAGGTCATAGTTAGCAAGTTCTCTAGGGGTCAAAGGCCTCAGTCGAACAGTGACAAGGATCTTCTCCTCCCGTAGTAGGCGGTGGGGAGTAGTTCTTCTTGAAGGTGTAGGTGTAGGTGTGGTGTTGGTTGTACGGATCTTTGATGCAGGTGTCACTGGAGCACTCATCGTCATCTTCTTGTTATCAACTCAAACCAATCCAATCCAATCCAATCCAATCGAATAGTGAAGAAGAAGAAGAAGAAGAAGAGTAGTATGTATGGATTGAAAGAATCTATGTATGTGTAATGTGTATCTAACCGTTGTTGATTTTCGGTTACGTTGTTGCAGGTGGTTAACTGATGATGATGAAGAGAGAGAGAATATTGGTAACGGCTTCTTCAATTCCATTCCATTTTCAAATTTTTATTATTTTTTAAATATTCATTTTTAAATTATTTCTCGACAGAAAAGGACTAGGGTTCGCTATACAAAAACGGGTATTGAAAAGCTAGATCCGGGTATGGTTTTTTATGCTAGGAACCGAAACCAGAATAGGTTCTTTCGGTACCCGGTTGAAATGATACCCTATGATACCCAGAACCGGTATTGAAAACGGGTATTGAAAAAAACCCGGTTTGTGCACCTTTACTTAGTGGTTTAGAGGGGATTGGTCTGGCTGGCAAAGCAGATGAGTTGAGTTTGGAATTTGTAGGCCCATCTTGTACTTTAAGAATAAATTAAAAAAGAAAGTTTTTTTTTTGTGTGCGGGTATAAATTAAATAAAATGAAGAGAAAATTGCTCGAATAGTCTCTGTGATTTGCTCAGATTTCACCTTTAGTCCCTAACTTTTGAAAATTACAGGTATAGTCCTCAACTTTTGACATTTTTTTAACTCGGATAGTCCCTGGAGTTAACGGAGGTTAGATTATCCAGTTAAGTGGGTGTAAAATTACTAAACTACCCTTATTATTAAAAAATATAAAAAAATAATTAAAAATTATGTGAGCCCCACCACTTCTTCTTCCACACTTCATCTTCCTCACTAGGCCTGTAAACGAACCGAACGAACACGAACACAGGCGTGTTCGTGTTTGTTCATTTAACTTTAACCGAACATGAACACGAACACGAACAAATAATCGAACACATTTTTGTGTCCGTGTTCGTTCATTAAGAAATTTGTCATGTTCGTGTTCGTTTATGTTCGTTCATTTAAACCTAAACGAACAGTTCATGAACATAAATGAACACAAATGATCAAAATAAACGAACACAAACAAAAACAAGTTAATAATGATTCATGAACATAAATGAACTTTAGGGCTAGGGTGGAGAGCGGCTATGAAGTGTGGGGCTGTGAAGTGTGGAGAGCGGCTGATAAGTGACATGTTTAGAATGTTAGGGTTTGGGTTAAGTTTTAGAACATATGAATTAAGGTTACTTAACAAAAGGGAATAAATAATAAAAATATAGTTAAGTTTAATTAAACAAACATAAACGAACAAAAATAAATGAACATAAACGAACATATATGAACGAACATAAATGAACGAACATAAACGAACGTTCATGAATATAAATGAACGAACACAACGTATGTTCATGTTCGTTCGTTTAATTAAACGAACAAAAAATTGTGTTCGTGTTCGTTCATTTATCTAAATAAACGAACATAAACGAACTTCCCGCCGAACAGTTCACGAACAGTTCATGAACGTTCGGTTCGTTTACAGGCCTATTCCTCACCATCACCTCTACAAACCACCACCACCACCAACACCTCCCCAAACCACCACCACCCATCTCCACTTTCACCACCACCAAAGTACAAAAAAATTAGAAACAAAAGCATTGGTTTGTTTTCACATTATCATTCAACATTTAATAACTGCAACCTTAAAACTTATCCGAAAGAAAGATTAGAGGAGAAAGATGGAATGGTGGTGGTGTTCGGTGGCCTGTGGCTGAGCCACGGAGGCGCGACTTCACCTCCGACGAGGACTCACGACGGCTCCGCCTCTATTCATATCAAGCTTACTATTAAGGTAAGACTCATAATCGAGCTACCTAAGTATTATAAACTAATGATAATAGTTTTGGATTTTGGTTTGATTGTTGATGATTAAATGGTAGTTCCAGTAGGGTCACGGTGGTATTATGATAACAAGGTGCAATGGTGATGTTGCTGTTATATATTGACGGCGGCGGTAGAATTATGGTTCCGACGGGAAGGTTTCAGGAAGATGTTGACCTGGTTTTGAAATAAGATTCCGACCAGAAGGAAGCTACTATGGTGGTCACGGTTATGGAATTAGGTGCAATACGAATTGAAGACGTTACAGTGCTAGTGCGAAATATTCCTACAGTACCAAACACTCCAAGTTAGGCTGAAGGGTACAAAACCGATGTTGGGGCCAAATACATAATAGATTTGGATGAAAAAATTGTTGCTCAGTCATCCGAAATCTTTAGCTATCAATACGAGAGGTTGGACGGGCATGATAGTGATCGTGACTGCTCGTCGCCCGATTCCCTCTTTAGTGTGTTTAAATGTCTAATGGGCTATGTTTTAATTTTAATTATTTTAGGTATGTATTAATTTTAATTTTAGACATGTATTAAACTAGAAATACACATATACATAAACAATTAAACTATAAAACATACAACTAAACTAGAAAATGCATAATTAAACTACGAGAAAGTATAGGATACAAAGTATCCTTAATGTACAAAGTGTAAGAAGCCATGAGAAATTGCCACTTTGTCAACCTAACCTAACCATGATTAACCTAATTAAACTATATTTAAACTCAATTGTAGTTAAACCAAGGACAAATCAGTAACCTAGACTCCTGCAACACCACTACCAGATCCAAAGCCCTTAAAAGCCCCAACACAGATCCAAATCGCAGACGACGTTTCTCCGACCATTCCTTCACTTCCGGTCATCTTCTCCGGTTGAGTTCTCCCCGCCGACACAATTCCGGTCATCACCTTCTCAAACCCAGAAAAGAATTGGTTCCAAGACCTTGAATAATTGTGCAAGCATGAAGCTGTTTCAAAGAATGAATATCTTGACAGTACTCAAATGAATGAGCCAATTTTTGTGGTGAAAAAGAAGGGTCTGAAGGTATTGTTTCTGCCCCGACACCACGACCACCCACGATCCTCACCTTCCTGTTTCAGTAACAATTACGATGATTTTCGGCTTATAAAAAAGTGAATACTGTACCGGTCAACTTCATCCATGTCAAAATCGACTTCACACCCAAACCAGGCACATCTCCTTTGTTTTGCAAAGCACTGATAATGACAGGAAGAAGAAGAAGAAGAAAGCTGCTTGTAAGAGGTTTGAATAGGGGAAATAGTGAGTTTTAATTATACTGAATGCGTTTTACAAAACCAAGTGCGTTTTACAAAAAAAACAAGTGCGTTTTACAAAAACCAAGTGCGTTTTACAAAAACCAAATGCGTTTTACAAAAACCAAGTGCGTTTTACAAAAACCAAGTGCGTTTTACAAAAACCAAATGCGTTTTACAAAAACCAAGTGCGTTTTACAAAAACCAAGTGCGTTTTACAAAAACCAAGTGCGTTTTATAAAAAACCAAGTGCGTTTTGTAAAAACTAGTTTAAACAGTGCTTAAAAAACCAAATGCGTTTTATAAAAAAACCAAGTGCGTTTTATGATTTTCTGTTTAACAGTTTCTGATCTTCATTGTCTGAAACTTTTTTGAAAGCCATTTTTTCCTTTAATTCTTCTTCTATTATCAACATTGTTCGTTTCTGTGAATAATACATGCGTTGATAGTGATTTTGAATATGATTCGACTAATTTTATCAATTGAATTATCATACTCTGTTTTTTTTCTATTTTTTTGCAAATACGTTTTGATTTTGTTTGTAATCGAATTGTTTAATCATTCTGAACGTTTAATCGAGTTGAAAACAATGAAAAATCAGGTTCAATCGATGAAAATTTTTGCATCGATTATGTCTGTTGTTATGGTTTCACCGAAATTTAAACGTGTTTTTCCTAATTTACCCTTGGTTAGATTAACCCAAATATGATTAGGATTGTTAATTACCATCTTGCCACCCCCTAAATCTAATGGCTGAGAATCCTTCTTACACTTTGTATGTTAAGAAACTTTGTACATTAGCCTCTCTCATTAAACTACATTGGTCCACTTCAGAGATGAGAGATGATAGTGCAGGATCTAGATTTATAACAAATATTCGACTTTGCAGAAGCGAAAGAAGGCTTTAGATTGGAGCTAGGAGGATCCAAAGTGAAGAAAGAGAGAAAAAAAAAGGAAGAAATAGTCTTTATGGTGTCACCAACAGGGTTTCACGCTGTCACCTACGGCTTAACTAGCGGCAGCCTGGCCGTAGGCAGCAAAAAGATCCGTAGATCACCCCACGGCATTGGTGACAGGGCATCAGGCCATCGCCGACAGCCATCTGTGCCAGTCAATGGAATTTATTGATTTAATGGTCATTAAAGAGAGGTTTTGGTGGGATTGACTAATAAGATTTCGATGGAGTCTTTATACACAGGATTAAATTATCTTTTCCGTTATCTTTATAAACGGGTTCGGAGATGGCTTAACAAGGTCGCAGCCCACCCCTCCACAGGAGTGATATCAACCCCGAAACTGTGATGGAGGGCGGACTGGCGGAGGCACCACCGGTACAGCCTCCATGGAGGCCCACCACCAGTCCACCACCCTTAAAAACATGTTACAATCCACATGAATATAAACATATGTTTTCTTGCGAGGAAAGAAAGAATGACGTACGCAAATGTAAAATTTAACAAAAGTGGATATTTAGGGGAAGGTGTCATATACAGTATACAAAATGCATGGCAGCTATACGGTTTTGTTGACACTATCTAACTAATAATAATAATAATAATAATAATAATATAAACCCTAAATCCACCCTCCCTTGGCTACTATCTATCATCATAATCGTATAAATAACATCACACTGTTGGCAGGGGCGGATCTACGCTTAGTTAGGGGGTTCCCAGGAACCCGTTCGGTTCGAAATTTTTAGTGTTATTATATATAGAAAATTGGGTAGGAACCCCTAAATATTTTATAGAGGAACCCTTAACCAATTGAAAGAAGTGCTCTAGTCGTAATTCCCCTTCCCTTCTAACCTTCTAACTTATAGGTCTGATGTTTGATTCCCGTCAGCCCCTTGTTTCATTTTTTTTTTCTTTTTTTTTTCTGATTTTATAATATAAAGTTTGGGGTTTTTTTTTTTGTTGTGTTTAACCCAAACATCACAGCCACCCATTCACCATTTCAAACTCATTTCACATTCACATACCCACAACCCCAACCGAACCCCTCCTCCTCTACAATCCAGGGCGCCGCCCCGCCGCCCTCCTCCTCCTCGCCTCCGCCCCTATAGCCGACCATCTCTTCCATGGACCACAACCCACAGGTATCAACTAATTTCATTTTATTATGTTTGTTTAATTGTTTATGTTAAAAGACTAAGGTATGGAACTATGGAAGTTATTAATGAAATGGTGAATTGGTGATAATAAAATGACATGACCTGCAACTGTCCTACTCGAGAGTCCTCCACCATAAATCCATAATCTTTTTCAAAATAAACTAGCTGACTTTTAGATTAGCATAAATATTATTATATTAGCATTTGAAATTCTATATTTGAACTTGAATATATGAATGGAATATCTTGGTAGTTTTTTTATAAAAAAACATTTAAAATATATTTTGAATTGATAATGTTGTTGAATTGTTGTGTTTGAGCTTTCAATTGATAATGTTCTTGTTGTCTTTGGTATCTAAGTAGTATGCAGACAAATATTTCAAGTTTCTATCAAAGACAACGACCATCAAACCTTGAATCATCATCTTCAACAAGTAAACCCTTGAAAGTAGATTTGGATGATCTTCCATGGGATCCTTCCGAAAGGAAACCAATTTCAGCTTATCACCCAAAACAAAAAGATGAAATTAGACGGGCGTATTTGCTTAGAGGTCCATGAACGATTCTTGCATTTGTTACATTGAAAAGAAGCTCCTACAACAAGTTTCGATCGAGAATGCAATGCAACGTTTTCAAAAGATGAAAACTCGTAGGGAACAACTATAGGTATTATATTTTATTTTTCAAGATATCGTATTTATTTTACGTGTTTTAATTTTCTAATGACGATGTTTTTTTTTTCATTATTGTATTGTTTTTTTATTATGTGATGAACTTTACCCGACCTAAACCGCCAACCCGACCCATTTTTTATGTTCGGTCATTAGAATTGGAGCGTCAACAAAAGTGAACCCCCTGGAAAAAATTCCTGAATCCGCCACTGACTGTTGGCAATATTATCTATTAAGATCTAATGAATATATAATCACCCCTTTCTAAACCAACCCAAATGCTCAAAAAGGGGCACAAAATAAACTGGATCCCAGACACTACTAAAACCCAAACTGCCTGGGGTATTAATCACAGGTATGCATGCATGCTGCCATAATGACATCAAAAGGAGCCTTCCATCTATCATTCTGTCCGTTGGTGTAAAAACACGAAACCTGAGTTTTCACGAATCAGCGGTGGAGGTTCAATATCCCCTATTTCCACTTGTGGCATAGATTTCGAGATATCGTCCACAGAGAACGGTATGCTGCATTAACAGTTGAATAATTAACCAACTTTAAATAACAGATTTTAAAGTTCATACTGTTACTGTGAAATAATCTACTTTCCACTGTTGATTTAATCCAGGATAAATGCCAAAAGTAAACCCTATAGACTTTCACTTCATTTTGCAGATAAATCCTGTTAACCTACTAATCTTTAATGAAAAGGATCTTTACCATCACTAAACTTGACGAAAACTAGTTAAAAGTAACGGAAAATGTAAACCCTACGGACTTCCACTTGTCGAAGATAAAAAAAAGCTATTGAGATTTTACCTGGAGTCATCATCCAACAAAAAGGAACTGCTAACAGCATTATTCGAGTCCTCTGTCATCATAACTCTCATACTTGAAATGACCTATTTACAAAAACAGCTCTTAGAAGGATGCTGGAACAATAATAATGAATTTCACAACCAAGAAAATTAACAATAATAACAAAAAGAGCTTTTGGTGCAAGGCAACTTACTTCTGAAGAAACACTGTGTGTACCGTATTTGTCATCCCAATACATTGTGCTAATTCTGTATAATTGTTGTATGCTAAGCACCTGCACAAATCACAAAATCTCAAAAATAATAAAAGAAAACGTGTTCATTATTATATTGAATGTTGAATATTAATAACAGATCTTCTTACGGGACAAAGTTCATTGGTTATTTCATTCAGTGTCTTCTTGGGCTTTTGATGAATAACTAAAAATCCAACAGCTTGTCTAATGTGCTTCAGTTCGTCCCAAGCAGTACCTGCATACTGAAAATCCAATATATTTTAGCAAAAAATTTCACTGACTAATAATTTAAATTTCCAATCAGGAAAAATGCAATGCTTTACTTCTTCAGTCGCATAACAACACCATTGTTCAAGTTCAGCCAACCCTGACTTTACATATTCGCCATTACTGAATGAGCAGCACTCACGTCTCAATAGAAGACTTTCAACAACACATAGAAAAATGTCAGCAAAGATACATATAAATTTGCACAAATAAAATATAGATCTTTTTAGGTCAAATTGCAGAAAAGAGACTTTTTTCTGATTTTAGGAATCAAATAAGGCTCAAAACAGAAACCAACATGCCTCTTATTACTATTTTTGCAACCATGTTTCATTACCAATTATAGCAACAAACAGAAATTGCTGACATCACATCTGAATTGATGCCTGATACTCATTTATAAATATAGTTTTTTTCCTCTTTTCAAACATGTAAATAACAGTTTTTTTGTTCTGTCACACGAACAATGTTTTTTAGCATGTGACATCTAATGTGGCAGTTGGCAGGGCAACAGAATTCTCGGAAGTTCATATAGGAAAGAGAGGGTGAGGTGGAGAATATAGTGGGTGAGGTGTCGGAGACAAGGTAGGGTGAAGTTCTTGTGGAGGAACGACAACAAACGGACTTGTGAGGGGGAGGGGAGGAGAGGGATTTTAAGGTGATTTTTGTGAGTTGTGACGAGTGTGTGGCGGGTGTCATGTCACCACCGTTTTCGGAGGCCTATATTGGAGATGGACTTATAATGAGGTTGATTGCTAAAAATTGTAAAAAAAAAACGGTATGTTGGTTTCTATTTCACAGAGTACAAAGTTGGGTGCTAAAATCAGAATATTATTAAAATTTTGCTTTGATTGTGTTCAGATTGCCCTATGTTTTACTTCATTTACCTGTTGAATAACTGCACATTGATAAAGGAGAATATCTGTGTGAATACTTTGCGCACCAAAAATGGAGGCACCTGTAAATGTAGTGAGCACAAAACTTTAATATGTTTTGAAGTATTAAATTTTTTTGTTATGAAACGACAGTTTTAAATTTTTAGGATTAAAACTTACAAAATTTGCTTTCATTGTTTTTAAGCAATTATCAAGGCTTTTAACAATACTCTGCCAATGAGCAATTAATGCTTGTTGAGCAACAGCATTAGCTTGGGAACGCCCTTTAACTAAACTTGCACGAGATGTCCTGGGAGCCTGCATTAAGTACACTTACACGCTTTAGGCCCAAAAACTTAACTGACATTAATATTATTGGGCCATTTGGAGATTTAACAAATAGAAGTGGCAATTTCAGTCCACTTATAAATAGATTATGTTTCTAGCTTTCGATCAAATGAGCAAAATAAAAATAGCTTGAAGGAAAATATGTCAAAACAAGTTGAAACCTACGTCGAAGTGTTTTTTAAAAAGTGTTGTAAAAATCGGCCTAGGCGGTGACCAAAATCAGAATAAGAGGCTAGTCGAAGATCTAGGCGTTTTGGCCATTATGTGGGCCTAGGCGGTGGTTTTAAAAAAAAATAATTTTTTTTTAAATTTCTAAGTATTTATTAGTATTATGTGTATATATCTAATTCCGCCTAGTCCCGACTAGTCCCTAGGCTGGACCTCACCGCCCGCCTAGTGCCTAGCGCCTTCTGCAACATTGCTTTTAAATAACTCGTAAATCGAAATATTCAAAGAACACCTTATTGAATACTAAAACTTTTATAACCATATCGGACATATTAATCAATTATAAAAAAATTTGGGGATAAGTTTTTTTGGGTCAACCAAACCTGACCCAGTAAAAAAAAATTATCAGTTTGACTCGAACCACTACTGACCTGTTAACCAACCCACCCATTTTGCCACCTCTATAGTAACTACAAAGTGCATTGCTTTGCTGCTCTGCATTGTTAATGCATAGTTATAAAGATACAATAATCAACAACAATCATCAATTAAACTACTGCGAATTTCAAGCTTTTAGATACTGATACTTTGGGATGAATATTTGATAGCTGATACCAACAACATAAAGATGAAAGATTTACCTGGATACATAATCCAAGTAATGGAGATATTTCTTTCTTCAAATTGTCACGTATCATTCCGTATATCTTCTCAAGAAATGCAGTAAGTTGTTGTTTAAACAACAAAGCTGGATATTTAGCCTCCACCTGGCGTAAATCATCAAATTTACCAAGAACTCGACCATTAAGAAACGAAAGGCCCGCACTTTGAGGAGATGCACGTAACCCCTGAAATTTAAAGTTCAATACATTATATATGTTCTAAATTTTATTAAAAAATATTATAAACCATATTAAAATGGTGCTATATATTATGATCATCATACTTGTGACATTCTTCCAAACAGAGAAGCTGATGACGACCGCCGTCTTTGTGGTGTCATATGAGCAGCCCCGCTCGCTTTAAGTGTGTGTTGAAGTAATGTCAGTAATGTGGAAGTGTTACATAACCAGTAGCCTAACACATCATTGTTATCTTGGACCTTCACCACACAAAATTCAAGATCAGTTTTTCCTATGTGGTCGGTATAAGCCAACCAAAATTTGGTAATGTATTCACCTCTATAGCTGAAGCAATGGTTTGTATTATACGGTCAAAAACGGTAGTTCTTTCAACTTCAAATGACCTCCAATGAAGAAGACTTTTGTATATTAAAACAGCTGCAACTGGCTTGCCACTTGAAAACCCTAGATCTTGAGTAATGCACTTGACAAGTACATCTTGGTTCTCCTGAAGATGAAAATTAACCAAGTCATTAGAAAATGCAAAAACATCAAAAGCAGATCAATTGTCTTTTAAAAATACAGATTTGCATAATTCATGATCACAGTCACTTACTTGTTGCTTTTCATTAAGGGATTTTTGTGGTTTTTCTTCAGACTCAGGCTCTCTTGAATTTGATAGAACATGCTTTGTCTCCTGAAAAACATGAGAAAACAAAAAAGAATATTCATTTTTTTTTCATTTTAATATTTTCAGGAAGTTTATCTCAAGCAGAATAGATATCCTTACAGGTGTCGCCACCCTTGTTTCTCCATTTTGAACGTTTCCATTCTCTGGAGTTCTCTGTTGGTTCATCAAAAGAAAGATAATAATGCCTAACAATTAGAGCAAAAAAAAACGTAAAATAAATTCAAATACATTATGTGTTACCTGAATAATCATTGTTCTTGGCCTTGCAGACATGGATTTTCCAGTAGGTGACATGGTCAGTGCCTGCTGGCGAAGTACTTGATTTTCAGACTCCATATTCAAAAGCTTTTCTTCAAGCCTATTAAAAGAAGACTTTATCATCACAAACAATTAAGTGTATCATTGGCGCAAAATATATATACATTAAAAGATCAAACCTTTATCTTTTACATGGACGTGTAAACATAAAAATCCACTTAAAATAATCATTTTTGTAACTAGACCACACCTTTGATTGGATTCTTGAAGCTGATATGCTCGTTTCTCCGCGTCTTCAAATTTTTTAATTAAATCATCATTCTTTGAATTAGCCTCTATCAAAGACTTTCTAGCCTCCTCAATCTCCTGTTTTTGGTTTTGCACCAAAGCCTGCACAATATTATTGATCGAGTTAGCCACCGCCACTGAATTGACTATCATTTATTTGAATAGCGTTTTATTACAATCCAAAAAACCATGATTTACTTGATGTGCCTACCTTCAAACTTCCAACCTCAGCAGTCAAGGTGTCAATCTTTTTGGTGTCTTGAATTATGATAGGCGTCTCCTTAACAACTGGAGGAGCTTCCTCAATAGCTTTTCGTGCTGCCTCACGCTCTTTAATTACTTTAGCATTTGCTTCATCTATTTGGATTTGCATCAAACGTAAGGCCTCCTGCAACTTCGCAGTTTCTTGAGCTCTTGTCTCTTCTAATTCAGTCTGTATAAGAGTTAAGCCATGGTTTTAATTAATAAAAATCATTAACTTATGGAGGAAAAGGGCAAGGACGGTTAAGTAAAATTACCCTTAGTCGTTTTTCCAACTGCAAACGCCATGTAAGTTCTTCCACACGCTTTTCAAGTTTGTCTTTTGCCTCTTTAAGAGCGCCTGTCTCCCTCGCAGCCTGACAATTTGTGATCAATTAGTCACAGACTAGACATATACCATTAAGGGCAAATGGAACAAACAGAAACGAACTATACATTTTCACGATTTTAGCAACTGACTTTAAGCTAGGCCCATAGAAACAAGATTAGATTTTATTACCAATTTAGGAACCAACCTCATTTTACGTAGTAATTGCTCATGCGGCACAGGTTAATGTCATTCAGCCACCACATCAGATAAATATGCAAGAAAATGCTTATTTAGCAACTGACTTTAAGCTAGGCCCATAGAAACAATATTAGATTTTATTACCAATTTAGGAACCAACCTCATTTTACGTAGTAATTGCTGATGCGGCACAGGTTAATGTCATTCAGCCACCACATCAGATAAATATGCAAGAAAATGCTTATTTGAAATATAATTAAAAGTAGATTTATCTACGCGTTTGAGAAAAATGATCTTTTAGTATGTATATATTAATTAACTACGAAATGACACATCCGATGCCATGTGGCATAATACATTGAAATGAAAACACTTGACAAATCAGAAAAATATAAATTGCTGCTGCTATAGGTTTTACACGTCATTCATTTGTCACAATCGGTAATAAAATGTAAGTTGGCAGCTATAATCGATTAATCGCCAATAAGTGTAAGTTGGTTTCTATATTGCACCTAAATCAAAGTCGGTTGCCAAAATAGGAAAAAAAGGTGCATAGTTCATCCATCTCAGGGCAATTTCCCCTATTTATTATACCAGAAATCATAGGCTTTTCATTAAGAATTTAAATACCATTTTGAGTGCCCGAAGCTCTTTCCTAGCGACTCTTCGCCTCCAACCACACTGAGTATATAATGCAGCCTTTTTAAGACTCTTGTAGTAAGAAAATGCTTTGTAGCAACGGTAGTGAGCCTGTATATTCCATCATAAAATAAACTTTAAGACACAAATATTTATTGGAATTAATTTATAATCCATGTTGATTATGGAACCTGTATAAATATTGCAGCCTTGGTTTGCTTGCGGTATCTAAATTCATCTCTCGCAGTCATTGCTCTTAATCCTGTTTGTAGCTTAATTGTCGATGCCCTAAGTGTTTGATATGATTTTCTAGCAACAAAACACCTGAAATACTTTTGAATCTTGACTACTGCTGCTTCTCTTCTCAATTGTTCAAATTGTTTACAAGCTGATAGAGCTGATGAAATAGCAGAAAAGATCAATCAAACTCCAATACAACTTTGGGTAAACTTATAATACATTGTTTCACTGATCAAGTTAAGAGAACGTTACGGGCTAATGTGATTCATAATATCAGGGTTAAAAACTTGCTTGTTTATTTAGTGAAATAGACAGTTAGGGGTAACTGACCTTATGGATAACATACTTTAGTGTTCCAGAAAAGATATGTGTGTGTGTGTGATAATGATGGAGTTTATGAATATGCGGTTGTGTGTGAGAGAGAGAACTGATACCTCGCCAGCAAGCCTGCAACTGAATAGCAGCTTCGCGTATTAATATATATTCCTTGCGTGCAATATAAGTACGCATTTGCCTTTGAATGACTCTAGCTGCATTTCCAAGAACCTCAGCCCTCCTGGCATCCAGCTCAGCCATTTGTCCGGCACGTAAAAACACCTTTGTTTTGCCAATCTGCAAAAGTAGTTAAAATTAGAAAACTTGTTTCCATAAGTTCACATTTCACAAATACTATGTACCATCTAAACTAATGAGACTGATAACCATCTTAAAAAGGGTTGGTTTTCGCATAAAATACAAATGTACACACTTGTGTCCCAGTTTGGTCATTGTACTTTTATGTGCATTTGAGTCAATAAAAATTACCTTTTATCCCATTTAGGTCATTACGTGGACTTCCTGTAAAAGTTTTTTTTTCCCATTTAGGTCATAACTAAAATACCGTTTACAACCCTAATAAGAAAACTTCATCTTTTGTTACTCAAAAGCATCAAACATACAATTACTAAAACATCACATAAGTGAAGGTATGTTTGTATTTTATGGACTGAAAAAAAATTGCATGTTAAACTACTGTGAGGTTGCTACCTGATATCCTTTTAAACCCATTTTATCCAACAACATCTGGCATGCAACCTTCTCATCATAGCTACATGGAAAAAAAAGTTTAAGAAAGTATAGTATTGGAAAACTGAAACTAAAATTGAAAAAAAAAATTCAGATAAATCAGAAATAAGGACTTTAAAACCATACTTTCCATCCAGGACATCTGGATAAAGAACACCAAAACGAAGAAGAAACTCATCAAATGTTCTCCTGGTTGGATAACCAGCACAACTGATCCTGATCGCCTCAAGTACACCCTACATTAAAAATATCTTTTAACCAAGTGAAAACCATAAAAGTTTACTTGATGATTAATCACAAAGAGCCTTGAAATTACTTACACCACATCGTAATTGTTGGATTATGTTTATGTTTTCAAAAATAGCAGGCTTAAGAACATTGTTAGGCTTCACACATCTAATGTAGTGAGGTTCTGTTGTACTCAAGGTTTCCATTAAAGACTGAAGTTGCAACTGCAATTAGTAGACACATTCATCTTTCATCATGTTTCTCGTGCAAGTGTTAAATTTGCATAGAGACGAAGTCAAAAACAGAACTTATACCTTAAATCGAGAACCAATGGAGGAAAATTTGGAAGATTTGGATGAATCTACAGGAAGCGGAGGAAATAAACCAACAACAAAGGGACATTTTGAGGCAGTTAATAAATCTTGATGTTCTGCCACCACGTAATCCTTGTTTTTGTCTAGAAATTGATCGGCTAAATAAGTCACCTACAAAGAGAAAGCTTAGTGGTGTTTGATTTGCAGTCAGGAATAGCTACAGGTTTGCATTCAGCAAAATACCATGTATTTTTTAAATAGATCTTAAAACATACTGAAATCGACATGCATTTTAGTCAATTTATACAACGGACAACACAAAGGTTAAAAGGGGTCTCGCTGTTCTCAACATATTATTGGTTCAAAAATGATCCCCCCCCCCCCCTCTCTCTCTCTCTCTCTCTCACTCTCTCTATATATATACATATATAGAGACACACACACACGGATGTACATACACACATATTATATGTGTGTGTGTGTAAGAAGTGGATTTTAAAAATACTGATCAAAACTCAAAAGATGTTATATTTATTTATAGATAAAATAACAAAGGGTTACTGCAATGACTTTAACAAAGTGAAGAAAATGACTGAAAACGGATTGCCTAAACCCAATCTATATAGTGGGTTCGATGGATCCCCATTTTTATAGGTATGAAATCTCTTCTCAAAACCCATGTCTTCAAAAGGCAAAAGTTCTTTCATCATTTCCATTCCTTTATTCCCATACCCTCATAACAAACAAAACCTCCGTACATGTATACCGCCGTTCTATCAAGATAACCAGTAGTTGATTAAATAATCACCAACATACCTCCCCTGCGTAATGAGATATTGTAAAACTAGTGCGTGAAAGCTTGGGTTTGATGAAGCGCTTATTTTTTGCAAATGTCTGGTACAGCTTCTGAGCAAAGGTTTCATGAGTAGACTTTGGGAACATGCTGCATTATATATTCTAAGAACATAAACCATTTCTGATTTCTGTATACAGCCTTTTTCTTAAATTCCAACTATATGAAAACAGAAGGAAAATAGATGTAGAATTATAGGGTCATACCAAGCTTCATCCAGAAGTGAGATAATACCTCCAGGTTTCTGCAATAAATTTTCTTAGTTTTCATTACAATAACTGATGTATAAATGTTAGTACATATGAGCAAGAATGGTGTACAACACCTTCTCAATAAGATCCAAAACATCTTGGTTGTCAACAAACTCTATATAGCTCCAATTTATCGCTTCCTTTGTGTACTCTTCTTGTTCCATTTTGAACACATGCTGCAAAAATGATCACAAAAAAAAAGTCAGCAATAAATTTCATATATGTTTATTCACCAGTTTGATTAACAAAATCTAACCTGGTTGAAATGTTGTTGCAGTTTCTCATTTGTGAAATTGATGCAGAACTGCTCAAAACTATTTCAAACAACACCTATTATCAGCATTACAACATTCAAATTTTTAAGGGGCAGTTTTAAATATATGATATATCCTTCTAAATTTTATTATCTTATAATTTGTCCTTTCAAAATCAAAACACTAAAAACATCAAATTTAATACAAGGTTTTAGCTAAGCACACTATGTTCTCTTTGTTATTCAGTGAAACAAACTTTCATAAGTAACTGATTTTGTTTTATTTACTATGGAATTGATAAATATGACAAGTTTTGCATTTTTGAAAGGGTGAATACGACATCAGGAAATTTAAAAAGATATATACGTAATTGTAACCTTTAGAAGGACATATATATGATACTGCCCCAAATTTCAAGTTGAAACCTTAAGGTTTAATCAAAATCTAATACACTACCTGTTATGCTTAAAACTCTCAAACCCATATATATCAAGAACGCCAATCAGTGATTTTGAGGTCGGATCCTGTCCAATTGAACTGTTGATCTTCTCCACAATCCTTCAAGATTTAGTTAGATTAGAGAGTTAAACATTATATTCTTAAATAACAAGTAAGAAATCCATGCAATTACATATTTTGATCCATTTTACCAGTCAAACAAACGAGAGTAGATTGTTTTAGCTAAAGCATCCCTACTACCAATTGCAGCTTCAGGATCAAGAGTTCTTGTAATCACTTCTTCTGGTGTCACCATTACACGTCTAATCAAGGCATCCTCTAAACTTTTAGGATCACACCTTTTTTACAAATGACGGTTAATTCAAATTAAAATTGCAAGAAATCATGAGTTAAAATATTATTTAAAAAATAAAACCTTACATAAGCAATTCAGCTGTCACATTCAGATGAAACCTAGATTTCACATCTTTGAGCACCGAGGAGTCAATTTCCTTTCCTTTTGCAAACTCAACATTACCAAGATGAAGAATTGCAGCCACAACCCTAAAAATTGCTTCCTGGAAAAACTTTGAAATGTAAGAAACTAAAAACATAATAATAAGATGTAAAGATTTTTGAAAAAAAAATTAACTTGTTCTTCTTCACCGATTCCAACAATGTCCATTGCCCTTCTGGTAGCAAGATACTCATGAGCATCACTTACACCTTCAAGCACAAATGATTTTGACTGATTTAAGTAATGGTATGACTGTGGGCTTTCTAATTTAAACTTCTCTCTATCCTGCAAATGGTGAATATAATCTCTGGTAAGCATCAAACTCTTGAATTTTATGAACTCGTCCAAAAAACCAAAACAATATAAATTCAAGAAGAACTCCATAGATGAGTGCAGCTTAGTCAAGGGATAATATACGTGGATGCCAAGCAACTCGTATACTAAACTACCTCAAAGGCCACTCAAGTATGAATGTGGTTTAATTAATAGCAATGTAGCCAAAAACATGGGCGAATACTCCCTTTATATTTAAGAAGGCAACAACTTTAATCTATAACAGTAACACTCTTAACAGCTAGTCAAGGGTATTTTTGTCTCTTAAAAACTTTAAAGGGCATTTTCATCATTTGACATATTTTGGCATAGATTAGTATTAAATTAAACCAGGTATATACTTTGGTGGCAGATAAATAGTTTCAGTATATGGGTGCTGAAAAAAGCTATATACTTAGGTGGCCACAACATACATTAGCCCTTTATCATTTTACTTGGATAAGAGAACCAAAGCGTTAAGAAAATGAAAATCACAGTGACCATTTTCGTAAAAATGAATCACAAGGACCATTTTTGTAATATCTGCCAAACTATAGGGACCATCTTTGTAATGTACTCACAAATTACCTCAGGTGGTGCCGCACAAAGAAGATAAAAACAATGGTAGTTCCTTTCAGGATCTGAAATCTGGCAAACACGGGATCTCTCAAGAAGGTAAGTTCTAATAGCTGCCCCTGATATCCTCCCGCTTTTATCAAATTGTATCTCAACAAATTTACCAAAACGACTATTTTGCACATGCCAAAATCAACATTGTCAAAGTTAGTTTCATTAAAAAAAAATTGACTAATACAACAGCACAAAGAAATCAGACATTTGGTTGTTCTAGAGCAATCATTCACCTTGAGTTGTTGTTCCTGACAGTTTTTGCATTGCCAAATGCTTCCAGAACTGGATTTGACTGCAAATAAATACATATTCAGCTTTTCAAGAACTAGACTCAATATGTAAAGGGAAATGAAGTAAATTAAAACCTTACTTCCAAGACTTGCTGTTCAACTGTGCGTCCTTCGACACCAGATCGACCACCTAAATGTGCAAGATATCTCATGAGCATCTTTGTTGTTTCAGTTTTACCAGCACCACTTTCTCCACTGACCAAAATTGAATTATTTTTCCCTTCATTCATCATTGCCCTATTTAATCAACAGAAAAAATATTAGCTCAGGAAAGAGCTAGCGGAAAATTGAGTAAACTAAAGCAGAAAATATAATATTGATAATATCTTGGCATACCTATATGCAACATCTGCTACAGCAAAAACATGGGGACTAAGTTCACCAAATGCAGCTCCTTTATATTGTTCCATCATGTGTGTATCATACAAGTGAGGCAATCTTTGAAAAGGATTTATAGCAATCAGAATATTTCCAGTATATGTCTACAAAATTCATAGAAGGAAACCATTATCAATAATCCAATAATTTTTTTTTTGAAGATAAAAATAATTAGCTTTAAGAATAGTGAAGTGTGAAATCTCACATAGATCTCGTTAAGCTCGTATCTGGTTGCCAAATTTTGTAAAACTCCTGGTTCGTGTAAATATGAAAGACGTGTCATGTCATCTACACCTCCAGGAGAAGCTTCCGTATCTTTTGGGAACACTTTTGAGACATTTGTAACAATCTGCCAACAAATTAAGTCAAACCCAAGTCAGTAAGTCCAAAAAAAAGTAAAATTGAACAGAAATGAACTTTTACACTTTCTCCCAATTATACCATTTAACTGTAAATTAGGCTCAAAACTGAAACCAACTTAAACTTCATTAACAATTTTAGCAACAAAGTTAGAATGTATTACAAATTGTAGCAAGGAATGATCTATTGGTCACCTTTTGCTGATTTTTCAAAAACTTTTGATGTGACACAGTATGTCATTTTAGTGTACATGTATATGCCGTGTGGCATCTGATTTGACGTTTAATATTTATTCAGATATAGATTTTAAAAGAAAACATATCATTTTCCAAACGTGTAATCGGATACATTTTCAATTTATGTTTGACGTAAACATATTTTTGCAGTTTTCCATACCTTTTTTCCCTTTGTTGTATGTACATGAAGCTCTTGGCCGTTAATACGGGTCACTTCACCGTCAATCCATGCTAACACAGGATCTTCAACCCAAACATGTGACCCCACAATAATATTAACCGGTGCCGCCTGCAAGTATATTATTTTGTTAAGACACAAAAAAAATGAACAAAATGTAACTAACGTTTTTTTAAATAACACTTCATGTAATTTAAACAATTCTTATAAATATTGAGACAAAAACAACTTATTTTTTTTGTTTAATCTTGCATTTCATTCCATAACAACGAACATTACATCAAAATAGCGGCAGACGGGCAACAAGCTGCGCAGCCACCCTTTCTGTATAGCGATACAATGGACTATATATCTAAATTAATGTTTGGGAGAGCTGGACTTAGGGTTGAAAATAATGAACAAAGGGTGAAGATAATACACAACAGTTGATGAGCTAGGAAACCCTAGAGTCTGCTTCAAATGAATTAGTAGGTAGGTATGTATAAACAATTGACAAGGATGTGGAAACATGGTTGAATTAATTTGACTTCAAAGACAGACACACACACAATAAATAAATAAATAAAGCAAGTATTATTATTGAAGTATTTCAGGAAATACAAAGAACATACATACCATTAATAATAACAAGGAAGAGTAGAAAGCCCAATGGAGCTCCTTCTCATTAATAATAGGAAGAACAAGTCGGAGAAACCATACACCACACAGTGGTTACTTAGATCGGAAATAATAATAATAATAATAATTAATAAGATGGTGGTGATAAACTAGAAGCCAAAGATTATTCACAAAGAAAGAAATAAAGAAGAGTAGTTTTTGTTTTGATGATATGCTGCTGCTGCAAAGAAGAGTAGTTTTTGTTTTGGAATATCTATCTATCTCTGAAGTGAAATGAGGTGTGAAGTTTGTATGTATATGTATATATATATAATTTTTAATTATTTGTATATTGTATGGTACACACAGCAAAGCGAAACAAAGCACTCTCGCTCTAAAAGTAGTTTCTCTCTCTCTCTCTCTAGAGATAGTAAAGCTCACGCACAGTGCACACGAAGCGGCTCAAGGCTCAAAATCAGACAAAGTCATTTTGCGTTTGACCTTTGGGGCATGTCTTTCCCTTTATTTACGAACTTGCCCCTTTCCTGTTATAAAATTCTTACCTACGGTCAAATTTCAAATTTTCAAATCACTCTCTTTCGACTTGTTTTCAAAAAGTGGTTTATGGTTGAAAAAATATATATTTATTTTCTTTTTTGTTCATCAATAAAACTAGCAATTTTATCCATCGGTAATGTCAAAACGTATAATAACTTGAATTTATACCGATGAATGAAAACGTATTATATTTGATCTGACTTGTTTCTGATCAAAATTTATGTAAAAACGAAGACCAAGTCGAAACGAAATATTTTATTTGACCTAACTCATTTTTAAAAAAATAATTTACGTAAATCAACTTGAATTTATACCGACGCGTACACAAAAAATAAGCTAGTAAAAAAAATAGTGTTTTTTTAAGTTTCATAAATCATAATGAAAGTACGGTGGTTAAACTTGAACCTATGAAAACTCAAGAGGGTCAAAATAACATTTTATGAAATTTCTATAAACTTTAGGGGGTGTAAGTGTCATTATTGAGAGTTGAGGGCCTAAAGTCGTTGGGAAAATTCCCCACCGACTCTGGTTTTAGTATTATTTTAGGATTTGTGCGTTGCAGGGGACTGTCAAACCAAACAAAAAATTGTCGTTAAAACATCGAATGGCGCATGCACGTTGCATGGTGTTAACTCACTTAAACGTATAATAATATCATAAAAAGGAATATTAAGTCAAAACGATAACAAAGGGCTGTCGACGACCAACCATTTTTTCGGAAACCCATCGCCATTCAATTCAGATTTGTAGTTGAGACTTTTATGAGTTAGCGGTGGCAATCTAGTGATCGACTGATCTCTCTCTCTCTCTCTTGTTTTTCAGATGGTCACCGGAATTAGTGTGTTTAGATCTACACAAAAGGTTGTCGTTTTTTTTCCAAATTCGTTCTGCAATTTTATACTCAGGCGCAAGAAAGCTTCTTTATGGTAGAAATTAAAACAGAATCATTGCATAAAGCCTGATTCACATGATTCAATTTTGTGTATGGGGTCCAAACAAGTCAAGCCGAGCCCGAGCCCAAGCTCGACAAGGCTCGAGCTTGATTAAATTATGAAAGCTCAATCTCGGCTCGGTTCGGTTTAAAGCTTTGTTTTCAAAGCTTGATCTCTACTTGTTGGTAGTTTCTTAAGCTCGAGCTCAACTTGTTGCTAGTTTCTTAGGCTCGAGCTCAACTTGTTGCTAGTTTCTTAAGCTCGATTTCAACTCGTTTATTATTTATTAGTTACTACATTAAATAAAAATAATATAAACTAGTAAGATTACCGCGCTACACAACGGGGTGTCAGTCGGTATCTGTTTCGGTTCAGTATAGCGACCGAAAGAAATATGCTTAAGATAATATTGATACATGTTTTACATCAGTCGAAATAAAAAAAAATGAAATTTAAATTGGATAACGGGAGTGTTTTAATGATGATAAAAAAACACTAAAGTAAAGAAAAACAAAAATAAAAAAATAGAATAACAATAAAGTAAAACATTTTTTTTTTAAAACAAAAAGTAAAGAAAAACAAAATAAAAGAAACCAAAAAATTGGGGGAAATGATTTTTTTTACGTTAATTTTAGTTTGTAGATACTTAACCCAACTGTTCAAAAATTTGGATGAAATAACAAAAATGTCAAAACACAGGAACAAAAAATGGCGATTTACAAAACTCAACACCACAATTTTTATGTTTTTTTCACATTGACACATTGCATGTTTTAACACCCACATAGACTTAGTCCGTGTTGGAACTAACTTGCATCTACTTTTATGCAACTAACTTAGTTGACACATTACTATCCAACTTAGTTGCATGTTACTAACTTAGATGCAAGTTAGTTCCAACTCCGTTTAATTTATAGTAACCATGTTAAGTTAACGGAGTTGAGTAGTAACCTATCGAAGTTGAGTAGTAAGTTAACGTAGTTGAATAGTAACATCACGGATTGAGTAGTAAATTGACAGAGATGAATAGTAACTTTACGGAGTTAAATAGTAATCTAACAAAGTTGAATAGTAACTCCTTTAACATGACGGAGTTGAATAGTATCTTAACGGAGTTGAATAGTAACTTAACAAAGTTGAGTAATAACTCCGTTAACTTGACGGAGTTAAATAGTACTTGACGGGGTTGAATAGTAACTTAACGGAGTTGAATAGTAACTCCGTTAAGTTACTATTTATTTGATCTCACCTATTAATATATATATATATATATATAGAATTCTTTTCTACACACTAACAATGGATATATTAAAAGAAAAACAATTCTCTACTCTTTAGGACACTAACAATGAATATATTTAAAAAAAATAGAAAACGGTCTTAACTAAAGGGCTTGTAACCCAATGGTGTCAAGTTGTCGTATTGGTGTCCCTCTTTTAATTGGTGAGAGTTTAAGTCTCCGTTGAAGACAAATATTGTTGATTTTAGAAGTAGGTGTAGTTTGTAGTTAAAAAAATAGTAGAAAACGGTGTTAAATGCGGTTTTTGTTCTCTGTGTTACTAATTTATTTATGGTATAAAAAGTTATTTTGATGTTGTAAAAACATATTTAGTTCTTAATAATACAAATCATGTTATTATACTATTTGACGTATAGCAGGCTCACCATGTTTAGTAAATCGGAAAATAACTACCTAAGGTATTTAAAAAAAACCTACCTAAGATAATAACATTATATTTAAGGGAAGATACCTATTGGTGTTGCATTTATGGAATTTGAAAATCTGTTGGAAATTCAAAATCCAAGTTTATCATAGATCTCAAATTGGCATAATAACATGATTGAACTTATGGCATAATTACCTACCAAATTCCCAATATGTTAGTCACCAGTATTTATTTATAGACCAAAGCAATTGGGTCTGTTCTGGACAGCCCAAAAATAAGACCTCTCAGTCTCCAAGATAAAAGAGTTTCAACTTTGTCCAGATAATGGTCCTTTAGGATTTAGGCAACTACTCAGTTTTAAAGCATTTTCAATTTCAATCATGAATTTACGTATGTTCCTTGCCGAACAATCAATACAACGTCGATTTTGGTGATATAATACACGAGAAACGTGCTATAACCATCACAAGTTGCAACCGGGAACATAACTGTTAAACATGCGGTGGATTGCTCAATATATACCGAGTGAGTAACTATCATGTCCTTTAATAAAAGCAAGATTTTCATAATACCTGATACTATTTTGTAGCGACCCTCATAAACCCATTGTTCCTGACGAGATTTACCCTATCATGGTTAATTGCCATCTAAGTTCAAGACCGAAATGAAGACTTGTTTGTTTGAGCTGCACAACTGTCGCACGGGATCATTAAAGCGTGTAAAATGCAAATATTTTGCAAAATTAGATCGAGGAACCCGATATAATGTATTTTGGATAGTCAAACAAACAAATATACCACCTACTAGTGTCACCACAGACAGTAAAGCAAATTGATATGTAAAAATCTACAGACTACACCCAGCAGCATATAAGATATGTAAACAATAATAGCATGTACTAAACTCTCAAGATATATCTTGGTTAAAGTTATTCATAGAAAACAACTGCAATCCGACCTTTTTATAAATAAGTCTCGAATAACATTTCCAGCTTACAATAGAGAAAAGAAAACCAAATGGAAAACAAAGGTGAAATTTAGGAACACAAACAGCCTCAGGAGGTTAAGAATAATTGTACAAAGAGATGCTTTTATCATCTGATACACTTGCAAGCAGACTCCCCCTAGCTCCACCCCCCACAGCTTCAAACTTCACCCCCCAAACCTGGTCTGTATGGTTAGTCATCGTCTGAACCGCTGCCCTCATTTTAGGGTCCCACAACCTCACAGTTCTGTCACTGGACCCTGATGCAATCGCCGCACCATCTGGGCTCACATCAACGCTCAATACCCAACTAGAATGGCCTGACATTGATGAAAACAGTGTCTTCCCTTCTGCATCATACATGTGGATGCACTCGTCATCTGAGCCTGAAACAAGAACTCTTGGGTCTAGAGGTGAATACGCAAGAGACCGGACAGGCATAGTGTGGCCTTCAAGATGGTGAAGGAATTTCGCCCGTTGTACATCAAAGACAGAGATCGACCCGTCCATAGACCCACACGCCAGCTGTCTTCCACTCGGGCTCCATGCAACAGAAAGAACAAACTTCTTGCTGCTGCCTTTATCAGAGGGCTTTGCGCCTTCGGGTCGAGGAATTGATAAAGTTGATACCAATTTCCATTCAGCAGTATCCCATAGTTTGACTGATGCACTACTTCCTCCAGCAACAGCAAGAGTAGTACCCTGCCATACATAATTAATTCAATTTAAGTTAATGAAACTATGCAATCATCGATGAAACGAAACAAGTATGTAATTATCAAGATGAATCTACACTGATATTTAAAGAATTTAAGTAAGTTCACCCATTTATCTACAATGAACCAAAAACCAATCAAACTAAGCAGGAAGAATCCAATGCTTTGCTACGTCAGATAAGGATTGACAAGTATTTTCCAAACAATTAAACAATCTCAAGTTACACTTAAATATATAGCAACTGACATAATAGAAATATGAACTACTAAAACTAACACAGCAATCAAGCATTAAGGTTAACAAGAGAGCAATGTCTTAAAAACCAGTTCAAACTGGCCGGTAATACTGGCTACCGGAGATATCACCGGTACGATAGAGCCCAATCTAGTTAGGGTATCAGTTTAGTTTTCGAACCGCACCAGTGCATACCGATGAACCAGTTTAAATCCATGTTCAAAAACAACTATTAACAAGGATGAACATGATAGTGAATTTGGTCTTTAAGCGACAAGTAACAGTCCAATGCCATAAAGCTGCTGCTGTAATTCGTATGCTGATTAAGTTATAGTGTAGGATAGGAATCAACAAAAGAGTATTAAAAATGAGTTACCCTAGGATCAAATTGCATTTGCCAGACTTCAGAAGGAGGGGCTTCAAGAGTAGCAATAGTATTGTTAGATTCAACATCAAACACACGAATAAAGCTATCCATGGAGGCCGATGCAGCGATCCTTCCAGACGGATGAGCAGCCACGGAGACCACGCCAAGGCAGTGACCGGTGTTGGTACGGACAACAGACAGGTCCTCCGGGTTCCATAGCTTCACCGTCTCGTCCAGGGATCCGGTCAGAAGAAGGCCGCCGCTTCTATCAGTGGCAGGGACCCAGGTGCAAGCCCACACGCAGTCTTGATGAGCACTTTCCAGTGACCTCAACCATGCCAGCTTCATCTCTTCTTCTTCTTCTTCTGATGATAATAATAAAACCCTAACTCTGACGCACCACGTTCACAACGATGACTCTCACTTGACTCGACTCCCTGGTTATTATTATTGTGGTACCAAAACTTAATCTCCAACTTAGGTTAGTTATACTTACCCGTGATGCACTGCTACTTGGTATAGTAATCGAAAGAAAAAAAAAGGAAGAATCCGACTTTGTTTTCGACGAAATTTATGTTGGAACGGTGAAACATTTATAAAAACAAATATTGGTACTGATGTTGTTTAGATGGTCGGTTCGTCACGAAAACGGTAAGAAGAACAAAAAATATATATGTTATTTCACATGTTCAATTTTGAAATTAAACTTTTATCGATACGGACATAAATTTAAGTATGTGCAATAGTTTATAGAAAATTTTATAATGCATCATATTACATTATTATGAAGACGAAAAGTGTAAACGGCGTCACATTATACATATAAAAACCGAATTGTGAGATATGTTTAAGAACATGTACAATTGTGTTTAGCTTATTTGTACATTACTATTCATAACTCAGTCTTTGAGCAAAATTTATATTGAAATGTAGATAAAAATACAAACCTTCTCCAATATACACATTATCTACATGAAGTAAACTAATAAGAATGGGACGTCTATAACTTAAAAGCCTAAATATCTTTGGAAGCTAATATCTCGATGACAAAGACTTCGCATGTGCATCTATTGCCGTGAGTTGAACAAGCTGACGATCAAGAACAAGTATCCACTACCAAGGATCGACGATCTGTTCGACCAATTGCAGGGTTCCAGTTACTACTCGAAGTTCGACCTGCGTTCGGGATATCACCAGTTGCGGATCCAGGAGGATGACATTCCGAAGACTGCATTCCGAACTCGTTATGGGCGTACGAATTCTTGGTCATGCCATTTGGGTTGACGAATGTTCCTACTGTCTTTATGGATCTTATGAATCGAGTCTGCAAACCCTATTTAGACAAGTTCGTAATTGTCTTTATTGATGACATCTTGATCTACTCGCAAACCAAAGAAGAGCACGAACATCATCTTCGATTGATTTTGGAGTTGCTCAAGAACGAGAAGTTGTTCGCCAAATTCTCGAAATGCGAGTTCTGGATTCGGGAGGTTCATTTTCTTGGTCACATTGTGAACGAGAAAGGTATACAAGTTGACCCCACAAAGATTGAAGCCATCAAGGATTGGGACGCACCCAAAACTCCAACTGAAGTGCGACAATTTCTGGGTTTAGCTGGTTATTACCGACGGTTCATTGAAATTTCTCTAAGATTGCCCAGCCACCGACTGTCTTGAAACAGAAAGACAAGAAGTTCGATTGGGGAATTAAGCAAGAGGAAGAGTTTCAGGTCTTGAAGAACCGTTTGTGCAGTGCTCCGATTCTTTCCCTTCCGGAAGGTACCGATGATTTCGTGGTTTATCGCGATGCTTCTCATCAAGGTCTTGGATGTGTACTCATGCAAAGGAATAAGGTCATTGCCTATGCATCCCGACAACTCAAAGTCCATGAGAAGAATTACACCACTCATGACCTAGAGTTAGGTGCAGTGATCTTTGCCCTCAAAATTTGGAGGCACTACCTTTATGGCACTAAGTGCAAAATTTTCACCGATCATAAGAGCTTGCGACACATCTTCAATCAGAAGGATCTGAACATGCGGCAACGTAGATGGGTTGAGTTGCTGAACGACTATGATTGCGAGATTAAATACCATCCGGGAAAGGCCAATGTTGTCTCTGACGCCTTGAGCCGAAAGGAATGAGTCAAGACCCTGCATGTACGTGCGCTATGTTTGACCATCCATACAAATCTCACTACCGGGCAATTACCTATCACCAATCGGCTTTGAGAAAGAACAAAGAACCATCAACATCACACAACATAACAAACATTCTAATCAAAGACAAGTCCCTTTCCTCAAGATGTCAATCGGCCGAACCATTGTCAAGGTAGAAACATGAGGTAAGAAACTAATTTCACTAAATTGGAATCAAGACAAGAAGTAGAGTTAGCCCAAGAATTGATCACTTGCCTCATCCTTGCTAAACCTTCCCTAATCGGCCAAGATGTAACCTTTCACCAAGTGATGATGAGAATGCCCATTTATAAACCTCATCCAAGATGTTCCATTTTGCCAAATTTGTTCTTGTCACCTTGTGGATCGGCCTCTATATAAGGGGAGCTCCATGATCACTCAATTTGCACCAACACTCACTCAAGATCCCTCACAAGCTTCGGCTACCTCCCAACCCCTCTCTAAACCATAACCGACTAGCCATTGGAAGCATCAAGAGGTCCCAAGGTTCACTCATATTCACCAAGCCTCGAGGTAAGCTCTAACCTTCTCAAATATCTAGTCCTCGGCCCTATTGTGAACCTCGAACCCGAGCCCTTTCTTAAGTATAATCGACTCCTAATCAAGCCTAGATTAGTAATGATACTCGGCTATCAATAAGTGTAGTCTAGTCCCTTGATGTTAATCTTAGAAACACTATGCACACACTCACTTATAATCGGCTAACTATGATCACATTATCGAGAAACAACATTTGATCCATACCGACCGGTCATAAGGAATCAAGAAGTGTTTTGATCTAAACATCACATAAAAATTTCCATTAAGAAACTGATTTTTATAACTAAAAGTTGTTTTGATATAAGAGTTCATGAACAAGATGTTATAACCGGCTTTATTCACAAATGCACCTTGTAATGGATTGAAGATGCTTTGATAGGCTTTATTCACCGATTTTAAACCTCCAAACAATCAATTTTCGAAGCTATGGTATGTGTTATAATCAGCCATCACATGCTAACACATGTTAGTTCAACAAAAACACATGTTAACACTAGCTTGGACATATTAAGGGCTAAACACATGTTAAAATACTTGTTTTTATAAATAAAACAAGAGAGAACTACACGGATAGTCCCTGTGGTTTATACGTTGTAACATGTTAAGGTACTAACTTTTTTTTAACTCCTTAAGGTCCTATGGTTTACAGTTGGTAACATGTTGAGGTATTAACATTAACTGCCGTTAAAAACTAACAGATTCCGTTAAAAAGTTAAGGTTGAGGGACTAAATTTGCCAAATGGTGAAAGTTTTAAAAATTCTTTCTTCCCCACCCACCACCACCGCCACCTACCATCGCTACCATCCAACGCCACCGCCGCCACCCAGCATCGTCGCTACCGCCACTCACCATCTTCACCCACCCACCCGCCGCCGTCACCCACCACCGCTGACATCCAATACCACCCAACACCACCGTCACCGCCGCCACCACCCACTACCTATTGAAAGTCGAGAATATTTAATATCTTTTGGCATATGCTCTCAGTTATTCTTGGCATAATATTTGCGGGACCATCAGCTCCATTATTGCCCAGTACAATTATTGTCTATTTCCTTATTTTTTGCTTCTCTTTTGTATTTATATATTGTGGCTGTACATCTTCATATTAAGAAGAAATATATGAATTGCTTTGACCTTTACTTTGACCATCGATTCTGAGACTACCTTCACCCATAATAATAATATAGTAATAACAATCATAATAATAATAACAATCATAATAATAATAACAGCTAATAATCTAACCTCTCTCGGTTGACATCGACTGTGTGTACGGATTCAAACCCGGGCGAACAGCGGTTCAACATCTCATGGTGACGGGGTAGAAAGGTGAAAGGTTTCGACTGTTTAGCTATGAACGGAGAAGATGTAGTGGGTGTTCGGGCTGTTGGTTGTAGAGATGATGGATAGGTGGTGTAATTGTAAGGATTGAGTGTAGAGATGATGGATAGGTGGGAGGACAGAGGGTACTAGGTGGTGACGACGGTGGTGGATGGTCGCGGCGGTGGCAGGCGGAGGTAGATGGAGGCGATAGAAAGAATTTTTAAAACTTTCACAATTTGGCAAATTTAGTCCCTCAACCTTAATTTTTTAACGGAATCTGTTAGTTTTTAACGGCAGTTAATGTTAATACCTCAACATGTTACCAAATGTAAACCATAGGACCTTAAGGAGTTAAAAAAAAAGTTAGTACCTTAACATGTTACAACGTATAAACCACAAGGACTATCCGTGTAGTTCTCTCATAAAACAACCTTACATGGTAGATTAGGGACAATATGTGGCCCATGACTCTACATGGGACCCATATGGGTCCACTCCCCCTAATAATCCAACAATAAACATGATCTACATCTAAAGACGATACGGTTCACAATAACGGGTGCCCAACTTGTATGATAAACGAGAACACACAACTTACTATGTCCTCAATAATCATAGGGCAATAACTTTCTAGATGATAATTGCTTCACATTTCGGTTTTGTTGGGTCTGCTGACCTGGAAAAGAACAGATGATTGAAAGCCAAAATATACTAAGTGTTGATCCAGAATAAATAACAGAGTTTACAAGAAAGCTTCCTCCAAAGAACTGCTGACTCCAAACTGCTGATGCTTAAACAACTGATACAAGACAACTGCTGCTGATGAAAGGTCTGATGAAGAAAGTCTGAAGAGCAAAAGTCTGATAAAGAACAAGTGCTGATCAAGATCTGAAGAACAAAGGACTGTTGAACCAACAGCACTTTGGTTCAACAGTTGTTAAGAAGACATCAGAGTTTATAGCTTAACAGAGTTTCCATTCAGTAGTTTCAATGTAACAGTAGTTTATTGTTTATCAGATGTTGTAGTTTGTTAGTCAGTTAGGGGTCGCTTTCTAGGTGACGTCAGCTAAGTGATCATCAGAGGTTTGTACTTGTCTATAAATAGAACAGTACTTGTACTGTTCTATTTGTCACTCGTCATTCTCTCTAAGACAAACAAACTCTGAGTGATCAGGCTGAGGGGGAGTTATAATTGTACCTTTGTAATCTTTCAACTTTAATGAAAGCTTTCGATTGATAACAATTATTCTCTATGTTTTGATTATTCTTTATTCCGCTGCACTTTCCATTTATACTTCATTCATATTACATCATTAATCAAAACAATCCAATACTCAGATCCTAACAATTGGTATCAGAGCGTGGTCAATTAAATCTGATCTAATCAATCAGTTTAATACACAGATCAGCTCACAATCATTGATATCGTTTGTTTGTCGGGTTAAAACAGAGTAATAGTTTATTTTCGTTTCAACAGTTAGTAAACAGACTTTGTTTTTGAAAAACCAAGAGAATGACTTCACTTAATCAAGATCCACACAACACTGGCACACACAACAAGCCACCGATGCTTGTCAGGTCAGAATACAACATCTGGCAGCGTCGAGTAGCTCATGTGTTAGCACAACAGAACACAGGGTGCTGGAAATCGGTAGTATTTGGACCACATGTTCCAATGGTACCGAGTGCCGAGGATCCAAAGATCCAAGTACCAAAGAGTGTTGAGAACTACTCAGAGCAAGATTTTCAAAAAATCGAGCTAGATGCCAAGGCTTTCAGCATAGTAGCCATGGCACTGCCGAATGATATCTATGCCGGTCTCTTGCACTGCAATAGTGCTAAAGAATTGTGGGATGCTCTTAAAGAGCAATTCGGGGGAACTGATGATGTGATTGAAAACAACCGTGAAATACTTAACCAACAATATGAAACGTTTAGTCACATAAAAGGGGAGTCATTAACACAACAGTTTGAAAGGTTTAACTGTCTAATTAGTGAACTAAAACTGGTTGGTCTAACTTTTCCTAATTCAACACTGAATCATAGGTTTCTTAGATCACTTCAGGACAAATGGGACACTATAGCTATTGTTATGAGAAACTCTATCGGATTCAAAGACCTAACCCTGACCCAGCTTCATGGTAAGCTCCTGACTTATGAAAGGGAGCTTAACCAGAAAAAGAAGCTCCAGGACTCTGGCAAAGTGTCAGATGACTATGTATTTGGTAATACTGCACTGTTGGGTCAGGATGATGGTTCTGGAAGTAGTAAGGATCAGAGTTATGATCATTACATTGACATAACAACTGGTTTCAATAATGATTCTTACTCATCACCAAACAACTGTGCTTTCACAGCCAGTGGTGACATCCAGGCTTCTGATAATACATCTTTTGTGTACAATGACTTGCAATACATTGACCCCTTGGACCTAGAAGAAATGGACATCTTACATCAGGTTGCCCTGCTCAGTATTAGAACCAATAACTTCTATAAGAAAACTGGCAGGAGGTTCCCAGGTTTACATGGTGGGTCAAAGGTTGGGTTGGATAAATCAAAGATGAAGTGTTACAAGTGTCATAGAATGGGTCATTTTGCTAGGGAGTGTAGGAGTCAAAATGGAGTTCCTATGATCACCTATCCAAATCAAAGACCACAGACCAACACTTATCAGACCATCCCTAATGTACCTAATGTGCAAAACACTGCTCACTTTGCACAGACCCAAACCACTGTTCCTGTGCATTATGTCCAAACCACTGTTCCTCAGTATCACTATGTCCAAACACCTGTTGCTCAGGCCCCTGTGCCAATGACTGTTACTCCACCCTCTGCTCCTGCAGAGACCAGTCAACCAGGTCAACAGAGTTTCTTTACTCAAGGCTTTGTTGATTGGAGCAGTCTACCAGATGAGATAACAGATGACAACATTGCCCTAGTTGCCAACACTGAAAAGGATTTTTGTTTTATGGCACTAGAAACAATTGTTGAAGAGACTGATTCTGAGGAAGTGGTGTCTATGTCTGAAAATGTGACTGATGGTGTTGTTGGTGAGATTGTTTCAGCTGAAGAATCTGAAGTGGAGGTTGTGAATCTATCAGACCCCTGGGGTAGTGATGACTGTGACTGCCAGTGTAACTGTGCCTTGATGGCTGCTGCTAAGGTATCTCCTCAAATCTTAAATGACTTGTGCTCAGACAAATGTATTGTAGCATTTGCTAAGATAAAAGAGGTGAATGAAAACTTTAGAAAGAAAATTTTGGATTCAGAAATTCAGGTTGAAAAATTAACAAAAGAGTTAAAATCAAAAATATCTGAAAAAGAGTCTGAAATCAGTAGTCTAAAACATGAAGCAAGCATAACCAAAGACCAGCTTCAGACTATGATAACAAAATATCATAGTTGTAAGAAGGAGCTTGAGTCCACCCAAGTTGAATGTCAGAAATGGGTGGAATCATCAAAGGGTTTTGAGATGATTGTCAACCAACAATCTAAAAGTCATGTGAAATTTGGGTTTGGTTTTAAAACCACTGATCAAGTTTCACAAACCACTGACAAAAAGGAACCACAGTTGATTGAGGTCATCCCTACAAACTCAAAAGGTCAAGAAATCAAGGTTACTGAACCCAATGGCAAGAAAATCATTCTTGAAAAGTTGGAAGGTACACCCTCATTTGATGAAATTGAGAAATATCAATTCAAACCAACATGGTCAGATGAGTGTGAAGTCCTTGAAAATTTCAAACCAATGACCTTCAAAACCTCTGATGGCAAAATGGCACCACAGGCCAAGGTTATCCCTCTAGTAAGTCTTCCAACAGATGATGAAACATCTGTTGAAAAGAAGAAAGAAAAAGGGAAAGCCAAGAACAACTTGTTTTGTGATTTTTGTGAAAAGAAGAACCATGTCACCAAAAACTGTTTTCTTCTAAAAGCATATGACATCAACAAAACAACAAGTTTAAATGATTCAAAATCTAAAGAATGTGCAATCTGCAAGAAAAAGAATCACAAAACAAAAGAGTGCTTATATCTCAAAAATTTCGATGAAAAGATAAAAGAGTATAAAGCTAAAACTCTGGAGAGTCAAGTGATGAGTACTTCAAAAGGAAAATCCAAACAGACTTTTGAATCAGTCCAAACATCTGTTACCCAAAGTCTGAACAAAAACTCTGCTCCCAGAGAGGTTCAGGTAACAGATGCTCCACCTGTTAACAGATTACCAAGAGGATATGGACAACCCACTTGTCATCGTCTGCCACATGTTTATGATGAGCCCAAGAGGCCTTCAAAACCAAAAGTGAACAGACATCCTCATGGTTTTCAACAACTGATTGGAAATGATCAAACATCTGCTGGACCAAGTGTTGACATACAAGCACTGGCAAATGGTCAACTGCAGCTGTTGAATCTAGTTCAAAAGCTAGTCCAAACCACTGATCATTCTCCACAACTTAAGGCTGAGACTGCTAAGGACCCATCCAAAGCCAATTTGGCTTTGGACACTCACCAAAACTAAAATCCTTACTGATGTGCAGGGAGCTTCTGCTTGTTTAGACAGTTTATGGTATGTAGATAGTGGAGGCTCCAGGCACATGACTGGATGTAGAGCCCTTCTTCTGGACTTTCTTGCTCATGGAGGGGGTGATATATCCTTTGGTAATGATTCTAAAGGTAAAGTGTTGGGTTCTGGTACTGTCAAAGCAGGGAGGCTTAAGTTTGAAAATGTTAATCTAATAGACAATCTAAAATTTAATCTACTTAGTGTATCACAAATGAGTGACAAGGGCTTTGGGTCATTCTTCACTAAGCAAACATGTAAGATTGTCGGCCCAGAGGCTGTAGAAAAGATTAACACCATCATTGCTGAGAGCAAAGCACAACTTGTTGCTCACAGAAGTGGCAATGTGTATGTGGTTGATATGATGAAGGATAATCCTACTGCTAATGTTTGTCTGTTCTCAGCTGCCTCTACCAAAGAGACAGAATTGTGGCATAGGAGACTTGGTCACACCAACCTTCAAACTATCAACTCACTCTCCAAACAAAACCTTGTCAGAGGTTTACCATCAAAAGAATTCAAGTGTGATGAGCATTGTGTTTCCTGTTTAAAAGGCAAACAACATAAAAGCTCTTACAAATCCATTGATGAGTCCAAAACCAGTCAATGTCTACAAATGTTGCACATGGACTTGTTTGGCCCTGTAAAAATCATGAGTCTAAGAAGGAAAAGATTTTGTCTTGTCATAGTTGATGATTTTTCTAGGTTTACATGGACTTACTTTTTACACTCTAAAGATGAGACTGCAGGTATCTTGAAGGACTTTGTTACCAAAGTTGAAAAACAATATGACTTGCCAGTAAAAGTCTTTAGGAGTGACAATGGAACAGAGTTTAAAAATAAGGAGTTAGATGATTTCTGTGTGTCAAAAGGGATTGTAAGGCAGTACAGCATCCCAAGAACACCAGAACAGAATGGAGTGGTTGAAAGGAAGAACAGGACTCTCATTGAGGCTGCAAGAACAATGCTAGCAGATTCTGGTTTACCTCTGTCCTTTTGGGCAGAAGCTGTAAACACTGCTTGTTATGTTCAAAACAGAGTTTTAATCAACCCTAGACATCAAAAGACTGCTTATGAAATTCTGTTTAAAATCAAACCACTGATATCATTTTTCAAAATCTTTGGCTGTCCATGTTTCATTTTAAATCTTAAAGATTCCATTTCAAAATTTGCAGCCAAAGTGGATTGTGGATATTTTCTGGGGTATTCTTCTATTGCAAAGGCCTATAAAGTGTTTAACACAAGGACTAAAACAATAGAAGAAACTCTGAATGTAAAGTTCAATGAACTTTCTTCTTTAAAAATCCCAGCAAACCCTGCTGAGTTGTTTGATTTAGATAAATTCAAATTTGAAGATATTGCTGTCAAAACTAACCCTGCAGGTACTCCACAATCTTCACAACAAGATTACAGAATAGATGTTGTGGTTCCAGACCACTACAAAGTCTATCATGTATCAGAGGAAGCAGTGGTTCAAAACAACTGTCAAAACTCTGTCACAGCTGAGTCAGCCACTGTTGGCCAGTCTTATCTTCAAACCACTGATTCACCCAGCCAATTCACTGCTCAATCATCTGTTGACAAGAGTCAATCATCTGTTGACAAAAGTCAGTCCAATCTTACACCACTTGGACCTATTCCTCCACCTCCATTTCAAACATCTGTTGCCTCTTCAGAAGTGCCAACAGATGTTATGTCAACAGAGTCTCCAAACCTCTGTCCTTCACCACAAAATGCCATCATACCATATCAGGGAGACTTAATCTACCTAAGAGCTCATCCACCAGATCAAATCATTGGCAACATCAGAGAAGGTGTGCTCACAAGGAGCCAATCTTCAAACATCTGTCTTTTTGCAGGCTTTCTATCTCTTACACAACCTGTCAAGTACCAAGAGGCACTGAAAGACAACAGTTGGGTAGAAGCCATGCAAGAAGAACTCCTTCAGTTTAAAAGACAACAAGTATGGGAACTTGTACCACTGCCTAAGGATGTCTGTCCTATTGGCACAAAGTGGGTCTTCAAAAACAAAACTGATGAAAGGGGTATAGTTGTCAAGAACAAAGCCAGGTTAGTGGTTCAAGGCTTCAGACAAGAAGAGGGTATTGACTATGATGAAACCTTTGCTCCTGTAGCAAGGCTAGAGGCAATCAGACTTTTCTTAGCCTTTGCTGTCAACCACAACATTAAGGTGTTTCAGATGGACATCAAGTGTGCCTTCCTATATGGCAAAATTCAGGAGGAGGTCTATGTATGTCAACCACCTGGTTTTGAAGACACATTCCATCCTGATCATGTCTACAAGCTTAACAAAGCTTTGTATGGACTCAAACAAGAACCAAGAGCCTGGTATGAAACTCTCTCTACTTTTCTCTTATCCATTGGTTTCACTAGAGGTAAAATTGATAAAACCTTGTTTTTAAAATGGAAAGGAAAAGACTTAATGATTGTTCAAATATATGTGGATGACATCATCTTTGGATCCACATGTAATAAAATGTGTGAGGAGTTTAGGGAACTCATGACAGCAGAGTTTGAAATGAGTGCTATGGGTGAACTTCAGTGTTTTCTTGGTCTCCAAGTAAAGCAACTGCAAAATGGTACTTTCATTCATCAAAACAAGTATGTGAAAAACTTGTTAACAAAATTTGAGATGAATGATTGTAAGCCATGTAGTACACCCATGAGCACTGTCAAGCCACTCACTGATGATGAAAAGGATGAACTTGTTGATCAGACACATTATAGATGCATGATTGGGTCTTTATTGTACTTAACAGCATCCAGGCCAGACATTATGTTTGCAACCTGTGTGTGTGCTAGATCTCAGGCTTCTCCTAGAAAGTCTAACCTTATTGCTGTGAAAAGGATCTTCAGATACCTAAAAGGTGCTCCCACACTTGGTATCTGGTATCCTGCTAATGGAAACATTGAGCTTTCAGGTTATTCAGATAGTGATTTTGCTGGCTGCCATACCACAAGGAAGTCCACATCAGGAGGGTGCCAGTTTCTAGGGAATGCCTTAGTTTCTTGGCAAAGCAAAAAGCAAGCAGCTGTTTCAACATCCACTGCTGAAGCTGAATACATTGCTGCTGCAAGCTGTACAGCCCAACTTATGTGGCTTCAGAATCAATTACTGGATTTTGGGATAACTGCACTTAGGACTCCACTCATGTTGGATAGCCAAGCTGCTGAAAATATCATCAAAAATCCAGTCTCCCATTCAACCACCAAGCACATAGATATCAGACATCATTTTGTCAGGGATAGCTATGAAAAAGGTTTGATTTCTCTGCACCATGTTCCAACAGAGGATCAGTTGGCAGATGTGCTGACAAAAGCTTTAGACACATCTACCTTCACAAATCTGATCTCTCGAATTGGGATGTTAAACATGGATTAAAAACAACAAAAATGTTTTCAATAAAAACATTAAAATGTTTTCAGAAAATCAAATTTTGCTAAAATAACACTTTGGTTGAAAAATCTGTTTTAAAATCACTGATTCAGATAAAACAACCACTGTTTTATTAAAACCACTGTTAGTTGAAAAATCTGTTTCAAACATCTGATCAGATAAAACAACCACTGTTGGTTGAAAAATCTGTTTCAAACATCTGATCAGATAAAACAACTGTTTTCATCAGTCTTTTGGTTAAACAACAGAGGTTGGCAACAGAGGTTTAACAAAACAGCTGTCTGCCACCAGATGTTTCAACCATCAGATGTTTGCCACGTCTGCTCTCAAAAGCAGAGTTTTTGCCACATCAGCGGTTTCACCAGAGCCTATAAAACCCTGTTCTTCCCCCAACAGCAGTTTTACTGTCTCATTGTATTCAAAATACTAAAAACCGCTTTCGTCTTCCTCATAACCCTCAATCAAAGATCATTACTTTCACAATCAAAATCCATTAAAATGGAACTTCAAACAAAAGCCACCCACAATTTCCTTCCATATTTGGTTAAAACCGAAGACAACACACCATTTCATTCCACCATTGACATCATCAATAACTCGAAATATAAAAATATTCTTGTTGCTGATGCCCCCATTCACCTAGAAACACTCCAAGAATTTTGGGCAACTGCTGAGGTTTTATACCAAGACAAAAAGCCTACGTCCATAATTTCAAAAATCGGAGCCACCAGTATCGCCATAACCCCTGAGATCATCTCCACTACCTTCTCACTGAACGACTTGTCAGGTATGGAAACTTTTCCAAAAACAGAGCTTCACACTGAGTTTCAAGAGAGGGGGTATGATGCTCAAATGACTGGTTCCACACTATATAAAAAGTTTTTCCCACCAGTCATGAAATTTTTCTTCCATACCCTCCTCCTCTGTGCCTCTGCCAAGACTACATCCTTCAATGAAATCCCATTGAGGATACAATACTTGGGATATGCTATGTTGTCAGACTCTGACTTCAATCTATCTCAGGGATTGTTTTCAGACTTGGTATCAAATGTGAAAGCCATAAAATCTGGCTCAAACAATGCTTTTCTGCTCTACCCTAGAATTCTAAGTGTAATTCTACAAAAGCTTTTACCTGAAAAGGATTTTCAAAAGGGAGAGTCATTTAAAATGAAAAGTTTAACTGATGAAACTTTTACTAGAATGCTGGGTTCTTCAACCCAAGAAAAGGCACAAAAAGTTCAAAAAGTTTCCAAAACACAACCAAAGAGGACAAAGACAACAACTGTTGTTGAAACCTCTGTTGGTGAGCCCACTGCTCCTGGTGATCATGGCACTTCATCCAGTGCTGTGAAACCCACACCAGCCACCAAAAGAAAACGTCCATCCACCAAAACAACCACCAAAACCAAAAAGGGACTTCTGGAAGATGAGATACCAGAAGCTAACCCTGTTGCATCACCAAAGCAACATGAAACCACTGTTGTTACTTCCTCACAACAGTTGGAGATATCTCAACCCAAGCAAACTCCTCAAGATTCCTCACAAAAGGAACTTGTTGTAAGCCAAAGGGAACCTCAAACTGAGGCATATGAGTCACTTGATCATATGTTTACAAGCCCATCTCCCAGGGCTAATCAGCTTGTTACTCCACCTACATCACCACCACATGTCCCACCAACAATGCAACCCCTGTTTGAGGCTATTGATAAAACTCAGGACAACCCCAGTTCCTCTCAATCACCTATCACTGAGAGTATGCCACTACCAGTGACTGGGACTGAGGAAAATCAATCAGCCATCCCACAAACAGATGAGGAGGTTATACTCCCGGAAGTACATGTTACTTCTGATGAGGTTTCAAGAGAAGCAACCACTACTGCTGTTGAGACCATTGTCTCACAGCAGGACAGTGGTTACATAGCTAAGACTTCCTTGAAGGCAACAACTGTTGAAGACACAATTGTGTCTCCAAAAACAGTTGGAAGTCCCCAGAACCAAGACCAAGGGGCAGCAGGTTCTTTCTCTATGGACTCACCTCCTAGGACTGAACCAGCTAAAACTACCTCTGGTAGGGACTCAGATGATCCTATTAATTTAGGTGATGAGTCAAAACTACAAGAATTGACGGTTAAAGTTCAAAACCTTGAATCCTCTGTTGCTGACATCAAATCTGATGTCAAGTCAATTTTGGAAACATTGAATAACTTTACAAAGAGTCAACCATCAACTGCTGATGTTGCTAATGAGCTATGGAAATCTGTTTCCCCCATCATCATAGCTCATCGAAAATTAGCAGATCAGACACAAGAAACCTACATGACTGTGATCAGAAACATGGTTGATGCCAGATTCAATGATACAAAGGCTGATATCAAGGTGATCAAAGACCACTTGCTGAAGACCACTGGCTCTGCCCCTACCACAATTCTCAGAGATGAAGATGATGATGAATTCACTGCTGATGATGCCAAAAAGGGGGAGAGTGGCAGAGATAGGCTACCAAAACTAAAAACACAAAAAGGGAAGAAGCCAACTGCTGACAAACCAGGGTCACCCAAATCAGCTCCACAAACACAACAACCAAATGTTCAGTTCCCTGTCTCTGAACCAGCTCCAGCATCAAAGGCAAAAGAAGTTGACACTTCAGCTAATGAAAGAGCTGAAAAGGCTGCTGAAGACAAAATGAAAAGGGCTGACACATTGGAGGTAAAGGCAGAGAGGTTGGTACAACTGAAAAAGGAACAGCAACAGGAAGTGGAAGATGTGGGCACTTCAAAGAGAAGGAAAATGCCAGCCAAACACACTAGAAAACCACCTTCCAAATTAACTGCTGAAACTCCTGTTGTACAAACACCTGTTACCACAACCACTGCTCCACAAACCACTGCCACCACAACCTCTGTTACCCAAACCACTGAAACTAAAACCACTGCTAAAACCACTGCACAACCCAAACCAGTAACCAAACCAGTCACTAAACCAACCACAACTCAACCAAATCCCAAACCTACTCCAACACAAACCACTGCCAAACCTACCTCAACACAACCCAAAACCCAAACAACTGCTGGTTCCACAAAAGGACCAACAGATGTTTCTCAATCCACTGCTACATCCTCACCTTCACCCAAAATCTTGTATAGCAGAAAAAGGAAATCCACCTTTGTTATACAAGATGAAAACATCCATAACACACCACCTAACACCCCAATCTCATCCACACCAGTCAATGCCATTCCACTCTCATCTTACTCACCACACACTGACCAATTCAGGTCACACAGACCACCATCAACCATCACCCCATTGGCTGAGAAGTATCCCCTTGAGTTGGATTTAATCAAGGGGGAACTTCAATCCTTCTATAATACTGATCAGCCATCAGAAAGATCCTTCCCTTCTCTTAAAGGCTTCCCTGTTCCACCTAATCTAGACACATATCTCAAATACAAGGGTGAACAGGCTGATGCTGTCATCAAAGAGAAGTGCAAAGGGAAGGATGACAGGACTGCTCAGGGCATCCATTCAGCAGAGCTTAGCAAACTCAGAAGGATTGAAGACTATGCTAAGACCCTGAGCAACTCCATGTCAACCATGCCTCTCAGCAGACACTTGGAGATGGAAGTAAGGGATTCACTGCTGGAACAGATCTTGGCATCCAAGCCCTATAAAGCAACAAAGAATCAATTTACAGGCTGGACCACACATGCTCTAAGAGAAGAACTAATCAGAATAGAGAACATGGCCAAGAATCCTCCTGCTAAGGTCTCTGCTCCTGATTTCAAAAAGGGGAGAGATGAAGCTAGAGCCTTGAAATTCAGAAGAATGAGACAAGAGCTTGTAGCTGCTAAGTATGGAGAGATGAAATCTGTTGCCAGATGGTCAGAGATCAGGCTAATTGAGACATATAAAAAGCTTGAACAAGAAAGAAAGACCAATCCTGATCTTCCAAGAAAACCAGTGTATGATGATGCTCCCAAGAAACCTTCTCAGGCCTTCACATTAGACAGTTTACTGGAAACTTCAGATCTTACCATTGCTGCTAGAAGACAATTCAAGAAGCAAAAAGAAATGACTGAAGAAGAAACAAGACAGTTCACTGATACTTATGTGAAAGAGGGGATCTTGAACCAAATCAGATCTTTTTCTGATCCTGTGTCAGACAGGCTCAGAGAACTCATTGGAAGGCCACCATCACCAAACTCATCCAAAATAAAGATGCATCCCAGTCACTCCTCTGATTCTAAAATTCTAAAATGGAAGTCTGATAAAGAGACCCATGAATTGACATTGCTCAGATCAGATGGTAGTGTTCAGAAGTTGAGCATGGATGAGGCACCTGGCCTAAGTGCTGAAGATCTCCAGACACTTCTGAATTTGACACTGGATAGAGATGTTGAAGACCTCTTCTCTCTGCACTTTGAATTACAACTAAAAGGGCAAATTAGAGAAAGTCTGATGAGGAATAAAGATCAAGAATAAAGCAAAGTTTTGGCATCATCTGTTCTAGGGGGAGATTGTTGGGTCTGCTGACCTGGAAAAGAACAGATGATTGAAAGCCAAAATATACTAAGTGTTGATCCAGAATAAATAACAGAGTTTACAAGAAAGCTTCCTCCAAAGAACTGCTGACTCCAAACTGCTGATGCTTAAACAACTGATACAAGACAACTGCTGCTGATGAAAGGTCTGATGAAGAAAGTCTGAAGAGCAAAAGTCTGATAAAGAACAAGTGCTGATCAAGATCTGAAGAACAAAGGACTGTTGAACCAACAGCACTTTGGTTCAACAGTTGTTAAGAAGACATCAGAGTTTATAGCTTAACAGAGTTTCCATTCAGTAGTTTCAATGTAACAGTAGTTTATTGTTTATCAGATGTTGTAGTTTGTTAGTCAGTTAGGGGTCGCTTTCTAGGTGACGTCAGCTAAGTGATCATCAGAGGTTTGTACTTGTCTATAAATAGAACAGTACTTGTACTGTTCTATTTGTCACTCGTCATTCTCTCTAAGACAAACAAACTCTGAGTGATCAGGCTGAGGGGGAGTTATAATTGTACCTTTGTAATCTTTCAACTTTAATGAAAGCTTTCGATTGATAACAATTATTCTCTATGTTTTGATTATTCTTTATTCCGCTGCACTTTCCATTTATACTTCATTCATATTACATCATTAATCAAAACAATCCAATACTCAGATCCTAACAGGTTTCACTAGACCACATATATCTCTATCAGGTGAGTTTTCACAGCCCCATTTTACTATTCTTACATTTTGGGGTAAAACATGTTATAACTAGTTCAATATCATTTGGGGTGTATATTCTATTTTGACCACCATGTGGAACATGAGACAATTGGTTCATGAGATCTCAATAGTCCTCGTCCTTACATTACAGTGTAACCATTAGCTATCAAAAGCCATGGAACACTTTAATAGATCTATCGGGTTGACACCCCCACTCTTGGTTAGTCGCTCTAACCGGTTACCTACAAAAGAGTGTTAGTATTCTACTATACATACATTGTCTTTAGTGTACAATTTAAACAGGATCATGTCTATGTGATTGCCTAGCTAGGTTAATTCAGATTGTCTTTACAATTACCGAATCAGAAACCCGGAGTGACCGTTTTTTCCATATTATTGTCTTTTATAAAACTCTATTATCACTTTGCTTTGCAGCACTGCAGCATTTTTACATTCAACTTCATAAAATTACTTTAGTTAATCTTAATTTAATTAGTAATTAGTAAATTAGCACTTTCCACAAACTCCCCGAGGTTCGACAACCCTACTTCCTATACTGCAGTCAGTTATAGCTAAGGAGTAGTTTTTATATTGTTTTTTATTAGCACTGCAACATGCGATCATTTATTTATTTATTTCAATTCACAGGAATAGCTTTGCTTATATATGATATGAACACAAGATAGTGGTTTTGGTCTCAGAAGTGTTCTATGCATAAGATTATGAAGTCTCATCTTCAAATATTTTCTGGATTTTTGTAGCACCCCAAAATAAACCGTTTCACTTAATTACGCCATTAGGTGTGATTAGCAAAATAATAAAATAATACTCGAACATAGAGAACACGGATTATGTTCTAATATAGAAATAATCTAGTCAATGTTGTTAATCTTATAAACGAGGCTAAACTCATTACTAGAAATTATTCTAGTTAATGTTATAATCTAAAAATGAACTCGAGACTAAACTTGAGGGGCCTTAGTTGCCAAAATGATAAAGTGAGTTTTATAAAAATAAAATAAAACAATAGAAACACACACATTGTGTGTGTGTGTATCGTGTATATGGTCAGGAGATTCATCTCCTTCAACCACAAACCCTAAACAATCAAACTCTTTCTCAAATCCAAGCCAAATCAAAGGGGGTTCGATGCATAAGCTAAAATCCGGATTATCCAAGCTTATTACACAAAAAGGTATCATTTATTTGGTACAATTTGATGTTAAATTCGTTTTTGATCATGGTGAAAAATTAGGGTTTTTATAAAAACGTGAATATGTATGTTGATGGAGGTTTCTCTAACCTTAGGGAGCCCCAAACATGTTTAAGTTGAGTATAAATAGCATTTTACATGTGTGCTTGCTATGTTCATAAGAATGTGTAATATGTGAAAATTTGGGTTTATACCTCTAGGTGGATACTACATAAGGTTAGTAGTTGTGATAACTCTTAGGAGTTATTATAATGAGAAATTAGACTAAGAAGTCTAGATAACATGATATGGTGTTGTTTAGCTAAATGGGTATGCTTTGGCTAACTTAAAACTCATGAAAATCAATGGAATTGGTGAGTGCACACCAAGTGTTTGATAAAATGCTTGAATGAGAAAATAAATGTGTAAACATATATGAACATGAATACTTGAAATGTATAGGTGGTATGTATAATGCTACCTTTATGTTGAAAATGAATGTGGTGATATGGAGGTTTTCATACAATATGTTAACTAAGAAAATAGGTGGTTAAAAGATGATGCACACCAAGTGTTTGTATAAATGTCTAATTGAATTATAGACAAGTATTGTATGTTAAGATCTCACCAATTTTGATGATTGAGTGAGAAATGGGATTGTGCACTAAACTTGATAGATATTATGTTAAAAAAAGGGGGATAGTTCATGATTATGATTATTGCCTTATGGGTAGTGCATATGAACATGAAAAAGGGTAGTTTGACTTCTAGAAGTCAAACTAACCCAAACATAAGTATAATGAATTGGGTGTGTGAAAACTCATGATACAAGTTAGTTAATTGATATGATGACTAACTTGAGTTAATCTTGAGTATAGTGAAGTGATCTTGTCAAGCTAGGTGGAGGCTTGGAACAAATCGGATCAAATGAGCTAAGCGGGTCATGGAAGGCATACATGAGGACAAGGTAAGTGACTTATCTTAAATAAGCCTCTTAGAAACTAGAAGATCTTGTAAACATTCTTGAATCATGAATTCTTATATCGATTGTAAAGAATGGGTGTTTACCCACGAAAGGAATATGGAATATGGGTTACTAGCTTGTAATGGGCTAGAATCGCCTAAATAAATAAAATTGATAAGTCCGGTTGGGACGCCTAACTAGATAATGGAAAAATCTTTATAAATGGGTCTAATGAGTTAAAATGTTATTTTCAGTAAAACTCATGAATAAAACTTGAAGATTGAAGATTGTGTGAATAAATAGTTAAACGGGTCAAATGATGTTGTGAGCATCAATTGAACTCGGTACATAATGCTTCTATGCTAAGCATTTATAGTTAAAAGAAAAAGCTAGACGGGCCAATTGGTGGTGTAACACCCTTTGGATCTCGGAATGTTAATAGGGTAATGAGTTTTTGCAGAGATGGATAATTGGAATGGAATGGCACGCGATGCCATGTTTTCTTGAGGGAGATTCAAGAGGTATGGAAATGGGTCAACACTACCGGGTAAGTCCGTAGTATAAGATATGGCCATATGCGAATAGTCAAGTGGATGAAACCACCCACATGAAGTGTGGGTGTCAAATAGGTGAGTCTTGTTCATAAGAATGTCTAGTACGCTCCAATGCGCTTAGAATCTACTAAACAAGTGAAAACTTGAGAAAGGGTGAAAATTTAAGTCCGAAAGGACTTAGAGGTTTTTAAACAAGTCATTGAGTCCAAAACAATGGGTTTGAATCAAGAAGTGTCGCCATGAATGGCTAAATCGAAAGATTTGGCTAGGATGGGCATTTAGGGAATTTATAAAGATCTACTAAAGGATAAATCTAGAGAAAATTATAATTTTTGTCCTTTATAAACATCAAAACTATGGACTGGGTCCTTTAAAACTTTTAGTTTTAGTCCTTATCCTTTATATGAAAAGTTGTCACGATTTTTGTCCTTTACACTTAACCCAGTTAGTATACCCAGTTAAGTTACCCCACGTGCAATGCACGTGAGGGTATAAACATAATTATAGCAGCCATTTAATCCTTTATAAATCTGATTCATTACTGTCTTCTCCCCCAAAATTTTTCAAACCCTAAAATATTGATCCTCACCCATTTTAACAATCGATCCTCACCATATGTTTGTTTAATTCCATTTCTACTGTTTATTCCCACATGGGTTTTGCTTTTTGAGTGATGATCTGTTCTGGGTATGTTTTAAAATTTAAAAAAGATTATTAGGTTTGGTTATTATTAAGGTTTTAGTTATTATTGAAGGTTTTATTAGAGTTTAAATCTTTTATTATTAAGATTCTTGTTTTGGATACAATATTAAGCATCAGAAAGAAGATGAATTAATTCAGATCCATTTATTTGTGGATATTTGATTCTAATCTATTCAGAGCTTTAGGTTCCTTAAGTTCGAGTTGACTTTGATTTTTGGGTAGTTTCTTGTACATGTATGATGATCGATTTGATCCATTATATGTGTTTTGCAATTAAATTATAGCAAATTTTCTTGCTTTTATTATAGATATGGATAGATGTTTCATTGAGGATTAGGCTTCTGTTTTAGTTGTTCTTTAGGTATTTAAAGTTTCAAGTTTTGACTTTTTTAGGGAAAAAAGTCAAACCCGTAAATATAATCTTGTTCATGTAAATTTGCCATCTTTTGTTTCTAAACTCTTTCTTTATGATAGGAATGATAAAAAAGTTGCTTTCTTGATTTGAGTTCTTGTTAGCTATGAAAGTTTAAAGATTTGACCTTTTTGTTATACACTATTAGTCTTTAGTCATGTTCATGTGATTTCTTTCATCCTGAGACTTTGACTAAACCAATGGCGAATTCATCCGAACCGTCATCATCCATAAGTTTCACCTCATCTTCACACATATCCAATCGTGCAACTAGCTACACCATACCTCCTTCTTCAGCCACAGAAGTGACCAGACATATATATGGGTGAGGATCAATATTTTAAGGTTTGAATTTTTTTGGGGGAGAAGACAGTAATGAATCAGATTTATAAGGGGTTAAAATGGGTGGTGAAATTACGTTTATACCCTCACGTGCATCGCACGTGGGGTGACTTAACTGGGTATACTAACTGGGTTAAGTGTAAAGGACAAAAATCGTGGCAACTTTTCATATAAAGGATAAGGACTGAAACTAAAAGTTTTAAAGGACCCAGTCCATAGTTTTGATGTTTATAAAGGACAAAAATTGTAATTTTCTCATAAATCTAATAACGGAATCCTAATGAACAAATCGGACAAGCACTTTAGTTGATCAAGTGTAATACCCCGGACCTAGGGCCCAAATTTTTTCGCGACTAAAAATAAAACGACGAGGAACTAGATAATAATAACAAGAAGTATACAAACACGAAACCGAAACCGAAAGTATTTTATAATTATTTTGACGAGGGAATAATATAATACGCGTTGCGAGACCGGACCGACACCCGTTAACGAACTTGAACTCGGACCCGAATCCATAGTGGTGAGTCACCAAGGGGAGACACATGTCATCCCCTTGTGGTGACAACACACCAATTAAAACCATTTGAGGAAATGGTTTTCTAAAAACCATTATCCAAACATCACATAAAAACCCCAACCCTGCTCATTTGTTTTCTTTTCAAAAACCATACACCCACACTATCTAGAGAGAGAGACAGGCGAGAAGAAGAGAGGACTGGAGGAGGGGTTCCGACCACCGTCCTCGGCGGCGCTCCGGCGGATCCACCTTGATCCCGAACATAACACACACACATACAAGTTTGAGAGAGAGAGAGAGAGACTGAGATAGAGAGAGAGATCGGTAGAGAGAGGAGATCGGAGGAAGACGATACAGTGACGGTGGTGGCTGAGGTCTTGGGGTTTCAATGGTGAATCGGTTCCAGGTTTGCTCGAGTCTGGTAAGTATAAGGTCTCCTTTACTCTAGTTCATGGTTAGTTCTCAGATCTATTAGGATAATGAGGGTTGTTGTGGTAGTGATCGATGGGTTATAGGCAGGTGGACGGTGGTCAGATGTGGTGGTTGCCAAGGATGGTTAATGGATAATAGATGGTGGTGGTTGGGAGTTCCGATGGGTACAGGTTGGGTCGAATTAATTGTTATTTGGGGTTAGAGAGAGTTGGATGGAGTAACAGATTGTGTGGATGATAGAGATGGGTTTTGGAGTATGTTGGTGTTCGGACAATAATAGTCAAAGCTTGGTCAACATCGGTCAACGCCAGTCAAGGGTCGGTCAACAAAGGTCAACTGACCAGTCAACTGAAGAAGGGATTTGAGAGGTATAACCAAGTCCGAAAGATAATTATGGATTAATATATATATTTATTATTCGTGTGCGACACGTGTGGGACTCGACTTATGAAACTAGACCATTGTCAACCATTGTATATAAATATATAATAGTGAATAAGCTATACATATACATAGCATAGTAATGGTGGTGATGATAGACATTATACATCGAGCACTTTGGACAAATTGGTTATAACCACAAGGACAAACTTATAGCTATAATATATAATATTGGAACTATATGAATGGGTAATAAGAAGTTGGTTATAAAATAGATTAGATTAGATATGATGATCATTGAACTCGGACTTGGACATAGGAATATACGGATATTGGAAAGTAGAATAATTATTATAATATCAAACGATGATAGACTAGATGGACTAGAAGTTGTAAAGACGTTTAATTGCTATGATTCGGATAGCATACACTAGGAATCTAAGCCGATGGGTTGGACATGTAAGATAAAACATGACTTTATATCCTAGAACTAGACAAAATGGAATTACAACTAGAAGACTAGTATAAGTAAGGTGATAACAATTAAAAGTCCTAAGACTTGCCCACACGTGTAACCGCGATGTTCGGTTACACTCACTAATGTTTGTATTTACCATAGGACTTTGTGTGCTAATGATGGATGGGCTCCCGACTTGGGAAACTGTAAGACATGATTAGAAACGCTACTAAGGTGAGTTCCGTGTACCAATCCCCTTTTTCTGTTTTACTATTTTGGGGTGAATGCATGCTTCTGTTTTATAAACTATTGTGATATGGCAAGGTACTAGCTGCCGGATAATACTGACACTCATTAACTCATAAGTGAGCCACTTAATATATGGGTAGTACTACTTGGGGAATCCCCCACGCACAGTGGACCCGGGATGTTGGGCCCGGGAAACCCTCCACTGAGGCCTGCGGACCGTTGCGGCATATATTATGCCTTGTAGATCTATAAATGGCAGTAGATAGATCTAGTGTTAGGGTTGAGGGGTCGCTTGTACATCACGTGTGTTAAACTGTGTAAACTTGTTTTCGAATTGTTAAACTGTTTTGGATCCACTTATTACTTACACGGACTCACCAGCATATTTGCTGACCCAAACTCTTTTAAGCATGTGTTCAGGTACTGCAAATGGAAGGATGGTAACCGCGAGGTATACGCTTGCTAGTAGCGGATTAGAGGTTATCTGGTTAGAGGATTCGGCTATATGTGTTGCGGTTATAGCCTCTAGAGATAAGCGGGATAGAGATCGGATCGACTAGCGGATCACACCTTATCAACTGCTTCGATGACCGCCGCGTTTCGTCCCTGCATAAATTTTAGTCTATTTATTTATTTAAGTTATGTAACTATATTTTTGAATTAGAAATTGTAAAAACAATAAATATTAGTTATCGTTGCTTCCGTTGTGCAAGTCTGTTACCAAACTGTCGTAACGTCCAGCCCCCTCCTGGTCGGGTTGTTACATCAAGTGTCTAATGGCTTGACAACATAAACTACACGCATTGCGCATGGTCGAATGGTGTTTTGGTTAAGTTTAATGTCTAAATGGGTCGATTTGGGTAAGAGTCGCCATAAACATTCAAAACTAAGAACCGGATCATGGCGACATAAACCGGACTATAATTTCAGTCAAACAAAGGTTTATTTAGTCGGCAAGTCAATACTTAGGCTTCGGGAATCATCAAATGCGGTTGCGACATGATTCCCATGCTTAAAAATCACCAAAATAACATCAGAAGCTGTGAGCGGCCGCTCACAGAGAACAGCATGACAGCACGAACTTTAAAATTGCGTATAAAATCGTAGAAAAATCGTTAGGAGGTGTTCTTTATATGCCTGGAAAGCTCTCGGAGCGTAGAACAATTCTTATTTGAGAGTCGAAGTCGGATTTTGGGTTTTATAAGGGGTAAAAGCGATCCGAATAGCTGCTGCGCAAAAGTTACAGCAGTATGTTCTCCTGATAAAGGGCCGTTTGGCCTGGTTCATTCCGTTTCAATGTGTAACGACTATCGTACTAGTTTAATTGTATCATTAACAACCCACTAACCATTCTTTGTGTAATGGTGCTAGGTAAACAAGTGAAGGAAGTCCCGGAGCAAGGATCAAGTCGCGAGAAGAACCGAACACGCCCGGACACTCATCAAGCTTCCGCATTAGAATTTAAGGATCTCCCGTTAAAACGCAACATCTTATCATATGTTTTAACTATTAAAATAAGAAAAAAAAATTGTGGGAATCAAACATGTATTTGATCTTAATGGTTTGTGTTTATAATCAAAATCACAGTTTTAAATCGGGAGTGGTTTAAGTAAGGTCTAAACCCATATGATTAGGCATTGATTTCGTGATTACGGGTTAGGGTCTTACAATTTTGATTTAAATCTAGGCTCCAGTTTCTGTAACACTTGAGGTATGATTTCTAGGTTTTTTTGGTCCTTTTTTTATTTTGGTGATCTGTAATATTGATTTTCTGTCTTCATACATGTTCTTATGTTTTGTCTATAACGTGCGTTTAAAGAATATACAACATGCGTTTAAAGTATATAGAATGTGCGTTTAAAATAATGAACACATATGTACGTGCCACCCTCTGTTATCACCATCTTCTTCCTTTTCTTCTGCAACTTCTATTAACCTAATTGTTTTAGGTTTAATCACTCTTCTTGAAATACAATCGAAAGTATTTCACAACTATAACGAGCGTTTATTCATTACGTCGTCTTCTTTATCGTTTCAGTATAATCGTCTGTTTTCTAATTTTTAGAATGAATCACTGTTCTTACGTTTTCGTTCAGTGTAATCGAGTTTTATTTGTGTATTTGATTGTCTAATCTTACGAAATGTTTAATCGATTTAAAATCGTTTGAATGACGTTTCGATTTTAGCCTCTGTTTAACTAAAAAAATTGAACATTTGTTCCTAATTTACCCATGGTTTGTTTAAACCGACCATAATTAACGTTGTTAATTATCATCATGCCACCGCCTATATCTAATGGCTATGGATCCTTCCTACACTTTCTACGTTAATAAGGCTTTGTACGTTATCTCTCCCCTAATCAAAACTAGTTTATTTATCATACACACGTTTAAACTCATTAGCAAAGTGTTAATTAGGAAAATACTTTATACTCACACATTTAGCGCTCAACTACTTTGTGTTGTTTTTGTTTGTAACTAAATTCTTTGTGGTAGTGGGTAATAGAATGAGTGAGGGAATGCAATAAACGAGGTAATGGAATGGACCATTATTATTGCATGTCTTGTTTGGTTACCGTGTGGGAATGAACATGGCCGGCTATGGCTCAAGCCGGGGAGGCCATCCGGCTTTGGCCCATTTTTATAAAGGGCACATTTTTTTTATAAAATTCCTATATATGTGTGTGTGTAGGGACGTAGCATTCAAGGGGCGGAGAGGGGCGGTCGCCCCCCCCCCCCCCCCCCCCCCCCGAATTTTCGCTCATAAGTTTCGAGTATATAATCTCCGTATGGAATTTTTTTGGTATATACGATTTCGACCCCCGTTTTTAAAAAAAATAGTTATATAAACCAAAACTTAAACCCAAAACAAAGTAAATGTAAAGCTCAAATCCTAAAGTCCTAAGCCCAACAACTACATGAGTGGGATGGTGGAATCAATGAGCAAGCGACGAAGTTGTTATCTCTTAGCTACTCAAGCTAGGCTTGGTAAAAAGCTCGAAACGAGCTGAGCCAAGCCTTATCAAGCCCAAGCTTGAGCTTAAAACAAAGTTCGTTTACTAATCTAGCCTGAGCTCAGCCTAGCATGTGAAGCTTGTTAGGCTCGTCGAGCCGTAGTGTAGTATTAGGTTTATTAATATTTAATAATATTTACCCCTTCATTTAAGCTTGTTTACGAAACTTAACTTGGCTAGTTTGCAACCCTATCCATAATTGAAGAACTCAAAAATCTTAAAGGTCTGCAGGCTGAACTGTAATTCTTCATCCATGTACCAACCATTTGTCTCCTTTTTAATGTTTTAGTGTCTTTCTTTAATTGTTTGTTAAACAATGCTTAAAACTTTGATATTTATTTATTGTATTTAATGTTTGACTCGACCCGAATCAAATCACCGAACCGAAACATATCGCCCGAACCATAGCTACAGAAAATTTTTTTAGGTCCCGCCCCGTGACCCCTGACTTCCGACCCCCGGTTCAAATTCTCAAGCTTTGCGACTGTGTGTGTGTGTTTTAAAAATATAAAACCCATTTAACACTCAAAATTTGGCCCCAATAATAATCAATTTAAAACTTAAAAATTAATTACCCAATAGCCCATAACATTATAAGCTCAATACCTATGTAGCCTATTAAATTAAAAAAAAGAAGCTATGTTATGTTCATACGGTGGCACTGCAGAAGATCATCGAGATTCCAAGTTGCAATTAGATGTTTTGTTGTTCCCTAATTAGTTAACTAGGTAATTTTTACAAATTTAGAATTGAGGGGTTTTGGTGAAGTAGCCCTAATAGTCTTAATTGTTAATTGTAATAATTGAGTAATTGTTAATATTTTTGAATTTGTATTTAATTTTTAGAAATTATGCCTCCTATACAATGTCCCAATAAAGGCTTAGTGGAATACGGATGATGGCTATCGGGAACGAAATCTTAGATAATATAAATTGCGAAGAGTTGATCCACCAATTTGCTAGCAAGAATGTTAGACTATCCTCATTCACAACCCATCTCAACCCAAAATTTTAATAAAAAAAACGTTCTCTCTCTTTCACCTACACAACCCAACCCCTACTCAAAATTTAACACACATTCATAACCCAACTCAACCTAAAAATATTTTTTTGAACGAGCTTGGTTTTTAAGTAAATTTATATCAGGATGTTAAAAAAAAGTTAAGAAATACTGTGTATTTAGTTTTTTATTTTAAGTTTGAATATCACAAATTATTTGAGTAATTAAGTTAGTGCAAGTAAGTTTGGGTTGCAACCATGGTTGCACCCACAATTGGGTTGTGGTTTTTCAATTATTTTTTTTAATTGTTTCTCATGACCAACCAAGGAAAAAACACATTAAATGGGGATAGTCTTAGAAGAGCTTCACGAACCGTCGGTTAGATACTAGCGTACTACAATATGTAATTTCACTCATTCTAATACCATTATATTGTTAATTGTTATTTTAATTGCTATACTATTGATCGTATATAAAATTTAGTTTAAATTACTTATTTCGTTAAAGCCAAAGGGGCCTATTTTCAACGGCTTGGATATGGCACGTAAATTTTCAGAGACGCCTCTGGGAATTAAATATATCATTACTTTGTGTTGTTTAGTAGGCTGAAAAAACAAAGAAATAAAATCGTTGGTGAATAATGGTTAGTGGCCGTGATGGTGGGTGACGGTGGTGATAGTACAACTACTCTTTTCTTTTTCTATCTCAAAAATACATTCAAGTTTTTTTAAGTCTACTCTCTCTCTCTCTCAAAGACACTAACCACCACCTGCCTTTTTCACCGCTACCTAAAGATGAAGATGATGTATCGCCGAAAGGTACCTGCAACAACGGTTGAAGTTTCCATGCGGATGACTACACGACCTATAAACCAAATTTGTATGACACTCTTTCCAAGTTTGAGGTTGTTATCATCCTACACTTGCAAAAGTATATCAAAGTACGAATAGACTTATAGACTACAATTGTAATAATAGCGTAATGTGAGGGTGTAAGTTGTAGTTAGTCGATTGTACTTAAACAATGAGATGAACGGTTAATGAACTAGCTAATGATTTTGAGAATTAATCTTCTTCTTCTCTATCTGTAGCTCTTTAATCTCTTAATCACTATTTTTGTTCATGATCATTTGTATGCATTTTTATCAGTCGGTTGTCTAAAAGTTTATAACAACGTTATTGTGCTAGAATGTACACAAACATGGGTTATGAATGATCATTGTGTTCATAAGTCATATTACATCTATCTATATAATAATTGAGGTTATCTCGGGTCGAATGGAGGCTTTAGAGAGAGTCTGAAGGATCCGAATTTATATATGGAGCTCCATGTTTACTTAGTATAAAAACCAATTTTTCTTTTTTCCCAAAACCCTACTCTCCAATAGCCTCTTCCTGCTTTTCTAATACGAATACTATCCTCCTCTCTCAAAACCCTAACACCTCCAATCTACATTTACATCATTTTTTTTGTTGAGATTTTGATGATTTTCGTTTCCCTTCCATCCGCCTACTTTGTCCTCTCTCTTCTATTCTTCAAGTCGTCATCTTTCTCCACCAAATACTCCACCTCACCGCCGCCTAAGCTCCTAAACCCTTTAGATCTAATAGAAGACTAAAGAACAAACATATCTTAGCTTCCATCATCTGTAGCTATGAAACCGAAACCTTTGGTATCGTTGAACCACTTCACAGATCCAGAGATCAAACAACCTACATCAGGTAACTTTCTTAGTTGTTTCATTTGTTTTCATATTTTCGGATCTTTAACATTGTCTTTAATTAGAATCGTAAATATCTCATGTTCTTGATTTATGGATTATTTTGAATCGTAAATATATGATGTTCTTGATTTAGGGCTTATTTTAGGGATTGTGTTTAATTGAAGGTCGTTATGTTTTCAGGTTGTTCGGTTATATTTTCAGGGGTGTTCGAGATTGTGTTTAATTGAAGATTGTTGTAGCTTCTGATTTTGGGAAGTAATCGTTTCTGCAAATATTCAATCGCAGTGATGGCGATGCAAGCAGGGGTGGGATTCTCTAAGACCATCCTCTTAATCGGCGCAGGTTTCCTTTTCACTCTTTTACCAGGTGAGTGGTTTATTGTTGTGTTTGATATTATGTTTTGAGCATAATGATGAAGTTTTGGTTGTTTGTTTAAAGATTTGTGATTATCCTTTTCAGATATGATATCTGCGTTTTTGGTGATGCAGATGTTGTATGAACAAATTTGCCACAGATCGGTTTAGTTGATTATTAATAGATGATGTAGAATTTAGGGTGTGATTAAATGGCTATATGATTGTATAATAATCAACTGCTCTATTCTATTCGGTTGATGGATGAGGTAGAAGTCGGCTGATAGATAATGTAGAAGTTAGGTTGTGATTGTATGAGTTTTAACATACATAAACCTATATTTGTTCGATAGTAGCAGTTAATACATGAACATAGACAATAAACAAAATTATGAAAGTAAGAATAGAGCATGATATTAGATGTAGCGTAAAATAAATATCTTAAATATAGGTTTATGTATGTTAAAAGATTCATCGAACATAGAGCTTATAAAAATACTTTGTTAACTGTGTTTTTCATTTAGATTTTTGTATCATAGATTTCTATAAATTCCTGTCTATTGCTCATTTGCCTGTGTAATTATACATGCTTTGGTCTTCTTCTTTGTGTGTCTTATAATGTTTGGTTCAGAATTTACCTTTTAAAAATGGCCTTATCTTCTCAAGTATGGAAGAACAAGCATTCCTAAGTATAAGAATATCTATTGTGATATATATTTTTTTTGAGTAAATTGCAACCGACAACACCCCTGGTATCTTAGAAATTTATTTTCAATGCCATATATATATATTGAAACTGTTATGGTATAATTTGAAGCTCAAGTGATTAAGCAATTAAGTCATTGTAACTTTATGAGTATCAATGACGTATAGAGCCTTAAGTTGTTAAGTTGGGAGTAGACTGTAGACGAGGATTTGGATTTTAATGATCTTTGAAGGCACTAATAGCAATTGTCAGGTCACCTATCACTGTGTTAACAAATGTAAGCTTAATAATTGATCCAAATGATTAGTATACTATAGGATTTGGAACCCTATGTGATTCACCAATTGAAGCTCATTGATTAAGAAAGTAAAGCCGCTGATGAGACTTTAATGAAGTAGAGAGCTTTAAGTTGTTAAGTTGGAATTATTGAGGATTTGGATTCTTGGATGTAGATTATCGTTTGTAGAGACTAATAGGAATTGTTAGCGACTCAAAGATCAGTTCATCATATTCAGCGAATAGAGCCTTTTCAGGTTTATTTATTCTTTTTTAAGTATTTTGTTTATTAACAGAAGTGCCTTTATGTAGAGATGAAATTGAAACATATTAATTTCGCATTCAAAGTTTAATTTGATCTATTTGCTTTTTGTGGCCTTTTAAAAAAATAGTTTTTGTGTCTAAAATTGTTGTCTAATGAGGAAAATTGTTGGATTTGATTTTGTTTGCGATAAAAGGAAACCTGCTACAGGAATAGCCAACAAGAAGCAGTGTTTCAATGAGGCACAACCTGTTTTAGGCTCTTAATTACATTGACTTTTTTTAATTTCTGAAGGTTTTGTTTTCTTTGATGATCATGATGTGGTATGTGTCTAAAATGTGTTTTAAGATCATTAGCTTGACGTTATTTAAAAAATGATAGGAGGTTGAGATGGGCTTTGATTTATAAATGACTCATAAACTATACGAATACGAAATTCCATATATAGTTTCTTCCATTTACATACGTAAACGGGTAATTATGCCAAACGATCTGTTGAGATTGCTAGACCCACAAACAATTTCTTTAATCCCGTTATTATAGATTAATGTGTTCAATATTATTACGTATAATAGCTATAACAAACTATTTTTTATAAACTATTTTTTATTGTTGTGTTTGATTTTTTAATAGATGTTTTATGACATGTTTATCCATGTGTTTCTTCTTCTTTGCATGTTGTTTGTTTCATTTTTTTGCTGCCTGGATCTTCAGCCTTCGGCTTGCATCTTCGATTGTCAGGTTCGTTTCCGTTCTCTTTCTTAAATCTTCGTTTTGGTGTAAACAAGGTGTTTGTTTAAAGGCTATAGTCAAATTTTTCCGGTTATTCCTTCATGGCTGGTTAATGAATTCGTGTTTTTGACGACATTATAGGATTGTGTTAACTTTCTGTTTCATTTTTTCAATGACTGACTTTAGGTGATAGTCTTTAATGTTAAATGATGCTAATGTATTGTGCTATGAAGCTGGAATTTAAATTTTCTGAATTCGTCTTTTTTTGTTGTAGTTCGTTGGTTTTAAATACTATTTATATGCATATGCTTATCTTATTTTGGAGTTTGGTTAATGTGACTTTCAGATGATTCTCATACTTGTATTTGATAGAGGAATATTAAACTTGAATTGAGGGATTAGGGCTATGCGTGTTTAGTGGTCTGATTGAAATCGAAAGAAAAAGAAATGAGAAACAGATTGGGAGCCGATGGTTGTGAACAGTGGGTTGGGCTGTTAAGATGGAGGCGCAGCGGCGGCCATACAAAAACACTTGGCGATTGAAATATAGAGCAGCGTTTCAGGTGGTTTCTAGACCCGACCAAGCTGCCAAAAGCTATGGTGTTATCGAGTGGTCAGTGGAAATTGTAGTTGTTCAATCAATAGGTATTTAGGGGATGTGTGGATGGTTAAATAGTTCCGAAAAGACAGCAGTATTGGGCTGTCAACACTAGACAGCAACGTCACACTTTCGGTTGTGATTTTGATACCCGAATTTTGAGGTTTGATGCAGCAGCGAGTCGGGATATTTTGTAGTTTTTTGAGGCGTCAGATTATATGTCAAGATCTGTTTTTTGTATTCTTTTTTCCATTAATCCGATTTTGAAATCTATTATTATCCATCAGGTAATTGTCGATTATGTTTTTTTCGATGTTGAGGCCCCTTCGGATCTTGGATCAATCTATGATGAACATATATGATAGGAGAGTATGCATCAAAATGGATGCAGGGACTCACGACAAAGAAAACAGAGGGTGGAGAATTGAGAGAATATGCACACTTGATAATATTATCCACCCTTACAAATGACACATAAGAGGGGTATTTATACCCTTACATTGACGGTTACTAAACCGTTAAACTAACTAACCGATGTGACTTAACAATATACAGACACAATGGTTCAGATTTAGGCGCCTTTTCTGTTCTGTTTGACTTTTCTGAAGTCAACAGAATGGCTTTCTAAATTAACATAACTATACTTTGATTATCTTGATTATTATCTTCCAACATTCGATTTAATTTGAAAAGAGGGTTGGATATTGTTGTAGGAGCAGTTGGCCGTAAGGTATATTATCCTAAAATGTTTAATCATTCTTTAATATTATTAGGTCTGATGACAACACGTTGAACATACCCGAATAAAGCAGCAGATCCGACATTCTGAAGGGTGGCGGCGCCTAGAGTTTCAACGCGAAGGTACAATCGTTCCTTATTGTGGTTTATTTCTTTTGGATTTCTAAACATGAAGTATATTTTGATGAAAGTTTTTTTATTTTTATTCGATATAGTGAAATCAAATCAAAAGTTTGATGAAATAGGGGGAATTTATAGAGCTTTTTGTTTAAAGGATAGGTGGATACGTTAGAAGGTACCATTTAATCATGAATTTCACTCATAACATCCCATTTTATTTGGATTTAGTACTAATTTATTTTGTATCTTATGTCCAGATCAATGGTACCTCCTTCGACACTTATGTGGACCCTTATTTATCTCAGGTTTGTTATTGCTGTGTAGATTGGTGGATTTGAATAAATAGCATAACATTATTCTCACACTGTTGTGCTAATGTAACAAAAGATATATTTAGTTTAGTGGAAACAAGTGAACAAGGCATCTAAAATTGAGGAGTTATTCTATGAACTGTTTCATTAATAGAATTATGTTATGATGCCATGATATGTTTCATAAGGCAATCGTATGAAAACCAATCACCAAGCATAATTTCTCTCTTTTGCAGGTTGGGCTCCAAGTTATGCAAAGTCTTTTTTGCAGCTGTTTCTTGCAGCATGAGGGAATTCTACAGGAGCTTATGCATGCTAGGTTTTTATTTACATCTCCTTTATCTTGGAAGCGTAAATGCCAAGAGTTTCAATGAATATTAGTTTGTAAAGAATCTTATTTTATGTCATGTAGAGTTGCTATTGATTATGAAAAGAAATGAGGTATGGTGCTGATGTAACAAAGGCAAGCAATGAATAATGGGTGACCACTAACTTCTTGTTTTTTTGTGCTTTTAGAGTATAGGAACCAAATCTATGCTGAAATTTATTTTCTTCATATCATTTCACTTTATATATGGACGCCACTTATAATTTGTTCTGTTTGATAAGAGAAAATGGGAAAGATGTTAGATGCCTAAGCCCATAAGTGTCTTTGGTTGAAGGTGGAGGTCATTGTAGTGAGTTTAAAGCAGATCTGATGGCTAATGGAAGATAGATTTGGTTGAAGAATGCGTGATTTTATAAGTAGATAGCTCTGTATATGCAGGTCTGCCACCATGTTAATGCTCTTTTGCCGTATCTGTCCTTTAGTTGTCGTCGCATATTCTTTGAATGCCTTTATTCTTGGCAGGTTTGGTAGAAAATGAAGATAAATGCAAAGTTTGATGAAGCTCACGATGTTTGGCCTCAACTTACTGAGCTTGTGGAGAATTTCGATTTAAGTCTGTTGGGTGCATTGTTGATCTGCAGGTCACAACTAGAGTGCGTAGGTATGCTTTTAAGTATATTTTGGCCTAAAGTCTATTAACCTAATGTCAAATGTGGGAATATTTACCAGTTACCTACTAATGGGTCAATTTAAAAGTAGTTGAATAACAAAACAAAATCCATATTAATGTATATTTCCATCCTTTATTAATATGCCATATATGGCTCTTTTTGTAGAGAATGAAGAAGATTTGGGTTGTTAAGAATGGTTTGAACAGGAAAAAGAACTTAAAAGTGATTGACGATGATGGTGGCAGTTATGTAGTAGCTGTTGGTGTGGAGCAGTCAAATGGAAACGATCGTTACTTCATTAAAGGGATGATGTCTGTGGTTTCTGCTATGGAACTGAATTCTGGTGACGAAATGCATTTCCCGTTCTTCAAGAAAAAAGGTGTGTTCATGCGATCTACTGTTGTTAGTGGAGGTGGTAATTAGGTTAGTTTGTTGGTTGGTCTTTGTTGGTTTTTGGACAATATTTGGTGGTTAAGTTTTGAAGACGATGAATGATTATAAGTTAAGTACTTATGCACGATTACTGGTGATGAAGTATTTCGTGGTTTTTTTTTTTGCTATGTTTATAAACAATATAATTTTGGCTTATCTTAGTAATGTAAATAAGTTTACTTAGTTTTATTAATGAAATGTAAAAAGTTTACTATTGTATTATTTTATATGCTTCATCAAGTTATGTTACTGAACATATTGGTAAAAACTAGAATAATGTTTGACTTTTTTTTGTCAACATCCGAATAACTATTTCATATAGGTTACTGCATATAGTTTGACTTATATGGGTCAAACTGATTTACCATTAATGTCGGAATGTATAAGTGAAATTGACAAATTAAAATGCTTGGTTGATATGTCCATTTAACTAATCAATTTTGAAAAGTTTACAAACTAAGTTTAACATTTATATGGTCAACTTCACATATTATTTATATCATTAGACAACCTTTGCAAACTAAGTTTTACTTCTACAAGGTCAAACATTACCATAAAATAACTTTACAAACACTATACATATTCTTTATATCATTACACAACTTTTGAAAACTAAGTTTTATTAATTCTATAAGGTCAAACATTATCATAACTTACAAAATTATTTTGACTTACATAAGTGGAAACAGTACATAAGTTGCTTACAATACAGAATAATATTAACTTGCAAAGAAAAAAAAATCATATAACATATACAAATGAAGAGATTATTAGACGAACATCCATATTTCGAACAACAGTAAAATGATTATTTTCCATATCCGTTAATTTAAAGTAATACATCCAGCCCTTATCTTTCAAAGATATAACTTGTAAGTTATCACATTCTTTGAATTCATTAGTCCTTTAATGATTTGGTTGCAACCGATTACACAATGGGTTCATATCAGATTAAACAAATATATAGTTGTTCATATACATATTTTAAAAGTTACAAATAAATAATTTTATACTGTTCGTTGTCATCTAACATATTAACTACTACTATCGAACATATAGGTTTATGTATGTTATAACCTGGCATGTAACGGTATGTTTTATGGTTTTTCATTTAACTTGAAAAGAAAAAACCAAAAAACATAAAACATATGGTAAAGTTAGATATATTTAAATGGACATCTAAATTTCTAACAACGGTAGATTGATTGTTTTACAACTCTGTTATTTTAAACTAATACATTCATGCATTATATTTTGAATATATTATTTGTAAGTTACCAGATTCTTCAAATTCATTAGCCATTTAATAATTTGGTTGCAACATATTACCCAAAGTGTTCATATCCGATTCTACAAACATATAGTTGTTCATATATATATTTTACATGTTACAAATAAAAAATGTTAAACTGTACGTTGTCATCGAACATATTAACTACTACTATGAGTTTTAACATACATAAACCTATATTTAAGATATTTATTTTACGCTACATCTAATATTATCACATTGCGCGACTTGTGAATGATGAGTCTATAATTACACTTTTGTACATGGGCAGATTTTGTATTTCTTTAGGCTGTACATAGAGGTTATGTTTAACTATCTAAATTTTTGTTCCAATATCTGATTACCACCAATACATTATAGTAAAAATCATCCAGAATTCAATTAAAAAGTATTATATAAATATTGGCGCCTTGCGTTCATGATGCATGCGCCTAGGGACAAGGCACGCACCCGTAGATGTGATGATCCTAGCTTCCGAGTAAAGTGTGCAACTCAGAAAGGACTAGGAGTCTAGAGTTTCACTTTTGTACGTGGGAAGATTTTGTGCTCCCTTAGGATGCACGTATAGCTTTTTAGTTTTTTCTTTTTAAAACAAAGGTACATAGAGGGGTTTAATCTAAATTTGGGCCTTCAAGGATTACCACTAATACATTATTATATAAATAATCTAGAATCGAACAAAAAAAAAACGATTATATAAATACTTGGTGTTTTGCATACATGATGCATGCACCTTTGTCGTTCCAGCTGCATTTTGCTGTCTAATTATATTTTCACTGCCTGTTATTCTTAGTCCTCATTTTAACGTACATGTGCAGGTCTATAGCTGTATCTATAGGTCTCCTGAAAGTTTCTGGGCGTGAGGTTGCCGAGCTCCCCCGGGTGGTTACCAGTAGCCAACACCTAGGGAAGGTGGGTGCACTGTTGATTTGCAGGTCACAACTAGAGTGCATAGGTATGTTTTTAAGTATATTTTGGCCTAAAGTCTATTAACCTAATATCAAATGTGGAAATTTTTACCAGTTACCTACTAATGGGTCAATTTAAAAGTTTTTTTTTTAATTAAACAGGTCAAATAAAAAGTGTTTTGGGTTAACCTCATTTCTCTTTTGCAGCTTATTCATCCTGACACAATAGGTTCTTATGTGGAAGTGCTAGAAAAGATATCAACTTTGATCGTATTCTTGACTTTTTGTGGTTTGACTTAGAGAGGCAAGGTCAAGGACAAGTTGTGACTTGCTTAAAAGCATATAAAGATAGTTCTTTCCTATTGTTAAAAATGGAAGTGAGATAAAGGAACAGTTACGGGTTGATCGTTTTGTTTTTACTAGCACTATTTCACAAATGATGATTTTTTAGATATGATAATCGACTTTTGTTGTTGGAATTTCTCATCAATCCAGATGCTAGATGTTTGCTGCTGCATATGTACCTCCTGGTACTGGCAAGACATTACCAGCTAGAGCAATTGCTAGCTTATAACTTTATATTTGGTTAATGTTGGATAAAACCAACTTACTTTCATTAATTTAGCACTTTGGTCTAACTTTATTTTTTTAAAACTTTTTTTGTTGTAGTGGTTATATCCCTCAACTTTTGTAACTTCTCTTATCATTATTATGTGTGTTTTTTGTACATGTATTATTCACATAAACATATGCCATTAAGCATGTTCAGCTATTCAAAATGATTTTTTTAACAAGTCAAAGAGGTTCAGGGATATAACTACCGAAAAAAGTTACAAGATGCTCAACCGCTAATATGTTGAAATTTGGTTGGTTTTATACAAAAAATACATCATTTATTTGACAAATATGCGTATGAAAAAAGTTTAGCCGGTCAACCCAACCAACGTGGTCTGTTTTGACCCGTTATCCAAATCACTACTACCTCTAAATATAACTAACATTTAGTGGGCATATGCAGAGAAGTGCAAAAGGTGGTGGAGCAAGAAGGCTTGAAAGAGAAGACTGATTCTTGCAATAACTTTCTAAGGTGTCTATACTCTGTTTTGGTAAGTGAGATGCTTAAAATTTTATGTTATATTCTGCATACGTCCGCCAAAGTATAATGGACTATTGTCACTTTTGACTATAGGTTATTGTCTAGAATTCACCAGGAATGAAAGAGATCTGATGTATTAAGACTTCCAATAAATATTACATCAGGTTCCACGCGATATTCCTTTCTTTTACATTTTACATGTTTAGTTTTTCAATTAGGTTGTGAATTCATAATTTTTTTAATTGATAAATTAAAATTTTGTGGTTACAAAACCTCTGAAATCATTATTCCTTTGTGGGTTTAACTATTTTAAGTACATGTTCATATGAATATGTGATCAACTAATTGTGCATTTGTGTGTATGATTCATACATAGGCTTAATGATTTCAGAGTAAGGTTATTGATATGTTTTTTTTTTGTGTGTATGATTCACACTTAGGCTTAATGATTTCAAACTAAGGTTATTGATATGTTTGTTTTTGTGATTTTATATGGTATATACGGAGATATGACAATGTCAGAACTCATCGGTGCTTTTGTTCGAGATTACTTCGTATTCCATACTAATTTGCAACAAGGAGCAGTGAAGTTAATTTGCAACAAGGAACATTGAAGTTTGGTAAAGTGTTTGTTCCTGCTGTATTTTATAGTTTTATTGATTCGGTTATAAGAAAATATATATGTCTCCTATTGTTCTTATAATCCCACAGATTGTTTCAACTTTTTAGATAGAATTTGCACTATTTATGAATACTTGGTGGCATACAAAGGACCTATCATATTTCTATTTATGAATAGTTGACTTTAACAAGACATATTTGGGGCTTTTTTTAATCCTAATCCTCTACAAATTATCGATGCAGCCTTTCAGTTCTTCTTTTTCAAAGGTACAGTTTCCATCTAACTCTGTATCTTCATATCTTCAATTCTTATTTTCCAAAGGTAATTTTTTATGTTGATACAGAATCCAGGCGTCGCAAGTTTGTCTTCTGGATTGGGTTTTTTTGACGTTTTTTCTTGATACACAATCAGGTTTGATTTGCGGTTTCTTAAAGTATTTTGATTCAGTATTTGCAATATATATGCCTCTTTTTTCTTCGATATATAAATATTAGGGTTTACGAATCAGTTTATGAATGTTATTTGTTTTTTCGATTCAATAGGTTGCTATATATGTGTTTCGTTTTTTGAAATCGATCTATAAATAGTAGGGTTTTGGAATCAATCTTCAATGTTTGAAGCTGATCGATGAGATGGGCTGGATAAAATATCAGCAGGAATAAAGGGTAAAATTGGAGTTTATTTTGCAACATGGTGGGTTTTGATTTCATTAAGTTCAATTATTTGGATTCCTGCTTTCGTACATGATATGTTATTAAAATGGCAGTTGAGTTATAATTTGTGTAATATGTTTGATAGGAATGGTCATCTAAGCATGTTTCGGCACCTTTTCGAGCTCCTAAAATGTGGGATTGCCCAAGCACGCAGAGTCGCAGACATTGATGAAAAGACTGATGTATGGTCTTTAGGCTGCATTTTGTGCTATAATGTAAGGTTGATTATGGTAGTTGATTCTCACTTGGAAGGTAAGTCTATAGATATATGTTGCCAATCAGTTTTGCGAGATCATTGATCGGTTAATGTTTATAAAATCTAACGTTCTTGAGTCGTCATGTTCATTTTGCTTTAGTTAGATTTCTTCGCCATTAAAGATTGCATTTTTATGTTTGTGTATCACTTGCTTCACCACCTTCAAGTGACTGTCCGCCCCCATTTTATATATCATTTTTTAAATGTCAAATTCCTAAGTAAAGACAGGAAAAAAGAAATATATGTAGATAATAGTAGTTAAGTTAGTTATGGCCTATGGGTCAAAATAGTTAAGTGATATCCAACCACCTATTCAAAGGTCATAATGGTTAGATGTGTCATTTAAGTACATGTGTCTTTTTCAATGATTGACATTTTCATGTCATGAAGGAAAGTTGTTGTGGAAGCCAAACTTATTCACTATTGTACATGTATACAATATCTTCAGTACATAGTTGTTTCTTTAGTTTTTGCTTTATGTTAGTTGTAGTCATGGTTTGCTGTTGTTGATTTGTTTTTTGCTTGATTGTGGAGTGCGTCTATCATTGTCCACTATGTTAGTTGTAGTCATGGTTTTTTGTTGCTGATTTGTTTTTTGCTATGATAGTGGAGTGCATCTACCATTGTCCAGCAGTGTAAACGCAGATCTGCTTTGGTCGTTGCACTGCTGCTGCATATAACATGGGGCTTTTTTAATAGGAAGCGGTAGTTCATCATGATGCTAGGCCGTCTGCGTATGGTTCTGCTCAACTTGATTCACGGTCTGTAGCTTGGTTGGTTAGACGGCAAAACATGGATTCTGTTCCCACCAATTGTTTATCCTTCCAGGGAGAGTCGATTGCGCAAATAATAGACATATTGGTTAACTTGTCACTTTGATATATATTTTGGTTATCTAATGAATTTTACAATAATAGACATATTTGATATATGTATATATTGGTTATCTAATGAATCATACAAAAATGGACTTGTGAAATTATAAGTGTTCAAATGATATGATTTACATAAATAGTGATTGAACCATAACGACCAAACGGCTTTTTGCACATCTTGGATCCATGACGCAATCTTAACGACCAAACGGAGTTTGGTTACTAGAAGCAAGCTTCATAGGTAGCTCTATAACTATTGAGTTCATTGCGCGTTTCTTCCTAGAAGCAAGCTTCATAGGTAGCTCTTTAACTATTGAGTTTGTTGCACTTAGAAAAGAGCTTTAATAAAGGATTCTCTTGAACATTCTTATGTTCCAAGCTTAATTATCATTTGCTACGTAGTACTTAGGTGTCTAATAACTTAAGCTCACTCACAGTCGAACGTTCTAATAACTTATGCGCGCGCACATTGTTGAACGTCGCACTAATAACTTATGTGTGCACACTTAGTCGAACGTTGCGACCCTCGACAGATGAAACCATGGAAACTTGGCTCTGAACCAATCCACCAGTTCCTTACTCGATAGTGCAGCACCGGACCCCACTCGATTAAACAGAAATTCTCATAAAAATGTAAAATGAAATTGATTAAAGATTAAAGACAAAATTGCAGAAAACGTCCTTTATGTTTACCCAAAGTTGCAGGTTTAGTCCTTTAACTTTAAAAGTTGCAGGATACCTCCTTTATCGAAGTTTTTGTTGCAGGAAACATCCTTTACACTATGCCAAGGGGGAGTTAACGACAAACACTAACAGAGTTAGTGTAAAGGATGTTTCCTGCAACAAAAACTTCGATAAAGGAGGTATCCTGCAACTTTTAAAGTTAAAGGACTAAACCTGCAACTTTGGGTAAACATAAAGGACGTTTTCTGCAATTTTGTCAAGATTAAATATACCTACATGACTCTGTTCGTCGTGAACCTTATCAATAACCTGGTCATTAAAGATCACAGAAAAGAGGTTAGATATGTTTCCATATATGTATTCCTTACCATATTACTATGAATATAAAAAAGAGTTTTGTAACAAAATTAATAATTGTCAGGAAAAGTGATATATGATAAATAGTATACAATATCTGAATCTTTACAATAGTTAAATGGGTCCATTTGGGTTGTATTTAAATTCCAATGGGTCGTTGGTTTTAATAGATGTGAGGCGCTACGGAGCGTTTGGGTTCCAAAGGCCTTGGCGCGAGCTCTATGTACACAAGATATCGGGTATTCATTCAGTACCAGATACTATTGACTAATTTGTTAAACTATAGATTGGTAATTGCAGAAACTCATCCTCTGTATCGATAACAACTTTGTTCTAATCCTAAAATTGTTAGGTCTTTGTTCGACATTGAAGATTGCAACTTTCAGTAAATATGGAAAGGTATGTTTAGGTTTATTTTCGATTTCTTGAATTAGGGTTTCATTTTCGTGTGATTTTTATTGTTTTTGTTACGTGATGTTATTGTGAGGCTTTGAGCAAGTGTTTTGAAGAACATGAAATTAGGCATTATATGGAATTAATTTTGAATAAGCTAAGTGATTTTGTGTTGTGTAATTTCAATTAGATGTTCATCACTGGGTCCGCTACTTGATTGATGAAATTATGAACATGTGGTTAAATTCAACAATATTTTGGTTAAATCTCTAGATCTGTTTCGGATTGAATTTTCGATTTTGGTTAATTTTTTATTGTTGTTATATGTTCATCATTATTCGCAGGTTTTGATTTGTATTGTGTTACGTGTTTCATCTGCTTTCAATATTGTGTTTATGTGTTTTCGATTTTGGTTGATTTTTTATTATGGTTATAGGTTCATCATTATTCGTAGGTTTTGATTTGTATTGTGTTATGTGTTTCATTCGCTTTCAATATTGTGTTTATGTGTATAAATCTATTTGTAATTGTGTTTATATGTATATATCGCCTCCTCTTACAATAATCTGTTTCTTCATATAGATGCTCATATGTATAGATCTACTTTTGACTGAATTTTAATATTTTTATTGATTAAATGTATAGATCCTCTTTCGAGTCGTTTGCAACCGTTAGTTGTTGTTAGTTGCCGTTAGTTGTTATTGTATTTTGGTATGTGAGACCCCTTTTTCCACATTATTGAATGATCATCCAATGTAAATGTGTTTGCATTTTATTTAAATTTTAAGTGTCCTATTTTATACTAAATTTTTGAATTTAAGATTTAGTAGAGGCTAATGACAAGATTCAATGTGGGGTTCTGTGTGTTTTATAGTCTGTTTTTTATCGGTTTGAGTTCCTCACATCTGATATGCGGTTTGCATTTGTCATGCCGTTATAGGCCTGCCAATTCGGATGTCGCCTCATCTTCAAATGTCGTCGTTCATGCGGCATCTCAAATACTACGCCAAACGTATCATCGAAATACTATGTTACGGTTCAGGTCCTACGGAGTGTTCCCAGTTCCACAGGTGACTATTCAGACAACATATCTCAAAATGTTACAGTTCAGGTCCTACGGAGTGTGCCCAGTTCCACAGGTGACTATTCAGACAACGTATCTCAAAATCCACTGTAACAATTTTAAATTTTTGTGTATTTGTAACAGTTTTATTTACTAGATATTTAGCGTGTTCAATTTATATCTTCAATCCACCGGTTAACTTTTTGTACAACTTGCATACTACAAAATTAATAGATTTTTTTTTTCATTTTACTGTAGGATCAACCATGTGAAGTAACAAAAGCATTTCATGTACTGCTAACGATGTGCACTGCCTGGATTTGATATTAAATAAATTTATAATGAACACGTTGAATTTTGATGATTTGAATTGTTCTTTGTAGGTTTTATGTTTAGCTTGGAAGGACGATGAAACAACGATTTTCTCTGGCAGGTATGACAAACATGACCACAACAATTCAAATGCCTCAGGCCCACCTGACAATGTTAGTTTTCTTGATCTTTTAGTGTTTCTGTCTATGCAAGTTTGGATTTTAGTATTAAATAGTCAATGGAACAGATTAACTATTGCAAGGATCAAGAAGGACGCTTTAAAAGCACCAAAGACTCGAAAAATAATGAGGCATCAAAGTTCAAATTTTGACCAGAATTCTTCTACTTTTAGTCATCATTAATGCAAAAATGATCTACAAGCAATTGTTGAAAAAGGTGAATTTTTTAGTCATATACAGTTACTTATTCACTATCTTTGCAGGTCATTCCTGATTCATTTGCAAACAAACATGAATTACGACAAACTGGAAAACAAGGATATATCAGTGTTTCTGAATGATGTGATTGAGAAGAAAGTGATTGTCGAAAAAATTTAAAACCACTTTGTTTTTATTAACGGTTGGTCAGATTTATTCAAAAGCTTGCCTTTGGTTCCATACCTTATGGTTTTTCATCAAGTTGATAAACTAAAGATTAAGCTAAAGATTTTTGGGTTTGAAGGTTATCAAACTATAATTTCAAAAGAAGAACTTCGTCATGTCAAGGACAGTGATACAGGATATTACCGCTTTCAAAAGATGATGGCTAAATTAAATGCTAAACAATATCATGACTTCACTATTATTGCTAGGGATCGGATTGTGAGTATTTTATTTTCCTCTTTATATTAACATCCTTACTAATTTATTCAAAAAGTTTACTTACTCATATGTTAGTTTATATTTCATTATATATGATTATATGTTATTGTTTCATTAGCGTCTGCCAAAGGAAGTTGTTAAGATGGCGGAACTTGAACATAGCGGTATGCTTATAACCGTAAGGAATCTTGACGGTATTGAACTTCGGATGTCGCTTTGTATGGAAAAGTCAAAAGAGGATTTTAGGTTTGCTATTGAAAATTGGGGTGAATGGTTGAAGGAAAATGAGATAGAAAATGGTAGTTTTGCCACATTTAGGTACAGCAAGACTGAAGACGTGCTTACTCTAACTTCAGTTTACAAATTGGAAAAACGAGAAATTAAGAAGCACAAGGCCAAAAGAGAAATTTGATAATGTTTGATTTTTACGTCATATTGTCTTTATCCTTCTTTTTTTTAGTAATCTTTATTTTTAATACTGCCTAATATGTGAACTTACCAACGCAAGTATGATATTTTGATTGGTTTTTTTTTTCATAGTAGTTGATTGTTTGTTTTGGAATTGCATGTTAATATTATGTTGGATATATTGATTGATTTTACGGACACTCAACTTGAATAATACAACTCTTAGTTTAATATTATTTTTAATTTACTTTGGTTTGCACCGTGGGTCCCCACGGGGCTCTAACCTAGTTAATACATATTTAAAGTAAATAATAAAATCGCCTTTTTAAAACTCATGGCTATATGTATTTAGGACATATTATCAATTATGTGATTTATGTAATTTACGTGTCATATATTAAAAAAAACATCGGTTCATTTTTTTTGAACGACAAGGAACGACTTGTCAACTATCATGATACCGGGCGCAGCGGTCAAGGTTGATTAGTCGACCGCTGTCAGCCCATTGGCTCTTCAAGATGGGTAGAAACCCAACCTCTACCCGTCCGAAAGCACTACAGTGGAAAAATCGGTAAAACCTTACCTCTCATCCATATCAAACGGCGCCACCCATATTTCTCTTCACCAGAGTCACAAAGAACACCAATTTTTTTTACCAACCACTGCCTCATTGGCATACCGTTTACATAATTTGGAGAAAGGATTAGGATCAAATAAGAACCTAATCTTATATAGGAACCTTAAAGAACTAATTTTTTTTTTTTTGAACATAAATTTCATTCAAAAACAGAGGGGCCTTCAAATCAAAGACCACTCAAAACACCATTTACAACATATACAATGGGTATTTGACCCACTCATGCCAATCAATCCTACTACACTTGGATCTATACTTTAACCAAATAAACGACATCGACTTAACCAACGACACTGTAGCAACCACCTTCGGCTCAGCACTGTGAAAAACAACCTTATTACGTTCCTTCCAAATCGCCCAACACCATTTAAAGAACTAATTTAGACCACTCATCTTGTTGGCTTTTTATTTTTTCTTTTTTTTTTTAATTGAAAAGGGTATAAGAGGAAGATAACAAAAATTCAATCCTTAATTTTCTCTCTATTTCCTTAATTATCTCATTCCCTCTCTCTCTTAAATCTCAAAACATTAAAACCATAACCTTTTCTCTTTTATGTCGATGAAGAATCACGATAAACATCACATTTCTTTTATTCACACCTCATTATTTATTGAATAAAACATTCAGTTTTCATCGTTTATATATTATATACTTGTAATATTATGTTAGTCACTACTTTTTATTTAACAAAATAAACTAATAAAGTTGTGAAGGTCAAGATTGGTGGACTTGGGTCCCATGTTTTACATAAGATGGTCGTCCTGCACAAGCCACTTATGTTATACACAGTTGCAAACATATAATCCAAGATACATTTTTACATTTACAAACAACTATATACACACATGTACATTAAACCAATGAGGTTGTACAAAAACTATATACACCATTGTACAAATTCCATATTACTATACGAACTCCCCAACGTTACTAGATATAAGAACTTTAAAAAATTTAACCATTGTACACTCATGTACATCCACAGTTACATAAAATATTGGTTTATACATGTATGTACAACATGAATTTATACATTTGGCTAAAAATACAAAACATATTTTATACAAGAACTTAAAAAAAATTAACCATTGTACACTCATATACATCAACAGTTACATAAAATATTGGTTTATACACGTATGTACAACATGAATTTATACACTTGGCTAAAAATACAAAACATATTTTATCTAGTAACTCCCCAACGTTACTAGATATAAGAACTTAAAAAATTTTAACCATTGTACACTCATGTACATCCACAGTTACACAAAATATTGGTTTATACACGTATGTACAACCATGTATACATCCTTGTATAAACAATAGCGACCTAAACTCATTATATGGGTTAGAGAAATCAATCAAACAAAAACATACACACACGCACCATGGAAGATTGAATTGCTTCATAATCATCAACAACAACCAATAAAAAACACCAACACCATCTTCAACATATATGGTATCTAAAAACCATTTATAATACAAAATAGCTATATCGTCAATCGACGATTCACCGATGGTATTTTAATCACAAATTACAAACATGTATATCATCATCCATTCACTGCAGGTATTTAAATGAGAATATAAAAATCATGAATCGATGATCAGGCTGGAATATATAATTAGGAGTAGTATAATGGGTTCTGCCGTTCAAAAAAAAAGGAGTAGTATAATGGGAATTCTAAGTTTTGGAAATTGTATAATTAAAACTACCGAATTTTTTGTCGTTCAAAAAAAAAAAAAAAAAAAAAACTACCGAATTTAGTGGAATAACAAATTTACAAGATTACCCCTAATTTAATATAAACAATTAAATAAACATTTTATTTATTTACCATCTTACCATTCAAGATCAATGGTTAAAAATAGTTCCTATGGTTCTTACTTCTTAATTACCCTATGGTTCTTATTTGAACCATACCCTTTGGAGAAATCCGTCAACTTAAATGTTTTTTAATTGATGAAGTGTGAGTATTTCGAGACATTGATGACGACGATTACCATGTTAACATAACTAGGTCTTTTTCGGTAACGCGCGTTGCGCGTTTTGAATACTTCTTTGTATTGTGCCAAAACTGGCGCAAACCAAAAATGAATTTGATACAACTACCATTATAAGATTAACACTTGAACGTGAGCTCCTACATCAAAAGGGTTGTACACACAAAAAAAACCACATAAAAGCAAGAAATACTCATCGCCATATAATATTCATCGTCAGTACCATGCGGTCAGTATGACATTTCTAAACAAACATATTCAAACAAAAATCAAAAATCACACATTTTAAACCCAAAACTAACACTCAAAACAGAGTAATTTTAACCACATTATTTATCTCCCTAACCTTTACAACAGTTGAAGAAAGTTGTCGTTTGGGGGCAGGTTAGTCTTCTTCATTCCTCTATACCTATACAAAACACCCAATTGCCCCATTTATAAACAGTCAAATAGACGGTCACTCGAAGATTAATAACCAATACACATGAAAAGATAAAGTTAGCGCCTTACATGTCTAACAAAATCACGCTGACTCGTTGACGTAGACCGGAATTAGATTTCTGCATTTGCCCTTGATTTCCAAATTCTGCCCTAAAACCACGCTAAGCCGGTAAGGTGATGATACTGCAGCATGGGCGAAGCTCCTTATTCTGCAGAATTGAAAACCAATTCAATTGAATTCAAATTTTAAAAACCAAAGGATGAATAATATATCTCTTCATGTCTTCAATTTGAACATTCTAAATACCCTAAGATTAGATAGTCAATCTTGTGAACTACATAGACAACTTCATAAAATGAATTCAGATACAATAAACAAAGTACAACAAAGTGATATATCTATATAAAACTAAAAAAAATTACTCATAACTTCAATGCTTGACTCTCAATACTTGAGCAAAATCGACTGAACTGGTCTTATTAGGATTTATTACGCATTAAAAGTATGAACAAATTAATCAAGAGTCAATACCATACCAATATAAAATCAATTTAGGAAAAATATAATACAAGTAATAAAAGTATCAGTACCAAAATGATTAAAGCTCATATTAAAATACATAAGAACATAAAAACCATTCGTCTTAATATAATAAGCACTAATGTCCAATGAGCATATTTTTCCTAACAAAAACAGACATGGTAAACTATTATGCGCTAATGAAATTTGTATTGAGAAGCCAGTTTACTCTTAATTTAGATGCATAGCACAACTGACATCGGTACCCCGCCTCCTAACCCGGACTTAACTGTTGACTGGTTAACCTGAGCTTTGACTCGTTTACAGCCTGGCTATACCCTCAAGCTTGACCGTTTAACCACCACTATAACAATTCAAGTCTTTGAACAAAATGATATGGAGGTATGCATTAAAACCTTAGACTACTTTCATGACCCTTTTAGTCAACTTTTTATTGACCCAATTAACTCATCTGAGATAAAACACAAGCTAAATCTCAAATTGATAAGTAATAAACGGGTCAAACTTGCAACCTCTCCATACACCAGAATATAGAAGAAAACAATACGTGGTTATACTTGGCTAATCGGTCACTTCGGCAAGGAGCGCCCGACTTAATCTAAAAGTTGAAAAATATATAATGTTTAGAACAAAATAAATAATACTGAAAAAAAATAATGATGATGTAGAGAGAAAGGAGGATATCTAATGACACCTGTCCGTTAGCCTAGCCAAGCCAAGTGAAAGATTTGCAATGAAGTTATCCTCTGTTTCACCACTACGGTGGCTAACCATCACACCCCATCCTGCAACTTTTGAGTCAAGAGCTGGTTGGATAGATTCAGTTACTGTACCTATCTGGTTAACCTGAAATAATTTAAATAGATGCATCACTAACTAAAACAAATTCACTTCACACAATATATTAACAACTTTTAAAGGGTATAGCATATTAGATATTGTTAGAAGCTGTCAAGATCAGAATTATAAAAGCATACAAATGTAATTCTTGTACATGTCTTTAGTAGCAAAGCATTGCAGTCCTTTTTCTGAATACCTTCCGCAATTCTCTTTGGATTTGTGACCAACAAAATAAAAACAAAATTCAACATCACCAATGAATCGACTGTAGAGAAACTATAATAATGTAACAGACTAACCATACCTAAAGATGGTAAAAGCTAATTGGAAGACTTTTATTTATCAACATTTTCAAATTCACAAGCGACATGTTTTTGAGTTATCACAACATTTCCAATAAATTATACTAATGAGGGAAAAAAAATTTAATAGAACATCGAAGACCACCTAACAAAGCTAATTCATTTTTTGTATTTATAACTTCTGGTCTAACTATTGTAACCATACATATTCATAAATGAAGGAATGTACCTACAAACATGAGTAAACCAGAGTCACGATATAAAGGTTGGCTTACATACACCACAGCCTTCAAGTAACATCTTGCAAGCAAGATTGGTTAGCGCCTCCAAAACTTTATATACCAAAAGACCCCCATTATTCAAAACATAATTGATATAAACTCAGATGATAAATAAAAAACATAAACTGTTACTTTAATTTACCTAAAAAATGTTTACAGGAGTTTGGCCGGAATCTGAACGGACCACGCCACCCTCTGCTACACCCATCTATACCACCACCAACGCCACTAACATCTGCTCCTACAACCATCTATACCATCACAAAACCACACAAAAATCAAATCAAATAAAATCAAACCTCACGATTATATCAATAACAACAACAATAATAATATAAAAACCCTTTATCACAACTACAATTCAACAACTAACAATATCTAAAGGATCTGAATATTCAGATTCAATGTGAACTCAGATCGAATTTCATTTCAGGTAAAACCGACGCGACATTCGTCATTTCGTTACAGGAAATTCCGTACAACATATCGGTTATCTAGATCAGCAGCATGTTACCGTCGTCGTAGGCAGAACCTCCAACACCGGAACCTGCTGCCGTAAACATCACGGCTCTAATGTCAGCACACGTATGTAGGAGCTTTGCTGAAGCCCTGCTTGCATCTGATGCTATGAAGACATATGAAGATAATATTAACGGTGGGCTATCGGTATTTCGTCCGTTGGATGATGTGTTCAAAGGGTTTGCCCCAAAATTCAAAAACCTAACCGTCGCCGGAAAACAATCGCTGAGAATTAGTGAAAACCTATGTTTTTGGTTGTGATGGCTGTGGAAAATTGAGTTATTAGAACCAGTTAGAGGAAGAGGTGAAGATCTTGGTTTGATTTTTGAGGGAGAGTGATTTTTGAGAGAAAGAGATGAAGAGATGTGATTTCTAGAGAGAGAGTGTAAAGAAAGAGATGAAGAGGTTAAGGAGAGAGAGAAAGATAAAAGAATGCAGATATTAAAAAGGAAAAGGTTAGATGTGACACGTGTTTATTTGGGGGTGACAGGGAGATAACCGCCCAAAAATACCAATCAAAACAACCGAAATATAGAAGTTCCAATGAGCAGCTGCCGCTCAAATGCCCCAACCACAGCCAACATGTATAAAATTAAAATTAATTAAAAAAGACGGCTACCTACAATACTCGAACTCGGGTCACACCACATACACAGCAACAATGCAACCATCTGCACCAACACAAGTTTTGTTATTTATATTAAAACCAATAATATTTATATTAACAGTATATAATAAAATAATAATAAATTACTGTTCAAATGCTAAGGGTTATTATTATAGTTAAATACTATTGCATTATTGATTAAGTTTTCAAAACAGCTTCTATTAAAACTAAAGTTACTAAAGTCAACGCATTATTTTTTGTGCAAATGTTTGATTAATAATTTTGTTAGCACCTTAGTTTATTGCTTCAATTTAGCCATAATAGGTGTTTTATATTTCAAGTTGAAGTGCATAGCAACATGTCTACGACTACAACGAACATATTACCGATTATGATTAAAAATACAAATTAAGTTGAAGACTATTATAACTAGTTTTACTCTCCGCGCGCGTTGTCGCGCGTTCGCTGTCATTATTGTCTTGGTTTATTAGGGTACCAATGCGACAATGTTAGCCTAAACGATCACGAAAAAAAATCAGGAAAAATGTTTGCCATCAAACCAGGTCTAGAACCTAAGACCTCTTCTTAGGGAAAGGCATCTCAAACCACTAAACCACCAACCCAATTTGTGTTTTATTCCTAACCCAATTATATTTAACATGAAATAATGATGTGGAAAAAAGTATAAAATGCCCCCGTCAAGTGTCAAACCTATGACCACGCACTACAAAAGTGTACCTAAAACCACTACACCACCAACCCAACTTGTGACTTTATATGAAAATATTTATATTTAACATTAAATAAAGCCTTGGAAATGAAAAAAATAAATCGCCTCAAGCCGGTCTCGAGCATAAGACCTCTCAATTAGGAATGTACACCTCAAACCACCACACAACCAACAATTTGTTATTTTTTGTGAAACCAACTATATTTAATAATGCATAATGATCCTGCCCAGAATAAAAAAGAAACAAAATGATCATACCTAGAATCAAACTCACAACCTCACTCTTAAGGAAGTGAATCTCAAACCACTACAGCACCAATCAATCTTGTATTTTAATATGAAACCAACTATATTTATTATTAAATGATGTTGTAAAAAAATGATCTTGCCTAAAATGGAACTCACAACCTCCCTCTCTCTCTTAGGTAATTAAACCTGAAACCACTACATCACCAATCAATCTTATAATCTATTATGAAACCAACTATATTTACTATTAAATAATGTTGTGGAAAAAAATATAAAATAAAATTGGTTGATAATGGATGGTACTATTCATGTAAGTCTTCAATTATATATATAAAATTTACTATTAAATAATGTTGTGGAAAAAAAATATAAAATAAAATTGGTTGATAATGGATGGTACTATTCATGTAAGTCTTCAATAAAATGCTGAACCAATGAAATGTCATATTAATCCTGCATATGATGCGTTCTCTAAATGGAATATATAAGAAATTGCATCGAAATAGATGGCAGACGGGCAACAAGCTACGATGCTAGCCCTTCTTGAATAGCAAAGCTAAGTCTTTTAAAAACTACATTCATAGATCTATGGGTCATAACATGACCATGCGTGACCTATTGGACTCGACTAACTGTTAGAAAACTTATATTGTGATCGCCTCAACGCCTCTTGTACATAAAGCTCGCGTATTTTCGAGTCTCTGTACTTGCTGCAATAAACTATAACAGAAAAAACTAAATCATAGAAGTGAACCGGGCTTGTGTTTGACACAATTCCCTTAAACAGATTCTTCGTCTGTTCCCAGGGTACACCGGTTTGAAACAGTGGTGGTGCACTGCCGGACTATCCCACTTGCCTGAAAAATAATCGAACTTGGTTGCTACTGCTATGTATTCGAGTTGTGTTTCTAGTGTGTGTGTGTTTCAAGAGTTTCTTCATGTATATTTCTCATGTCTCAAAATGAGGTACAAAGACTCATATGTATACATGAACTATGGCTAGTGAAAAGTCTCACATAATTAGAGACTTAAATTTTATTTATTAGCCATAAAACTCTATTCAAGCCTCATAAAGTATCTTTATTTGTATTGAGTTAACCACATGAAGAATATAGTTAATAATTATAATTTCACTAAATTATAATTAAATCTACATTCACCTTATTTCCAACAATCTCCCACATGAATGGAGATTTATCAAAACACGCATATTTCGAACAAACCCCCACATGAATAGGAGTCATACTCAGAAACAACCTCATTCCGATTAAATTTCAACAATTGAGTTTTGCATACGATAGGTAGGTGTGACCCTTTGAACCTTCGCTTATGAAACGCACTTAGCCCACAAGCTCCGAGTAGAACGCGATGTCTTTGAACTCGTCTGCCGTTTGTGTGGACGACAATGCGCTTCACACAAGACTCTCCCTGACAACGTCAAGTCCTCATAGTTGTGTCCGTTATGGTCATGGACACATGCCTGGTTCCGCGAGAGCTCTTAAGTATTGTGCCCCAACAATACCCTTCGAAGCGACCCCACTTCTCTCTCACATAGGTGATCTACTGGGACTGGTTACCTCAGTCAAATCATTAAAAGCCATAAGCTTAACCTCAACCTTGTCACTCTTAGGAATGGACTAGGAAGCTTATCAAATCTTATAGTAGACTCCCTTTTAAAATGTGGGGTTTTCACCAACTCTCCCCCACAGTGACCTTCGCCAGTTCATACAATTAGGTTGTCCTATTGAAATCAGATCTTGGGATCTCCAGTCAGATGAGTTAGGTTTCCTTCACATAAACTTAGCCTTTCATGGGCTTTAGTCCCATTCCCATTAACGACTTCTGAACTAACTCTCTGCTTAACCTTTTGTTAGCGGATCCGTGATGTTATCCTTTGACTTCACATTGTCAACAGTGATAACTCTTATAGAGATTAGTTGTCGTACCGTATTATGCCTACGTCTTATATACCTGTTCTTACTGATACACATTGTGATATGAGCTCTGCCAATTACCGATTGACTATCACAGCGTATGCATTAGGCCAATGCCGGCTTTGGCCACCTAGGTATATCCTTAACAAATTGACGTAGCCATTTTGCCTATTCTCCCTCTAAAGCGATGAATTTTGATTCCATCATGGATCTAGCAATAACAATTTGCTTAGATGATTTCCATGTTATCGCAACACCTCCAAGTGTGAACAAATACCCACTCGTTGCCTTGGAATCATTCGTGTCAGATATCCAATTCACATCATAATAACCTTCAACTGCTGGATATCTTTTATATTACAGCCCGTAGTTTCGTATGTATCCTAATTACCAAAGCACCTGTGTCACGTAATTCCAATGAATTGAACTTAGGTTGCTCGTGTATCTACTTAGCTTGCTTGCTAAGTCTGGTCTAATACAACTCATCAGATACATCAGGCTGCCAATTGTTCTTGAGTACTCTAATTGGTTAACAGGCTCACCTCGATTCTTAGCTAGACATTGACTCGTGTCAATGAAATTTCTAGCCACATTAGAGTCATTTCCATTGAACTTCTCAAGAATTTTGTCCACATAATAGGAATGACTTATAACAAGTCTGTTCTAGGTTCGTGTGATTTGTACTTCCCAAAATCACATCCATTTATATCAAACCTTCTATTTTAAAATACAAGTCACCTCCACACTTATGTGTTTATTGGATAACTACCAAATAGGGTGATGAAAGTTTCTTCCTTTCATATGTAGTTTGAAAACTTCTCAAGTGCCATTTTTTACATCCTTACGGATTGTTTCTTAAATGGCTCTTCCCCACCCCCCCCACATTGCTTGCATTTTGATTGAGTTTGAGTAATATCACTCATGATGACATTAGACACCCGTGATAAGATAGCGACTATCTATATCTTTGTGTTTATTGAGGTCATCCATTATATTACTCAACTCATATTTCTCACACGAACCGTTTTCTGAGCTATATAAGTTTTCCTCATATTCAGCTAAATAGTATCATAACCAATGAACTATTTATTCGGTCCTTTCGAGTCATCCTTTTTAATGAATTATATATTTGCTTTTACAAAATTCATTCTTATGTCGTCACATATGTTTGAATGTTCAAATTTAATTTATTCTCCGTGGAGCATCTAAATTAACAAGTATTAGTCTAGCATGCTTTAGACTACAAATACTTAGCATGTGAACAGAAGATGTCTCATTCTGATTCTTCACAGCCTTAAGAGATAACTCACTATCTCTTCCTAACATTCACGTCTTAGTTTAGACACAAAATGAGATTTTGTTTACCATTCCAAAACTTTGGTTTAAAGAATGCTTTAAAGTCATAATTAATTCCATCCATTAGGATCAAGACTCGTTTGCCTTAATCTCCAAGGCTTCACCATTGACTCTTTAGGACTTAAACATAGTCTTAATATAAGTCACTTTGATGAACATATTCATCATCAACATGTCAATTAGATTGACACTCGACGACATGACATTCACATATGCCTAAGTGATATGTATATATTTTGTTGATACTATTTATTGGGTGACTCTCCCAAAATATATCACGAATCCTCCATATAAAGTTCAACCAACATTGATGGTTTGTAGAGACTCTACACGTCCATCAATATTCTAAGTCTTTTATAATAAATCTCACAATATTCCTCAAAGACTTATGAATAATAACATATATTCCTGTCATATGTTATAGTCATCAAAACTACATTTGTGCATTTCTACGTAAATGCTTTCAACATTAGATGACATATCTCCTTTCAATGCATTTAACTTCAATACACTTGCCACGTTGATCATGATTATCTCAATGGGGATGGATGAAGAGTTTTTTCTTCTTAGTCACTTAATTAGAGACTTAAGACTCTAATAAAACTTCATCAAATGGCATTAAGAACTCTACTCAAGAGTTTCACCATATGAAATAAAACCTAATCAAGTGTCATAAATAAATTAACTCTACTAAAGAGTTTTTCTTCAATTCACCACCTGAAGAGTTTTACCAATTAATCATTATAATTTACCAAATTATAATTTCAATATAATCCAAAATATATATAACATATTACATATATCTTTAACCGGATTCATATAAGGATATATAAACATCAAATCTCAAAGTGTTAATCTCTTTAACACTTTATCGTTCGACGAAATAATAGCAATTATATCGTCTCGTGGCATGTTTCGAGGTACTCCCTCAATCACTATTCAAAACAACAACGTTGTTTATACTTAACTACTCACAAGTAGTCGAACAAGTATATATGTCCAAAACAATATAAGTTGTTTTACACTAAATAGTCTCTCTAGACTATTATATGGTTCAAGTCATCATACTTCTCATACAAGTATCAAACCATATGTAATTTGCAAAACACATGTTTTATTCAGACAAAACATTTCTACTTTCGCAGGTATTTTTCATAAACTATACATATTTATGTTTTGATTACACATCAAAACCATAAACTCTAATATAGTTTTATTATTTAAACCATTCCTCACTCACTTGTTATAGTATATGGTTTTCATGACTAACCATTTCTAATTTGTTCATTAGAAACTATACGTGTACCATATAAACATATACGATTTAAAAATTAACCATTTCTAACATACTTGTTAGAATGCAAACGATTACACGTTTCATCATATAGATTTTGGTTATATCAAATAAACTTTTTTCTAACACACCCGTTAGAAATAAACGATTACCAAAATCATTTTAAAGGTCATTGGTTTATATTCTCAACCGTTTCTAACCTGCCTGTTAGAAATACAAGATTATGACAATCGTTTTAGTCCTTGTTGGTTTATATAAAATAAACCGTTTCTAACACCCTCGTTAGAAAATTAAACCATACAAAACTTGACCATTCTAGGATCTTAAGAAGGTTTAGGATCAACAAATAAAGAGCATTAGGTGTGTTGATCATAACCATTACTCCTAATCTTGTTTATTGCTTTTAATTATGTTTTGTCCATGCAAAACCCTGAGTCCAGATCTGACATGAAAACCTTTTAACATTTAAAACTGAATCAATGATGATTATTATGTGTTGCATTGATGATTTGATTAACAATAACCTTCGAATGCATGAATAAATTATAACCTTTCTTGATGTAGAAACTTTGATGAACTAAGTTTTAGATGTTTTATTCTTAGGCTTGCATGGTGATATTTTGGAGCAGGCCGCATATCTCACTAGCTAGTAGTTGTATGTAGGTAAAGGAACTAGGCATCAAGATGTGCCACTATCACAACTATATGAAGTTTAAATTGATATCTTGATGATTAAAATGGACATGGATGATTGAAAATCCAAGCGACGAATAAGAAGCCGACGATGTTAGTTGGGTAAATGGCAATTGGGAAAAACTTTTAAGGATGAAGAAGAGGATGAGCAAACCAATGTCGGTATAAGGAAATTGAGAGAGGGCGAGAGAGAGAGAGAAAAGGAAGCCGGGAGAGAATGCGTTTGAATTTAAAATGAAATTAGGGAAATGTTGGGTATTTATTCGGCATTTAATGAGCTTTCCGTTGTAACTATTGTTTATGTCATGCTTGCGGATGTATGGGTCGGAAAGTTTGACGTGATGGCGTTTAGTATTATTATGCTAGCGCCTTGCTAGTCTAGCGGTATGTAAATATTTGGTGATGGAATAAAATTGTTTGCCAATCAAACAAAAAAAATTTGGTAACCTTTTATTAGTATTTAAAAAAATGTAGTTAACGCCCACAACCTTAACCATTGAAAAAGTTTTATCACTACCACATTATTTCTACGTTCCATACTAAAGTTCTATATATACTTGATGCGAACTCATACCACAATATGATGCTTACAATTATTATTATGCCTTTAGTGTGTACTACATTATCAGTTTATATTGTAATATAACCATCAAGGCTTACATAATTATACTCTTTTTTTTTTATTAATGGATCATGTTCATGACATGTGCATAGATGTTTTGGTCAACCAAAGTTGATTATATATTTGACACCCTTCTCCTCTACACATGCCTAAAAAAGATGACTATTTCTCTCGTTTCAACATTTCTTTTGATACTATCCTCTCTTGTCCAATTGTCATCTTCAAACCAAATTCAACACACCTTCCATCAATGTCTTTCTGCCATCCAAACCCCCAACACTTTCTTCACCCCTCAAACCCCTAACTACACGCTAATTCTCAACTCAACCGCGGAAAACCTTCGTTGCATAACCCCTTCGAATCCCAAACCCGAGCTTATTTTCACCCCATTGAACGAAAGCCATATTCAAACCGCGGTCATTTGTGCCAAGAAGCTCAAGATTCAACTCCGGTTTAGAAGTGGAGGCCATGATTATGAAGGGATCTCTTACACGTCCGTTATGGACCCTCCATTTGTTCTCATTGACTTGTCGAAGATGCGTGCCATTAATGTTGATCTTGATGACAATTCCGTTTGGGTCGAGGCTGGTGCCACGGTTGGTGAACTCTATTATAGAGTTGCCGAGAAGAGCAGAACACATGCGGTCGTGGGAGGACTTTGCACGAGCTTCGGCGTTGGTGGTCATTTCACAGGAGGCGCGTATGGCTCCATGATGAGGAAATACGGGCTAGGAGTCGATAATGCTCTTGATGCTAAAATCATCAACGCCAATGGAGAAATCTTGGATAGAAAATCCATGGGCGAAGACGTTTTCTGGGCGATCCGAGGAGGAGGAGGGGTAAGTTATGGCGTTATAGTTTCATGGAAGCTAAAACTCGTCCCTGTCCCTATCACGGTCACGGTTTTCAATGTTCCAAGAACATTGGAACAAGGTGCTACTAAGATTCTTTACAAGTGGCAACATGTTGCCCCACAAATTGATGATGATCTTTTCATGAGAGTCTTGATCCAAAACATCAATCTACCAAATACAACTAAAAGAACCATAAGTACATCTTACAACGCACTCTTCTTAGGAGGAGTTGACCGGCTTTTAGAGATCATGAACCTAAGTTTTCCCGAGTTGGGTCTAGAAAAAACCGATTGTCTCGAAATGAGTTGGCTCGAGTCCGTCATGTTCATCGCGGGTTTCCCCAAAGAAGTCCCGACCACATTCCTACTCACTGCGGAACCAGCTTTTATTAGTCAGTTCAAAGCGAAATCAGATTTTGTGAAAACCCCGATCCCGAAAACAGGAATGAAAGGGATCTGGAAGAGATTTTTACAAGAAGAAAGGCCATTCATGGTATGGAATCCATATGGAGGAATGATGGGGAGGATTCCAGAATCAGCAACACCATTTCCTCATAGAAATGGGGTTCTTTTCAAGATTCAGTATGTGAACAGCTGGACTGGGAATGGTAAAGATGCAATGAAGAAGCATTACAAGTGGATCAGGAAGTTTTACAAGTATATGGGTCAATATGTTTCAAAGGATCCAAGAGAAGCGTATGTGAACTACAGAGATCTTGATCTTGGAATGAACGAGAAAAATGGTGATAACACGAGTGTTGTGAAGGCAAGTTCATGGGGAAGAAGGTATTTCAAAGATAATTTCATGAGGTTGGTGAAGGTGAAGACCGAGTTTGATCCTGACAACTTCTTCAGGCATGAACAAAGCATTCCATTAGGCTTCTAATCATTCATTTTCATGCCATGCCGCCTTTTGTGATTCTATGAGAACAAAAGAAAGAATAATAGTTTGTTTACAAAAATGAATCATAGATTAGGATCTGAATGTATTTAAATTTTATTCAAACTTGCTTCTTTGCTACCCAATTTGATTTTAACTAGTATTAAGACCCGCTGCGTTGCGGCGGGATGTAAAACCGGTAGAAACGGGCATGTGTACTTGCGAAACCAACTTTACTTGACAAAAGTCTATGGTATCCGGTACTTCATATGTCAAGTAAATTAAGAAAGCCACAACACAATTATTAACATTATTGTATAGCACTACAGCCAAAATGGCAAAAATATGAAAGATTATCATATTAGACATAGTAAAGGTGCAAAGCTTCTAAATTTTGTTTACACATTTGATGTGGCAGAAGAGGTTTAGATCCCTCATTCTGTTTTTGAGCTCGTCAATTACAACCCTTAGTTCAGCCTGTGTTTCGCCAACACTCTACATGAGCATCGTTAACTCTGATTTCTTGCCTAGTCGTTTGGAATCAATCAACTTAACCATTTTCTGTAAGCAGTCGAGTCGACTGCCTTCACCTATGTTCGCCATTCTAAAAACATAAGTAAATTATAGTAACAGGAGTTTAGTAACCGGTGAAGACAAATTCCACCCAAAGGTGAAAAGGCTCTACTAAAGAGAAAGAGAAAGAGACAATGACTTGTCTTTAAGACAATCGCAGCCATACAGGAGGAAATGAACATCGAAGAGGAAAACCGTCCTATTCACCGGGAAAATTCAGGTGAGGATGAATCACCATAACGGCCGCAAACGTGTGAAAACGTAAAGTAATGCATAACAACATAAAGGTTTGCAAACCCATGAAGAAGGCTACAGTTTAAAAACCCCATAAACGCAAGAACGTCTGCGGTAAACTATAAAACATATCTTAAACACGGAAAACTCTGGTGAGAACACGTCACCATCATCGGCCCAAAGTTAGGTTTGAGGAACACTAAGACAACCAAGAGACGGAGGGAAGAGGCATGAATATGTTTGAGGAGACAGAACATAGCCCAAAAGGAAATGGTCAAATTTGAAGACCAAAGAAAAATATGTGGTAAAAACCCAAAAGCTAAAGATATCACTGGCGCAAACCATTGATGTCGAATGATATATATAATAATTTTTTTCTATACCACTACCTAAGCCAAACAATTTTCAATTTTAGTCAGGTCCTAAACAATCCTATAAATAATAAAAAAAATGTTATCTCAAATACATAAAGAAAAATACGAATAATAATTTGTAAGCCATTTGATTTACACTTTTGGTTGACTTCCAACTGTTTTGACCCAATTCTGACTGCCCGGGCTCTCCAACAAGACTTGAATAACCGCACTAATTATAGACTCAGCATGTTGAGGCCAAGGAACTCTCATCCAGACTAATATGTTCCACCAAATACTTCTAGCGAAGAGAGACTCGACAAACAAGTGATCTGCGGACTCGATGCCATATCCACATCTATCACAAGTAACTGATGTGTTTGGTAGCACATCTTGTTAATATGCTAGTTTGTATATATTTTAATCTTAAATCAGTACATTATTAGTTTTTTTTTTTTGATCGGCAAACAACTTTTCATTCCACCCACATCTCCATATGGTTAATTATACTAGCTTTAAATATATTAAGTAATTGGTATGTCAAATTCGCCACATCTCCCACATTATTAATATACTTTAGTTGAAATTAATTGTATTATCAATATGTTACTTTTTACTATTAATCATCCACATGGTTTTTATATTTAATTAATGAGGTCATTAATGGTGATTGTTTAGGTGCATTAAAAGAAAACTAAACATTAATGTTGCAGGGGTTCTCGAGAATCAATATTAAAAGGTGTAAAAGGGTTTTGGAGTATTGGGTTTTATAAATCCATCAATTAATTGGGCTGCGACTCATTGAACACATTACATCACCAAGCTACATGGAGTTTTGGGCTGAATTAGCTTCATTTGACTTGGCAATTAATTCAAACCATAGTCATATGAATCGCGGTACGCTCCGATTCGTGGTACGAAAATGGGTACGCGGTTCGTGCATTTCTAAAATTCGGTACGATGGGGGTAGGTTCATTCGGTTCGCCAATTCGGTACGCGGTACGGTGTACCATATAAGTTGGTACGTCGTATTGAATTTTATGACAGGGAGGCCTTTTACAAGCTTTTTATTGACAAGGATGTTTAATGTTTTGAAATTTACTTGTGCAAGTTTCCTATGCCATATCTACTTATCACTTGAAGTTTGAGAAAATAAACACAATGGTTCTTTTCTTAGTTTTTCATTAAAATCAAAGTAATAAATGGATTTTCTAATTCTTTCACCTGTCAGATATACCACATTATCTAAAATTCCTATTACTTCACATTTATCAGGCCAAAAAATACTTTAAAGCCCTTATCACAGAATTGTCCACAACTTAACAGATTATATTTTAACCCTTCAACTTATGAGACTTTTTCTATGGTTAGAGGCCCTATAGTAATGTTTCCATAACCTAAGGTTTTACCTTCTATTCCATTCCCAAAGTTGACCAATTGACCAACTCTGGCTACATAACTCCTCAATAAGCTCCTATTTCTTATCATGTGCTTGGACCTTCCAGAATTATTATACCAAATCTGGGGCACATGAAGGTCCTGTAATGTTGAGAGTTAAAGATTTTTTGGCACCCATCTCTTGTTGGGCACTGATTTAAAGTACAGTTTCTCAACATTAACTTTTTTCTTTATATCTTTGCAGTTTTCAGCTGCAGGAATATGAGAGTCCTTGTCTGTTTTCCTAGTGATGTGTGCTTGGACTGCTTTTAGAATTTCAGTACACATTAGGGATGAGCACATAGAGCCGAATACCGATACAGAACCGATGGTGTTCGGTATCGGTACCCACAATTAGAGGTTTTTGGTTTCGGTATTATCGGTATGGTATCAGTATTTTAAGGTAAAATACCAATACCATACCGGTACCGTACCGATACCGTACCGTACCATATGTGTTCAGTATCGGTATTGAGTTTAGGGTGTTTTCGGTATCGGTTTTTTCGGGATCGGGTCCCGAGCTCATCCCTAGTACACATGCAACAATTGATATCAGATATACTATCTGATATTGTATTCTAGATTTCTTGAATTTCTTGATCCATTTGAGGTAAATCAAGGCTTATTTCTGTTTTATTGATTTATCTGGTTCATTTAGGTTTTTCTTTTGAGCTCTAGATTATCTTCTTTAGCTTTTATGAAAACAGTTTTTGTGTTTGAGCTTGTCCCTTTTACATATCCTAGGGATTGTCCATAATTTATGGGCTTAGCCTCAATGTAGTCAATAAACTCTTTTGTTTGTTGAAAACTTATGACATATATAGAATTTTCTTGCAATTTTCTGTACAATTGCTGCCTTTCTGTTTCATAAAAACTGAATTTTGCTTTCAGTGAAAGGTTTTCTTTTTCCAGAATTTTTTCTTTTTTAAATTCTTCAAATATATATTTGATCCTGAATTCTGGTAAGCTCACAGATTGTGCTTTTAAATTTGTCAGTTTCTCTTTGAAGCTTATCTTGCAATTATTTATGCTCAAGTTTTAAGTTTTCAATTTCAAAATTATGACTAGGGGATGTTACCTGTGAATCTGGAGTTTTATCCTCAGATTCATCTTCAGCTGCCATGAGATAGAAGTTGGCCATTCTTCTTCATCATCTGATATATCTTCATCAACCAGTCCCATCTATAGCTTCTTTGCTTCTTCAATCTTTCTTTCATAATAGGCAGCATCTCTCAATTGTTTGCTCTTGCACTCATTTGAGTAGTGACCTTTTTGTTTACATATGAAACATGTCACTTTAGCCTTTTCTACATCTATCTCCTTACCTTGAATGCATGGTTTCCCGACATTCTTTGTTCAAAGGTTTTGGTAAGAAGCGCAATGGCTTCTGTGAAGGCCAGATAGTCTAATCTAGGATCAAATGCTTCTGTTTCACATGGTGTTAAAATTTTTTGTGAGGAGCTGGATTCTGGTTTCTGGGTTGAGGAATATAATGCTATTTGACCACCCTTATGACCGTAATTTCAAATATTTCATCTTCCCTGGGGATAAGAATGCTATAGAGATCATGGAGCTTCATGTTGTCTAGCTCTAAGGTTGAGGCTAGGGTCATTTTAAGTGTTCTCCACTCTCTAGGTAAAGCTCCTAAGAACTTAACATTCTTTTCATCATTCGATTTTGTTACCCCATATTTCTTTAACTCATTTAAGATTTTGTAAAACCTATTATAAGTTTATGACAAAGTTTCATTTTGAAGACATTTAAATTATTCATAGCTTGAAACACAATTAGGTCTTTTGTTTCTTCTCATTTTTTCTCCTCCGTCACACAAATTTTCCAACTGATCCCATATTTCCATTGCAGATGAACATGCATCTACATGAAAAAATATGTCATCTGGAAGAGCCATGATCATTAAAGATTTGGCTCTTTCATCAATAGCCATTGCTTCCTTGTCCTCTTCTCCCCAAAATTTTTTATCCTTGGGGACCTAAGTGGCATGCGATGTTTGCTTTGTATATCACACACTTTTACATTCATACTTGGCACTTTTCTTTGACGTATGATGTCTTTAAAGCAACCAAGACTTAGCAATACTTGTTTCTAATTTTGCAAAAGCACAAGGTGATTCAAGGATGTCTTTAAACCAACCATGTACGAGATACAACTACATGCAGCTGTGGCTATCATTTTCAATACTTGGATGTGATGTTTTCATCATTAAAAAGTTGAAAAAATAATCAAAAACTTAAAAAAAAATTATATATCAAGGAACTCCATAAAGCAATATCATAAACATAATGTATTACTATGTCACTATTTGTAAGCTTAAAAAGGGCTGTCTACTATTTATGATATAACAAAATAAAATAAAAGAGAGAATCGCATGGTTGGTCCCTGTGGTTTCAAAATATTGCACTCTTGCTCCCAGTGGTTTACTAATTACACTATTGGTGTCTAGGTTTAACAAAAGTGCACTCGCCTGATTCCTTTGACTAACGTCAGTTAAATTAGATGGTTAAGTCCACCCACGTGATTCTCACGTGGGGGGTATTATAGTCTGTTTAAGTGTCAGGCAAAAATAAAAGCAATATAAAACCCTAAATCGTTGTTTCCTGCAAAAAATAACAGCTCCTAAACCTGAATCATCTTCTTCCTCAAGAACGATTCTCGAAGAACGATTATGGAGATGGCTTGCAGATGTGGAAAAATTGCAGTGGTTCGAACATCCTGGTGTAACATCGCGTTATTTTTACTCTTACATATATTTTAAATTCTATATTTAACAAATTCCAAGTTCGCCTTTACTCGCTTATTTTACGTTACTCCTATCAATTCATGACGAGTAGTCATTATAATTTATGCTATTAAATTTAGGTGTTATAACAATAAACTCATTTAGTTAAGATCTTAATATATATTTATTTAATTATATATATACTTATTATTATATACTTTTAGTTTAATCAAAAAAAAAAAGGAAAGGAAAACGTGACTTAGCTTATTAGGTTTGACTTTTAGTCTAATATAACAGCAACAATATACAATCATGAAGTGATGTTGTCGTTTTTTTATTGAATTTTCTATCTGTTTGTTTTGTTAATCGAAGTCAGGCATGAACAACCCCATAACAATATAATTAAACTTAACCCCCAACTAATCTCATCCTAACCACCTCATTTACTCCATTTAATACCCAACCACCTTAACCCATCTATAAATACAACCCCTCCCTACACCTTAATCTCTTGTTCATCTCTTTTCTTCCTAAAAATCTCTCTAAACTTCAAGTTTCTTGAGCATACTTCCTGATTACACATCAGTAAGTTTTCTATGCTCAAACCTTCTTTCTTTTCAGTTTTTCCTTCTCTTTTCTATCCAAAACTCCTTGGAGAAACCTCTAGGATCTACCCCATGTTTATCCACAGAAGTGTGATAAGGGTAGAGCACCTAAAAGAGGTCCCAAAAGGGTTTATTTTCTGAATTGTTTTTTTATGTCCTAAGAATGTTTGTTGTGAAGGAGCCAACCAAGTCTACTAACAATCTAATGTTAGATGGATTTGTGCTATGGTATTGGTTATACTATGTATTATAATAAACTTACTTTCAATCTTCTATCTTATTATCCTATTATTAATCTTTGGAAGGTTTGTGGTTACACCCTACCTTACCAACTCTCTTGACCCTTCTTGTGCTACGGATTTATCCACACTAGAAAGGGGAAATCCCGTGTCCAAAACCCACGTGTATTCCATAAACGAAGTGGTTATGACATGAACCTATCAAATGGATTCACATTCCTAACCTTATACCATCCGAATCATCTATGATGATTTTGTGCTTGGTCTAACTTAATCTCATGACCAACCGGATTGCCCTAAAGGCAATTTGTGCTTGGTTTGCCTAAAAGGCTTGCTTGACTCTCTTGAATCTATAATCTAAACTCGAACCTAAGACTCTTTATTTTTCTAATTCTAGTTAACCAAGGCTAAGGAACTAATCCCCCAAGACTCATTCTTTTGGAACCTTGCTAAAACGCACCCAAAGGTGAGTTCATACTTGTCCCCCTTTTATTCTTTATTCTTTGGGGCTCAACATGTATCACTATCAAAACTTAAACGATTTCATACTCTTAAACTATCATGCTCAATCTATTAAACATACTTATATGCTAGTTGCCATGCTTACGATTCTTGATACTTAAACATAATTCATTAACTATTATTAGCCCACTTAACATGTATAGCGCTATAGGATTAGCACCCCGCCCCCTTTATGGGTCATTGTTAAGAAAGAAACGGACCTAGCATGAATATGTTAGGTATATGCAGTGGTACTCGCGGGTTTGAGTTATGTTCTTTGTATGGTTTGTATGTGCAATGCTATAGTATGAGATTCGAGTAAATCATTCTAATTACTACGCATGTAAACCAAAACTAGTATGCTCACCAATGCTTTATGTGTTGACGGATATTTTATACATGTTGCAGGAAATATTTGATGCGATGATTCAAGAAACTCATTAGGATTGGACTTAGAAACGCACCGCTTTAATCTTTGAAATCATGAATGTTGTATTTCTTTTGAACAATTTGTACTACTTGTTTTTAGTATTATGAAATGAAATCTTTAAATTATTTGTCGTAAATTCTAGTATCATGAAGTCTTTGAACAATCTACCACTAAGTCTCACCTCGATGATTCCGCCATCGGTTGGGGTGTGACAGATTGGTATCAGAGCCATGACTATAGGGAATTAGGAAAAATTGCCATGTTTGACCTAGACCATAGTTAAGAACCATTTTGACCATTCTTTTTATCATGCTTAATATACTTGTTCTCCCTATCTTGCTTCTACTCCATTCTTTTGGTTTTTAAAATTTACGTTCCTATTTGTGGATTACTTTACACTCGAAGACGCTCGTATAACACAAACGAAAGAAAATCACCGAAATAGGCGTGAAACCCTCACTTTGGTGATAACTTTCAATCCGCGTAAATTCTTTGTGTTTTTGAAACTACACCAAGATAGGAGTGATATCCTCACCTTGGTGGAAATTTCACAATTCTCGTTCTAGTGGACACTTACCAATTGAAGGTTAGAATTAATTTTCTTACCACATTGGACAAAGTGTAGAAACCACACTCAAAGAAACGACCTCGCTAAGATAGGAGTGAAGTCCGCAACTTAGCGACTAGTTTCAATCCTTGATATTTTTTTTAAATCTCGCCAAAGTCTCAAATTTACTAATGACAAGAAACATGTAGTAACTGGAAGGGTGAAAACGGTTAACCGCAAGTTCGGCGAGAGTATTTCCACCTATTAGGCCAAAGCATGTTCTCAAACTCAATGGTAAATTCGAACCACTTTGGTTAGTCTTAGTTCCGTTCCGGAACACTCCAATGGCTTGCTTAAAACAAGCCCCTCATTTCATGTTAATATTATTTTCAATGTTTTTTTTATGCTATGTTTTCACTACATATATTCGAATTAATTTTTTTTTACTACTCGCAAAGGCTCTCAAGACTCGCATTTCAAGCTACTCTTGCAATCTCCAAACAATACTAATAATCGCAAACAAACATTAATCAAAACTCTTCTATGTTAACTAAGTGCACTATACTTACTCATACTTATGTGTTACGCTATATGAACAATGTGAAACTTGCGTCCTATACGTGTAACTTGAACTTTCATACTAAATCTATGAGAACAATTTGAGCTTATGTATTCTGTTTATCTAAAGTTTACATCTATCCTACCCACAAGCTTTTCAATGTTAACCAAAATGCTAGTAACTTAATTTATAAATTCAAAAGACGTATTATTTACAAACACTTATGCAAATTTGTTATGCGTAATCCTCATAGATGTCTTCGCATCTCAACAACATCGACCTCAACCAACTGGCGAGTCTTATTGCCCAAGAACTAGTCAAGATTCTCCCTAACCTAGAAACACCAACAAACCCGATTCCAAACCCCGGTGATACCATCCAGGACAGCACAAACCACGTAGATACTAAATCTCCTACCCATACCCTTACCAAACAAACGAAAAAGGGTAGCCAAAAATGCAAAAACCTCAAACGAAACCACACTTAGACAACTCCTACGACACCAAAACATAACAAAAAGCGATACCATGGAACCTATCCGCTATGCAACAATTGTAAATTTCACCATCTCACTCACTCACCATGCCGCATATGCGCCAACGGTGGTGCATATGGTCACTTAGCCAAAACATGTCGCCACACCACTAAACCACGACCCGAACAACCTACTATTACCACCTCACCCACTAAAACCAATGAATGGATATGCTCTGAGTGCAACAATCCGACCCATGGACGCAACCAGTGCCCAAGACTTGCCATGGTGATCTACGATGCTGGAAGACCCACTCACCACACTAAGGAAGATTGATTTTCTCTTCTTTAAAAAAATGGGAATTTCTTTATGTAACGTTTTCAAGAAATTGTTCGGATGTGAAATTTCTTTTTATGAAGTACTATAGTTATCCTCGTTTACGATCATAATTTAATGGCAAAATCCAAACATCGCAGAACCCTTTTCTCCTCGCGCACAATCCTTTCCAAAATTTGTGAACAAATTTCTTCCTACTATTTCTAAGAGGATGCCTATTCTTCTATAAAATCTTTACTTTCAAACCACTAACAAATTTGTGCGTCGAGTTTGTATGACAAACAAGATTCTAAATGGTAAAAGTGTTTAAAATAAATTTTCTTTTGTAAACAGGACTTGCGAGCAAATACGCTAAATCAAATAATCTTACCCTCAAAACCTTTTGAAATTCTATCATGAGTCGAAATATTCATCAACACCAAACTAGGATTATCAATAAACTATTTTCCTCGTTAATAAAATGATTTTTTCATAAATCAAACAACCATCTTAGATAAGACTTTTACACTAAATTTTCTCCACTACAATCAAATTCGCCTTTCTTTAACATACAACGGACTAAATTCTTTTACCACCAAACTTGACCCTTGGTCTTGAAAATAAATAAATAAATAAATAAATAATCCCTCGTGGAGTCATAAACTTGATTGGTAATTGGCCACCCTTTTGTTTTCTTTTGTTTTATACATTTTAACGTAACCACCCATATACAAACCTACACCATTACGCCACGATACCATATACCTATGCCAAAAACTCGTACGCACCACAACATCGAAAACGTGCTTAAATGCCTTTCCATTTTATGTGTTACATATCACGCTACTTGCCATGTTTACAACATTAAAACTGTTTAAATGTCTTAGTTTCATTTCTTTCCCTTGGTGTGTAAGTATTTGTGTTCACTAGCGACCCACACATGACGAAGGCAAAATTATTTGGACCATACGACAACTAGACTAATTACAGGTGCACACGTAATTACGATAATTGGCCGCATGGAAAACATAACGAGCCCTAGTGTGTGTAATCTAACATGACTCGAATAACAACGCGGATGGAGTATGATAACGACATGGTACGCCCTACAACGTAAACGTCTTGTCATGCTACCAAAAGTAGAGTTATTCGCGCCATGAGAAGTTGGGTTTCGAATTAAAATTTTAATCAACACGTACATTATTTGTTTTTGGTAATACCACTTAAATTGTAGTTCACTAGTCTAAATATGTTTGTATCACTTATCCCTTAGGCATACCATAACTTTGTTTGAACCACACTCTTTACTATGTAACATCATTCATGCTATGAATAATCTATGCTTGCAATCTACATCAAACTCCACTCTTTCCTCATGCGTTCCTTGCTTAATCATCAATCCTTCGTTTTCAAAAGTCGCTTTCTAAGGCCCGTAAACTTTGGCCTGATACTCTAAAAGCTCTTATACAACTAAAACAAGATTTTCTCTCACTCTCTCATACCTCCTTGACTAACTATATGCCGGATTTCCAAAACTAAATAACAACTACTTATTTCGCCAAAATATTGTTTCCATATAGTCCAATTTCTCGTTTACTTAATCCCCTCTACAAGTTTTCTAACTAAAAGTTTCGACCTCGTGCAAACCAAATAACTAGTACTAACTACTACTCATTCCCACATCTAGTCACTCATTATACTCATGTTTTTACTATTACACCCACTTACCCAAGACACTTATTCTGCAAGCCAACAATTTCTACTAATTCATATATGATATACCGTATAACTACCTATTTTACCAAAATTTCTATATAATGTATGATATACTTAACTACCTTCAATTTTCACTATTTTGCACGTACAAGTATCTATTTTCCCAAAGATTTCTATATGTTATACAAATATACTTACTTACCTTCACAAGGTTTTCGTTTTTTCATACGGTATACTTACTATTGCTACTTCATATACACTATGAAGATGCTTATTTTCCAAAAACTTTTTATCATTTCATGTATATATTATACTACATATTTACTTTTCTTCAAAACTGCTACGTATACAAACCTATTTATACATACCCTTTATTTCACTATTTACAAAATGCTTACGTCGGTTAAGTTCTCAAATTTCTACTAACGACATTGGGTTAAAATTCTAAAAGTACTTCTCTTACGAACATAATTATCGCACAGTGACTAGATACCGTATTCGCTTTAAACATAATAAACTAACAAGTTTTGTTCTCATATCAAACCACATACCTATTTTTTTCAAAACGCTGACTTTTAATTAAATTTCGAGACGAAATTTCCTAAAGTAGGGGAGACTGTAACATCGCGTTATTTTTACTCTTACATATATTTTAAATTCTATATTTAACAAATTCCAAGTTCGCCTTTACTCGCTTCTTTTACGTTACTCCTATCAATTCATGACGAGTAGTCATTATAATTTATGCTATTAAATTTAGGTGTTATAACAATAAACTCATTTAGTTAAGATCTTAATATATATTTATTTAATTATATATATACTTATTATTATATACTTTTAGTTTAATCAAAAAAAAGGAAAGGAAAACGTGACTTAGCTTATTAGGTTTGACTTTTAGTCTAATATAACAGCAACAATATACAATCATGAAGTGATGTTGTCGCTTTTTTATTGAATTTTCTATCTGTTTGTTTTGTTAATCGAAGTCAGGCATGAACAACCCCATAACAATATAATTAAACTTAACCCCCAACTAATCTCATCCTAACCACCTCATTTACTCCATTTAATACCCAACCACCTTAACCCATCTATAAATACAACCCCTCCCTACACCTTAATCTCTTGTTCATCTCTTTTCTTCCTAAAAATCTCTCTAAACTTCAAGTTTCTTGAGCATACTTCCTGATTACACATCAGTAAGTTTTCTATGCTCAAACCTTCTTTCTTTTCAGTTTTTCCTTCTCTTTTCTATCCAAAACTCCTTGGAGAAACCTCTAGGATCTTCCCCATGTTTATCCACAGAAGTGTGATAAGGGTAGAGCACCTAAAAGAGGTCCCAAAAGGGTTTATTTTCTGAATTGTTTTTTTATGTCCTAAGAATGTTTGTTGTGAAGGAGCCAACCAAGTCTACTAACAATCTAATGTTAGATGGATTTGTGCTATGGTATTGGTTATACTATGTATTATAATAAACTTACTTTCAATCTTCTATCTTATTATCCTATTATTAATCTTTGGAAGGTTTGTGGTTACACCCTACCTTACCAACTCTCTTGACCCTTCTTGTGCTACGGATTTATCCACACTAGAAAGGGGAAATCCCGTGTCCAAAACCCACGTTTATTCCATAAACGAAGTGGTTATGACATGAACCTATCAAATGGATTCACATTCCTAACCTTATACCATCCGAATCATCTATGATGATTTTGTGCTTGGTCTAACTTAATCTCATGACCATCCGGATTGCCCTAAAGGCAATTTGTGTTTGGTTTGCCTAAAAGGCTTGCTTGACTCTCTTGACTCTATAATCTAAACTCGAACCTAAGACTCTTTATTTTTCTAATTCTAGTTAACCAAGGCTAAGGAACTAATCCCCCAAGACTCATTCTTTTGGAACCTTGCTAAAACGCACCCAAAGGTGAGTTCATACTTGTCCCCCTTTTATTCTTTATTCTTTGGGGCTCAACATGTATCACTATCAAAACTTAAACGATTTCATACTCTTAAACTATCATGCTCAATCTATTAAACATACTTATATGCTAGTTGCCATGCTTACGATTCTTGATACTTAAACATAATTCATTAACTATTATTAGCCCACTTAACATGTAGAGCGCTATAGGAGTAGCACCCTGCCCTCTTTATGGGTCATTGTTAAGAAAGAAACGGACCTAGCATGAATATGTTAGGTATATGCAGTGGTACTCGCGGGTTTGAGTTATGTTCTTTGTATGGTTTGTATGTGCAATGCTATAGTATGAGATTCTGTGACACCCGGCAAATTCAGGTTGACAACATTGTCTAGGTCAAAGTCTACCTTAGCGAGTCACGCGTATATATTACTTAACTGGGTTAGTTGAGTCGTGTTATGGTTCGGGAACTATTAATTTGGTCTAGAGGATCATTAGATGTCAGTCCTTAACCAAGTGTACAAGGGGTGACGATTCGTAGAATCGTCAAAGCATAAGGAACATACAATTCTTGAGTCCCGGGAATTGGTGAACGAGTGTGAATGTGTTTGTTTGCAAGTATTATGTGTTTACAATCATTATGTGACTTGTCGGTATGTGAAAATGTGTTAACATATGTTAAAACGGGGTTTAACGCGCCAAATACACGGAACCAACCCCTACAGGCGATTAGGGAGGCCTAATCGCCTATAGGGAGGCGATTAGCATGACATGTCAGGCGACTGGGCACTTGCTTTAGGCGATTGTGGGCTAATCGCCTATAGGGAAGGCGATTAGCAGCCCTAATCGCCTGTAAAAGCTGCATAATCGCCTGCAACGTACCTGGCGACTAAAAACGACTATAAATACAACACTTAACCTCCTAAACTTCATTATAACAACCCTAGCCGTCCCAAAACTCGTCCCAACACACACACAACCTCTGGAACACGATTTTGGATCAAACTGCACGTTTTCAAGCCTATTACATCAATCTATCACAAACCTAAGGTGTGGTTTTCATTCATGCAACCTTTATTAACGTTTTTATTGAATCCCTAATGGTCCAGACCTGTTTATGAACGGTTGTGTCTTCTGAAATTCGTTAATAATCGTTGTTAATTGGATTCTAACTATTATGCATGTTGTATGTGTTAATTATAATTAAAAGATAGGTTTGTTGCGATTCAAAAAGGATTGTTAACATAAGAGTAAGGTATTTACAGATTGATGATGATAGCATGTTGATGAAATCTGAGTAATTGCTCATTAGGGTTACGGTTATGCATGTTAATGTGATGTTTCATGCTACGTGTATTATTGTGGGGAAACATGGTTGCATTCAGGGCTGGTAGAACGATGTTAAACTAGGGATTTTGATTGAAACATGTTTGATATTGTTGTTTGATTGATATTTGATGTTTCCACACGTTCTGGATTTGATTTGGAGGGTTAAACGCGCGAAAAACCGGAACAGATGTACTGAAGGCGATTATGGACCCTAATCGCCTATGCTATAGGCGATTAGGAGGCTAATCGCCTGTTAAGGCAGCCTAATCGCCTATAGCATAGGTGATTGGGAGCTAATTGCCTTCGTTGCATGCGATTGTGATCCTAATTGCTAGTTAAGTCCTGAATTGCATGTCTTACGACCCTAATCGCCTAATAACTCCTGATTTGCGTACCACATGACCCTAATCGCCTATGGTATAGGCGATTAGCCCTCATAATCGCCTGTTGACCTACGTAATTGCTAGTTGACTTTTCCTAATCGCCTGTACTGCTGCTGTAAGTGTATTTTAGCATTCCGAGACCCGATTTGACACCTAGGAACATGCTAGGAACCCCGTATCATACCAAATAACTTAGTAACATGTGCTCGGGCTTATTTATGTGTTAATTGAACTATGTGCTAGAACTCGTTGGACTTTAACGTATGTTAAGTGTGATTGCATGATTGTATGTTTGAGGGTGCAAGTATAACACGGGGAGTCTCGGGTCACCAATGGGATGTCGAGTCTTGTACATTTGGTTAGTTTAACAGTCACTGTGTTTTCAAACGAACTTGGTTATGGTCTGGACATCTAGGGACTAACTAACCTACGGGTTATTAGTCTAAGTACTTGTAACTGTCATATGTTAGGTTGCCGCTTTACGGGGCTAGCATAGCTTGCTGATTTTATTCATAATACGAAGTAACGCAACCTAAGGTGAGTTCACGGCCCCACTTTTAACTGTTTTCACTTTTTGGGGGAGAAAACATGTGTTAACTTATGTTTTGGTAACAACTGTCATACTATGGGTTTCTATGGTTTACTATACGATCTTTGGAAGTCCCGGGGGAAACCATGAATGTGCGGGTTAGCACAACGGGGAAATGTGAATAGATCTATTGGGAGTGACCAACCCCACTCGTCGGCTTGGAGGGCCGGGCGGGTGCATATTGTCTCAAACAGGAACAGGTTTACTATTCGGGCACAACATCTGGTTTGCGAGTTAATAATGGTTTTCCAATCGTAGTAGTGACAAAACATACGCCTAGCTAGCGTACTTTGGTTTACAATTTTATATAGTATGGACAGGTTGAACATGGTACTCTATTTTGCAAACCTGTGAACTCACCAGCATTTTTGTGCTGACGTAACTCTTACATGTTTTCTCAGGTCGCTAAGGTAGCACTACGGGACTAGGGCGCACGCGTCTGCACGGCGTCTAGTTAGGGTTGCATGGTTTTCAAATACTGAATATTTTGGATTACTTTTGGTTATGTTTTGAGAATAAGCTTCCGCTGTTATTTGGAGATTTTAAACTATGTTTTTGAAATTGCATATGTTCATTTAGACTTGTTTATTGTGATCGTTGACTTGGATCCTGGTTTGTCATGCGCCTCACGGTAAAACTCCGCAAGTGGATTTAGAGGGTGTGACAGATTCGAGTAAATCATTCTAATTACTACGTATGTAAACCAAAACTAGTATGCTCACCAATGCTTTATGTGTTGACGGATATTTTATACATGTTGCAGGAAATATTTGATGCGATGATTCAAGAAACTCATTAGGATTGGACTTAGAAACGCACCGCTTTAATCTTTGAAATCATGAATGTTGTATTTCTTTTGAACAATTTGTACTACTTGTTTTTAGTATTATGAAATGAATTCTTTAAATTATTTGTCGTAAATTCTAGTATCATGAAGTCTTTGAACAATCTACCACTAAGTCTCACCTCGATGATTCCGCCATCGGTTGGGGTGTGACACCTGGACTGATAATAACCCTGGTCGACGTTTCCTCTGCTGTCCTGATCCGGTAAGTGTCAGTTTGTTTAAACGAATTTTCGCTCTGTTTTTTACAATAGGTAAAACCTAATTTTGGTCTGCTTTTGGACAGGAGGTAACATGTCCAAGATTTCTGGGGTGGGTTGATCCTCCAATGTGCCCACGTGCTATTATCATTATCCCTGGACTACTTCGAGCAAGAAATAGGGGTGATGAACGAATGGCAGAGTTGGAAGCTAAAATCAAATGGAAGAATAGAGTTATTGTGTTTCTTGTCATATTATTAGAGTTCCAGTTAGTAAGGTCCATGGTTAACTAAGGATGATAGGTAGGATGGTATGTATGAATGGTATGTATGAACTATGAAGTGAATGATGGTAGGTATTATGGTAGGTCTTATGGTATGTATGAATGGTATTATGGTAGTATGAATTCAACAAATGTAATGACTATGGTTAATTTTGAATGTAATGGAATGTTTAAACTTTCTGAGACCAATTTGAGTAATGGGTCAATTTGGATGAATGTCAATGGTAGGCTGATTTGGTTGAATGTGAATGGAATTGAGTAATGATCAATATGGGTCAATTTGGATTAATTTCAAAAAGGTAGGTTTGCATTGAATGATCATAACCCAAAACCTATCAAAACCTATGATGTTCAGCTGTACACTTTAATTCCAACCTGTACACATTTAATGGGGCAATTTGGGTCAGCTATACAAATTAAATGACACATATCCAATTCTACCCAAATTCATTCAATCAAACCTACCTATAAACATCAAATGACACAAACAAAACACATTAAACATAAACATAACATACTGAACATAAACATACTTAAAGTTCAAAATGGTGGCAAACAACTTAAGCCACAATATTCAAGGCTATTTACAAGCCATAAAAGATGTTCCAACCATCTAAACACTCAAAGATAGTTAAAGTTTACCACAAAACACCTAAAGAGAGTTAAAGATTACCACAAAACACACATAAGGTTTAAAACCTAAACAAAACATACTAAGATCAGTTAACAGACCCAGCAACACCTTCTGAAGTCCCACCAGTACCCTCTCCAGCCCCACCAGCAGCCTCTCCATCCTTATTGTTCTTAGGCTTCTTGCATCCCCTGACATTGTGACCTTTAGCTTTGCAATTACTACAAGTTACAGTCCCCACCTTTCCTTGTCAACTTTCCTTTAGCTTCTGCAATAGTCCCAGTTACTTGCCACCTTGTATCACGACACCACTTGACAGTGCATTGAGGTGCTGCCTTCTTAATAAGATCAAATATCTCTGTGCACTATGGTGTCAATGGCCCCTTCCAGTTTTGTTGTGCCAACATGACAATGACAATCCTCTTCATACAGTATTCCCTGATATACTCCAAGCATGAGATTATAGGTTTCTCTCTTCCTTCAACAGTCTTTGAGTTGAAGCATTCACATATGTTATTGATTAGGAGATCAGATTTGGATCTACATGTATATATGAAAACAAGACACAGTTCAATAAACTACCTAAGGAACTATAAACTACACAATTCAATAAATTACCTGTGAAATGAGACCTTGTCCAATGTTGTGGTGGTATGGCTGCCAACCACTTGTAAGCTTCCAAATTAAACTTCTTTAACTCATTCATTTTCTCAGTAAACTCAGGCACTATGGCAACATTACAAACAATTATCAAAGATGTTATAAAGGACCAACTTTATTGCAAATAGATAATAACAATACCTGTGTTAGCTGCTGCACATTCCCATAAGCAGTCTTTGAATCCCTGGCCTCTCCGCTGCAGCTTCATATTCTGGTGCATGTGTCTAAGGCGGAACCTATGTTCTGCAACAGGGAAGACTTGTGCAAGAGCTGGAATGAGACCCTGATCAAATTAAACAATTAACAAGTTAAAAACCAATTAAGTAGCTTAAATATCTCAACTTAAATAACATACCTTTTGTCTATCAGAGATGAAAGTAAAATGAGAGTTTGTAGATCCAGGTCATCTTGCAGGCATTGTAGAAACCAAGTCCATGATTCTTTATTCTCAGCCTCTGCAATTGCCTAGGCAACTGGATATATTCCATTGTTTGGATCCTGCCCAACAACAACTAACACTTGACCCTGGAATGTTCCCTTCAAAAAAGCCCCATCTAATCCAATCAAATCCCTTCTACAAGCTTTAAATCCCTTTTTTAAAGGTCCCAGACAGATATAAATCCTTTTGAACACTCTGGTTGGGGAAGATGGATTAGGTTCAGACTCAACTTCAATTTTAACAGTTGTATCTTGGTTTGCATTCATCAGCTCCATGCAGTAATCCCTTAATCTTGAGTATTGCTCCTTATAATCACCTTGAATTTTTTTTGTAGCCTTCAACTTTGCCCTAAAAGCTTTCATCCTGGTAACCTTTAGTTCATACTTTCTTGCTAGCTCTGTTTGAATAGTTTTGATAGAAATATCTGGTGTTGCTTCAACCATATTAAGAACAGTCTGGTCTTCAGCCATGAAGTTTGCTGTAAAATGTAGGCTATCTCTTGATTGCAGACATATATGATTAGGTTTATATGTTCTAACAACCCAAGTTTCATTACCACCTTGCTCCTTGGACAAGTACAACTGGTATGGACATTTGACATTTTTCAACCTCTCCTTTCTTTTCAGACAGTAGAGGGCATTGGCACTTAGTGGCTTTTTTGAACTGGGTCCACTGACAGATTCCCCTAGAGATGCTCCTTGTCCACCATTGGGCTTTGTAGCCTTCTTTGTTTTACTACTTTTGGGCTTTTTAGTTTGTTTAGCAGATTTTGTGGGCTTTGTAGGCTTCTTTGGTTTCTCAACAGGCCCATCACCTTGTGTATCACTAAAAACTGGAACATTTCCTTCACATACCACCCTGATCCTGGCTTTATCATTCTTCAAAAATGATAGCTCCCTTCTTGTTTGAATTGCATGCCTTCTTATTGCTACCTTAGCTTTCTTTGCAGATCCAAATGTTTGGCCAACATAGAAGCATGCATCTTGTATTTTTGCCTTAGCCTTCAAAGCAGATTACAAACAGTTACATGATGAATCAATAAACTAACAAGTAATAAAAAAAAGAGAGAAACAAAGTCTAACCTTCTCTTTGTTCCTGATTTCCCTTAGCTTTCTGCTTCTCCTAGTTTCAAAATCACTCTGAGATGAATCAGTTAAGCTATCAAATGACTCATAGCTTAGGTTCTCAGCAGCTAACATGTCAAAATCATGTAAATCTTGATTATCATTTTGAACATGGTTGTTGCCAACATATTCTTCCCATTCATCTACAAAAGTATGAAAGTCTCTCATATCAACATCAGGTTCTTCCACCTCATTAGCCTTATCCACATTCCAATCACTGTCTTGTGAATCATCATCCTCACTAGAACTATCCTCTCCATCCTCACCAGAAGCATCACCTTCATTATATGTAGCACCATTAGACTCTTTGAAACACCCACCCTTATTGTTATCCCCACTGTTAAAATCATCCCCATTGTCCCCCATCTCCACATCATCACCATTGTCCCCCACATCCCCCATATTGTCTTCCATGTTAACATCACCCACAGGGAATTCATCAACAACAAAACCATCCACAAATGAGACCTCCTTAACATTCTCACCCTCTACATTGTGACCCTGTTCAACCTCTACATTGTCAACTTCTACATTCTGAACCTCTACATTGTCAACTTCTACATTCTGAACCTCTACATTCTTAGAACACTCTAAATTCTGACCATCTACAACCTTCTCACCCTCCCCTACATTCTTAGAACTTTCTCCTAAATCCTCACCACCATATTCAATCAATAATCTTCTTCTCCTAGGTAACAACTTTCTCCTAGGATTCCTAGGAACAATTTGATTAACATTCTGATTTTCATCTTCTATTTCCTCAATAACAACCCTTGGTGCCTCTGGGGATTTCAGATAGGTATCCACATTTGTTTCCTTGTGTTCAATGTAAAAGTGAATAACCTTATTCTCACCCACATATTGAGCCAAATTACAAACATCAGCATCACAACCTAAAGCTACTAGACCTGTATCCAAATCTCTACCATGTATTAGGAAATGATAAAAAAACTTGTCTTTTTCTTCAAAACACTTTAACTCACGTATCATCCAATTAACTTCATGGGCAGAAAACTCATCTATGTCTAGATCATCTACAAAGACAGGTTTACCATGGACATACCTTCTTCGAGGCAAGTTCTTAAAGATACCACCATAGTGCAGTTTGGGCTGTAAACATAGTCTCATTTCCAGTTGAAACAATAAAACATAACGTTGGGTCAGTAATCATTATAATCAGTACGTATTAGTTATCAACTAAAAAAACCCTAAAATAGCTTACCGTATTCAACATTGGGGTCGAAAGGCTCATAATCAGGTCGTATACTCCAACCCATTATGTCGATCAACTTCGAACGATTTGTGTGTGTGATTATCAGAGAGAGATTACGAGAGAGAGATTATCAGATGGTTTGTGAAAATGGGGGGAAATTTGGCACTATAAATTACCTGACATATAGGTGGACTAGACTGTGCATATCAAAAGTTGCAATCAAATCAGACTTAAAAGACTATAATATCCCCACGTGAGAATCACGTGGGTGGACTTAACCATCTAATTTAACTGACGTTAGTCAAAGGGATCAGGCGAGTGCACTTTTGTTAAACCTAGACACCAATAGTGTAATTAGTAAACCACTGGGAGCAAGAGTGCAATATTTTGAAACCACAGGGACCAACCATGCGATTCTCTCCAAAATAAAATTATGACAATATTTAATCAATTTCATCAAAATACATAATACAGTAAATTACAAATTATGTCTTTTATGTACATGTGAAATTGCACATTGTGCCCATTGTCTTTACTAATTACAATCTATGTTCTTTGTTTGGGAAATTTGCACAACGTATGTCCTTTTTAGGGATGAGCAAATGGTACCGGGTACTAGTACCGAATTCCTGGTACCGAATCAATTTCGGTACCACTACCGGTACCTATATTTTTAGTTTTTCGTTTAGGCTCGCGAGCCCAAACTAGCCCAAACAAATGTTATATTATTTTTTATGTATGCGATTTTGTCTTTTGAACATGTTCAATTTTAATTAATAGCATTGGTGAGTCAAGCTCGAGCCGAGCTTTTTAACGTTTAAGCTATTGAAGCGAGCTTGAGCCGAACTCGAGCTCTTAGGTTTTACTTTCAAGCCGAACTCGAGCTCAGAATAGTAGGCTCGAACCGAGCCGAGTTTGAGCCTCAAAAGAGCACAATGAGCCGAGCTCGAGATTGGTAACTTAACAAAAATACGAGTATCAAATAGCGACCCTTCCCGCCAACAGGTACTCTTATGCTTTTCTACTTTTAAAAATGTCACAAATTTTTTTTCATTAACCACGACGCTTTTCCACGGTCAACTTTGTTCACAATATATTTTTTATGGTTTAGCGGTCCCAAAACAGATCACTCATAAAGGCCATACTACACACACCATAAACCTCAACAACTATGAGGCGACAAAATAGACCACCCACAGCAACGCACAAGCATTACCACTAGTATTATATTATGTTTGAGACATCATTGTATCACATAATTCGTTTATAATATTTGATTTCAACAAATATCAACCTTTTTAAAAATATCATTTGTTTTTATAACGTAGAATAAACATTCTGGATTTCATAATATAATTCTCTTCGAAAATAATAAAAGATACTACAAATTGTGAGTTTTAGAAGTTGGCATCAGCATCAGGCGCCGGCGATGACAAGTTGACAATCACAACAACCATTTGTGTCCATTGTCTTTCCTTGTCATTTGGTAACCTTTTATTATTTAATACCACATTATTTATCTGTTAATACTGCAACATAACCATCAAGGCTTATATAACTACACTTTTTTTTATTAGAAATGCATCATGTGTATAGATGATTTGGTCAACCAAAGTTGATTATATATTTGACAACCTTCTTCTCTAAACGTGCATAAAAAACGATGACTATTTCTCTCGCTTCAACATTTCTTTTGATACTATCTTCTCTTGTCCAATTGTCATCTTCAAACCAAATTCAACACACCTTCCATCAATGTCTTTCTACCATCCAACCCCCCAACACTTTCTTCACACCTCAAACCCCTAACTACACGCTAATTCTCAACTCAACCGCGCAAAACCTTCGTTGCATAACCCCTTCGAATCCCAAACCCGAGCTTATTTTCACCCCGTTGAACGAAAATCATATTCAAACCGCGGTTATTTGTGCCAAGAAGCTTAATATTCAACTCCGGTTTAGAAGTGGAGGCCATGATTATGAAGGGATCTCTTACACGTCCGTTATGGACCCTCCATTTGTTCTCATTGACTTGTCGAAGATGCGTGCCATTAATGTTGATCTTGATGACAATTCCGTTTGGGTCGAGGCTGGTGCCACGGTTGGTGAACTCTATTATAGAGTTGCCGAGAAGAGCAGAACACATGCGGTCGTGGGAGGACTTTGCACGAGCCTCGGCGTTGGTGGTCATTTCACAGGAGGTGCATATGGCTCAATGATGAGGAAATATGGGCTAGGAGTTGACAACGCGCTTGATGCTAAAATCATTAACGCCAATGGAGAAATATTGGATAGACAATCCATGGGCGAAGACGTTTTTTGGGCGATCCGAGGCGGCGGAGGGGGAAGTTATGGCGTTATAGTTTCATGGAAGCTAAAACTCGTCCCCGTCCCTAGCACTGTCACGGTTTTCAATGTTCCAAGAACATTGGAACAAGGTGCCACTAAGATTCTTTACAAGTGGCAACATGTTGCCCCACAAATTGATGATGATCTTTTCGTGAGAGTCGTGATCCAAAAGATCAATCTACCAAATACAACTCAAAGAACCGTAAGTACATCTTACAACGCACTCTTCCTCGGAGGAGTTGACCGGCTTTTAGAGATCATGAACCGAAGTTTTCCTGAGTTGGGTCTGGAGAAAACTGACTGTCTCGAAATGAGTTGGCTCGAGTCCGTCATGTTCATCGCGGGTTTCCCCGGAAACGTTCAGACCACATTCCTACTCACTGGGAAACCAACTGTTGTGACCCAATTCAAAGCGAAATCAGATTTTGTGAAAACCCCGATCCCGGAAACAGAAATGAATGGGATCTGGAAAAGATTTTTACAAGAGGAAACGCCATACATGATATGGAATCCATATGGAGGAATGATGGGGAGGATTCCCGAATCAGCAACACCATTTCCTCATAGAAATGGGGTTCTTTTCATGATTCAGTATGCGAACACCTGGACTGAGAATGGTAAAGATGAAATGAAGAAGCATTACAAGTGGATCAGGAAGTTTTACAAGTACATGGGTCAATATGTTTCAAAGGATCCAAGAGAAGCCTATGTGAATTACAGAGATCTTGATCTTGGAATGAATGAGAAAAATGGTGATAACACGAGCGTCGCGAAGGCAAGTTCATGGGGAAAAAGGTATTTCAAAGATAATTTCATGAGGTTGGTGAAGGTGAAGACCGAGTTTGATCCTGACAATTTCTTCAGGCATGAACAAAGCATTCCATTAGGCTTCTAATCATTTATTTTCATGCCGCTTTTTGTGTTTTTATCTGAAAAAAGAAGGAATAATAGTTTTTTTTACAATGATGAATGAGATACAAGGATTCGAATGTATGTGAAGTTTATTCAAACTTGCTTCTACTTCTACCTAATTTGATATTAACTTTGTTCTACACCAACACTGAGCCAAACAATTTCAATTTTTGGTAAGGTCTTAAAATAGGCTAGACGCCCAGGAGTTCAGTCCAATCCCGGTTTTCACCATTCTGTGCCCAGATCAAACCCGGCCAATAAATCCAAATGCAAAACACAAACATGAGGGCATCATCTTCCAACTGTTTTGACCCATTTCCTTTCTGACCTTTTTTTCCATATTACCCACAGTTGATATAAAATTTTTTACCTTTCTTTTGTGTAATGGATGAGGGAATGGAATGGACGAGGTAATGGAATGCACAAGGTAATGGAATGGATCATTACTATTCCATGTCTTGTTTGGTTGCCATGTGGGAATGAAACCAAACATTACTTTGTGTTGTTGGATAGGCAGGAAAAGGCGTAAGAATAAAATCGGTGGTGAGTGGCAGTGGTGGCGGTAATAGTGGGTGGTGATATGTGGCGGGTAGCGACAGTGGTGGGTGGTGGCGACGGTGGTGGGTGGTGACGGCGGTAGTGGGTGGTAGTGGCATCGGTGGTAGGCGACGATGTTGGTGGTGGAAGACGGTGGTGGGTGGTGGTGGCGGTGGTGGTGGGTGGTGACGATGGTGGTGGTAGTGGGTGGTGACGATGGTGGTTGGTGGTGGTGGGTAGTGACGATGGTGGTTGGTGGTGGTGGTGGGTGGTGACGATGGTGGTGGTGGGTGGTGACGATGGTGGTTGGTGGTGGTGGTGGTGGGTGGTGACTATGGTGGTTGGTGGTGGTGGTGATGGGTGGTGGCTTATGATGTTGTTAATGAAAGGTGAATGAGGGATGGAATGAAAAAAAAAACATGGGGGGTGGATGGAATAGATTTGAGGGAATGGAATGCCTTTTGGAATGGGTGATTGATGATTCCATTCCTATGACCAACCAAACACACTATTTTTCATTCCCTCGTAATCGTTCATTCCATTCCTTCTTTCATTCCATCATACCAAACGCTACCTTACTCCTTTTATGATTGTCGAATTTCATCATTACACTAAAAGACCAAACCACCCCACCCCCAACACACAAACACACCACAAAAACTCATTTAATCAGCCACAAGACTAGACACTATACTGCAGTTGCTAGACATATGCTACATACCATAATTCAGTCAGCAGTTGAACGATGCAACTAGACAGATCTGCATAGATGTTACCAACCCCTTATGACAACTTGCCTGCAACAAGAACTAGAGTCTTCATCAATATTAACTTACACAACCAATCATTCAAAGAAGCTAGTTTTAGGCAACATTGGCAAAAGATCCATCTAATTATACACATGCACACGCATGCATATACCTCCAAATACATATCTTGCAAACTGCAGCCACAAAAAAGAAAAGATACTTTTCTTAACATTTCAGCTGATCTGTACAGAAAATATGAAGAAGAATATAGTTGAACAAAGAGTTTGAATCAAGTATACATATGAACCAACTAATCTTATTATTAGAAACTTAATTTGTATGTACAAGAGGCAATGAGGCCTATTCAATTATTGTTACAATATTATACTAGGGTAGCAAAAGAACTTTTGCTACCTAAACAAACTATCTTAAATTGCAGACAAAACCTAAAACACTCGTTTTTCTTCTTGGTGTAATTTTTTGCAGTTATGTGTTAATAAACATATCAATATTTCCACAAAAAAAAAATCATAGCCTAATTACCGATGACCTGAACATGACACGTGTCATCTTGTGAGTGAGTATACTGAACATGTCCTATACAACAAAACAAAATTTTAAACCATTACCCATGACCTCTTGGTCTAGTGGTATGGTGCCCCCCTTACGAATGTAAGATTGTAGGTTCAAATCCTTGCAAATACAAGGTAAGGTGAAATTAAGGTGATAAAATTTGCCGTTCAAAAAAAAAAAAAAACATTTAAACCATCATATTTAAGTCTGTTAAATCATCCATTGAAATCTCGAGTCCCATGAAATCCTCATCGTGTGGAAAAACATCATCACCGATATTTAATCATGAACCTATGTCTTTCCGTTGACCACCAAAGTCAACCATCTCAGGTAGTTGCAGGTGGGACAAAAGACGATTTTGCCCTTGGTTGATCTGGAAATTTACCAAGAGTGCCATCAACAGACGAAGATAATTGTGTTGTTTTTTGTTTCAGTTTGGATCGCCCAACTTTAGGACCTCCATTTGTAGAGTCTCTTTCCTTTTACACTATTTATAATAACTCTTCCTGCCCCTGACGAGGTGCAGGTTATACCAGCAGCAAGGATCAAATCGCCGACCAAACCTTTAATTTGCATTTTGCAGGGATGCTTTCCAACTTAAAAATCGTACCAAAATCTTATCATTCCACTTCCCTTACACGCTTCCTATCATTCCATTCAAACAAACATTCACTCGACTTGAACCCATTATTCTTAACACAGTGCGAGGGTAGTATAACACGCATTCACAAAATGCATGCTACCATCATCACTCGAGGTTGTACCCATAATCTTTTTCTTGGCTCTAAGCTTATTGCCATGTATGCTGGACTTGGTCACCTGTACCTGAACCATGCACGTAAGGTGTTCGACAATATGCCTCAACGAGATCTTTTCTTGTGGAACTTGATGATTCAAATATATGCAAATTCAGGTTTCGGTACTCAAGCATTGGATGTGTATAAAGAGATGTGTCAACAAGCTTTGCCTTTGGACAAGTATACGTTTACGTTCGCGCTAAAGGCGTCTAGTGTTGTAAAATATGACACTACTGGTCGTGTGATCCACGGACATGTTGTTAAAAATGGGTTTGGTTACAATGTGTTTGTTGGGAATGCTCTTGTAGCTTTATATGCCAAGTGTCAGATGATAGAGGCATGTCGGAGGGTGTTTGATGAGATTCCGGAAAAGGATGTTGTTAGTTGGAATACGGTTATTTCTGGGTGCGCTAACAATGACCGCGCTATTGAAGCGCTTGATCTTTTTCATAATTTTTTACATGATGAATCTTGTGGCACACCTGACCGTGCAACTCTTGTTAGCATTCTGCCTGCTTGTGCTCAAGTCGCGGAAATTCGACTTGGGTTTTGGATTCATTGTTACGCCGTAAAAAGAGGCTTGACAAACGATGCTATGGTGGGAAGTGGTCTTATTGCTATGTATGGCAACTCTGGACACTTGGACTATGCACGTCAAGTTTTCGATCAGATATCTGAAAGAAATGTTATGGTATGGACTGCTATGATGAGGGGGTATGGCATGCATGGGAACCCAAACGAAGCGCTTAATCTTTTCTCAAACTTTTTGGAGGGTGGGTTCCAGCCGGACGGGGTTGTGTTTTTATGCTTGCTGTCAACATGTAGTCATGCAGGGTTAGTTGCGAAAGGTCGTGAGATTTTTAAACAGATGGAAGATTATGGTGTGGAGAGATGTCATGAACATTACGCTTGTATGGTTGATTTATACGGGAGAGCTGGTTTGCTAATGGAAGCAGTTGAGTTTGTGAAATCGATGCCTATGTTACCTGGGAAGGATGTATATGGTGCACTTCTTGGTGCTTGTAGAATGCATAATAATATTGAACTTGCTGAACTTGTTGCAGAAAAGTTGTTTGTCCTGGATCCAGACAGTGGTGGCCGATATGTAACTCTGGCTAAGATATATGGGGATGGTGGGCGATTGAAGGACGCTGCAGCGGTTAGGAAGATAATGGTGAAGAAAAACATCAGGAAAGTGTTTGGATTTAGTTCGATCAAGGTGGATAGTGTGGTTCATACATTTGGGGTAGAAGATGAAACTCATATAAGAACAATGGAGATATATGACACACTTTCAGGGCTTGATGAGGTAATGGCATTTGATTACCAACTTGAAGCACATTGCTAGAACAATTATTGCTAGGAAAGTAGTAGGCTTATTTAGGGTTAAAGACCATTCATTGCTTGCAAATGGAAAGGCGTGTGTTATCCCTTTCAGATGCAAATATTCATATTCCAAAATTTAACACATTATATTGGTCTTTTGGGTCACTATGTGACCTCTTTCGGGTTTTAGAAAATGGATGGTTGCATCATGTCACTATGTTAGCTCTTTGAGGCCGTGTAACAGTGCGGCATCAGCATCAAGCATTATTTAACGAAGAACCAGGAACATAGAAGTAAGATGTGTTTAGCTGCTGCAAAAATGGATGGCTAAGATGTATTTGGTTGACTTGGATTAGCTGGCAAATTGGTGCTGGGGTGGAAAGGTTCATCCAAACAGTTTTGACTTTTGGGTAGGTCAAACCTCTTACAGATCTTTGTAATTTCATCCAAATGTGGATAGTTTGCTACATTTTTGTTTAGCATTACGGATAGTTTGCTAGATGAGAGTCAGATTTTCTTGAATATTATTGCTATAGTTGTTTGGATAGTTCGATACATTTTTTACTGTATGACCTAGAACCGAAAGAAGCAATCATAATAGAAGCAATCAAACGTTCTTGAATTAGCTTCCTTGCTAGTTTCCTAATTCACTCCACTTGTTGGATTCTTAACCCCAGCCGGTTCAAGGACCTCACTCATTTTTGTCCGCTCATTAAAGCAAAGATGATCACAGTTTTAAGACTATTAATCTTAAGCATACCTTTCATTCTATTGTAATTTCTATTATCCGTTGTAGATTTGGATGAAAAAATTGAAGAAAAAAAAAAGTGACTGGATTTACATAGAAAAAGGTTGTATGTTGTAAATGATCAAATCTTGAATAACAGCATATAAATAAAGGTTTTTATAAACATTAAAAATCTCAATTTTGACCAATTATTTTAAGGATTTTCAAACTCAACTTGCCATTGCCCTATGTCATCTGCTTCTCAATCATTTCGTGCCATTAGCCATGAAGATGCCCAATGCTGTTTTTAGTTGATTTTTATTTGCGGTTGTTGAGCATTTCTTATCCTTTCCAACTTTTAAAAAACTAAACTTTAATAAATATAATGAATATAACTAAAAATAAATGATTATCAAACTAACAACAAAACTTTCACAAACTCAAGCCTTGGCTATGATGATGCAACAAATTATGTGCAATATTATCTCTGGTTTGAAGTGCATTCACTGATGTACTCCTATCCTCTATCTCCATGTCATCATCGTACAAATCAAAAGACAAATCCACATCCATTTCCTCACCATATATCTCACATATGTTATGTAACACACAACATGCTCCTAACACCATAGGCAACTCTTGTAGTTTCACCTCTGTCCTTTTTTGTAAACAACCCCATCTCCCTTTTAACCTCATGAATGCATCTTTACCAATCTTTTGTACTTCATCAATTTTTTGGTTCAATGAGTGTTGACTCCAACTTAGGTTTTTATGTGTGTAGGGCACCAAGATCCAATCTTTTAACGGGTAACCCGAATTACCAACCACCCTCAACATACCCATTTTGGATCTTTTAGACAATGCTGATTTTTCCAAGATTTGTTCGTCGGTCATCGACCCCGGATACCCAATGCAAATATCCGTAAACACGCCTCTCGGGTCCACCAGCCCTTGAATTGTTGTCGAGTATGACGGCTTTTGGTTTCTTTTAGTGTGTTTACTATTATAGTAAGCTTCCGGATTAGTTTTTGGAGCGATTATCGATACATGGGTCGTGTAGATTGACCCATTGACATCCGGGATGCCCGAGATGGATCCAAATTCGGTTTTAATTTCTTTTAACCGGTCTTGATCCGGCCATTTGAGGAATTTGGGCATTAGGACCGTGTGAATCGCGGCACAAACTTCAAGGACAAGTTTGTGACAAGTGGATATCCCAAGTCCAAATAAAGCTGACACTTTTCTCAGCGGGTCCCCTGTTGCCAAACGGTAGACACAGACTGCGACCCGCTGACGCACAGGGATCGCCATACGAAGCATGGTGTCCTTTTTAGTGACCACCGAGTCTAACTCGTCACAAATCATATTAAAAGTCGCTTTACACATTCGAAACGCCTTTCTAAACTCGTCATCCGAGCATTGGTCACTGTTAAGATACTCCCACCACCCATTGGACCTCTCCTTCACCCACAACCGCCGCCGCCCACCACCGTCGTCCGCCGCCACTCCGCCGCCGTAACCACCCACCGGAGATGAAATTCTTGTTTTTCTCACCCTCCCCTGATCCCATTCCACCATTTCAGAACCTCTATTTCCAAAATCTGAAGTGGGTATCTCAAATTTCGAAGTGGGTATGTCTTGATCATTGATTACTTCAATGGTGTTAAAGATTTCATTGAAAAAGGTGCTTTCTTGGTGGGATTCATCAAGCTTTCGTCTTTTATTAGCAGAATCTTGATGAGTATCATCAGTGTCAAGGTCTTGGAAGAAAGTGTAGAAGTAAGAGTAGTCTTCCTGGTTGAGGAAAGGAATTGAAGTGGTTTCCATATGTGTACTGAAGATTTGAGTGTTAGAGTGTTTGAATTGAATATTGGATGAAAATATGAATTTGGAAAGAAGAGTGTGAAGGTTTGTATATATACGCAGACATAAAGAGGTTAGAGAGTAAAGAAGCGTGTAAACGCGGAAGAAGATTCAGTGATGGTGGCCTTCTTCTTTGTTATGCTAATAATAATAACAATAATCAGTCTCACCCTTGAATAATATCAATTTTACATTTAGGTCTTTAATGTTAGTAAAATGATAACAACATTACATTAAAAATGTAAACAACTCGTGACCTAGTGATCTAACGATATGAGGTCTAGGAGTGTTCATGGTCTGGTTTTCGCGGTTTTAGTTCAAACCGCGAATCAAACCGTTAGTAACGGTTTTTTAATTTTCTAAACCGAAACCGAACCGTAAAACTTTTAAACCGAACCAAACCAAACCGTTAGAAACGGTTTGGTTTCACTGTTTGGGCTTGTTGGACCGTTATGTGTACAAGTTGTCCCGGTTTCGCAAAAAAAAAGTCCAAATATTAAGACGTCATAAAATTGCCCATAATGCTTAAGTTGTTTAACATAAATACATATCCAAATAGCTTAAAATGTAGTCCAAATATATAAAAATATCTATAAATACATCGATACATAGGTGTTAGATGTGGTTGAAAATTTAGAATTTAGAAAAAAACAGAAAAACTCATATAATGTGAAATGGACTTAGCATACTTTTGTTTTGCATTAAATTACTAATAGGTTATAATAGATTTATTTGTATTAATGTCTATATATAATATGAAATATTAAAAATACTAGAATAAATTCTTACGGTCCTGTCCGGTTTTATATGGTTGGTTTTTGGTATAAACCATAAACCAAACCGTTCGTTGCGTTTTGAAAATATTGAAACCAACCAACCGAAAGATAAGTAAAATAACCGACCGTGAAACCAAATCAGTGACCGGTTTGAGAGGTTTCACGATTTGAAACCGAACCATAAACACCCCTGAGGTCTGTTAACTCACAAAATTAGTGTGGATTTTAATCATCCTTTGTACAAATTTAAGTGTAAAAAATGTTGTTAAAATAAATATGTTTAGTCAAAGAGGACCTTTATGATGTAAATTGTTTTAATATCAGTTAAGATGATTAAACACCTCTAAAGACTGATAGCTTCAGAGTAGAATAGCTATGGAGTCGGTTTATAGAAAAGTTAGTTAAGGAGAGAGAATAACAGAATTTGGAGGGAAGGTTGGTTTATTATTAAATTCTGAATGCCCCAACTATTACAATCTTTGACTTATTTATAGTCAACTTTGACACTTAACCAACCTAACTACTTTTCCCGCCTATTTTATCATACACATATCACTTTATTTTACCACGATTCTTCGGTTTATTAGTTTTTAGTAGAGATGAGCACATGGTACCGGGTATTGAAAAAAATTGGTACCAAATTTACCGTACCAAAACCATTTCGGTACCCACTTTGTGTGTTTTTTTGGAATCAATACCTTTTTGTGTGTCTTTGGAATCACTTATATTATGTTGTTTATTATGTGAGCACCAATAAAACCCGAGCTCAACTTGATCTAAGTCTGAGACTCTAAGGCTAGACGGTGTGGATGCGGCAAGGGGGCCGGCATGGCCCGACAAGACCGGCAAACACCCCCCCTTGGGGCAGCAGCGGCATTGCAGGCATGTTGTAGCCGGGTATGACGGGCCTCTTTATTGGTGTGTTGGTTTTTTTCTTTTTCATTTTTTTAAAAGGAGAATGATGCTTCTACCACACCCTTGGACCATCATCCACATGATGCTCCCAGGGGCGATGCTTAGTTGGGGGGGGGGGGGGCGACCCCCCCCCCCCCCGAATTTTCGCGCAGAAGTTCCGATTATATAGTATTCGTATAGAAAATTTTGGAAATATAGGGTTTCGACCCCCCGAAACTAGTGACTTCCGACCCCCCGAACCTTTAAGTCAAGCTTCGCCACTGAATGCTCCTACCCTACGCTGACGTGGCAGAATGGCAGCTGAGGTGGAAGACCATCATGGATGATGGGCCTCCTCCACACCCTTTAGTCTAAGCCTTTAACGAGCCAAGCACTAGTAGCTCACAAAAAGCTTGACTCGTTTCAATCCTATCTAATAGACACATGCAGAGGTAAATCGCAAAAGGAAGCAGGAGTGTGAGAGTAATTACATTGAAGAGAAGAGTGAGGGTTTGTGTGTACTTACACAATAGATGAGGGTGTGAAAGTGATAAATTGAAGTTATATTAAAAGCATTCACGCGGTGGGGAACCAACGGTTTAAGCTTAATTGTTTAATAATAATAATAAAAGTAAACATAAGAAAAGAAAAGAAAAGAAAAGGTTAGATTTGGAAAGTTAGAAGAAAGGGGTGACTTGTGCATCAAGGAACCTTCCTTAACCCATGTATACAGTATATATTATACAAAGTAAGCAGGAAAACACTCTTACTCGTCAACTTTTATTCTTTTTTTCCGTCCATGTTTTATACCTTTGTTCTTAACTTCAGTTTTAGGTTATATATTATTATATAGAATAATTTACAAACGTCAAAATATGTCAACATATATTCTTATAACTTTGTGTATTTAACAAAAAAGAGTTCTTTTTCTGCTTTACAAACTCTCTAAAAGTCAACACATCATATAAAAATTACTATAGAAAAATGGTGCCACTTTTATATAAAATAAAATCTGGCACTCGAATATTGGTGAGAGTTAAGTTCATTTGGTCTAAGGAGGAGCTCGGTACCAGTACCGATATCAAATGTATCGGTATCAAAAGTACTAACCCTGAAAATTCTCAAAAATGGGTCTCTTGTTGGTACTAAAATTAATGTTTGGTACAGGGTTGGTATTTCAAAGCAAAACTCGGTAAAATACAAGTACCGTACTTAACCAATATCGAACCGAAAGTACCGATCTCGAAAATGACAAAAGATGGGTACCGAATTGGCACTAAAATTTTTCGTTACGGAAAATTTGATACCGGTACAATATCGTCACAGTTTTGGTACCCAGTACCATTTGCTCATCCTAATTTTGTCCACATGAGGATGTAATGGTAGTTAAGTTGGATGGTGTAGAGTAAAGCCCTCTTGCTCCACCTAAACAAAATGGTAAGAATGATGCCTCTTTTGGTTATGGTAAGATAGTTTGCCTAAATTTGAAAAGAAAAAAGAAATATGATTGGCACATGTAAAGGTGGGGCCCACACATTACAACATTAATGTCCGTTAAGGTCTTGGTAGGGCAATGATAATGCCCCTTGTTGATAGAGTCGAGGCGGTGTTGGGGTGCAATCCAGCTGAGATGGCTGCTGGCGTTGCCCCACACCGCATAATCTTACTAATAAAGTTCTCTAAACTCTAAAGTGTATCTAAACTCATAAAACCTCGTAAATTGGCTTTATTATTATTATTTTCTAACAAATCAATGTTTTAACAAATAACATACTAACTATATATAGAATTCACCTATAACCTGATGCGTTCAGCTTGCAGAGATATTGTTCAAACCTGATAAGGTAGGAACCGGTTTATGGTCTAAGATCCAAGAAATATTTTGATATCGGTTTAGTCTAATTTTCATTTATAATAACAATTAGATTTTAATAATTCTAGCCTTTACTCATTGGCCGATTGAGAAGACCAATGTCAGTACTAACTTTCACTTTCATTGAGTATGTTCCTTTAACGAAGAAGTAACTCCATCGACCCCGAATGAATAAAATGAATAATTACTTGATTTTATCTAAATGAAAATGGCGTAAATTGTTTTAAAATGACGTTGATAAATGTTAGTGGCATACAGAGTTACATTTTGTGAGTGAGATTGCCCTTGGTAATGAAATGGAATGTTAGACGTGTCATTTGTTAAATTTTCGATATGGATCATTATATGCCAATTGGGTTGTAATTTAGATTATCAAAATCCCTTATGTATTTATGTGTGTGTAAATAAAAGTGAGAGGAGCCAATTTACTCGTTTAGGTGAGCAATTGAGTTCAAGTCACTAGCACTAAGTTTGAGTCCATGTGCCTGTTGGGCCGTGCGGGTGATGATTAATCTCGAGCATATGGGATTTAACTAAATTGTTTAAATTAGTAAAAAAAAAAAAGGATAAATCAAGAGTTTTATTGATCTATTATACCTTGTTAGATCATTATGGAAGTTAATTCGTTTAATTATATCCTGATTGAGTTAGTTTGTTTGATCAATAAAAAGCTGGAGAGCATTCCAGTTGATAATTTTTTGTTTTCGTGTGTTGAATATTTGTTTGGGACTTGAATTGGACTACACGGCCTGGTTCTAGATTCCAATATTTTAGGTTTTTGGTTTTGATTCAGTCGAGTCTGGTTTCCGCAGTGTTGCACACCATACACCACAGACAGCATTGGCAGTGAGTGTGCTTGGTCATGATACAAGAAAATACTTCATCAGCATTACTCCAAGAAACATAATTGATGATCGTGTTGATGCAAGGATACAACACACATAAGGTAAGGTTTATACATATATGCAAGATGTGCCTATAATATATCTAAACAAACTGCAACTAAAGTGAACGAACTATATCGTGAGATATGCTTTTATCATAGTTGCTCCTGTTGGGTCAGAAAGCAAATGTCTAACCAGACCCATTCTCAGGCTATGTGGTGCTATGATAAACATGTAAAACGCAAATGCTATGAGGTCGGTTGATGATAGTGAAGATCCAAGAAAACCCCACCACATCCTGCATGCAAATGGTGACATGTATATAATATTTGTAGCAAATGATAGCAAAAATTAGTAAAATTAAAATCGTACCAAGTAGGCAAGCGGAAGAAAGTCCGGAAGAATGTACGGGTACCCTCGATATCCATCTGGACAATCAGCGCTAATCCAAAGAGAAAGAATGCTCTCTGTCTTTTCCGTTCCAGTGGCCAAAGTGTTTCCCAAGCTAAAATAACAAGAATTTAAATGAAGCCATATGTGAAAGAAAAATAACTAGTGCTTATCTACACTATATTGTAAGACATATACAACTTTTAAAACATATTGTTGACTCCTCAAGCGCGTGCGTCAGTGCGTGTGTGTATTAAAATGAATTTCCATGTAATTAATATAAATTATATTTTATCCCTTGTGTACCTTGCTTTGAGATGTTGGTAGTGTATCTTCCAGGAACAAGCATCTGTTTTGAATTTCCTTGTCCTAAAATCTTTGCAATTACTGCTGCATAATTAGGAGCTTCTGACAGTGATCTCACAACCGAATACCCTGTTCGTTGCAGATAGCTAATCACTATCACATTACTATTCATCAATTCACAAACAAAACAGCCAATTTCTCACCAGATTTAAAGTTGACTTTGCTTTGACCATTTTCTCATGACATGGTCATTTTACCCAATTCTCGTAATATATTCGAAATTATTTGATTCTCTTTTTATTGCCCCAGTTATTGTTTTTATTTATTTATTAATTGTTATAACTAAAAATTACAGGCTGACGGAAAAAATTTTCATGATATATAACTAATACTTTTGTGATTGATGTGGTAATCTAAACTTTAAATGTAATAATCTGAACCAACCTATCGAAGGAGATTAAAAAAAAACTATACTGAACATTTTCTTACCTGTGGCTGGATGCACCATGCTAGCAGCAGCACCAAATGCAAGGTTCTTTTGCTCTGTATTCGGTAAGGATCCACCTACTGGAATATAAGACCATTCCTTCCAAATATTCGCAAGCAACAAAACCCCACCAAATTAGTAAGGTCAAAAGTAAATGCAGATATTTACAAATTGGAATAAAGAGGCCAAAAGTGAGTACCTCTTCATAAGTTTTGGTTATTCGGATCCCCATAGTCTTTAATCTTGACATGAGTTTTGACTTCAATAACTCAAAAGGCATGGCCTCTTTCGAAGCCAAACAAGTTTCCTGCAGTTATCTTTGACATCTATCATACTTGCTACAGTGGGAATAACTAATCATGAATGTAATGTGGGAAAATGTGCATTAAACAAACCTCAAAGAATACTTTAGTTGGAGACATGGGCATGACATAAAGGAATGTTGGATATTCTGCTTCTAATGACTGAGATTTATGTTTGGTGTAGTCACGATAATCCATGAAAACCATCAGGCTTGGATCATAGGGTATGCTTTCAACCTGCAATAGAAAATATATGGGAAAACACTTGCCATGAAAATATGTCAGGTTTTAAAGTTTATACCGAGGGCAACGACATGAATAAGAATTATAGAAATGAACTTTACCCTTTCTCTCGATTATGGCAACCAACGTTATGTTAGACGCAAAATAAAAATCAATTTACAACTTATTCCAATTTTAGCAACCGACCTCAGTAAAACAACTTTTATCTGTAAATTGCTCATGTTGCACCTCTTGATGCCATGCCAGTTGCCACATTTGAAGTGACATGAGAAAAAAAGTACTTATGTGGAAAAAATGAATAAATAATTTTATTTATTTGCAATTTCAAATATCAACATATACACTAAAGCGAGAAATAATATGCTACGTCTGCATTTTTCTGGGAAAACAGCAAAGAAATGATCTACTAGGGATTGAACAGGTCATTTGTTGCTACAACAAGTACAAAGATGTAAGTTGGTTGTTTAATTGGTAATAAAATATTATTTTTTTCAATAGTGTGCATAATGTAAAGTTTGTTGATAAAATCAGGAAACAGTGTATAGTTCATTTCTATTTTGTTCAGTTTGCCCTTTATAACAACAGAAGTTAGTTTCATTTATGTATTAAACTCAGATTATTTTCCAGTGTCCAAATAGTATGCAGAAAGTAACACCCACAAACTCTAGTAGTAATGTCATCGACATATGCGAAATGCACAACACTGAACACTGATAAGTGTTTGGGGGTGTCAAGTCAACTAGACTTCTCCTTTTTTAAGGAATATTAAACATCACATCATGTTCTTAGAATCTTACCTCAACCTCTACACCATAAGCCGTTTGAACACATACACGGGGACCACCAAGCTCATATTGTAAAAGTTTTCCTGAAGCTGCTCCAGATGCAACGGTAGCAAGCCTATCAAAGCAGAGGTGTCACTATAAACTTTCAGGTGTACAGTTCGGAAATGTAGATAGGTAACATAACAATTTACCTGCATGGAATTGTGATATTGCCTTCACACTCAATGAGACTCTGGCCATTTGGAGCTTCTGTAATCCGTTCCACTTTTGAGCTCAGATATGAAACACCTGACTCCACACACCTAAAAATTCATGTAAATTATCGCTTTGTAGTGCTTTAAAGGAAATAGACCTATGTCAAGTGCCATGAAGGATTATCAAACATCAAATTAGATAAGAAAAATAACTAGTGTAAAAGTCATAGAAAAGCAACTTGCTTTCACTTTTTTTTTTAATCCAATTTATTTATTTCATTAAAACAAAATACGAAAGTTACATCACAATAGAAGGTAGACGGGCAACAAGCTGCGCCGCCACCCCTTTCTGATATGATACTTGATTCTTATTTTTCATGAATGGTAATTAAAGTTTAAGCTTCCCTACCACTATGGTACTTGTATGAATGGAGTTGAAGCTTTAATATCCCGTAAATGATTTTTAACCGCCTAATTGGTAAAACTGAGCATGTAAATAGAAAGGTTAATGACCATAGACGAACAAAAAAGAAAAAAAAAGGTTAAGCGAAAGTAGGTTGCTATTCTACGACATTTCCCAAGTAACTTAAAAGAACATTACTTACCTTCTCAATAATTCCTCATGAAGTAAATCACGACTAACTCGTCCATAGGCACGACCTATAAGGATGGGATCATTGTCATCAAGATATACAACAGTATCCCGCCAAACATGTTCAATGCACCCTTCAAGTCCAAGACCTGCAAAAACATAATAAGCATGTAAGAGCAAACTCTTATGCATGCAGGATACATAGAGGACCAATTTTCATTCCAAAACTGGCATGGTTTCTATTAGAGGAACTTTTTGATAACCGAACCAATCCGTGTAACAAATACAACATGCGAAAAGTGTTGGCATCAAACCAATATGATCTTGGAATGCACAAGTTTAACCAACAAAGTACATTTATAGTTTTATACCCATACCTATAAATTCATCCTCCCAAACACCATAGTTATTTGTAAAAGGAAGATCTGGCCCAATAAGTCCGACGTTCAAGCCTCGCTTGGCTGATTCTGCAGCAAGAGCAAGCCCAGCAGGACCACAACCAATTACAACCAAATCCAGTACACATTCTCCTATCGGAATCCTTGGCAGCTGCAAATTTGATATAATAAATTTCAGGTAATAACAACCTTACAATAACATCCATCCTATCATTCAAACATATTCAAGTTTCTTAACTTCTACTTATAAACCTCTCAACAGAGCCAATTTAGGGATGAGCATTTCGGTAATACCCTAAAAACCAATACCAAACCGGTACCGAAACCGTTCCATTTCCAGTACCAAGTTTTGGCAATTTTCGGTATCAGTTCGGTTCGGTTCAGTACTTGTTCGAACCGGTATTTCACCTTAAATTACCGATACCATACCGTACCGTATATGTTCGGTACCAGTACCAAGTTTGGCGAAAATCGGCATCATTAAATTCTACAATACATGGTACCGAACTCATCCCTAGCAAAAAATGCATAAAAGTAATCAATAGACAATTCTCACCATAAACCTTCAAAACTCCCCTTCCCTTACTACGTAATTTTACTAATTTATAAAAACTGCAGAATATGAGAATTAATTAATTAATTAATTATAATAAATTAATGATCCACTAACAAACGAAATACTTTCTAAATATAGTAATTAAGATGAGTACAGTAGTGCATATGATAAAGCTGGAGGTACAAGTATCCAAAGGCACAAGTAATGGAAGGAACAATTGACCTTATCAGAAAGCCTAGACTGCGTGTTCATACTCTTATTCTGTTGCATTTGAACAAACAGCAGTTCCGATCCACCTGCCTTCACATAATCCTCCTCTTCTGCTTCAGATACCCCTTCCTTCACCACTACGCTTTTAGCGCTACACTTAATCTGCTGCTTCCTAGTCCTAGTAAACCTATACTGTTGCAGTAACGAAAACTCACGTCTGCTAGTATAATTCATGAGCCTAAAGGCCGTCATTGTTGCAGACATGTGTCGACCACCAAAACACTCCATTGATTGATTAATTTCTTCTTCAGTTCAGTTAGATTAAATATAAGTAAATAAATGAGGTAGACGAAGGTTTACGTCATTATTGTGTATCTTTTTTATAACTGTCGTTGGATAATATTAGTAATTGTGTAAGGGGGATGGAATTGGAAGGAAGAGAAATAAATGAAATAAAAAAGAGTTGTTCACGCTTTTCTATCTGAAGCAGGTTTTGAATGGATGGATAGGAGATGAAGCCATCTTTTATGGCCACGTTGTATGTTTCTCTACTTGCTTTTCTTATGTGGCTCCACTTTATTGGTTGCACTGATACTCCTTGGTGATGACACCCCCATACGTTTCACAATTTAAAATAGGCTTAATCTCATCGTTTGGTTTCAAACCGCGAAACCATCTAAACCGGTTACTGGTTTGGTTTCACAGTCGCTTATTTTACTTATCCTTCGATCGGTTTGTTTCAAAATTTTCAAACCTCAACAAATGGTTTGGTTTACGGTTTATACCGAAAATCAACCGTATAAAACCAGACCGAACCGTAAGAATTTGTTTTAGTATTTTTAATATTTCATATTATATGTAGACATTAATAAAAATAAATCTATTATAACCTATAAGTAATTTAATGCAAAACAAAAGTATGCTAAGTCCATTTCACATTATTTGCGAGTTTTTCTATTTTTCAAAATTTTAAATTTTCAACCACAGCTAACACCTATGTATCGATGTATTTAAAGATATTTTATATATTTGGACTACATTTTAAGCTATTTGGATAGATATTTATGTTAAACAACTTGAGCATTGTGGGCAATTTTATGACGTCTTGAAATTTGGACATTTTTTTTGCGAAATCGGGACAACTTGTACACATAACGCCCAAGAAGTCCAAGTCGTGAAACCAAACCGTTTCTAATGGTTTGGTTTGGTTCGGTCTAAAAATTCTATGGTTCGATTTCGGTTTAGAAAATTAAAAAATCGTTACTAAAGGTTTGGTTCGCGGTTTGAACTAAAAACCGCGAAAACCGGACCATGAACACCCCTATCTATTATTTCACCCCGTTTCAAAGCGTCTCGCTATGGTTATAGCGAGACACTTTGTGTCAGAGGGGATGAACATGAACATTGGGTGGGTAGGGTGTTGGGATTTATGTTGGGAGGGTTTTGGTTTGGGTTTTTTTTTTTGGTATTTTGAAGTGTTTTTTTTTTTAAGTTTTTTTTTATTATTGTAATATTTTTTTTCAAAAAAAGAAAAAAAAATAATAACTATAATCAAAGTATCATTAATAACCCTAGAAGTGTTTTAAACTTATGGTGCCTTTTGTATGGTGTCCGACCAGTTCTCTACTTCTCTATCATCTAAAGAAAGCTTTCTAGCATATACGTGACCCTCTAATGTAGTGTTTGGTATGAAGGAATGGAAGGGGAATGGAATGGACCATTACGAGGTAATGAAAAATAGTGTGTTTGATTGGTTAAAGGAATGGATTTGCCCATTCCACAAGCCATTTCATTCTCTCAAAACCATTCCATCCACCCCCACCCCATTTTTTTTTTATTACATCCCTTATTCACCCTTTACTAACAACACCATAACCTACCAACTACCACCACCCACCGTCACCACCCACCAGCGTTGCCCACCACCTACCATTGCCGCCACCACCCACCACCGCCGTCACCACCCACCATCGTCATCGCCGCCCACTACCTTCACCCACCCACCACCGTCACCCACCCACCACTGTCGTTGCCGCCACCAACCACCGCCACCCACTACCTTCACCCACCCACCACCGCCGCCACCCACCACCGTCATCCACCGACATCCACCTCCACCCATCGCCATCTTCGCCACCACCCACCACCGTTGTCGCCACCCACCACCACGCTACCGCCACACACCACCACATACCATCACCGCCACCACCACTCACCATCGTTGCCCACCCACCATCACGACCATCCAACTCCACCTTCCAGCGTCGCCACCACTCCTGCCGCCACCCACCACCACCGCTACCGTCACATATCACCACCCACCATCACCGCCACTGACCACCACTCACCACCGATTTTATTCCTTCGTGTTTTCCTGCCTATCTAACAATACAAAGTAATGTTTTGTTTCATTCCCACATGACAACCAAACAAAGCATGGAACAGTAATGATCCATTCCATTACCTTGTTCATTCCATTACCTTGTCCATTACATTCCCTCATCCATTCCATTACCCCATACCAAACAGTTTTTAATGGGAGTGTGGTTCCTTTGTCCCAGATTTCAGTCTTCTTTCCCATATTTAATCAGAAAGGAGTTGTGTTTGTCTTTCATTATCTTTTTCTTCAAAGAGATTGTAACACCCCAAAATTTCTAAACCATATTTTATGATAATTTAAGCACACATGGCTTTTAAACTGAACTGCATGAAACACGACTTATGCGATTTTCCTAGTCTAGGGAAATTAAACTCGTCGACCTTGTTAGCTAAACAAGGCTTAAACAATTATACGAGACTAACTTGATTAGTGTCTTGAACTAGCATATACTTAACAAAATATGAAGGGGCTAACTTGCCAAGTTACCCAAACTTGAGTTTAGTTAAACATTTATAAAAAAAAGATAGAAATCAACTCATAACCACAAATTCGTTCATCAAGAACACACACACACACACCAAACCCTAAAACTCAAGAGTAAGCTTGAATCATGGTGGAATCAAAGGGGTTTTGAGTGCTATAGCCGTAAAACGAATCTTCCAAGCCTAATACACACCAAGGTAACCTTTTATTTGGCTAAATTTGAGGTATGTTCATGCTTGGGTATGATGAAAATCATGGGCTGTTATAAAAACGTGAATTAAGGGCTTGTAATGGTTAATCTTGTATGAGAGAACCATAATACATGTTAATTTGTGTGTGTCAAGCAAAATCCTTGTGAGAAGGTTATATCCTTGTAGTTCATGTTATAAAATGAATTGGGTTTTTGGTGGATTGGTAGGAACCACATTTAAACCATGAAATACTAGTTATAAACTATGATTAAGATGTTTATAGGAATGCTAGTATTGATAATCTTGATCAAAGGTGGATCCAAGAGGTCCTTAAGTCCTAAAATTAAAGTTAAGAAAATCACGCCTACCAAGTGTTTGATAAAATGCCTCAATGAGAACTTGATTTTACTTGGGCATAAATAATTTGTTGAAAACTTGTATATTGGTAAAACACGACCAAAAATGCGTATAGACAAGTAAAGAATAGGTTCTAACAACCTACGTGATCTTTCACCTCATAGGTGCAAATACAAGAGACTTTGAATAGCCAATGAGTCTCAGATTGAGGTAAAGAGGAAGCACGCATAAGGTAATTCACTCGATGGCTTAATTCTTAATACGTTTCTAGTATGTTTATATGCTTAGTTATACCTTTGTATATGCATTTGGGAATAGACATTGAAATGTCACAAAAAGAAAGCTTAAATAAGATACACGATTCATAGAAAATGGCCTTAGATGAAGGTTGTTAATATCCCAATTAGGCTATCGGGTCAATTGGGTAAAATGCTAGATAGATAATAGCTTAGACCAAGAGTCAACATTAAGCCGATAACGAATTGTGCTAGTTGCTTGAGTGTATTCGTAGATTCAATGTTATATACCTCAAGCTAGTCTAGAAGCAAAAAGGGCGCAAGCCAAGGTAAGTCATTTTATGACTTTGTAGGATATGTACATATGTAACATATATGCTCATGTAGGATGTGTAAATTGTGGGTAAATCTTTTAGATGAAATGAAGTTGTGATTTCTAAGGGTTATAAAAACATCATGTTTAGACCATGTCGCAAGTCATAGAGACCGAGCGAACAAGATCGAGAGAAATGACACATGTGGCCATGGACATGAGGCATCGCGAACACGGTATAAATGACTTGGGCAGAAGTCACCTAGTCAAGTTGAGGCTTGACAAGCATAGAAAATTCATCAATAGGCCATGGAAATCATAAAATCTTATAATTTGATATATGCAAAACTTAACGGGTCAACACATTGAGGGACATACAAATTATGATTTTGGGTTAGAGATCGAACAAGGAATTCAAAATTTTTATTAATCATGTTTGTAGTCCGTGTGGGGACCTTTAAACGTGTTCCGAAAAGCCCCAGGAGTGTTTTTAAATTGACCTGAAAAGTGTAGCTTGGTGCAGCAACTTGGCTGCAAAATTGGCTAAGTATAAAAGTGCAACAAAAACCGTCACCCAACAGTGTCAGATTTCACCCGGCCGTGTTAATAAGATCCGAAATTCCACCCGGCAGTGTCAGATTTCACCCGGCCATATTAATAAGATCCGAAATTTCACCCGGCCGTATTAATAAGATCTGAAATTTCACCCGGCCGTGTCAGATTTCACCCGACCGTGTTAATAAGATCTGAAATTTTCGGCCGCCTCAAGTTAACACCCGACTGTGTTAGGATCCTGAGCTAGCAAATTTGCATGCGCGGTCCGCGGAGACGACTAAGATCGCCCAAACCTTTAAATTTCATTATTCTATTCTAATCAATTTAATAAAGTTTAACAGGTTATTTTAATCGTGTATAACCCCCAGGAAGTCAGGGACAAGATTCGGGCAACGATGATCAAGGCTCGGACCAAGAACCGAACGTACAAGACTCGTCCGCTTCCGCAAACTTCTAAATAAAAAGGTTTATAAACTTGGATTTTGGAAGGTGCCATCATTATAGTTTTCACTATTAAATTCATCGTGCGTTTGTCAAACCGTGAACTGCATGTGCAGAAAATTTTGAGAAACTCGTGGGACATGTAATGTTTTAAACACAAACTTCCAAACTAAGTTTATTAGCTCGTAAATCATCCTATAATATCGTTTTAACAGGGTGGGTCTTACAGAGATCTTCTTCTTGAATCTTTCTTCATCTCTATCTCTTCTTTTTGGAACCTTTTCTGGATGTTCTTCACTTTGTTCAATCTTGATTCCTAGCTTTGGTTTTCTTCAACACTTCATGTTTTCTCATTTTGGTTCTAACAGTTATATCCATCCAGTATTCTCCGAACCTATTCGATTCGTTAGACTTTCTATATTATTAGTAGTTTATTTTTTGTTATTTGGTGTGTTTAACTTTTTAACTAATTCTTGTTTGTTTATCTTTTATGACAGGTTCCATTAGTACTTAACTTAACAAACCTTAAAATCAACCTAAACTTAACTTATAAAACAAGCTATCATGCGGTTCGTACGGCTTCTGGTAGTCCAGAGCTGGATCCAAGGCAAGGAAACCAGTAGTGAGACAGATCCTTCGGGCTTCTGATATCCAAACTAGGTTCTAAGCAATGGCTTCTGAAGTGGACCAGATCCGAATGACAAGTTTCTGGTTCCATACCAGATGTATGAGTGATTTTCTTGGCAAATGGAGGATTCCCTACGGCTGCACCAGTGATCTTCGGATTGCACACCTTTAGGATTATGTTCCACATTTATTAAGGATTTCATTCACAAGTCTTGGGGGTTAAGGGTTGAAATTGTTGAGTCACTTAATCACTAAACCAAACTTATATTTACTGGATGCAATAAATATTTAAGTTGTCACTTTTAAAGGTAAATAAAACAAGGATGTTGTAGGTCCCTTTCCCTTGAGATCTTCTCTGCAATCAAACCAAACACGAATCCTAGACGCGAAATATCTTTGATCTGTGGATATCACACAAAGAACACAAGTTACTTTTTAATGATTTTCTTATTAATCGAATCACAGATAACAATTAATAAGAACCACACCGAACTTGTAATCCTAACTAGCTCTCTCTCTCTCAACCTCTATGACAAAAACTAACTAGCAACCAACCCCTAAAACCCCATGTATCATTTGCTTATATACATGCATCCTCATGGGCTTTTAACTGGGCTTGTGTTGGGCTTTTACAATACTAGCTTAATTACATATTCACGAACTAACTTAGACAAGTTCTTCTAACGACACGAAGAATATAAAGTCTTCTGTCAATAATCCTGAGCGTTTGTTTATCCGTTTGAGTATCTGTCACAAACTTGCACGAACAAACTCCCCCTTGACAGAGGCTCTTTAAGATTATTTTTCAAATCTCAAATTATCTTCAATTGTCTTCCACTTGAAGTCTTTAATCTTTAACAGCTTGATCTTGAGATTGTCTACCAAAGTAATTTAGAAGAACTTGGCAGATCACTTCTCTTCTTTTCTTCTTTTCTTTAACTCTTGATCTTGAATCTTTAACAACTCTCTTGTGTTCAGCATCTCTTGAGAATTAAGTAACTCCCACTGAGAATAAGCTTGGATTGTAAAAACTTCCCATTGAGCTCTACACGAATGCATTACTCGATCTGAAGTCTTTTCACTCCCCCTGAGACACATAATATTTCTTCCTATATGTATATTTCTCCCTCTGAGCTGCCAAGTCTTCTAAAATTAGCAATTGTTTTTTTAGAACTTTAGTGTTTTGTCGTCTTCTTGTCTCCGTTTCTTCAAAAAATTTCTCGAATCACATGAATTTGTCCAAAAGGAGGTTCAGACCTCATCACGTCCATTATTATCAGAATATAGAACCTGTCACACTCAACAAACTTGTAAGTAAACCATCATAACAAATATAAACTTACAAAGTATATAAACCACATGTGACAAAAATTGTTGTGTGGTTAAAATTCATAAGCTTTCAAAAGATATGTTGTTTTGCAAAATTTTCTAAGTGTTTTAGAAAAACAAATTTCAAAATTTTCTAAACAGTCAGATCCATCACAGAACAACCGTTTCTCGTGCGTTAAATCCTGAAGCAAAATAAAATCTTTTTGGATTTTTGGAGTTTTTTGACAAGTAAAATAAATGAACGTAAAGACAAATTAAGTAAACTATGTACAAACATAAAAACATTCTATTTTTTATTATAGCAAACACTGGTTAAAAGGATCATATCAGCTAGATTGAGATGTCACAGTGAGTTAATGTTCTTAATAACTTCTTAATGTGTAACACTGCATTCCAAGACGATTACCAGTAATATGTATCCACATAAACAATATAACACTTAACGATTCCAAATCCACATTAGCATTTAAGTGTATTAAACTGAATCATCTATGTTACCCACGACATGACATACCCCCACGATCAAGTCATGCACAAAGGTTCATCGTAACAGGTGAGTAAATTGCCATTGTCCATGTTGTGTACAAAATACGAGACACGATGGTGTACAGGTCTGCATATATCTGGATGCAACAAAGTGACCAAACGTGTACTCAACCAGGGTTAAGACAAATACCATTTTATGCGGTACGAGTTTTCAGCTTTAGGCATTTTTTGAGTGATTGCCTTTTAGCCTTTGAGGGTTTTGGCATTTATCATATGCTCTTTTAAGATATTCTGACATAGTCTAGGTCAGCATGTATCTGGATGCAGTAAAAGACCAGTCAGATCATCCCCGGATAAATTTAACAATTTAAAGACCTGAAACCTCAGAATTTTGTAACACGCTATCAACGCAAGATTTTAAGACTATTTTTTTTGCGAAACCATGTAGAAGCAAATAAAAAAAAGTAAAAACTAACTAAAAACTTAAAAACTAAAAGCTTCAGCACTTACGAGAAAACGAAAGGTTATTCCGGGTTTCTAATCCTGTTCAGCTGCACTAACAGTTCAAACTGAGCTCTATCGAAAGCTTTGGTGAACAAATCAGCTGGGTTATCCAAAGTATCAACCTTTTTCAAATAAATCACCTTTTTCTCAAAACAATCCCTTATGAAATGATGCCTTATGGCTATATGTTTTGTTTTGGGAAAGTTTTTGGGATTCTCTGTGATTGAAATGGTGGCATGATTATCAATAAGTATAGGAGTATGAGTGAAATTCAAACCATAATCCCGCATTTGTTGTTGTATCCAAAAAACCTGTGAATAACAGCTACCAGCAGCAACGTATTCTGCTTCACATGTGAAAACAACCACCGAAGTCTTCTTTTTGCACTGCAAGGATACGATTCTTCCTCCTAAAAATTGACATCCACCAGTAGTAGACTTCCGATTCTGGTTACATCCTCCGTAGTCCGAATTTGTATACGCTACAAGATCCAATTCGCCATCAGCTGGATACCAGATTTCCAATTTGGGTTTCCTCTTTAGGTATCTAAGAATCTGTTTCACAGAGATCATATGTGACTCCTTTGGATTAGCCTAAAACGTGGCACAAAGACAAACTGCAAACATAATGTCAAGTCGAGAAGCAGTTAGATACATAAGCGAACCTATTATGGCGCGATACTCATTTGGATTGACATTTTTGTCGCTTTCTGCATTTAGATGAAGTCCATGATTCACGGGTAGATGAGTAGCATAAGTAGAACATTCATTCATCTTGAAACGAGTCAAAATGTCATGTACATACTTAGTCTGTTGTATGAACATCCCGTCTTCCTTCTGATCTACTTGTAAACCAAGAAAGAATTTCAGATGCCGCATAGCACTCGTCTCGAACATCTTCTTCATAACCTTCTGAAATTCAATGCACATGTCCCTGTTAGGCGATTCGAAGATGATATCATCAACGTACACCTGAACTAGTAGGAAATCTTCTCCATTTCTCTTTAAGAAAAGTGTACTGTCTATTTTACCTCTCTCAAAGCCATTTTCTAAAAGATGAGTTGACAGTGTCTCATACCATGCCCTTGGTTCCTGATGTAATCCGTACAGTGCCTTATCAAGTTTGTAGACACGGTCTGGATAATCTGGATCAGTAAACCCTGGAGGTTGTGAGACATACACCTGCTCCTGGACTTTCCCGTACAGAAAGGCGCTTCTGACATCTAACTGATAGACTTTAAAGCCCTTGTAGGAAGCAAAGGCTAGAAAGAGTCGAATTGCTTCGAGCCTTGCCACCGGTGCAAACACTTCATTAAAATCAATCCCTTCTTGTTGGTTGAATCCTTGACTACCAAGCGAGCCTTATTTCTCACTACTATTCCGTTGTCATCAGTCTTATTTCTGAACACCCATTTTGTACCGATATCTTGAGCACCATTGGGTAAATCGACAAGCTCCCAAACTTTGAGCTTTCTGAATTGTGCCAGTTCCTCTTGCATAGCTTCCACCCACGCATTATCACGAAGCGCTACTTGATAATTCTTCGGTTCAACTTGCGAGATGAAGCATTTAAGGCATTTGTTGATGATGCCGAATCTTTAATAGTGACATATAAACACGTCGACTCAAAAATACTACTTCTTGTCCTTACACCCGCATTAGGATCTCCTAAGATATTCTCCGCTGGATGATCTTTATTTGTGCGAGTTTGAACGATAGCATCAACCGGTATATTATCCTCCAAATTTGAACCTATCTCCCCCGAAGTGTCTACGGTACCGAACGGATTAACGAATTCTTCCTCTTTAATTTCATTAACAACAGGAGATTTGTCTCTTGAAGTGGAGGTTCCTGAATCAACATCATTCTTGTTTTTATTTGCAGAGATTGGAATGATCGATCTTGGTGATATTTCATCATCATCATCTGGCATTCCAAGTATCAATTCTTCATCTGCCTCATTTGGATCTGCATTAAAGGTATATGGAACATTAAATGATTTAAAGACACATAGTCAAAGAGCCAGTCGGGATCAGTATTGTGGCGTGTGACTAGTTATGTCAACGTTAAAAACGACTTCTACAAGAACAGTTGTTTCATTAAAAACCCTTTTATTTGGTGCACCTGGCACATAACCAAGAAAAAAGAAATCCTTCGTCAGCCACTTCACCGAATTTTGGTTGGTTTCTATTTTTCAAGATGGTGCACGGCATCCCGAATGGTTCAAAACCATGAAGATTAGGCTTGTTGCCCTTCAAGAGTTCATAGCACGTTTTATTGTGCTTCTTGACGGTCAACACCCTATTCAAAACATAACACGTTGTATTCACAGCTTTTGCCCAAAATATGACAGGTAGCTTAGAATCAGCGAACATTGTCCTTGCTACTTCAATCAGTGTCTTGTTCTTCCTTTCAGCAACCCCATTATGTTGTGGCTCATAGGGCGCACTGGATTGATGCTCAATCCCTTTTCTTATGCAGAAAATGGAAAAACAACTATTCTTGAACTCCGAGCCATTGTCACTTTTGAATCTCTTTATTGTGGTTCCAAAGATGTTCTACGCTTTGTTGAAGAAGTCCATCAAGGTCTCCCCTGTTTCATCCTTCGAACCTAGGAAAAACACCCATGAAAAATGTGAATAATCATCTGTGATCACAAGACAATAATACTTTCCACCTAAACTCCTAACATTTACTGGACCGAATAAATCCCTATGCAATAAATCAAAAGGAGAGTTAAGGGAATTCTTAGTCTTGGGTTTATGACGCTTCTTGTGCTGCTTGCCCTTCTTGCACGACAGACAATTATCCTCCACGCCAAAGCTCTTCAATGGAACTCCTTGCACCAGTCCATGCTTTGTGATGTAATTCATCTTCCTGAAATGCAAGTGTGCTATTCTCCTATGCCACAACATCAAATCAGACTCTGATGCTTTTGATAATAAACATGTCGGCACTTCTTTTGCATCATCTTGAACACTCATGTCCATGATGTACGTATGATTTCTTATTGGAGCCCTCATGATTATCCATTCTTCAGGAATCTTTACTCCCGGTTTCAACACTAATGCTTCGGACTTTGTAAAATGGACAGAATGTCCTTTGTCGCATATTTGAGAAACACTCATTAAGTTGTGCTTCAACTGCTCTACGTAATTCACACTGTCCAAAGTGATTTTGCCATTGGTGACCTTTCCCTTTTCCGGTTATACGACCACCCTTGGATCCTGCAAAGTTAACATAACCATCAAAATCAATCAACAACTTCAACTCCCCTGTCATGCGCATAGAGCAGCCACTATCAACATACCACCAGTTGATAAATCATCCTTAGCAGCTCCTGCACTCACAAATAAAGGGAATTAATTTAAGGGAACCCAAGCCATCACGGTGTTTGGTACACCATTTTCTACAAACGTAAATTCCTTCAAATATCCGTCCCACTGTTTAGATGAGTTGGATCGTTGAGGACTAGCACGTTGTTGTTGTTCAAAATGGTTCGGTTGGTTATACCATCTCCCATTTGGAGACTGAGAAAACCTTTGAGGATATCTCCCTCGGTTGGAGTATCCGTTATTGTTTTTTGAAAACTGTTGACCATTCGAATAATTTCTATCCCTATGGTCGTTGTTATTATGAAAACTTTGATTATTGGGTCTTGAAAAATTTCTATCACCGTTTGGAGATTGGTGACGATTTTGCATGTGTGGCGGTTGGTACTTACCGGGACTAGCGTTTTCCTGTTTGGCAATTGGAGCACCAAATGTGCCAGCATTCCCAGTATTTACCTGCCTAGGGACAAACTTAGGTTGGTTTCTTTGAAAACGAGCATTAGTGTTGCTTGGTCCATCCCTACTACCACTACTCTGAGCATTTTCTAATTTATTCTGCAAATTTTTCTTTTGAGAATTGCTCATCTCATTCTTATCGTCTAACTTAATAGGTGACTTTTGCTTTCCCTTATCTGAGTCTGTAGGTGCTCCTGTCTTTTTGAGGGATTTTTGAGGGGACAACAACTAGCCACGTGGCCTTTGTTGTGACATTTGAAGCATGATAGTTTCTCTAAGGGCTTTTTGTGTGGCCCCTTTGAGTTGGATCCTTCACTAGTATCAGATTTGGTTGAAGCTGACTCAGAACCAGCATCCGTTTTATCATCAGATTTGACATTTGAAACTTTAGGAGATCCGATCTTCGTAAAAACAGATTCAATTGAATCAGGGTTGACTTTAGAAATAGGGAAATCTTAGTCAGAATAAATCTTGTCAGATTCCTTAAGTCTATAAAACTTCATGATTTTATCGTGTACCTTCTTAATTTTACCCCCGACCCATCAGTTGTTTGAGACCTCTACAGTAGGCTTGAGGTCTTTTGGTTCAGAAACTACTTCCCGCTGAACCTTCTTACTAGCATCTTTAGATGCTTTCTCAGTTTCTTTTGTGTCTATTGGCTAAGGGCCATAGACAGCTTCAGACACTTCCTCTTCATTTGGTAAAAATGAGTAATTACCATTGAAAGGAGGAGGAACATCATTATAACCTAGACCTGAATTCTCATGTTTTCAGCTGTTTCAGTTCTGGAAGTCATAATCTGATTATACATGTCTTTAGTGCTCCTACATTGATCTAGTTGCTTTCGCAGCTCAGTAATGGTCTTTTGTTTCTCTACGATTTCTAGCTGCATTTTCACCATTGTTACATCTTTTTCTACTAGACCCTTGTATTGGAATTCACAATCACCAGTTTTAATACAGAGCAGCCTATTAACTTCCTTAAGATCTTTCTGGGTGCTTTCTAACTTTTTCTTAAGGTCAGACTCTCTATTTTTGTTGCCGAAATTTAACTCCTTTTGCTCATCTAAGAGCACTATGAGTTGTTTGTTCTGGTCTACTTGCTTATCATGTTCTTTATTTATGAAGTCTAGTTTCTCAACAAAATCAAAACACTTTTTGCAAGCATCAACAATAGTAGATAAAGAAATGTGTACCTTTTTGGCGTCAGAGTCCAGTTCAGTCATGAATGTAACGAACTCTGCTGTTGACATCCCTTTTGTAACAGTAGTCAGATCCAGAATCCCTTCAGCCGGCTTGTTGTCTCTGATGATCTCCTCGACTTTCGTAGAATTTTCAGTAGCAGCTACCTCAGACTTTACTGCACTTTCATCACTCTTATCATCTTCATCTTTGACTGATTCAGCTTCAGTCACATGTTCTTTAGTCTTGACCGTATCAGACACGGTCTCATTGTCAGAATCAGAAGCTTCTGACTTCACACTTTCATCTTTTATCTCTGCCATAAGAGCCTGATCACCATCTATCATAGAACTCCAGTCATATCTACCGTCAGGTTTGGCAACCATGAGTGCTCTGGAACTTGAATTGTTTGAACTTGAAGGTGGGGCAACAAAAGAATTATGTCGTGTGGTGTTGGAATTGCTGCTTGACCCTTGTCTTGAACATTCTCTTGCAAAGTGGCCAAAGGAATGGCAGTTGTAACATTTCACCTTGCTTTTGTCAAAGCCAGCTCTTCCACCAACGAGCTTCCTTCCAGTCCTTTCCATACACTTCTTTGCCTTGCGTGAGAGCATGGCCAAGTTCCATTGTAAGTCCATCTCCTCTAGATCATCAGGGTCAATCTGGTCATAATCTTCATCAAAGAGTGCTGGATCGTTAATCTTCCCTTGAATGTAATTCTCGTACGAAGCAATGAAGGAAGATAACACAACAAGTTGTTGTTCGGCCGATTTAACACTCATCAGCATGGACTTGCTTGTTCCAGTTGATGATCCACCTGTACTCTTTCCATTCCCGCCAGAAGGGATATCCTTGACTTTAGTTGTCTCACCTGATGTTGACACAAAACAACACTCACGGTCAGAATCACGAATAATATTACCAGATGTGTCACCTGAGAAGAATGCCGAGACACCGCTGCTGCTGCTTGATGAGGTTTTAGCTGCAGGCTTTCCGTGATAAATCCCTGGATCTTGTACCTGTTCAGATCCTGCTTCCCTCCTCATCATGTTGAAGCTGTAAGCTCTTAGTTTCCCTACCACAGTATCCAAAGTTATTGTACCGTAGTCAATTCCATTTCTGATCATTAGAGAATACACATCCCATTTCGTAGGAAGTGCATCCAGTAGCTTGTCGTTTAGCTCATTGTCAGTATACTGTATTTCATGGTTTCCCAACTCAGTAAGCAGATGGTAGAATCTGGTGATGATGTCCTCTAAGCTCTCATCTTTACTATGCTTGAAGACTGCAAATTGCTTCTTCAGCAGCTCTTTGTTATTCTTTTGCACTTCAGCACTGCCCATGTACCGTTTCTCCAAAGCTTCCCATAAGTCTTTAGCTGTTCTGTTTCTGCTGAAAGTGTGGAGGATTTCTTGTGGCAAACACATGGTAATAGCAGCTCTAGCTTTATTTTCAGCTTCGTGCATCATTTTCTGTTCTTCGTTCATCTCACTAAAACTCAACAGTCTTTGCTCGCTCATGCCTTCTCCTTATTTAAACGGTTGACTGTACCTGTCAGAGATGCAAATCCACATTCTCAATTGGTAAAAACGAGCCCATTCCTCAAACCGTACCCTCCACCAAAAGTAATTATCAACACTGATCATTTTAGGCGGGGAATTCGCTTTGCCCACCTCATGATCCATTTCTACCATTTTATTTAATAACGCTATTTGTTTTAATAGATTTTAGATTTAATTAACAATTTTTTTAATTAATTAAGTCCAAAGTCCAAACGAAACAATGGTGTCCGAGAACTAATGTGTGTTTCCGAGAACTTGTGTTGGTTTCCGAGAACTATAACTTGTGTCCGAGAACCTTAGTGTCCGAGTTCTAGTTTGTGTAACCGAGAACTTAAAGTGTTCGATACTCATTTTATGAGTTCGAGAACCCTTAGAATCCAAGAAATAAACTCAATCCGAGAAATAAAAACCAGATCAAATATCCGAGAACTAGTCTTGTATCTGATAACTAAATGTTGAGTCCGAGAACTAAGAGAATATCCGAGATCTAGACTGAATTCGAGAATTCTTGTGTCTGAGAACTAAGTATCTGAGAACCTTATTTTCCTTGGTCAACAAGCTTGATATCTCTAAAATTTAGGAATTGATTGAGATGATTTGAATTTCAAAATCAACCTAATCTTTTCCTTATCTTGAAAATTCTGCACTAACACAAATCAAAACCACAAAACAAGATCAAACACAATAATTTTAATAAAAATTAAGTGTTTTTGATATTCTTAACCGATTTATATTAAACCCGAACAATCCTAGAACCTGCAAAAACTCAAACCAACCGTGAGCTCTAAACCAAACACATATGAATATCCAAAAAGCAAAATTAAACTTGATAAAACAAGATCAAACACTGACGCAAGATAAAAAAATTCAAACCGTTTGTTTTTCTTTAAACAACTTCAAAACTTTTAATGTAACTTTAAATCAATATTAAGAAACAAAACATAAACTTTAACAATAAATAACAAGAACCGTAATTTTCTTGAGTAAAGATCAAATACATATAGTTTTTTTGTAAGAACTGTGAGAATCAAAGGGGGTAAAAAAATTTTTTTTTTTTTTTTAGAATTTTTTTTCCCATGTGCTTAAACATTCTTTCTAGATGAATAATACAAAAAAAAATTTTAAAAAAAAAATTTTTTTTAGTGTAATTACGTCATTAAGGTAAATACATTAGTTTACACTAGAGTAATTATGTAATTACTCTACACGTAATTACTCTACACCAATTTTTTTTTTTTTTTTTTTTTTTTTTAGTTTTCAATACTATAATACATGTTTAACAATATGGGGAAAAAAAAAATTTGAAAAAAAAAATTAAAAAAAAATACCCTCCTTTGATTCTTACAGTTCTTACCAAAAAAGCTATTTGTACCGGATCTTTCCCCAATTTTCTTTTTAATATTTTTAATCAAAGTTGAAACCTTAAACAAACTTTTAAAATGAACAAGAATCAATCTCGAAACAAGAACAGAACATTTTTTTTTTAATTACGAACCTTTTAAAGAACCGACAATTATAATTTTTATTTTTCAATTACGAAAATTTAAAGAAAAAAAACACAAGAATCAAACTATTAAAATAATGCAAACACGATTGATTTCAAGCACCACGAACTAGTTCCTTGGATGATATCTAGCCCGAATGGCACTGATACCACTTTTAGGTCCATTTCCATTGAGATCTTCTCTGCAATCAAACCAAACACGAATCCTAGACGCGGAATATCTTTGATCCGTGGATATCATACAAAGAACACATATTACTTTTTAATGATTTTCTTATTAATCGAATCACAGATAACAATTAAAAGAACCACACCGAACTTGTAATCCTAGCTAACTCTCTCTCTCTCAAACTCTATGACAAAAACCAACTAGCCATCCAACCCCTAAAACCCCATGTATCATTTGCTTATGTACATGCATCCTCATGGGCTTTTAACTGGGCTTGTGTTGGGCTTTTACAATACTAGCTTAATTACATATTCACGAACTAACTTAGACAAGTTCTTCTAACGACATGAAGAATATAAAGTCTTCTGTCAATAATCCCGAGCGTTTGTTTATCCGTTTGAGTATATGTCACAAACTTGCACCAACAGATACTTTATCCAATTCTCGTTAGTACAAAGCCGTTAACTTCTTAGAGGGTCCCCCGTCACACAAGCTGATGATATGTGAGATCCTTCGGTACGGAAAGCGAGAGTTGAGAGAGGTGGAAGGGATTCCCCGTTGGAATTAAGCCTCTACATTAATTTAAGAAGGTAAATAAGGGAACCCAATGCTTAAACGAGTGGGTTTGCGGTGGTTTGGGAAGTGCCTAACAAGCAGGACTCAAACTTTCCAATATATTACATGACTTGTATGCGTTAGGTAACACGACAATTGTCAACTAGGAGAAGACCGGCCTACGGGCCAGCAGTCCGAAAACACCTTTATGGGGACTCGTACACTTCCCCAGTGCGTGACCCATAGAGTTGCCAGAACGTCATCCCTTGTTTATTTCTTACCCCATCTCCTAACTTTGATGGGACCGCTCAAAACCCGTTCTCCTCGCCAATAATTAAATCTACTACTACTTTTAATATACTTAGCCTACTTATTCTGAGGGTCCCCGAGACGTGCATGTTTTCTAAACCTACTATTTTTATCTTTTATTTTAAAACCAAAACATTTTCAAAAGCCATGTCTCTTTTAAAACACCTAAGTTTTATTTTCTTTTTAAAAACCCGATTAACTGAAGTGATTAAAGGTTGAGTAGGGGAAAGTGTGTTCTTTGAAATACGATACTCGATATTTACCCTAGAAATCTATGCTGCACACGTCAGGTTCTTTGCCTTTGTGTTTGTTTTAGTTTCTAAGTAACTATCGTTTACATATAAATTTAAAACTAGTTAATGGTTTAGTAACAATCTTGTTTTTCCTAAAACCAATGTTTTAAGGTTTAAACACCATAGTTTTTAGCACCGGAAAAATTATATATTTTACATTACTAAAACCGGCACACCAATTAACAAGGTTATTATAAACATAATTTTTTTGGGGTGTTACATGCTAAATCTTATGTTTTCATAATTCTTACATAAGAGGCCATCATTTTCCCTTAGGTGTGTCACGTAACATCCTTCTTCTTATTTCCATTTAAAAGTCTTTTTCTCTCTCATGTTTCCCCACAAGTTTGAAACGTTAATAACTTTTATATATGATATTTTTTTTTTCTAAAAAAAATTACACCAAATTAACGAACGTTTTATTATCTTTCCAATGAGTATCATAGAGTTATACAAAAAACGAAAAAAAAAAACGATTTTTGTTTTTTGTCAATACAAAACACACACACACAACATGCTCAGATCATGGATAGCCACCTGTACGCACGTTTTATGATAGAAAAAAAAACCCTCCCAAGGTTCGAGCTAGGGTATACAACATAGCAACACAACAACCAAACCACTTAGGTATCAACTAATTTTTTACATTAAACAAAACTAAAACTTTAAATAAAAAAAATGCAGCAAAACTTGGAATAAAAAAAACTAACAATTTGTTGTCACGTAGCAGCAAACACTATAAAAAAACTAAGAGTTTGCTGTCAAGTAGCAGCAAACACTGTTCATAAGTATTTGCCTTGCATCCGTTTGACCCGTTTGCTCCCTCATTGTTGTACCTAACTTGGGGATGAGTCAAACTTGTCTATTAGAATACATAATATGGAATTTTGTTCACTATCCATAACATCATGTATTCATTATCATTTCTAGCTAAATCCATAGCCATTTTCTTACATGTCTAGTTGAGATTAACTCATCTAGGCATTTCATCAAACACTTGGTGTGCATCCACCAATATACTTAGTTTTCAACATTCTAAGTTTAACCAAAGCATAACCGATTGTCCAATTGACATCATAACATGTTATTCAAGCTCTTTTTACCTAAATTTCTCATGCAACAACTTCTAAGAGTCACAAAAGGTTATTAGATATGAGTGGATCCAACCTAAAGGTTAAACCCCAAATTCTACACATTAACATAACCATATGATCAAAATCAAATACACATATTAAGTGTGATTTGTAACCGGATTATACATGTTTAAGGCTTCCCAAGACTAGGGTAACCCATATTAACCATCAATTCCACGTTTTTATCAAAACCCTAGATTTTCATAGAAATCAAAAACGAATTATGGAATCAATTTTGGCCAATAAAAGGTACCTTGATGTTTATTAAGCCTTGGATGATCCTTTTCTTGCTAGAGCATCAAAAAGCCCCTTGATTTGGCTTGGATTTGAGCAAGGATTTGTTGTTTAGGTTTTGGAGGTGAAGGAGAATTTTCCCCTGATGATATACGACACACACACACAAGTTTGCCATTTTGGCAACTATGGTCCCTCCAAAATCCCCGAATGTCATTTTCTTATGAAACTAGCTATTCACGCTAGTTTTTCTTATTTTATTAGCTTGTTAATAAGATTAATAACTCTAACTAGATTATTTCTATGTTAGAACATAACCTGTGTTCTTTCTTTGTTCGGATCTCGTTTTAATAATTTTGCTAATCACGCCTAATGGCATAATTAGACGAACAAATGGTTTTGGGGTGTTACAGAAACACACCACAAAAATCTCAAAAAAATAAATAAATAAATAAACGGAAAAGAAAGGCACAAGATGATACGACCGGCAAGAGAGAAAGCATATCTTGGACAATGATCGAGGAGAAGTGTTGGCACGAGCATGGGTTAATGTTTCTCAAGATCCAATAAAAGTTTTTTGTTTTTTTTTTCAATTGTAAACAATATAATTTTAACTTTATAAATCCAATTATTATTGTTTTTTCTATGGAAATGTAGGTAATGCGGAAACAAGTGATTGTTTTTGGAATAAGGTAACGGACTAGTTTCATGCATTGATGCAACAAAAGCCATATCGAAACTTTAATTCTATTAGCTCGAAGTATAGAGACATGAACAAGCAAGTAGGATGGTTTCCCGGTTACTACAACAATGGGTATATCTATTGCCCAAGTGGTTCAAGTGATGATTCTGTGTTAAAGACGACTCTTGAAACCTACAACTCGAAATATAGGGCTTTTCACATTCTTAGGCTGTGGGAAATTTTGAAAACTTGTCCGAAGTGGGCTCTAGTGCTGAATGAGGTGACTCAATAAAAAATGTCTAAGTTGACAGAGTCAGGGGATTATAGTGGCGGTGGTTCGGATGTGCATTGCAATATATTGATGATGATTTCGATGATGATATTCCACCTTTGGAAGCGCAACAACGCATTGGGAGGGAGAAAGCAAAAAGGCAATAATCTTCTAAGGACCGATTGTCCGATGACGAAATTAGATATGTTCATGAGTAGATTTTCTAGAACTTCATGAATCACAAGCAGAGAGGCTTCGGTTGAAAAAACAAGAAAAAAAAGAAGCGACAGAGAGGGGAATGGAGGGATAAATGATTTGAGTTGTAGACTTAGAGGGTGTTTGGGATTGCTTATTTAACTCTAAAAGTGCTTTTGTTCAAAAGTGATTATTAGCTTAGGGGCAAAGGGTGCTATCCGGTATTTTTATTTTACTTCACTGATTTTAACCAATCCTCCACTGCCACATCACTTCACTGACTTACCTCACTGAAACTGTTTTTTGTAGGCAGCACTCCACTGATTCGTTTATTTTTTTTCATTTAAATAAATAAATGCTTTAACCCCACCATCATTACCATCACCACAGTCAACTTCGTTTATTTTTTTTCAGTTTATCACAACACCATCAGTCATCTTCTCCACCCCTTAAGAATTCCACCCTCACCCACCATCAACTGTCACCCACCCTCACCAATCCAGCCATGATTAGCACCTCAACCCCCACCACCGTCAACTGTACACCTAAAATCCAGCCAAGGTTACAGATGGTGGTGGTGATGGTTACAAATGGTGGTGATGATGATAGTTGGGGAAACGGGAGGATATATGTGTGTTAGTGATTTGACAGAGAGAGAGAGAGAGAGAGAGAGAGAGAGAGAAATCATTGTTACCGTCCCGTAAACTAGAATCAGGATTTGGTCCAACGATCCACTACTAGCACCGGTGGCGGCGGTGTTACCGTGCTGGTAGTGGGGTACTCGTGACCAAATCGGGTGGCACCCCGCCCCCTTATAACGTTTTGAAAAAGAGTATAAAAAAATTTCATTATTTATCATATACTCACTTTACACATCAGAATCGATCATCATCATCATTATCATGATATATCATTTGATACCAATTTGTTTTTTTTTCCAGATTCACATCACAGTTTTTGAGTGTCTTGAAGAAGTGACAAAGTTGCATATAAATTTCTCTCGAGCAAAATGTGTACACGTGGAATTAGAAGTAGGTTGTATGGGTTATCGAGTTTTAATCCTTTATAATTTTTTTCCCTGAAAAACAGCCTATTCCTTTTGTGGTATCCACATTTTGTTACTTCATATAAGATTTGTCTATCCTGGGACGCTCCCAAAAGATAACCTAGTTCTTATATATTTAATATCATTTACTACGTTTTACATATAACCTTATAATACTTAACTTGTTTTTTTAAGAAAAATTATAATTATAAAAATACATAATATAATTTTCTTTTACAAGTTTATAATTTTTTATTAGATCATGATAATATTAAGTTCATACAAATTATAAATAACTCATAAAAAATACCAAAATGATAATATTACGCTCATACAAATTATAAATAACTCATAAAAAAATACAAAAAGTGATGTTAAAGTACATTCATCCTCACGATTTCATTATGTCTTCCGCAATAATGTCCCATATCGCTGCCATATGCATATCTTCATTATTCTTACGACGTGTACTTGGACCTTCTTCCTGAGCTTCGTTACTAGTACTACCTTCTGTAGGATTGTATTATTCTTGTTGTGCCCAGTTAAATGCTTCATCAAACCTACTAGCTTTTCTAATAAAGTTATGGACCGCCATCGATGCTATCGCAATACTCACTTGGTGCTCGTACTTGTAGTTAATATGCATATATATCAATAACGCCCACCTAGCTTTCCACACTCCAAAAGTTCATTCAATGATATTTCGTAATGATGAGTGGTGATAGTTAAATGTCTCCTTCGTTTCGCGGGGAGCACGCATAGCACTAGTTTGTCCACGTTGAAAATCCGGTAGATGATAACGAATATGCATACCTTTGTATGGAGCAAGATACCCTTTAATATTTGGGTATTCAGCATCAACGAAGTAATATTTATCTGCAAATAAAACAAACATTAGTTATTCATTTCAAACAAGTATTACAAACATAAAAATTGCATTACTAAAAACTATAATAACCACCCGTTGGATGTGGAAAATGAAGCTCTGGTCTTCGTAAGGCTTCATTGAAAATTCTTGTGTCATGCGTGGTTCCCTCCCATCCGACCCATAAAAATGTAAAGCACATGTTAAAATCACATACGACCATTATATTTTGTGTAGCATATCCCTTTCTACAAATGTACTTAGCTTGATAGCTCTGTCGAACTGATGCCCTCACGTGTGTCCCATCTATAGCGCCAATGCAATTCTACAATACAAAAATATATCATAATTAAATCATTTGTTAAAGTTTACTACTATCAAAGTAAGTGGAACAATGGATACTACCTTGAACATTGGATAAAATCGCGGATTGTTTACTATATATACGGGTACATCATCATTATAGTTTGCGGCTGGCCTAATGATGTCGACACTCATCTTAAGCACGACTGTCAAAACTGTATGAAAATGTCTATGAATTGTTTCCCATAAATGATTATAAGATTCTTGTACAAACCTATTCGTACATCCTTGAGCCAAAGTCATTAAGAAGATTCCGACCAACTGACAAATTACGTGTTTGTTTCAATCCGTAATTAGTAGCAATCTCCGTGCATAACTGTCTAAAACCTGGTACATGCAGTCTAAATATTTTATAACACCGTCCAGGATGGCCATGTAATATTTTATTAATAAATATGTTCCCTGTGTGATCCGATGTGTGACATGGCGTTCGTGCGTAACGCAAGTTACGAGCTATTATGACCCCTTCGAGAACTATTCCAGATAACTTTTTAAATCCCGTGTCCTCGTCCACCCAACATTCTTCATCACCATCATACGAATCAGAGTTGTCACTATCCATCTTATATAACATAATTTATCAAAACGAAAATACAAATATAAAATGTCAAAAACTAACACATATAATGTCAAATGATAATACAAATATAAAATGTCAAATCATAACACATAATGTCAAACAATAACACATAATGTCAAACGATAATACAAATATAAAATGTCATATGATAAATGTTGGGTCTGCTGACCTGGAGAAGAACAGATGATAGAAAGCCAAAATATACTAAGTGTTGATCAAGAATAAATAACAGTGGTTACAAGAAAGCTTCCTCCAAAGAACTGCTGATTCCCAAACTGCTGATACTTAAACATCTGATACAAGACAACTGCTGCAGATGAAAGGTCTGATGGATAAAGTCTGAAGAGCAAAAGTCTGATAAAGAACAAGTGCTGATCAAAGATCTGAAGAACAAAGGTCTGTTGAACCAACAGCACTTTGGTTCAACAGATGATAAGAAGACATCAGAGTTTTAGCTTAACAGAGTTTTTCTTTCAGTAGATTCAATGTAACAGTAGTTTATTGTTTAACAGATGTTGTAGTTTGTTAGTTAGTTAGGGGTCGCTTTCTAGGTGACGTCAGCTAAGTGATCATCAGAGGTTTGTACTTGTCTATAAATAGAACAGTACTTGTACTGTTCTATTGGTCACTCGTCATTCTCTCTAGACAAACAAACTCTGAGTGATCAGGCTGAGGGGGAGTTATAATTGTACCTTTGTAATCTTTCAAGTTTAATGAAAGCATTCGATTGATAACAATTATTCTCTATGTTTTGATTAATTTTTATTCCGCTGCACTTTCCATTTATACCTCATTCATATTTCATAGTTAATCAAAACAATCTAATACTCAGATCCTAACAATTGGTATCAGAGCTTGGTCAATTAAATCTGATCTAATCAATCAATTTAATACACAGATCAGCTCATAATCATTGATATCGTTTGTTTGTCGGGTTAAAACAGAGTAATAGTTTATTTTCGTTTCAACAGTTAGTAAACAGACTTTGTTTTTGAAAAACCAAGAGAATGACTTCACTTAATCAAGATCCACACAACACTGGCACACACAACAAGCCTCCGATGCTTGTCAGGTCAGAATACAACATCTGGCAGCGTCGGGTAGCTCATGTGTTAGCACAACAGAACACAGGGTGCTGGAAATCGGTAGTATTTGGACCACATGTTCCAATGGTACCGAGTGCCGAGGATCCAAAGATCCAAGTACCAAAGAGTGTTGAGAACTACTCAGAGCAAGATTTTCAAAAAATCGAGCTAGATGCCAAGGCTTTCAGCATAGTAGCCATGGCACTGCCGAATGATATCTATGCCGGTCTCTTGCACTGCAATAGTGCTAAAGAACTGTGGGATGCTCTTAAAGAGCAATTTGGGGGAACTGATGATGTGATTGAAAACAACCGTGAAATACTTAACCAACAATATGAAACGTTTAGTCACATAAAAGGGGGGTCATTAACACAACAGTTTGAAAGGTTTAACTGTCTAATTAGTGAACTTAAACTGGTTGGTCTAACTTTTCCTAATTCAACACTGAATCATAGGTTTCTTAGATCACTTCAGGACAAATGGGACACTATAGCTATTGTTATGAGAAACTCTATCGGATTCAAAGACCTAACCCTGACCCAGCTTCATGGTAAGCTCCTGACTTATGAAAGGGAGCTTAACCAGAAAAAGAAGCTCCAGGACTCTGGCAAAGTGTCAGATGACTATGTATTTGGCAATACTGCACTGTTGGGTCAGGATGATGGTTCTGGAAGTAGTAAGGATCAGAGTTATGATCATTACATTGACATAACAACTGGTTTCAATAATGATTCTTACTCATCACCAAACAACTGTGCTTTCACAGCCAGTGGTGATATCCAGGCTTCTGATAATTCATCTTTTGTGTACAATGACTTGCAATACATTGACCCTTTGGACCTAGAAGAAATGGACATCTTACATCAGGTTGCCCTGCTCAGTATTAGAACCAATAACTTCTATAAGAAAACTGGCAGGAGGTACCCAGGTTTACATGGTGGGTCAAAGGTTGGGTTGGATAAATCAAAGATAAAGTGTTACAAGTGTCATAGAATGGGTCATTTTGCTAGGGAGTGTAGGAGTCAAAATGGAGTTCCTATGATTACCTATCCAAATCAAAGACCACAGACCAACACTTATCAAACCATCCCTAATGTACCTAATGTGCAAAACACTGCTCATTTTGCACAGACCCAAACCACTGTTCCTGTGCATTATGTCCAAACCACTGTTCCTCAGTATCACTATGTCCAAACACCTGTTGCTCAGGGCCCTGTGCCAATGACTGTTACTCCACCCTCTGCTCCTGCAGAGACCAGTCAACCAGGTCAACAGAGTTTCTTTACTCAAGGCTTTGTTGATTGGAGCAGTCTACCAGATGAGATAACAGATGATAACATTGCTCTAGTTGCCAACACTGAAAAGGATTCTTGTTTTATGGCACTAGAAACAATTGTTGAAGAGACTGATTCTGAGGAAGTGGTGTCTATATCTGAAAATGTGACTGATGGTGTTGTTGGTGAGATTGTTTCAGCTGAAGAATCTGAAGTGGAGGTTGTGAATCTATCAGACCCCTGGGGTAGTGATGACTGTGATTGCCAGTGTAACTGTGCCTTGATGGCTGCTGCTAAGGTATCTCCTCAAATCTTAAATGACTTGTGCTCAGACAAATGTATTGTGGCATTTGCTAAGATAAAAGAGGTGAATGAAAACTTTAGAAAGAAAATTTTGGATTCTGAAATTCATTTTGAAAAATTAACAAAAGAGTTAAAATCAAAAATATCTGAAAAAGAGTCTGAAATCAGCAGTCTAAAACATGAAGCAAGCATAACCAAAGACCAGCTTCAGACTATGATAACAAAATATCATAGTTGTAAGAAGGAGCTTGAGTCCACCCAAGTTGAATGTAAGAAATGGGTGGAATCATCAAAGGGTTTTGAAATGATTGTCAACCAACAATCTAAAAGTCATGTGAAATTTGGGTTTGGTTTTAAAACCACTGATCAAGTTTCACAAACCACTGACAAAAAGGAACCACAGTTGGTTGAGGTCATCCCTACAAACTCAAAAGGTCAAGAAATCAAGGTTACTGAACCCAATGGCAAGAAAATCATTCTTGAAAAGTTGGAAGGTACACCCTCATTTGATGAAATTGAGAAATATCAATTCAAACCAACATGGTCAGATGAGTGTGAAGTCCTTGAAAATTTCAAACCAATGACCTTCAAAACCTCTGATGGTAAAATGGCACCACAGGTCAAAGTAATCCCTCTAGTAAGTCTTCCAACAGATGATGAAACATCTGTTGAAAAGAAGAAAGAAAAAGGGAAAGCTAAGAACAACTTGTTTTGTGATTTTTGTGAAAAGAAGAACCATGTCACCAAAAACTGTTTTCTTCTAAAAGCATATGACATCAACAAAACAACAAGTTTAAATGATTCAAAATCTAAAGAATGTTCAATCTGCAAGAAAAAGAATCACAAAACAAAAGAGTGCCTATATCTCAAAAATTTTGATGAAAAGATAAAAGAGTATAAGGCTAAAACTCTGGAAAGTCAAGTGGTAAGTACTTCAAAAGGAAAACCCAAACAGACTTTTGAATCAGTTCAAACATCTGTTACCAAAAGTCTGAACAAAAACTCTGCTCCCAGAGAAGTTCAGGTAACAGATGCTCCACCTGTTAACAGATTACCAAGAGGATATGGACAACCCACTTGTCATCGTCTGCCACATGTTTATGAAGAGCCCAAGAGGCCTTCAAAACCAAAAGTGAACAGACACCCTCATGGTTTTCAACAACTGATAGGAAATGATCAAACATCTGCTGGACCAAGTGTTGACATACAAGCACTGGCAAATGGTCAACTGCAGCTGTTGAATCTAGTTCAAAAGCTAGTCCAGACCACTGATCATTCTCCTCAACTTAAGGCTGAGACAGCTCAGGACTCATCCAAAGCCAATTTGGCTTTGGACACTCACCAAAACTAAAATCCTTACTGATGTGCAGGGAGCTTCTGCTTGTTTAGACAGTTTATGGTATGTAGATAGTGGAGGCTCCAGGCACATGACTGGATGTAGAGCCCTTCTTCTGGACTTTCTTGCTCATGGAGGGGGTGATATATCCTTTGGTAATGATTCTAAAGGTAAAGTGTTGGGTTCTGGTACTGTCAAAGCAGGGAGGCTTAAGTTTGAAAATGTTAATCTAATAGACAATCTAAAATTTAATTTACTTAGTGTATCACAAATGAGTGACAAAGGCTTTGGGTCATTCTTCACTAAGCAAACTTGTAAGATTGTTGGCCCAGAGGCTGTAGAAAAGATTAACACCATCATTGCTGAGAGCAAAGCACAACTTGTTGCTCACAGAAGTGGCAATGTGTATGTGGTTGATATGTTGAAGGATAATCCTACTGCAAATGTCTGTCTATTCTCAGCTGCCTCCACCAAAGAGACAGAATTGTGGCATAGGAGACTTGGTCACACCAACCTTCAAACTATCAACTCACTCTCCAAACAAAACCTTGTCAGAGGTTTACCATCAAAAGAATTCAAATGTGATGAGCATTGTGTTTCCTGTCTAAAAGGTAAACAACATAAAAGCTCTTACAAATCCATTGATGAGTCCAAAACTAGTCAATGTCTACAAATGTTACACATGGACTTGTTTGGCCCTGTAAAAATCATGAGTCTAAGAAGGAAAAGATTTTGTCTTGTCATAGTTGATGATTTTTCTAGGTTTACATGGACTTACTTTCTACATTCTAAGGATGAGACTGCAGGTATCTTGAAGGACTTTGTCACCAAAGTTGAAAAACAATATGACTTGCCAGTAAAAGTCTTTAGGAGTGACAATGGAACAGAGTTTAAAAATAAGGAGTTAGATGATTTCTGTGTGTCAAAAGGGATTGTAAGGCAGTACAGTATCCCAAGAACACCAGAGCAGAATGGGGTGGTTGAAAGGAAGAACAGGACTCTCATTGAGGCTGCAAGAACAATGCTAGCAGATTCTGGTTTACCTCTGTCCTTTTGGGCAGAAGCTGTAAACACTGCTTGTTATGTTCAAAACAGAGTTTTAATCAACCCTAGACATCAAAAGACTGCTTATGAAATTCTGTTTAAAATCAAACCACTGATATCATTTTTAAAGTCTTTGGCTGCCCATGTTTCATTTTAAATCTTAAAGATTCCATTTCAAAATTTGCAGCCAAAGTGGATTGTGGATATTTTCTGGGGTATTCTTCTGTTGCAAAGGCTTATAAAGTGTTTAACACAAGGACTAAAACAATAGAAGAAACTCTGAATGTGAAGTTCAATGAACTTTCCTCTTTAAAAATCCCAGCAAACCCTGCTGAGTTGTTTGATTTAGATAAATTCAAATTTGAAGATATTGCTGTCAAAACTAACTCTGCAGGTACTCCACAATCTTCACAACAAGACTACAGAATAGATGTTGTGGTTCCAGACCACTACAAAGTCTATCCTGCATCAGAGGACGCAGTGGTTCAAAACAACTGTCAAAACTCTGTTACAGCTGAGTCAGCCACTGTTGGCCAGTCTTACCTTCCATCCACTGATTCACCCAGCCAATCCACTGTTCAATCATCTGTTGACAAGAGTCAATCATCTGTTGACAAAAGTCAGTCCAATATTACACCACTTGGACCCATTCCTCCACCTCCATTCCAAACATCTTTTGCCTCTTCAGAAGTACCAACAGATGTTATGTCCACAGAGTCTCCAAATCTCTGTCCTTCACCACAAAATGCCATCATACCATATCAGGGAGATCTAATCTACCTAAGAGCTCATCCACCAGACCAAATCATTGGCAACATCAGAGAAGGTGTGCTCACAAGGAGCCAATCTTCAAGCATCTGTCTTTTTGCAGGCTTCCTATCCCTTACACAACCTGTCAAGTACCAAGAGGCACTGAAAGACAACAGTTGGGTAGAAGCCATGCAAGAAGAACTTCTTCAGTTCAAAAGACAACAAGTATGGGAACTTGTACCACTGCCTAAGGATGTCTGTCCAATTGGCACAAAGTGGGTCTTCAAAAACAAAACTGATGAAAGGGGTATAGTTGTCAAGAACAAAGCCAGGTTAGTGGTTCAAGGCTTCAGACAAGAAGAGGGTATTGACTATGATGAAACCTTTGCCCCTGTAGCAAGGCTAGAAGCAATCAGACTTTTCTTAGCCTTTGCTGTTAACCACAACATCAAGGTGTTTCAGATGGACATCAAGTGTGCCTTCCTATATGGCAAAATTCAGGAGGAGGTCTATGTATGTCAACCACCTGGTTTTGAAGACACATTCCATCCTGATCATGTCTACAAGCTTAACAAAGCATTGTATGGACTCAAACAAGCACCAAGAGCCTGGTATGAAACTCTCTCTACTTTTCTTTTATCCATTGGTTTCACTAGGGGTAAAATTGATAAAACCTTGTTTTTAAAATGGAAAGGAAAAGATTTAATGATTGTTCAAATATATGTGGATGACATCATTTTTGGATCCACATGTAATAAAATGTGTGAGGAGTTTAGGGAACTCATGACAGCAGAGTTTGAAATGAGTGCTATGGGTGAACTTCAGTGCTTTCTTGGTCTCCAAGTGAAGCAACTGCAAAATGGCACTTTCATTCATCAAAACAAGTATGTGAAAAACTTGTTAACAAAATTTGAGATGAATGATTGTAAGCCATGTAGTACACCCATGAGCACTGTCAAGCCACTCACTGATGATGAAAAGGATGAACTTGTTGATCAGACACACTATAGATGCATGATTGGGTCTTTATTGTACTTAACAGCATCCAGGCCAGACATTATGTTTGCAACCTGTGTGTGTGCTAGATCTCAGGCTTCTCCTAGAAAGTCTAACCTTATTGCTGTGAAAAGGATCTTCAGATACCTAAAAGGTGCTCCCACACTTGGTATCTGGTATCCTGCTAATGGAAACATTGAGCTTTCAGGTTATTCAGATAGTGATTTTGCTGGCTGCCATACCACAAGGAAGTCCACATCAGGAGGGTGCCAGTTTCTAGGGAATGCCTTAGTTTCTTGGCAAAGCAAAAAGCAAGCAGCTGTTTCAACATCCACTGCTGAAGCTGAATACATTGCTGCTGCAAGCTGTACAGCCCAACTTATGTGGCTTCAAAATCAATTACTGGATTTTGGGATAACTGCACTGAGGACTCCACTCATGTTGGATAGTCAAGCTGCTGAAAATATCATCAAAAATCCAGTCTCCCACTCAACCACCAAGCACATAGATATCAGACATCACTTTGTCAGGGATAGCTATGAAAAAGGTTTGATTTCTCTGCACCATGTTCCAACAGAGGATCAGTTGGCAGATGTGCTGACAAAAGCTTTAGACACATCTACCTTCACAAATCTGATCTCTCGAATTGGAATGTTAAACATGGATTAAAAACAACAAAAATGTTTTCAATAAAAACATTAAAATGTTTTCAGAAAATCAAATTTTGCTAATTTAACACTTTGGTTGAAAAATCTGTCTTAAAACCACTGATTCAGATAAAACAACCACTGTTTTATTAAAACCACTGTTAGTTGAAAAATCTGTTTCAAACATCTGATCAGGTAAAACAACCACTGTTGGTTGAAAAATCTGTTTCAAACATCTGATCAGATAAAACAACTGTTTTCATCAGTCTTTTGGTTAAACAACAGAGGTTGGCAACAGAGGTTTAACAAAACAGCTGTCTGCCACCAGATGTTTCAACCATCAGATGTTTGCCACGTCTGCTCTCAAAAGCAGAGTTTTTGCCACATCAGCGGTTTCACAGAGCCTATAAAACCCTGTTCTTTCCCCCAACAGCAGTTTTACTGTCTCATTGTATTCAAAATACTAAAAACCGCTCTCGTCTTCCTCATAACCCTCAATCAAAGTTCATCGCTTTCATAATCAAAATCCATTAAAATGGAACTTCAAACAAAAGCCACTCACAATTTCCTTCCATATTTGGTTAAAACCGAAGACAACACACCATTCCATTCCACCATTGACATCATCAATAACTCAAAATATAAAAATGTTCTTATTACTGACGCCCCCATATACCTGGAAACACTCCAAGAATTCTGGGCAACTGCTGAGGTTTTATACCAAGACAAAAAGCCTACGTCCATCATTTCAAAAATTGGAGCCACCAGTATCGCCATAACCCCTGAGATCATCTCCACTACCTTCTCCCTGAACGACTTGTCAGGTATGGATACTTTTCCAAAAACAGAGCTTCACACTGAGTTTCAAGAGAGAGGGTATGATGCTCAAATGACTGGTTCCACACTATACAAAAAGTTTTTCCCACCAGCCATGAAATTTTTCTTCCATACCCTCCTCCTCTGTGCCTCTGCCAAGACTACATCCTTCAATGAAATCCCATTGAGGATACAATACTTGGGATATGCTATGTTGTCAGACTCTGACTTCAACCTATCTCAGGGATTGTTTTCAGACTTGGTATCAAATGTGAAAGCCATAAAATCTGGCTCAAACAATGCTTTTCTGCTCTACCCTAGAATTCTAAGTGTAATTCTACAAAAGCTTTTACCTGAAAAGGATTTTCAAAAGGGAGAGTCTTTTAAAATGAAAAGTTTAACTGATGAAACTTTTACAAGAATGCTGGGTTCTTCAACCCAAGAAAAAGCACCAAAAGTTCAAAAAGTTTCCAAAACACAACCAAAGAGGACAAAGACAACAACTGTTGTTGAAACCTCTGTTGGTGAGCCCACTGCTCCTGGTGATCATGGCACTTCATCCAGTGTTGTGAAACCCACACCAGCCACCAAAAGAAAACGTCCATCCACCAAAACAACCACCAAAACTAAAAAGGGACTTCTGGAAGATGAGATACCAGAAGCTAACCCTGTTGCATCACCAAAGCAACATGAAACCACTGTTGTTACTTCCTCACAACAGTTGGAGATATCTCAACCCAAGCAAACTCCTCAAGATTCCTCACAAAAGGAACTTGTTGTAAGCCAAAGGGAACCTCAAACTGAGGCATATGAGTCACTTGATCATATGTTTACAAGCCCATCTCCCAGGGCTAATCAGCTTCTTACACCACCTACATCACCACCACATGTCCCACAAACAATGCAACCCCTGTTTGAGGCTATTGATAAAACTCAGGATAACCCCAGTTCCTCTCCTTCACCTATCACTGAGAGTATGCCACTACCAGTGACTGGGGCTGAGGAAAATCAATCAGCCATCCCACAAACAGATGAGGAGGTTATACTCCCAGAAGTCAATGTTACTTCTGATGAGGTTTCAAGAGAAGCAGCCACTACTGCTGTTGAGACCATTGTTTCACAGCAGGACAGTGGTTACATTGCTAAGACTTCCTTGAAGGCAACAACTGATGAAGACACAATTGTGTCTCCTAAAACAGTTGGAAGTCCCCAGAACCAAGAAAAAGGGGCAGCAGGTTCTTATTCTATGGACTCACCTCCTAGGACTGAACCAGCTAAAACTACCTCTGGTAGGGACTCAGATGAACCTATTAATTTGGGTGATGAGTCAAAACTTCAAGAATTGACGGCTAAAGTTCAAAACCTTGAATCCTCTGTTGCTGACATCAAATCTGATGTCAAGTCAATATTGGAGACATTGAATAACTTTGCAAAAAGTCAACCATCAACTGCTGATGTTGCTAATGAGCTATGGAAATCTGTTTCCCCCATCATCATAGCTCATCGAAAATTAGCAGATCAGACACAGGAAACCTACATGACTTTGATCAGAAACATGGTTGATGCCAGATTCAATGATACAAAGGCTGACATCAAGGTGATCAAAGACCACTTGCTGAAGACCACTAGCTCTGCCCCTACCACAATTCTCAGAGATGAAGATGATGATGAATTCACTGCTGATGATGCCAAAAAGGGGGAGAGTGGCAGAGATAGGCTACCAAAACTTAATCCATTTGGTGAACCACCCTCACAAAAAGGGAAGAAGCCAACTGCTGACAAACCAGGGTCACCCAAATCAGCTCCACAAACACAACAACCAAATGTTCAGATCCCTGTCTCTGAACCAGCTCCAGCATCAAAGGCAAAAGAAGTTGACACTTCAGCTAATGAAAGAGCTGAAAAGGCTGCTCAAGACAAAATGAAAAGGGCTGATACATTGGAAGTAAAGGCAGAGAGGTTGGTGCAGCTGAAAAGGGAACAGCAGCAGGAAGTGGAAGATGTGAACACTTCAAAGAGAAAGAAAATGCCAGCCAAACACATTAGAAAACCACCTTCCAAATTAACTGCTGAAACCTCTGCTGAACAAACACCTGTTATCACAACCACTGCTCCTAAAACCACTGCCACCACAACCTCTGCTACCCAAACCACTGCACCTAAAACAACTGAAACTAAAACCACTGCTAAAACATCTGCACAACCCAAACCAGTCACTAAACCAATCACCACTCAACCAACTCCCAAACCTACTTCAACACAACCCAAAATCCAAACAACTGCTGGTTCCACAAAAGGACCAACAGATGTTTCTCAAACCACTGCCACATCCTCACCTTCACCCAAAATCCTGTATAGCAGAAAAAGGAAATCCACCTTTGTTATACAAGATGAAAACATCCACAACACACCACCTAACACTCCAATCTCATCCACACCAGTCAATGCCATTCCACTCACATCTTACTCACCACACACTGCTGAATTCAGATCACACAGACCACCACCAACCATCATCCCATTGGCTGAGAAGTATCCCCTTGAGTTGGATTTAATCAAGGGGGAACTTCAATCCTTCTATAATACTGATCAGCCATCAGAAAGATCCTTCCCATCTCTTAAAGGCTTCCCTGTTCCACCCAACATAGACACATATCTCAAATACAAGGGTGAACAGGCTGATGCTGTCATCAAAGAGAAGTGCAAAGGGAAGGATGACAGGACTGCTCAGGGCATCCATTCAGCAGAGCTTAGCAAACTCAGAAGGATTGAAGATTTTGCTAAGACCTTGAGCAACTCCATGTCAACCATGCCTCTCAGCAGACACTTGGAAATGGAAGTAAGGGATTCACTGCTGGAACAGATCTTGGCATCCAAGCCTTATAAAGCAACAAAGAACCAATTTACAGGCTGGACCACACATGCTCTAAGGGAAGAACTAATCAGAATAGAGAACATGGCCAAGAATCCTCCTGCTAAGGTCTCTGCTCCTGATTTCAAAAAGGGGAGAGATGAAGCTAGAGCCTTGAAATTCAGAAGAATGAGACAAGAGCTTGTAGCAGCTAAGTATGGAGAGATGAAGTCTGTTGCCAGATGGTCAGAAATCAGGCTAATTGAAACATACAAAAAGCTTGAACAAGAAAGAAAGACCAATCCTGATCTTCCAAGAAAACCAGTGTATGATGATGCTCCCAAGAAACCCTCTCAGGCCTTTACATTAGACAGTTTACTGGAAACTTCAGATCTTACCATTGCTGCTAGAAAACAATTTAAGAAGCAAAAAGAAATGACTGAAGAAGAAACAAGACAGTTCACTGATACTTATGTGAAAGAGGGGATCTTGAATCAAGTCAGATCTTTTTCTGATCCTGTGTCAGACAGGCTCAGAGAACTCATTGCAAGGCCACCATCACCAAACTCATCCAAAATAAAGATGCATCCCAGTCACTCCTCTGATTCTAAAATTCTAAAATGGAAGTCTGATAAAGAGACCCATGAATTGACATTGCTCAGATCAGATGGTAGTATTCAGAAGCTGAGTATGGATGAGGCACCTGGCCTAAGTGCTGAAGATCTCCAGACACTTCTAAATTTGACACTGGATAGAGATGCTGAAGACCTCTTCTCTCTACACTTTGAATTGCAACTAAAAGGGCAAATTAGAGAAAGTCTGATGAGGAATAAAGATCAAGAATAAAGCAGAGTTTTGGCATCATCTGTTCTAGGGGGAGATTGTTGGGTCTGCTGACCTGGAGAAGAACAGATGATAGAAAGCCAAAATATACTAAGTGTTGATCAAGAATAAATAACAGTGGTTACAAGAAAGCTTCCTCCAAAGAACTGCTGATTCCCAAACTGCTGATACTTAAACATCTGATACAAGACAACTGCTGCAGATGAAAGGTCTGATGGATAAAGTCTGAAGAGCAAAAGTCTGATAAAGAACAAGTGCTGATCAAAGATCTGAAGAACAAAGGTCTGTTGAACCAACAGCACTTTGGTTCAACAGATGATAAGAAGACATCAGAGTTTTAGCTTAACAGAGTTTTTCTTTCAGTAGATTCAATGTAATAGTAGTTTATTGTTTAACAGATGTTGTAGTTTGTTAGTCAGTTAGGGGTCGCTTTCTAGGTGACGTCAGCTAAGTGATCATCAGAGGTTTGTACTTGTCTATAAATAGAACAGTACTTGTACTGTTCTATTGGTCACTCGTCATTCTCTCTAGACAAACAAACTCTGAGTGATCAGGCTGAGGGGGAGTTATAATTGTACCTTTGTAATCTTTCAAGTTTAATGAAAGCATTCGATTGATAACAATTATTCTCTATGTTTTGATTAATTTTTATTCCGCTGCACTTTCCATTTATACCTCATTCATATTTCATAGTTAATCAAAACAATCTAATACTCAGATCCTAACAATAAAATATAATATCAAACGAAAAATTATTCTTCCATAAGTAAGTTAAGGAACTCCATCTTTTCTTCGGGAGTCGTTGGAAACATAAAATCTTCATGATGTTGTTTTTTGACGAAGACAAGCATTGCTTTTGAATACTTTTTGGCATATTTAGTTGAAAGCGGGAAAAGTCATGACAATGTTCATGCAATCTTCTAGTGTTGGAGAGAGATTATTTGGTGGAAAAGTTTGTGTATTTTTTTTTGTTAAGGCATCTAGTACGACATCTAGTTTTTCCTCAAAAGCTGAAGTTTTATTCTCCATTGAACGGTTGTTGGCAACATCCTTAGATTTCTTCCTTATACTCGAACTACATTCAACGAAACTAGGAAACAAAGCCTCGTCATCACTCTCTCCTTCACGTAGAAATTTGTTTGGCATACTCTTTATCTGCCTACAAGATAAACAGAGTAATTCACGGATTTCACGATGCAATCAACCAACAAATTATTAACAATTATAGTTCAACTTACCTTTATTTTCTCCTCTCACCACTCAGACGATGCTTTGATTAAGTTTCTCATCCCACCGATTCCAGTTTCAAGCCTTATTAAGCAGTCATAAAGTTTCCAATCTTTTTTCATATTGTCCTATTTGTTTTTAAGTTGTTTTTATCAAAGCTTTTGCCGGTTTTTTCCTTCATTGTTTTTTTCTAAATTCGCCCACTCGGTCTTATTAAAGTGAGTAATGGGTCTATTCCCATTATTAAGTTCAACCAAGCAAGCATCGATAAATACCATGAATAGTAGCATTATCCAACACAATTTTTTGTTTAATCTTTTTGTTTGATGTTTCCCAATCAACAACATTATGATGCTTTCATCCATTATCCGATAATTACGTATTACCACAATATAAAACAAGAAGATGTCAAACATCAAAATAATCACTACTAATCATAAACATCAAACCTAATAACTAATATAAAAAATTTCAAATAACCCACCATAGGAAAATCCATTGTTGACACTAAAAAATATAATTTAAGACTTCTGCTGCTACTAATGCATATGTACACTTTTTTGTTATTTTAAACTGCTTTTAAATGTATATTGACATGGATACATATTTGTTATAGTTTGACAAAGAAAAATCCTATAAAAAATGTCATTGTAGAAAAAGACAAATATTCCATCATAGAAAAATCCAAATAATACATTTTTATTATTTGAAATTCCTGTAATGAGATTAGAGCATTCTTTTTGGTCAAACATGCCAAAAGTAATACAAACAGTACATCTCTCTTACGCTTTTTTCCAGAGTTTCATTTAAAGGGAGAAGAAAAAGGAATCTCTCCTTATCTTCCTCCCCTCCCTTTCTCTCGTGTTCCTCCCAATTTGAAAAGACAGAATTTATGCCTAATACCCCCACTATTTCCCCTCATCTTCCCTCCCTTTCTCTCTATACAAAAACTCTGGAACACATTTTTTCCTTCATTCCTTTCAATTCATTTATTTCCCCCAGTTAAATGAAACTCTGAAACAGAGCGTTAGAGCATCTCCAACCTTGATCAGCATAAACCACTATAAACCACCACGTCAGCATAACACATCATTTTAAACATTCCAAATCAAACCTCACTTTTTCCTCTAACCCCAAACCATTACAAACCTCCACATCATCACCTACTTTTCCTTTTATTTAACTCACAAAAAAACCTTTTTTTTACACTTAATAATAAAGTACAAATGAGGGCCCCACATACCTCAATCGGACCAGTCCATTGGAGTGGATGCACCCAACTTGGTCCACTACCTCGAATGGCATAAACACAATGTTTGGTCGGTCCGTTTGTCTTAAACCACTATAAACCTCCCCATTGGAGGTGCTCTTACTTTGAAAGGAGTAGTAGCAGGTTTAGGTTGAAACTTAAAATAATAAATTGAAGTTATCAAACACAGCGATCAAGGGTTGGTGTTAATAAAAACTAAATTAATAGAGATGAAGTTATCAAAGGGATAAGTGGCTTACCGTTGATCGTCGGCGGAAACTGTGGCGTTAGAGGATATGGCGGCAACTGTGCAGTTGTGGAGGGAAGGGAAAACATGAATGATAAATTGTGGAGGGAACATGTTTACGTAAGGGTGGTTATATTTAAACCCCCCACCTTCTATTTTTACCCCCTCAAAGCGCCTCGCTTAGGCCTAAGCGAGGCGCTTTGATCTAAATTCGAGGCGGTCAGTACGAGGATCAGAAAAAGCTGATTTTTAAATTCGAAGCGCCTCGCTTAGGCCTAAGCGAGGCGCTTCGAGGGGGTAATTTATTTTGGTAGTTGTTTTGATATTTTGAGTTGGTTTTTTTATTTTTTTAATTTAATAATTATAAAAAGTTAAAAAAATTTAAAAAACAAAGTAATAACCCTAATCATTGTCAATGACTTAAACTTGACATCATCAACCAACTTCAAAATTTCAACTTCCCGTTCAGGTGCTTAAGTCCACCTTGAAGACTGGATTCGGTGCAATCAGAATCCGAATGCGGTATGCTCGTTAAATTTCATTAAATGCGGCAATCAAGGGATCCGGTTGGAGTCTAAAGCTTCGTGTGTCATCTTGGTCGAACTCATGTTGCAACATTCGTCTTGTGTGTGTTATGGTCCGAAATTTTAGGCTTTTTAGTGGGTTTTTCCATCTTTATGTTTCCAATTGTTTTTTAGTTAGCTTAAATCTCTCTGATCCATGGTACCTTGAAGACTAGATTCGGTGCAGTCGACGAACATCATTCAAAATTTCAACTTCCCGTTCAGGTGCTTAAGTCCACCTTGAAGACTGGATTCGATGCAATCAGACTCCGAATGCGGTATGCGCGTTAAATTTCATTAAATGCGGCATGTCAAGGTGCAGTCGACGAACATCATTTAAAATTTCAACTTCCCTTTCAGGTGCTTAAGTCCACCTTGAAGACTGGATTCGGTGCAATCAAACTCCGAATGCGGTATGCGCGTTAAATTTCATTAAATGCGGCAATCAAGGGATCTGCTTGGAGTCTAAAGCTTCGTGTGTCATCCTTGTGTTTCCAAGACACAGGCAAGTCTCGTCTGATCCACAAAACAAAACAATAATCTTGAAGTTTTTTAATATAGCCATTTTTCCCTGGTTTACCAGGAATGGGTTGAAGGTGTGTGTTGTACCGGCTTGAGATATGAGTTTGATTAGCTTAAATCTCTCTGATCCATGGTATCCACTTTCAGGTTGTCTTCATCGTTGACCGCTATCTCTCGGATAACGACTGAAAAGTTGTCTTCAATGATTATAAAGAAACTTGAAAGTAATTACAAGAAGATGATCAAAGATGCTACAACATAACTTGCACCGGCTTGAGATATGAGTTTGATTAGCTTAAATCTCTCTGATCCATGGTATCCACTATCAGGTTGTCGTCATCGTTGACCGCTATCTCTCGGATAACAACTGAAAAGTTGTCTTCAATGATTCTAAGAAACTTGAAAGTAATTACAAGAAGATGATCAAGGATGCTACAACATAACTTGCACCGGCTTGAGATATGAGTTTGATTAGCTTAAATCTCTCTGATCCATGGTATCCACTTTCAGGTTGTCTTCATCGTTGACCGCTATCTCTCGGATAACAACTGAAAAGTTGTCTTCAATGATTCTAAGAAACTTGAAAGTAATTACAAGAAGATGATCAAGGATGCTACAACATAACTTGCACCGACTTGAGATATGAGTTTGATTAGCTTAAATCTCTCTGATCCATGGTATCCACTATCAGGTTGTCTTCATCGTTGACCGCTATCTCTCAGATAACAACTGAAAAGTTGTCTTCAATGATTCTAAGAAACTTGAAAGTAATTACAAGAAGATGATCAAGGATGCTACAACATAACTTGCACCGGCTTGAGATATGAGTTTGATTAGCTTAAATCTCTCTGATCCATGGTATCCACTTTCAGGTTGTCTTCATCGTTGACCGCTATCTCTCGAATAACAACTGAAAAGTTGTCTTCAATGATTCTAAGAAACTTGAAAGTAATTACAAGAAGATGATCAAAGATGCTACAACATAACTTGCACCGGCTTGAGATATGAGTTTGATTAGCTTAAATCTCTCTGATCCATGGTATCCACTTTCAGGTTGTCTTCATCGTTGACCGCTATCTCTCGGATAACAACTGAAAAGTTGTCTTCAATGATTCTAAGAAACTTGAAAGTAATTACAAGAAGATGATCAAGGATGCTACAACATAACTTGCACCGGCTTGAGATATGAGTTTGATTAGCTTAAATCTCTCTGATCCATGGTATCCACTTTCAGATTGTCTTCATCGTTGACCGCTATCTCTCGGATAACAACTGAAAAGTTGTCTTCAATGATTCTAAGAAACTTGAAAGTAATTACAAGAAGATGATCAAGGATGCTACAACATAACTTGCACCGGCTTGAGATATGAGTTTGATTAGCTTAAATCTCTCTGATCCATGGTATCCACTTTCAAGTTGTCTTCATCGTTGACCGCTATCTCTCGAATAACAACTGAAAAGTTGTCTTCAATGATTCTAAGAAACTTGAAAGTAATTACAAGAAGATGATCAAAGATGCTACAACATAACTTGCACCGGCTTGAGATATGAGTTTGATTAGCTTAAATCTCTCTGATCCATGGTATCCACTTTCAGGTTGTCTTCATCGTTGACCGCTATCTCTCGGATAACAACTGAAAAGTTGTCTTCAATGATTCTAAGAAACTTGAAAGTAATTACAAGAAGATGATCAAGGATGCTACAACATAACTTGCACCGGCTTGAGATATGAGTTTGATTAGCTTAAATCTCTCTGATCCATGGTATCCACTTTCAGATTGTCTTCATCGTTGACCGCTATCTCTCGGATAACAACTGAAAAGTTGTCTTCAATGATTCTAAGAAACTTGAAAGTAATTACAAGAAGATGATCAAGGATGCTACAACATAACTTGCACCGGCTTGAGATATGAGTTTGATTAGCTTAAATCTCTCTGATCCATGGTATCCACTATCAGGTTGTCTTCATCATTGACCGCTATCTCTCGGATAACAACTGAGAAGTTGTCTTCAATGATTCTAAGAAACTTGAAAGTAATTACAAGAAGATGATCAAGGATGCTACAACATAACTTGCACCGGCTTGAGATATGAGTTTGATTAGCTTAAATCTCTCTGATCCATGGTATCCACTTTCAGGTTGTCTTCATCGTTGACCGCTATCTCTCGAATAACAACTGAGAAGTTGTCTTCAATGATTCTAAGAAACTTGAAAGTAATTACAAGAAGATGATCAAAGAGGCTACAACATAACTTGCACCGGCTTGAGATATGAGTTTGATTAGCTTAAATATCTCTGATCCATGGTATCCACTTTCAGGTTGTCTTCATCGTTGACCGCTATCTTCGGATAACAACTGAAAAGTTGTCTTCAATGATTCTAAGAAACTTGAAAGTAATTACAAGAAGATGATCAAAGATGCTACAACATAACTTGCACCGACTTGAGATATGAGTTTGATTAGCTTAAATCTCTCTGATCCATGTTATCCACTTTCAGGTTGTCTTCATCGTTGACCGCTATCTCTCGGATAACAACTGAAAAGTTGTCTTCAATGATTATAAAGAAACTTGAAAAGTAATTACAAGAAGATGATTTTACTGTCTAGTCAATGAATGTTATATTACAATAATATTACGTTGAGCAAAAAGTTGTGTTTGAAGCCTAGTTCTTTTGGCCACAGGTACAGAAAGGTTATAAATGTTCATGTAGTTTCAGGTTGCCTTCATCGTTGACAGTTATCTTCAAAATTGAGGTAATGTATAAGTTTTAGAGTCGGTAAGGATTTTAACTGAATCCATTTTGTATCCACTTTCAACTAAATCTCTCTCTGTTTTCAACAATCAACCGAAATTGAGTATCATCAATCTGGTATTAGTGGTTGGAACAAGGTATGGATATGGAGAACATGGAATGAGATGGTTTCGATTTTCGTACAAAGATTCCATAAGTAATAGTCAGTTGTTAAAAGTATCAAGACTATGAAATTAGTAAAACAACTTTTCAGTTGTTTATCGGAGAGATAACTGTCAACGATGAAGGCAGCCTGATAAAGGCTGAACACGAGTGTAATCAAACAAGGTGCTATGAAAACCACCAACGATCAATTATAATATAGTCCGGAAGTCAAACATATCAATTAAACATGCAAAAATTATGTTCTGAAAAAATATGGGTATCGAATATATAGTCGGAGGACCACTTACAATGATTCATCAAAGTTGTACAAAGCTGGATGTTTTTACTGGAAAACCAAAACGAGCAATAAACGAAGCGAAACGGAGAGATATAATTTTCTTGGCTTGGAAACAACTTAAAAGAAGCAAAAATGAATTAAAATTATTTTTTGGTGATTAACAGATAATTTTAAAGAATTAAAAGAAATTCAAGTTTAAAAAAAAAAAGGCCAAAGCGCCTCGCTTTGGTCAAAGCGAGGAGCTTGTGGTCTAATCAAACCAGTCAAGCGCCTAGCTTTGGCCAAAGCTAGGCACTCAAGCCCCTCGCTTTGACCAAAGCTAGGCGCTTTGGCCTTTCTTTTAAAAAACTTGAATTTCTTTTAATTCTTTAAAATTATCTGTTAATCACCAAAAAATAATTTTAATTCATTTTTGCTTCTTTTAAGTTGTTTCCAAGCCAAGAAAATTATATCTCTCCGTTTCGCTTCGTTTATTGCTCGTTTTGGTTTTCCAGTAAAAACATCCAGCTTTGTACAACTTTGATGAATCATTGTAAGTGGTCCTCCGACTAAACCTAACTCGCAACAATTGTTTTTAATTCATTTTTAAGTGTTTTTAATTACTTTTCGAGAAATGATAATTTTCAAATATTACAGAGGTGTTACCAAGCATGTCAAGAAATGATAATTTTCAAATATTGCAAGTCCAAATCATTGTACGATGTCTTTTTTCAGAGGACCTCGACTCTTGAGATGTTGCAGGTGTTTGAAAAGTTTGAACTGAAATTGAACTCTTATTTGGAATGTTCCTGTTTTCAAATATTGCAGATCAAGGTGTTACCAAGCATGTCAAGAAATGATAATTTTCAAATATTGCAAGTCCAAATCATTGTACGATGTCTTTTTCAGAGGACCTCGACTCTTGAGATGTTGCAGGTGTTTGAAAAGTTTGAACTGAAATTGAACTGTTATTTGGAATGTTCCTGATCATCATAGTTATGCCTTTTCAGTTGTTTTACTAATTTCATAGTCTTGATACTTTAAACAATCGGATCGGCGCTAACGCGCAAACCTTCGTTGATAACTTGGACAGTGAGAAGTGAGATTGATAACTTCTCTATGGAAGTTGCTAAAATAGTTAAACAAAACCGATTAATGTCTTTTATATATGAATAGTGACCCTCTGTCAAACCTGCGTAAAGGACTAAAGCCACATATAGTCCTTTACACAGGTTTGCCAGAGGGTCACTATCTACTAATATATATAAATAAAAGCATACGAGGGACACTTGGCATTTTGTGAGGGCTTCCTATTATTTTTTCCCGCTCATTTTAATGAGTAAAAAATCTGGGTTATGGATACTCCATATACCCATTATGGTTATTTCATTAAACCCTCCCGACTTTCATGGTCTGCTTAAATTTTGACTTTTTTATTTTTTATTATTTCTCTTTTCCGAATATAACTGAAATAAGTTGTTTAAATTTAACTTGATATCAATGAGTTATTTTATTCGAAATTTGAGCTATTTAAATTTTATCTACTTGGTTTAAAAAGAATGTTAGCTAGAAACATTAATTCTGTATATACATTTATAAAAATTATATTTTTATGTACTATATATCCTTACCTTATAAATGTTGAAATTCTATTTATATGTGAATCTTTATCTTTATATTGTGATATAACCAAGCTAAGTAATCGTTTATTTAATACTAAGCTTACAAATAATGATAAGAATTCGTATAAATTTTTATGTTAACATTCATGTCTTTTTTTTTTCAAAAAAGAAATTCACCTAAGTAGATGTATATGTGTTACAATTATGTGGAAACTTTAAATTCAATAAGATTATGAGGGGATGCATGTAGGAGTAGGGCATTAATGTTACATGCTTTTACTTCATGTGTTATATACATCAAGTTACTGGTCCAAGAGGTTTGTGAACAAATGTGCTCTTTTGTTTTGTATCTTATCAAATTGTACAGTGATGGTGCCCTGCTAGATGCGTCCATTGCTACATTGGTTGTTTTCGGGTAGCACTAGATATAATAGAGGTGCACAAAGATTAAGAACATGTAGCTTGGCTTTGTTCCCAAATTAGAAGCATGTAAATGACGTTGCAACATGTATGTATAATAAATTGAACATTTTTATTTTTAAGTATTAGTACTAAAATTTGTTGTAATTCTTTATCTGCCTTTGTCGGAAGGAATGGGGGCATTCAATTGCCACGAAGCACAAGCCAATTAATCAATTTAAAGTTCAATCCCAAGCTTCCTCCTAGAGGTGTACAAAAAAACCGGTTTTTTAAAAAAAAACCTATATTGTAACCGAAACCGGTTTAAAAAAAAGCCGGTTTTTTAACAACCGGTTTAAAAAAAAACCTATTTAAAAAAAAACCGGTTTTTTTTCAGTTTTTCATCACCAAGGAAGAACCGGTTTTAAAACCGATTTTTTTTTTAAAAAACCGGTTTTTTAAGTTAAACCGGTTTAAAAACCGACCCTAACCGGTTTCACCGGTTTGGGTTTTAAGCACTAAAAACCGGTTTTAAAACCGAACCGGTTAAAAAAAAAAAACGATTTAATCTCGAGTAAAAAAACCGGTTTTAAAAAAACCGTTTTTTTTTTTAAAACCGGTTACCCGGTTTGTACACCTCTACTTCCTCCTAAATCTATGGTAATTATGGGAGTTGTAAGAATTTCATAAAATTTTGAATCTTATGGTATGCAAATAACTAATTTATTGACATAATTTCTACTATTGCATGTTAATATTATGTTAGATATATTGATAAAGGTCTCAAAAAGGTTAAATGAATCGCAAAAGTAACCAGTTTACACAAATCACTTTGTGTTAATCTCCTCGGTATAAGTTGTTAAGAGTTATATTAACACTCATTAGTAAAATAGATAGAAATCATGTCAAGTTATTTAGAATATTAATTTAATCCGAAAAATATTCGTTAATCTGAAAATGTCAATAATCAACATTCATCGTAACTTACTTCCTTTGTATAATAAGTTATATTCGTTATAAATAATAATGTAGGGAATCCCGTGCATCGCACGGGTACTAAGCTAGTTATATATATAATACTACAAATACTAACTTAACGTTAAACCAACTTCCGTTATAACCCCGTTATTACTCCCGTTAAGCCACACGGTTTTGGAAACTACCATCCTTTTGCAGTTTCTCCTTCTCCTACCATCGCCCATATTTTTTCAATTGTCATCTTACATCTTGAATTCACTCAGTAGCCATTTCTATTCTTCTGCCCTGTTTACCAATTTCTTATTTTCTTAATCACACTTAGGATTATATGTTCAGTGATGTCAATCTCAATAAGGGTTACAGTTTATTCAACTTCTTCTCCACATTCGACATCAAAGGTAACTATATTTCAATCATTTATATTCATTTTACTTATAATTCGGGTTCAATTCTGTTTCATGTTTACCAAAATTGACACTTCTTAAATTGCAATTAGGTTTACATATATGTCCATAGTTTGTTTACAGCCCCAATTTATACAATTAAAATATATTCCATAACTATTATTTTCTTAATTCTCTTTTTAAATACACATATATAACGTGAATTGAATGAGTAGGTTTAAATTTTGTTACACTTGACCCACATGTTATTGGTTTAAGATTATGCATAATATACATTTGATGCGCATGTTATTGGTTTTAGAATCAACATGATTACCGTTCAATCCTTACTTCTCTTTTTGAATCAGCACACATAGTGATATTGTTTTGATGATTTGATATTTCAATATTTAAACTTTGCTCAAAACTTAACAGATTTTGGATACGGATCTACAATCCTAACAAGTAATTGTTTGTTTCATCGTGCTTATGATGGATATTTTACGAAGACGCTGTAATTGGGGATATTTTTTGTTTGTTGTTGAATTTGGTTTACATGCAAAAATTGATATTAGGCCTACTGTTTCAAAAAATATTCTGTATTGAAACTCTGGAGAAGGATTTGAAATTATGAATCACTAATCCAATTTTTATGCAAATCCATCGATGAAGGAATGAAAATGTGATGCTTCATTCTTATTTTTTTTTAAAATTATGATACCTACTTTAAATTAAATGTGATGCTTCATTCTTATTTGATAAACAAATATTTGTTTTTTGAATCTGAAGAGAAGGAAGAAACAAGTAAACATGCATCCATCAAATATGAAACTTATTCTTAATTCTTTCCTGGAAACATTTTACCAGCCTAGATCATCATAGTGTAGAAAATTCCTTTGAATAAATTTAATCAAGGTTAGAATTGGTTACATTTTGTTTTTCGTTCTTTAACGGTTCTAATAAAAATTTACTTAGAAATTAAGTTATGACAAAGGAACCATAACAAAACTATCGCGTGAATTCTTTATTTTGACTCCTAGAAAGACGTTAGTCATTAAATTAAAAACATAATCTAATAAAAACTCACATTGTGGTTCTGTTGTACATATGTTTAAAAGAATGGTTCATCGATATTATTTGTTGAGTGAGTTAAATGTGGAACCCAAAATAGAAATGAATTTCTGCATACAATCATGGAAATCGATAAATCATTTTGGTGCTTTGGTAGCAGGAAAATGACATTATACCTTTCCGGTTAAAGTCAAGGATGCTTGGGTCAAAGACAACTATGTTGTAGACGCCTTGGGTTTGCGTTGGAGATGGGATTGGTGTTGAAATTTATCGTCTGAAGTGGAGTGGTCTGAGTTTGGCATCCTTATGACCGCTCTGCAGCAGGCTACTATCAAGGAAGGGGATGACGATTGGGTCTGGGAAAATGGAGGCGACGGGTCTTTTTCGACGAAAGCTTTACGTGCTGAAGTTGTTGCTGCGGGTCTGGGGACGGATATAGAACCTGAATTTAGGTCGGATACCTTCTAAGGTGGGTCTGCACCATAGATGTATTGTGTTTAATAATCTTGATTGTGAGAGATGCGGCTGCCATTCGGTTGCGGTCGAGCGCTTAACGGTTGGTTGGTTGTTTGCGAAAAGCATTTGGTGGAATATATTGGTATGGATGCGTATTCCTTGGTCGGATAACTTGGACTCTTTATCGGATGTTCTTCGGGTTATTTCGGACTGCCCCGGAAGCCAAAAATGAAGGAAGATCGTCTACACGGTGGTTATGGCTACGGTTTGGAGGATATGGTTGGTGCGGAATACCAAGGTTTTTTATGGCAGATTCGTCTCGGTTATGGCTTCGGTGGACTTGGTTAAGGAAGATGCGTTCGAATGGATCTCTAATCGGTACAAGGCGGCCAAGATTACTTGGGACAAATGGATTAGTTTTGATGTCTTAAACCTTTTGTAATTGATCCGTTTGTTGTTTCGAGTTTCTTTCTTTTGGTTGTATTCGTCTTTCCAGCTCCTTGCTGGGCCTTTATATATATATATAAAGTTTTTGGCCGTTTAGAAAAAAAAAAAATAAGTACTAGCATATAAGAATATATAAGTACGCCAGAGAGGCTGGAACCATGAGTTTCTTAAGGACTCTCTTGCGTTTTGACCGGGTTTTGTGGGTTTTGAGTGTTTTGCTGATGCGATGTTTAAATACTTTCTCTATTTGATTATTTTATTATATATAAATTTATTTTACTTTGTTACGATATGATTTTTTTTTTAGCATTAGTGTTCCTTTTGAAACATTTCAGGTTAATTTTTTTTGTTTTTTATTGTTTTGTCATTGGTTTGGCTGGAGATCTTAGGTTGATCATTTCTGCAGGCTTTGGTTGTAAAAAACACTTATTTACTAATTCTGGATTCGTATATGTGTATGTGCAAGTTTATCATTTACGTGTATATTTGTTGATTAGAACTATCCTTATGCTTATATTTTATGCAAGTACACTCGGTTTATTTCATTTCCATCCGCTGATTTCTGATATGTTCATGTACATGTAACATTTTTGGCACGGTTCATAACATATTCTGTACAAATTTAGGCCTACTAATATGGGTCATTCCTCAAGACACTTTCGAAGTTTTTGGAGTAAAATTGTTTTGCATAAACTTAACAATTTTCGCATCTTATATAATAATACAAATTCATACTCAACATCCCGCTGCAACACGCGGGTTGGCGTCAACTCGTTCATATATAAAAAACATATTTACAGTTTTGCTTTTTTTGGTGAAATGAACTTGAAGAAATGATTTGGTGGATCTTGCATGAGTTAAACAAAAGCTGAAATTGGACGGTTATTTGGAATGTTCCTGATCATTACAGTTAGGCCTTATATTTTTTTATCAGAAAATATATTCCCAAAATAATTAAAAACAACTTTTTCATGCAAGCAAGTAAAATTCAGTTGTTGGACAGTGAGTAATATAACTGAACAGTAAGATTGATAACTTCTCTATGGAAGTTGCTAAAATAGTTAAACAAAAGCTGAAATTGAACAGTTATTTGGAATGTTTCTGATCATTACAGTAAAATTCATTAGCCAGGCGTTTGTCAAACGAACAATTAAAATAAACTTTTCATGTAAGCAAGTAAAATTCAGTTGTTGGACAGTGAGATTGATAACTGGACAGGTTAGGCAGACGTTTGTCAAACGAACAATTAAAATATACTTTTCATGCAAGCAAGTAAAATTCAGTTGTTGGACAGTGAGATTGATAACTGGACAGGTTAGCCAGATGTTTGTCAAACGAACAATTAAAATATACTTTTCATGCAAGCAAGTAAAATTCAGTTGTTCGGACAGTGAGATTGATAGGTGGCAGGAAAAAGCTGACATTTTGTTCCTTGTTGCAGAAAGAAATCAACAGTCGGATCGACGATTTTGTTTACCTTCCCATTGACATAAAAATGTTCTTTTGAAAAACGTCTGACTGCAAAAAAAAAAAACTAACTCAAAAGACCAAAAAAAAAAAAATGTTAAACCCTAAACTCAAAAGACCAAATAAAAAATAATTTTTTTTTATCCGAAGCACCTCGCTTAGGCCTAAGCGAGGCGCTTCGAGTCAAAATTCAGCTTTTTCTGACCTCGTACCGAGGTAGTTAAAAAGCAAAGAAAGCGCCTCGCTTAGGCCTAAGCGAGACGCTTTCAGGGGGGTGAAAATAGAAGTGGGGGGTTGAAATAGACCAAGCCTCACGTAATAATATACAACCCTAATCTATATATATATATAAAAGAAAGCATATATGCCCCTTGAGAGTGCCACGTGGCTTAATAATTGAGTGTTTTTGGTGTTTTTGAGTATTTTTCTAAATTTATCTCTCTATCTCTCAATTCTCAATTACTAAAATTAAATTGAGTTATTTTAGGAAAAAAGAATTTAAAAACAAATTTAAATTTTTCTCTCTTATCTTCCTCCCATAATTTTTAAACATAAATATCTTTTATATTCGAGATTTTTTAAATAAAAAAATTACACCAAATTAACGAGCGTTTTATTATCTTTCCAACGAGTACCATAGTGCTATATAAAAACGAAAAAAAAAACGACTATTTTTTGTGGGATTATATTCATACAGATGTTTTTTCTTTTAAACCAGGTTCTTATCTACGATGTTGAAATTCAGCCCAATCGCCATGTTATCATTGGAATTTTACTCTTCTAAAGATCGATAGGTATACTTCATCAAGAGAAGCTAGGAGAAAGATTCGCCCAACACTATAACACATGGTGTCACCTTATAGCAAGGTTATTTTTTTATTTATTTAATTACAAGAGTAATAATTATTACTATTAGTATTAGTATTATTAGAATGGTTATATTTTTCAACCCCCATCATGAATTCTACATCTATATATATAAGTATAAGTCAAATTGTAACATATTTTAATTTACGTGAAGATGATTATATGTTGAAGGTTATCCTTTTAATACTTTGTTATGTTTAATATGGTTTATGCTTTTTATTTTTTTAACTTTTTAAATAAATGTTTTTTAACTAAGATTGATTATGTTTAAGTTATTTACTCTTTTCGTAATTTGAGTTTTCTTTTTTTTTTAATCATTTTTTATTAAATCATATTAAATTTTTCAACCCCGGGACCTTCCCGGGGTAATCAGCTAGTGAGTAAATAAAAAATAAAGTGTGAGTGATTATATTTGTTATTTGAGAAACCAAAAACAGTTTCAAAATTCAAGATTTTGAAAAACAGATTTTTAACATACACCAAAAAGCCAAAACAAAGTGTTTTTATCAAAGCCAAACAAGTTATCAAAACTAGAATTTTATGGTTGTTTCTCAATCCCAAACACGTACCCACTTAAATTCATGAATTAGAATATCATGTTTAAAAAATAACAAAGGATGATGCTTACTAATACAAAGGAGACGTTTTGATCATTTAAGACGATTATTGACAGATATCTAGATACGTAGCCTTCATTTCCTATTGTTTATCGATCGTCTTCTCTCTCTCTGTGAGGATGTCATCCGATGTACGCAGGCGTCCCATCACAAACGCCGCCGCTGACGGAACATCACAACCCAATAATAATAATAATAATGAAGAGATCTGTGTTGCTGATAAGGAGAAGGCAAACGTGGTGGATCGTAGAAGAAGAAGAAGCGTGATGCATTACGTAGCGTATCGCCCATGCACTCCTGCTCATAATATGATCAAAGACTCTCCTCTTAGCTCTCACGCCATTTTCCAACAGGTTTTCTTTTATTTTATATTATTTCTTCACGCCAAATCTCATATATATATATTCATTTAATTACACCTCACTGACTTATTGTTGTTGTTGTTATTCTTATGAACAGTGCGAGTTTATAACTGAATTGTTTGATTGTAAATGTTTTAATTAGCAGAGTCATGCAGGCCTATTTAACCTCTGCATAGTGGTGCTTGTTGCTCTCAACAGCAGGCTCATCATTGAAAATCTTATGAAGGTCCCTGTCTGTCTGTGATCATCATATACTATACGTTTAGTTTGTTTCTTCATGACTGTTTGATATATATATATATTAACCTACCTACCTATATTACTAATTTTCCAGTATGGTTTATTGATCAATGCAAATTTTTGGTTTAGTTCAAGATCCTTAAGAGACTGGCCCCTTCTTATGTGCTGGTAATGTTATTAATTACCAACTAGGACTTTCTTAATTTCCTCCACATTTTTTAAAACTTAGCATCATATAATATAATAAATAGCTTATATATATTCAAAATTTATGTGGCTTGTAAGATCGATAATGCTTTTTGTGGCTTTCTTGTAGTCTGTCACTTCCAGTCTTCCCACTTACTGCATACGCTGTTGAGAAATTTGCATGGGCAAAGCGTATTTCCGACGCTGTAAGTAAATAGTTTTAATTGCCAAGCTATAAAGTAAAACTAATGTTCTGTTCATTTGTAAAATTATACATCAGTTCATGATATTTTGAATTTGATGTACTCTTGTAGGCTGTTATCACTCTTCATATTATAATAACTACAATAGCCATTCTGTATCCGGTTTTCATGATCTTGAGGTTAGCATATGTACTACATCCTTCTAGTTGCATATACAAGTTTTTTTTTATTACTTTTCCTTTTGTTTATTTCTATTTTCTTGTTTTAATTTCAGTATATATGTGTAATATACTAATATGGTAAATTTGATAGTTAGTAGTTATGAAATGCATGAATCATATTATGTATGAGTTTAAAGTTTCGCAGGTTTGATTCAGCCGTTCTATCAGGCGTTACACTGATGTTGTTTGCTTGTGTTAATTGGTTAAAGCTGGTATCCTTTGTGCATGCTAATTATGACATGCGCTTGCTTGTGAACTCAGGTGATAAGGTAACCAAATGCGTAACAATTATATGACATGATCACCTTTTATGATATATTGTGGAAAATTTTCGCTAATACTTCTACGAATTATTGTGTTAGGAGAAAGAGCAGTCTGCATCTTCAAGTATCGAGTACTTTTATGATGTTAACTTCAATAGTTTGGTGTACTTCATGGTTGCTCCCACATTATGTTACCAGGTACATGACTCGCCTTTTATTAACCATAAGTGCATATCATCCTAACATTTTTGTAAAAATATTCAGTAGCATTATTTACTTGTAGATGACCTATCCTCGCACCACATGTATCCGGAAGGGTTGGGTGATAAGGCAGACAATCAAATTCATAATATTTACAGGGGTGATGGGGTTTATAATTGAACAAGTAAGTCTTCCTAAAATGTTTAATATTTCTGGATCTCATCCTCTTTGCTTCTGCATTTATGCACTTTGATTTTCAGTTAGAGGGGGCAAGAATGGTCTATTGGGTAACGGGGCATAATCGCATAATTTGGTTTTGGGTGGAAATGTGACAATTTTTTTGGACACAGGATCGAAATGCAGCGGATAATAGATTAACAAACACAACAAATACATGATAGTAAACAATAATGTTCGAATAAAATCTGGAAATTGTTCGAAACACAGAAACAGTTTGTATTGGATTGTTTTGGATACAATCTTGGTAGTTACAAATGAAAGATATATGTCCTATATATACAAAACGAAAAGGCATGAGTGCATGACTTGTTGAAAGTTGATGTTCAAACAGTTATGTTGGTTTATGAATAACTGCCATTCTTTCAGAATTGGCGCCAAACATAACTGTCAGGGGCAAACTTGTCTTTTCATCATGAACCGGGTCTTGTGTCTTCTGTTTGGGTTGTGTCTTCTGTTTGTGCTGCTGCCCCTTTTATATCCTGACCTATTTGAAAGTATTATATCTGATGACATTGATCCATTTCTGCAGCCTTTCTGTTTTGATCCATATTGACCCATTTGATGTTGCAGCCTCCTTGTAATCCATTCTGACCCATCTTGTGCAGCCGAATACTAACTAATAACTAATACAAACTTATAATCTACATTTAATCTACATACATACTAATACACATTGTTCATAGTTTACATAATTACAAATATACATAAACAAGTTTGTATTTACATATTAACATCAACAAATTTTAGCTCTTTTCAAAGTGGACCGATAGCGTTGCGCTGAGTCACTAACATCCCTTATCCAGTTTACAGTCTTTTTTATCGGGTAATTTCATATATGATATACCCCTCTAAACTTGTAAAATATCATGTTTCCCCAAAATTTAAGTTACCAATGCATAATGTATTAATTTTCTTCAACATTGATTTGAGGAAATAAAGTGCTTTGTAAGTTTACAGAGAGGATATATGAATTGCCCCTTTTTTGATAACTAATGATGTGTTAGTGTTACAATAATAATAATAATATAAGTACGATAATAATTTGAATATGCAGGTAACATGACTTTGGGCAACTTCACCCGTGTGACCTTTTCAGCTTTTAGCTAAATTTTTTATAGCAATCATTCTACCCATTTGAGACAAAACACATCGGCCTGTACCTAAGTAAACAGGTCGAAATTGCCACCTATAACTTCAACATTATTATGACGTATCAAATTTTTGTGCAGTATATTAACCCCATTGTTAGAAACTCGCGGCATCCATTAAAAGCGGACTTCTTATATGCTATAGAACGTGTTTTGAAGCTTTCAGTTCCAAATTTATACGTTTGGCTTTGTATGTTTTATTGCTTTTTCCACCTTTGGTAAGCCTTCTTCATTCACATTAATTTTTTCTCTGTTTTGCATGCTATTTTTTTACTTATGGTTCATGTTCAGCATTGTGCTAGTTATATTACAAACAATGCTGCTAATATAGGTTAAATATACTTGCTGAAGTTCTTCGTTTTGGTGACCGTGAGTTCTATAAAGATTGGTGGAATGCACAAACAGTAGAGGAGGTACACTTGTTTCAGAACACTAATAATGAAAAAACTTTATTTTGAGATTCCATTTGCCACAAATCAGTTGCTGACTTGCTTTTTGTGCATCTATTGTGTTGGTGCGGCTTTTAGTACTGGCGACTATGGAATATGGTAAACTTAATGTTAAACATTATCAACTTGTAGGCCTAAAGTGCACACATATTACTCTGTAGTTTGGTCCATCATGTGTAAATGCATTGCTAATAAATATTAAATTGTTTCACAGCCAGTTCATAAATGGATCCTGCGGCATATATATTTCCCTTGCATACGTAGTGGCATACCTAAGGTAACAAAGTTGTTTTACATTATTTGACATATCAAGTGCTTGATATAAGCTACCATATATTTCCGTATTATAAAGTTTTTAATATCTGAGAAAATTGGATTCAGAGAGGTGCCCATTTGATTGCATTCTTTATGTCTGCAGTGTTCCATGAGGTATTTCACTTCATATAATTTTCTTGATTTAAAATATTATTAGTTCAAACTGATTCTTTATACTAGTTAATGTTGACATTTGATTATGTGTTTATTGCACCAGCTTTGTATTGCTGTTCCATGCCATATTTTTAAGTTTTGGGCGTTTCTTGGGATCATGCTTCAGGTCACAAATCTTTTTATCTTTTTTTTACCTTGCTATATACATTATGTAAACAAGAAGCTTTACCATAAAGGCACACACTGTTAAAAACTTTGTCAAAGACTATTTTTAAATATATATATAATCTTCTAATAATTTAGTTTTTAGGATTATTTGTGATAAAAGTTGGAAAATTGAGTGAACTAACCTGGCCAGTACTAAAACTGACCCATATCAACTATCAATCCAAACTCTTTTGACTCATTACCCAACCCGTTCGACCTGCTCATCTTGTTCTTGTTGGATCAGGTGCCATTGGTGATGCTTACAGATTTGTTGCAACGTAAGTTCCAAAATTCAATGGTAAGTGGTATTTGCTAATATCTTTAAAAAGTATTCACTAGAGTTGCTAATTATAACCCAGTTTATATGAAAACAAGTCAGTTGGGTTGTATTGTGTACTTGTATTTAATGCATTAATTAAACACAATATGGAAAACTAATGGATGGCTGGTTGGGGCAATCTAACGACCTGTTTTGACCTGTTAACCAATCCGAACCACCTGTTTGGCGCCTTTATCTATTATTCATAGTTTGGGTCAATAAATTGGAAGGTTTTTGTTTTGTTTTGTTTTTTCAGGTGGGAAACATGATGTTCTGGTGCTTTTTTTGCATTCTTGGTCAACCCATGTCCGTGTTACTCTACTACCATGACTTGATGAATAGAAAAGTCAACACAGAATAAATATTCTTCCAAACAAGAGTATGATATATTGCAATTAGTTTTTGCAGGTAAAATTTGTTTGGTGTATTCTTAATGATACTTTGCTAATTATTTTTTTTGTAGCATCCCACATATAAATTTGTGATTCAAATTGTATTTTCAGATAAGTTGTACCTTTATATTCATTTAGATAGTATTAATTTACAATTTTTTTATTTCACAGAGGTGTTGTACCTTATGCTTAAGGTGTTTTAAAAAATATGATTGTTTACTTTTAATCTAAAACTTTTCGTCTTTTGCAATTTAACCTCATAACTTTTTTACTTTCAACTTTGTTTTCCTATACTTTTCATCTTTCGTAAATTTTCATTTTACGTTTCATTCTAAATTTTGTAACTTAACACAGGGCAGCATGCGTATGTGGTTCAACGATTTTACGTTTTGTTCTAAATTTTCTGAGTTAACACGACGCCGTGCATGTGTGGTTCAATAATTTTACGTCTATCTTTTCCCGTTTAACAGGTTCGTAGTTCGTTGCAATTCGCGGGGCCTAGGTCGACTTACTTATATTTTCTATGTTTTACGTTTCGGTTTAATTTCTTCGCTCAACTTCAGTTTTACATTCTGTTGCGTTGTGGCTTAATAGTAGTTAAATATATTTTATTTTCGTTGATCGTCTTCTTACATCCAAAAGTATAATATTTGACTTGTTTAAATTTATAAAAAAAAAACAAGTTTACTTTTTTATTCCGTTTTTATAAAAATTAAATTGATAGTCTATCCTGCTAAACACAAACCCTTGGTTCTTAGCGCTCTACGAGTCATTGTGGACCACCTTCTGCACTCGTTTTGGGAAACGCACCGCCTCAAGAGCCAAGGATCCAAAAGTGTCAAAAGCAAATGGCAAGAACACGTGCTGATTCTCTAAACAAGCTGCTTCATGCTTAGCGACCTTCTTAGCTTCTGCCCTCAAAACACATGCATGCTTGCCCCCAACCCAGCCAAACACAAGAACATCCACAAGACGCAGGGTCGATCTCCCCTCCCACGGATCAGTCAGAAAATTGACCGTGGCTTCTTTCGTGGCCGAGACCCCCGCACGTCGAAGCACATCCCATAGAACATCTCTGACCAAATCATGGCGGTACTTGAACCCCGAAAATTCCTTGCAGCGGAGCGCATGCTTGCCAAATTTTTCTAGACAGGCTCTTTTGCAAATGGGGCATGGTTCATCCGAGGGTAACAGAAGTATCATGAGCCGATATTTGAGTACAACCCTATATTCGATCGCCGACATCCGCTGCCGAAGCCCTTCAATGGGCACGAAAGTCAAAAAAATCCTGAGCATGAGCCCCTTGAAGACATGCAAACACCCCCTTTTGTTGCGGAGTCATATCAAACTGCCCCTCCATAGTCTGCACGTGATTACCATAAAGAGCACTCACCAAGGTTTGTTGCGGTTTCTTGGGGGCGGTCTCCTTATCAGTATAACCACTCAGATCAATTTCCAGAAGAACTGTTTTAATATTACCAAGTGCGAGGGTGTAGTCAGAATCCACCCCCATCACACCAGCACTCCGCAGGATGTCGTCATGCAATCCCCACGACTAGGCCCTGGATGCTACAAAGGCGTACGTTGATACATCCCCTGCCGTGTAAATCCCTAAGCCCCCATGCCGCATAGGCAAGGATGCCAGCCTCCGTTAGAGGTCCCAAAATGTGCCCCTCCGCAGACAACAATGCTTTCAATCGCCTCCCGAAGGCCTACATCAAAAATGGACATCGCCCCTTTAACATGATCTGGCTGACATGTCCGGAGCCCAAACACTAATTTAGCAACCCCCATGCACGAGCGCAGTAATAGAAGCTCACTTTGAGGGTCTTTCAGTTTCGGCAGATGTTCCATGAGTTGAACCGCGCACAAGGCTCTTTTTGTTGCGAAAGAATGTATATAACTTGCATCCTGGCTAACAATTCCCCCGAGAAGTTTCTCCCCTCGGTCGGGCCTACCAATCTCTCTATGAAATAAACCCCACGTTGTGGCCAAACCATTGCACGTCGGCCAAAAACTCTTAGTTTTTCGCACATTAAGCATAAGCCCAAGAGACGGCCCTTCAGATCGAATAATATCAAGCGCCCTCGCTACTTCTTCTGTCTTACCTATAATAGTGTCATCATCTAAATACCAAGCATGGAAAGGGAGGGAGTAGACTTCCTACACCCAGAGGACAAGTGGATGAAGGACCAAAGCAAAAAGGAGGGGGCCGAGGGGGTCCCCTTGCTGTACCCCAGTAGTAGCACTGATGTGAGTATCACCCACATATAACCTGGCGTGCGGAGCATACAAGAATTGCACCCACGGGTAATGGATGGGCATCGACAATTAACTTCCCTAAGAAGTGTCGTATGGTCGATCACGTTAAAAGCGTTGGAGAAATCAATAGTAACCATAGCCAGGGAGCCATCAGAATGGAACACATTCAGAAACCTATTGGCGCTGTGCAGCACTGCCTCTGCCCCATTAGGGACCCCAACCCCAAATTGGAAATCACCTAAATACGCAGCCATCTCTTTACCCACTTTACGCATAGCGACTTTTGACACCAATCTCCTCCAAATAGTCCCTACCGTGATAGGTCTAATTCGATCGTTGGGATTTAACAAGGGGGTTAGTGGAGCCGATGCAATGAACTCCGCCAGTTCTGAAGGACAAAGCCCCCCAAGCCACAGGATAGGCTTTGTGATTTAAAAAGGGATAGCGGCGTAGCTTGTTGCCCGCTTACCCACCATCTAAATGTAACTTATTTTGTTATCTATAATATATAAGATTGGATTGTTATTGTAAAAAAATTTTTGATAGTTACATCGTTATCTTTAGAAACGAATTTAAGTTTTATCTCTTCTAGATTTTATTTTCTTTGCAGATTTTATGTATATTTGAGTTTGAGTTTTGGTGGTAGCTGTAACAAAAACAATGTTCAAAAAACCAGTTTTCATACTATTCCAGGATGGACAAAAAAACGGTTCAACCAGCTATACTGGGCGGTTCAACCAGGTATACCATACTGTTTGTAAGTACACGTATGTCCCTAGCCTAGTATAGGTGTTATTTTGATGTTAATGTACGTGTTTGGATGTGTTTCAGATGATTTTGGGTTGTTTGATTATCGGCTAGCGACTAGGTCTTTATGGGGCGACTAGCTTTGGTAGTCTCCTTGGTCTCAAGACGATTGCCTTAACATTCTCAGTTGTCACATCACACATGCCAAGCACCAGTGTCATAGGTTTCAGGTCTGTGGATTGTCGTTGTACACCCGAGCTCCGTTTCAATGTAATAACAACCTTTTAACCTTTATATGTGTGTTTGATAACTCGTTTACTATATTTTGTTGACGTTTTTGTTATCCGAACATCATTTGGTGGATTCCGCACACTAAGTGAACAAGCTCGTGATTGTCGGGTTGTCCGAAATCGATCCTACAAGTGGTATCAGAGCCTTTGAGGAACTTGTTTTAGATCGACGATCATGGAAATCAACTAAAGTTTCCTCAGCTCGAAGGATTGGAAGAAGGAGAGATTCCACCAGAAATCTCTCAGGAAGACATTGCAAAAGTATATGGCTTGTCATCTGGAGAATCTTCCAGTGCAAGTCACTCTCCTCCAGAGCTGGATTCTGATCACAATGAGGTGGAACTGGAAGACGAGACACGTGTGGAGTCTCTAGATTATTGAGGATGCAATAATTCCATCAGGATTCATGACATTGATGAAGAAATGATGAAGCAAGCAGAGGATAAGCTGCAATCTGAGCCAACTCCTATTCCTGATGAGGTACTTTCTAGAACCGAACGTATTATGAGATAGTGCTCTCATTGGTACCCATCAGTAGCAGACCGTACTGTGAAGAAAGGGCCAGAGCAAGTTTCTGCGTTCAAGAAGAGGTTGTCGAAGATGTCCGGGAATGTGCTTGGCTGGGCGTACATAGAACATGCCAAGGTGTTCAGTATCAAATGGAAGGAAGGGTTGTTGTATATTTTAATTGGTATGGAAAGATTAGAAGCCTTCCATTTTAGTATGTTCGTGATCTAGTACGTCTGCAGCTCTGGTGATTCTTAAAATATCATAATGTTGGTAAACGTTATGATTCATCCTTGCTTTGGCAGACAAATAATTTGTCACTCAGTAACAATACTGCAACACACGCCTAGGCTCTAAGAATGCTTTGTCACATTTGCTACCGATAACTTCAATTGTAGTACCCTGTTTAAGGAATCAACACTAACAGTATGTGCATATGTATATGGGTATGCATGCATATATTAATAGGTGTACACCTAAATTTAATTAACTAAAAGAAATCTCATTAAACTTTTAAATAATTAAGTTTATAAAATGTAAAGATGCATATTAGATATTAATTGTAGGTAAAGTTCTTTTAAAAACCCTGAGTGCACAAATTCAGCAGAAAAGACCTAATGCATATTATATATCCTTGTGATATTAACATCTATGTTAATAACAACAAAACTCCCTAATTTGAAGGGGTTCTTTTTAACAAGTTTAAAAAATAAAATAAAAGATGAAATCACTGGATTCGGTATTAACAGAAAACATAATAATTTTTTTACAATTTAGTCAAAGATAAACAAATTTTCCTAATTTAAAGGGGTGGGAAAATCATATGTTTTAAAATTTACACCATATACTAACCTACTAAAGTTTATCCTATAAATACATAGTAATGCACACCTTTTTCACTTGCTAAAATACTTAAGCATGGATCTAAATCTGAATTTAAATGTTGAAGCTTTTAAGGTTGGTTGTTTGTCAGTTTGTGGTTATCATTCGTTTCATTTTACTAATAATACCTTTTATACATATCTTAGTCATGTAAATGTTATTTTCTTGGTTTTGCATATTAATTTAGATGAAAAACATACGGAAGTGAACAAACCAATAGCCACACAAGCGTCTAAGGTTGTATTTGTTAATGTTTACTTTTTTAATATTAACATGGTTGTTATTTTATGAGGGATATTATATGTGTTTTATTGCAGGATAATGGTGATAATAGTGTTGAGATTATTTGATATGGTGCAATGTTAGTCCCTACAAATATGATCTTCAATGTGAATTTAGTGAATAGGTAATATCAATATTTATTTCATCTTCATTTAACATGTGTATTAAATTTTTTTAAGGATCGGATGCATGAAATTAATAGGAAAAGATTCAAGAGGCTCTCTGAATGAAAATGGAGTTAAGTTATTGATTTAGACCGTTATGGTGAAAATGACAAAGAAGACGTATTTGATTATACTACAGGTTTAAGCACTAAACTGAATTCTCCATTTAAGATACTTTGGGTGTCAATTCAAAAACGCAACAAATTTCATGCGGTTTAATATTATATGTTTCTTTAAAAGTTGTGTTATATTAAGTATCGTATTTTATTTTGTTTATTCCAGTAACTTTTCATTTAATTTAGTCAGTTATAATATGATTTTTCTTCATTTTAATTATCATGTTGACTTTGCAAACTAACAACAAGAAAATAAAAAAATATGTGTCCACTGAAAATGTAAGATGGATTGGAAGCAAGAATTTGTTCTAGATTTTGATTATCGAAATAAATCCCATCCATCCTCCAGAAGATGTAATAATCAAACATGAAGATATACAAGAAATTACCGGGATCGCTCTTGATGATGAATGGTGGGCAGACAATATAGATAAGAATATGCATATTTGAAAGGTGCATCACTAAATTGATCTCATGATTCAAGTAGGTCACGCTTGAGCTTCTAGTTTTTAACTTTTATGTTTATTAATACTTAGTGTTCCTTTCGTATGTTACTTTATTTTATCAAATGTTTCTTGAAGTACTTTATAATTTAAATGTTAAATCTTTTTAGTTACCATTATACATGTGTAACGCTTATAACGTATATTCACCGCAATGAACCTACAATAAATATTATTCGAATTTGAAATAAGTACCGCAATGCATAGTGTCGCTCCCGCCGCATCATGCGGGTTTCCTACTTAGTACTAACATATATAAGTAATTATGCACAATAATAAATAATTACGCATGATGCTAAGTAATTACGCAACATATACTATATTTCGCAAGGTAACAACCCTTTGTATCTTAACCTTATCCTTATACACTTTTATATATGTTATACGATACCTCACACTGAAATGCCATCAACATTTTCAAAACTTGACACCCATAAAAAAATCGTGGAATAGTATTTAGAAAGAAGTTATGCATGCTACAAAGTACAAACTAAAGGAAAGGGTTATTGAATTAAGGATTATAAAAAACAGAACCACACATGCATTTCCAGCCTTCAGGCTCATAGTTGGCATATTGCGGACCAAAACGGACCGTAGGGACTTGAGTCGGGCTACATGGGACGCACCCTCTACACTTGTGCTCACATATTGGTGGTCTTGACCCGAGTCTACTTAACACCTCCACTTCTTTATCATTTGCACTGCTACCAAATCCCTGAATTTATATTTCACGACAAAAAGAACTTTATAATACAGATTTTAGAGATCATAATAAACAAAGCAAGCCATATGAGTAAACTAATAAATTACTAAACAATAATATCATATTTGTAAATAATATTGAACATTTATTTGTAGAATTAATTTTTTTTAAATAAAAATATAATTTCATTCCATAAAAACGAAAATTACATCAAAATAGCAGGCAGACAGGCAACAAGTTGCGCAGCCACCCCTTTTTATGTTGCGCAGCAAAACAAAATATATTTACGTTGTATAAGTAGAATTTAAGTCTAGGATTAAACTAGGCTAGAGTTAGAGCTCGAACTCCTCTTACTTAAACAAATTATACGACCCAACGAGCGAGCCGATAAGCAAGCCACCTTGACAGATGAGCAAGCTTACCTTGACTTGAACTCGGCTCAACTCGAACTATTTTCTAGCCGCAAACAATTTAAATATTCCCATGTTCACTTACCTCTTGCATGTCAATAGGAGTCCGAGTAGATGGTGAAATCTGGCCTGTGAAAACGTCACAAAGTTCAAATCAATTACTGTGTTTTATTTTCTGCTACAATAAGTGAAGAATATTTTGATGACACCAACCTTGGTGAAGTAGACAACTCATCATTATATGCCAAACCATGATCAACACCCAAATTCTTGTATCCATTTCAAACACGTTGGGGATGGCCGGATGTGGGTAGTATACTATGTGTTATATATATACACACACATACGTAGTATGATGTGAGAGTGTTTTTGGTATAGATGACAGGACAGAGACAAATGGGCTTGTCAAACTGCAAATTTTGATTTATTTACTATATATGATATGACAAGTCACATAAGATGGTGTGTATAAGTACATTTGGCACACAAAATCTACAAAGATGATAGTTATATACAGTGCCATGAAAAGTAGTACATAGCCATAGCTAGACAAGGCATTCTACTTGCAGCGAAATCTCAGTTTAAATAAAGAGATATTCTGGAACTTGAATTGATGTTTGTACGCTAATCAAGGCCTACAATACTATTCATGATGTCCATCTACAGTATGAAAGTTCCACGTATAAACTAAATATTAAACTTTTTAAATTAATATGTTCATGCACTAGTTATCATGTAGTTGACAATTTTTATCTGTAAAAAAATTAAAAGAATATTAAATAATCACAACTATTAGTTATGGCCCTCGCCGGTCTCGAATTCAAAAATCATTGCTCACGATTTCACTTTTTAACTTATTTTTCCTCAACGGTCTCACACTAACTAGTGGCAAAAATGCTAAAGTTCTATTGACGTATAATGCGTATATGGCAAAAAAAAAATTAAACTTTAGATGACTTGAATGCATATGTGGCAAAGTTTTAGTTAGTATGAGATCGTTAAAGGAAAATAGAGTAAAAGTTGGGACCGTAAATGGTGATTTTTGAAGTTAAGATTAGTGGTGAGCAATATCTAATAGTTGAGATTATTTAAATCAAATACTTCGAAATTAAATAAAATAACAAAATTAAAAAAGTGTGTATGCATGCGATTAGTGGAGGCTAGTGGACCCCACTCACCCAAAGTGGTCCCCCATTTAATATAGGGGTGTTTATCGAATAACGAATTTTTGAATTAATCGAATCGAAATTTTAGAATAATTTATTTTTTATAGAATTCGTATTCGATTCAAATTCGATTAAAAGTTGACCAATTCGATTCGAATTCGTATTCGAATAAAAAACTCAATTCGAATTCGATTCGAAACTCGAATTCAAAGCGAATTCGAATAAATTCGTTTAAGGTTAGGACTTAAGTTATGGGCTTTAGTTAGGCTTGGGCTAATTTATGACTCAGGTTAAATTTATAGATTAACCCAAGTTCTAAAGTTATGCGTGTGTATATAATTATATAGTTATATATATAAATAAATATGTATTATTTTTATTCGAATTTCGAATCAAATTTAAAATCATAAATTCGTATTCGAGTTATTCAACTCGAATTAAATCGAATTCAAATACGAATTCTTGACATCGAATCGAATTTTGAACACCCCTAATTTAATGCCCCAGTTTTGGTGTTTATGGCTGATGCAACTTTAGCACCGGTGGATTTAACACGCACATGCAACCTTACAATTACAAGGTAGGTGTTGATTAAGTATTAAACTAGTATTGTGGTCTTGCAGTTGATCGAAGTCGCAGTCCAGTCAAAAATAGTATTTATAAGTACTAATTACCTTAACGTCTATAGACAGTGGTAACAAGGGTGTCGAACCACGAAGAGTCCGTGGTCGGTGATTAAGGTTCTTTGTTGCTTGAGAAAATGTCAATTTATGAAGAAATAGTTTAATTATGAGGTTTGTCACTTTTGATCATTTAAGAATTTGATTTGGAAGTTTGTGAGCCAACAAGTGATTCAAAATTATAATTTGTAAAAGTGAAAAATGAATACTTGATAAATAATAAAGACTTAGAATGAAAATAGTTGATTAAAACAATAATAATAAAAATGGATATCACACCGGTTCAACAAGTAACATAGAGATCTACAACAAATTGGGATTAATCAAGAGATTGCAACGATGATTAACGGGTTAATTGTTTCAATAGACTTGGGTGTCAAGTTTCATCCATCAAAGATTGACTAAACTACACTTCATTACTCTAGAAGATACAAGCCCTAATAACATATTAATTATAATTAACCGAATTCATTTCCCTAGTAATTGGCTCAAGAAACAATTATCAAAGAGAATTCAAAACGAGATTAACGCAATTAACAAGTTTGTTCAAATACAAAATAAATAATAAAATACCCAATTGTTTAAGAACCCTTGATTACAAGTCTACATTGGGTTGGTGATTGGCGATGAAGATTGGTTTGAATGATAATGAGTGTTGATGATTTGGTGTTATGGAATGATATAGAGGTGTTAGGAGGGTGAAAGATCATGTTTATGATCACCAAAAAGTGTTTTTATAACTTTTTTCCCGAGTCTTTCCCGACTAACTTCCACGTAAGAGGAGGCCCAGTGCCATTAGCAACCCGCAATGATGCGTACGAATCACATACCGACTGCAAATAAATTCTCTTCCTACCTTTCGCGCACCAATCCTATGCATGCTCCCATCCCATAGCCTCAACTTTTTACGTCAAATTAAACCACCTAAACTCCTCCAAATTTACTGCTCCCTCAAAGACACACACACATCAGTAACCCTTTTTTTTTCAAATTCGACATCTTCCACCTCCGTAACTGCTTTTCTTCTCCTTTATTTTTAAAACTGGACAACCTCACACTCTTATCTTGGCTTCATTTACTGACAACTCTATCCTCTGTAGCATCTGCCTAATACCAGTGTTGAGCCGCGTTAGCAAATGCCATTGTCACACCCCGCCTAAGGCGGAAACGCGAGGTGAGATGAACATGGTGATCACAAACATTGTTTATGAGAAATACTAATGACATTTATTTCATCGAACACATAAGTCACATAGTCGAAATACAAATTACAAATCCTAACAAGTGTTTCAAACAGTTACATCAAAACCACAAAACAAGGCCTTCTTCATTCAATCCTAAACTTGGCTCCTTAACGTCCTTACTTGGTTTCCTGAAAAACATGCTTACAAGTGTCAACTAAAAAGTTGGTGAGTTTGCAGGTTTTGTTGACTCGATAAAAAAGTTTTGTTGCTCAGAAAGTTCGTTGTCTATGTCCATGCAGAATATAGTTACTATGAGCACCATAATCAAACCATGACGTTCGTGTGCACCCCGCCCCAATGCCTTGTCACGAGACATTGTAAAGTATGGATAATATGCATTCATATGTGTTAGCGCGACTAATAGTGAAAGGGGGTGTCAACCCAAATATTACTATTCATATGATCCACGGCTTATTGCTAAGATAATGGTTATAGTTGTCCGGGAATTTTTTTGTTGATTTGTGACAATTGTGGGTCTAACTTATGTAACACATATTGTTGTCATGTACATATGTGTGTCTGTAGCATGTTTCTCCCCCGAAGTTGCAAAAAAGTAAAATAGTAAAAGGGAGTAAAACAGTAAAAGGGGCCACGAAACTCACCTGATGTCTGGTTATGTGGTCTAGCAAAGCAGAAAGATTGGAGTAACAACTGTCCCGACAAAAAAGTGCCCTATAACGTCAAAGACATCTTAAGTTGTGTGTATTATTTTATTATACAATTCGGGCACCCATTTTTGTGAACTGTGCCATTCGATGTGGATCATGTTTTATGTACGTGAGGTTTATAGTAGATCATGGAGTGGACCCATATGGGCCCCACATATGGCCATGGGCCACATGCTCTCCCCAATCTACCACGTGTGGTTGATTTATCATAAAAACAAGTACTCTAACATATGTTTAGCCTTTAATATGTCCAAGCTAGTGTTAACATGTGTTATAATGTGTATTGGGCACTAATGTAATGTAACATGTTACCTTAGTAATGCATGGTACATATTATTCGTAGTGTCAAAATAACAATAATTGCATATATGCGATTGGTACTGTGCACTTTTAAAAATGTATCATAGGTGCTAAATATGACTATGAGTTGTCTTTTATTTATTTTAGGATTTAATTGATAACCGGTTTCGGCAAGAACCGTTTACATGAGAACCGTTTAACTTGGTTTGAACTGAATCGGTAGGCTTTTATACGGTCCGGCTCCAGTTCTTATATGTAGCAATAAATGGTTCCGGTCTGGGTCGGTTTAGTCAGGTTCTGAACCATTGCACACCCCTACTTCTAGGGAAAAATAGCCAAAGTTTAGTTTTTGTTATTAACCAAAATTAACAAAATAGGACTAAAGGCCGATAATCTAACCATATAAACCAAACCAAGTGACCGGTTGTTTAATAAGATTGATTAATTGATGACTTTGGTTTTAATTTCGGTTGAGGCTAATAATCGAACTGAACCGAACCATACACACCCTAAGAAGTGCCTGTGTTCCCCACTGCATCACGCGGGCACCCTACTAGTATATTTTCAATAGAGTTGTTTTTTTTAACATAAGCTATATCGAGTATATATACCGTACAATGTGGTAGTCAACCGAACACATGCCCGCCGAACAACATCGGAAGAGGTACCGGGTTTCATTTATTCGATGTAAAACATATCGATTCCTATACGGAATGCGAATATCAACTTATTACTATAGTGAACCAGACCGATACCGACCAAAAGCCTGCCACAAAACGCGAGGAATCTCCCTAGTTACTATAGTAAATAATTTAAACTAACTTACTGATGTGGCTTCAAAAGCTTCATGATGAAGATTATTCATGTTTATCCTTTGCAAACACAATCACACGCACACTTTTATGTATTTTAGTTTAATTTAGTATGAATATTATTTTATCATAATTATAAAATACAATGTTTTATATAATTACATATTTACTGTTGAGATGAGCTTATTTTTCTCTACGTTTTGACCTAAGTTTCATTTAAAACGAAGCAGGGTCAAACATAACATAACATAACATAACATAACATAACATAACATAACATAACATAACATAACATAACATAACATAACATAACATAACATAACATAACATAACATAACATAACATAACATAACATAACATAACATAACATAACATAACATAACATAACATAACATAACATAACATAACATAACATAACATAACATAACATAACATAACATAACATAACATACCATACCATAACATACCATACCATACCATACCATACCATGACATGACATGACATGACATGACATGACATGACATGACATGACATGACATGACATAACATAACGTAACGTAACATAACGTAACGTAACGTAACGTAACATAACGTAACATAACGTAACATAACATAACATAACATAACATAACATAACATAACATAACATAACATAACATAACATAACATAACATAACATAACATAACATAACATAACATAACATAACATAATTTTATTGAACGGTTTCTTATACTAGCCCGAGTTTGTCTGGGTATCTCACATTTCAAATAACCATCTTATTCGTTACTTAGTCATTCGACAATATATAAAATATAAGTTTCATACATTTTATTTTTGTCCACAAAACGGAGGGTTACAATATGAATGGTACTATTGGTGCTTGACGAGGAGCACCCTAAATCGATAGTGTCTATGTATCTGCAAATACCATTGGGTGCATGATATTCTGAATGGAGTTGTTGTTCCAACTATCAACTTGCGTGGGGCAAATGATTTGAAATTTATAGGCTTGGTTTGGTTATAGGCCCAGTAATGGTCGCCATCGTCATATAGGAGCTCGTTACTCCTTATATATGACACTACTTAATCTATTTCTGTTACAGTCATGATTTTGAAATATTTTGTGATGTGAAGCTTAAACCTGTGAACTCACTATATATTGACTTTTTTTTTAATATATCTTTCAGGTAACTAACTGCTGAACAGATTTGTGGCTAGTATGGTGGAATATGGGATGTCGGACTTTTGTCGGGGGTTTCACCTATATCTATCTTTGGGTTGGGATATAGAGGGAAAACCCGCATTTCGAACTTCATGTGAATGTTTTGTGTATTGATTGAGACAAGACGTATTTTCGATATCTTAATGAAATGATATTTTCTAATTAAATATGTTTGTGTTCATTTTGACTTTGGTATACTTTCGAGCGTTGCGCCATGTGTTTTCGCCATTGGCATGGTGTGACATTTGTTCCGACCATATTCTTAAAACTGATCTCCTTAACGATAGATAATGCTTCAGGGTGGAATTTAGAATCACCCGTTAATTGGATTGCCAGAATGATGTTTTTCAAGTCGATATCTAAGACAAACATGCCTTTGTAACATCACAATTTCAAGCTTGAAAAATAATTTCGACCAAGTTTTAGATGATATCGCAGTAAGTTTGCACTTTGAATTTGATTACGCTTCTTATGTGGTGGTTATGGAAAAAGAAGGTGTAGTGGGAAGGGGGGTTATGAGGGGGTTATAAATGATTGGGTAATGATTGGTTAATTATTGTTTTTTATTTAAATAAGAATATTAAATAGTTAATAATATTTCATTAAATATAAAAATTATAATAAAAATAAAAATTTAAACTGAAAGTTTATTAAATTAATAAAATAATAAAAAAATATTTAATATTAAAAAATAATATTTAATAAAAAATTATATTTCAAACGGTTACTGTTCCAAACCGTTTGAATTTCAAACGGTTTCCCTCCTATTTCAAAGTTTGAATTTCAAACTTTCCCCCTTAAACGTTTAAATTTCAAAGTTTGAATTTCAAACTCCCCCCACCCCCCCAATGTTCAGTCACACCCTATAAATACCCCCCTCCTCCCAAATCTCAGCCACACCTCTTCCCTCTTCCTCATCCTGAACACAATGAATAATATGGGCGGTTTTCACCCAGGAGCTGCCGGACCGACTAATGTCCGGCAGTACGCTCGCCGGGTCCGGGGACGGGGCCGGCCCCAGAGACTACCATTCACCTCCTCTCCTCCTCCTCCTACTGCTGCACAACCTCCTCTTCCTCCTCCTCCTCCACAACATTGGTTATATCCCCCTCCTCCTCCTGCTGCGGCACCACCAACCTTCACCCCTCCTCCTCCTGCTGCGGCACTACCAACCTTCACCCCTCCTCCTCCTGCTGCGGCACCACCAACCTTTCCTCATCCTGAAGTCGATGATGACTTCACGGATGAAGAATGGGCCTGGGCCATGGATTATTGCATGGCTATTAATGAAATGGACCGACTAATGTTGTCGGCCCCCACCCCCCGAACTGCTGTTGCTACCCCCCACCCCCCAGAATACCCCCACCCCTACCACCAGACTACCCCCACCCCCTACCCCCTACCCCCTACCACCAACCTACCCCCACCCTACCACCAGACTACCCCCACCCCCTACCACCAGACTACCCCCACCCCTACCACCAACCTACCCCCACCCCCCACCACCAGACTATCCCCACCCCCACCACCAGACCACTCCACCCCGTGAATATGGGGACCCAACTCCTGAGGACTTGGAAGCCCTCAGGGAAGTTGAGGAGCAGGAGTGCCTCTGGAGCATGCCTACCCCTCCTCGTGAGTACTACTATTTCCCCTCGGATGTGAGATCCGATGGACGGGACAGCTCACGTTCCCTATCCCCCGAGTACTACACACTCGAGGACTGGGACAACTACTCTCCGTAGTGGGAGGTTTAGGTTTTAATAAGTAATTTAGGATTATATTATGTGTTTATGTAATGTGTTTATGTAACGTTTTAATAAGTAGTTTAGGATTAAGAACTCTGTTTGTAATAAGTAATTTAGGATTGTATTTTTATGTGTTTATGTATTATGTGTTAATGTAATTGTTTAAATTTAAAATATTATGTAATCTTTTAAAATAAACTAACATTAAACACAAAAACAAATAAAACATTAAACACTAAAACCTTAAACATTACAAATACAACACTAAACATAAAACATAATATTAAACAGTACACATTATTAAAACATTAAAACCTTAAAACGCTAAACAAAAAAAAAAACGCATCATAGACCAGGACAGAAGATTGGTGACGGTGAAGTCGCTGTCGTAGCGTTCACGATAAGCGTCGTGTGTCAGTTGAATTGCCATCTGTTGGCTAACGTCAGGGTGCGCCTGCACCGTCGCTTCATAGACCGTTTGCCATCGCCTACAGTTATTTTGTATGGCAGACCACTTAGCGGTGATCAGATCGACAGTACGGTTGTCCGTATCGTTAATTCGGTTGTACTCCTCCAATACATTGCGCCAAAAATGCTGCCTATTGTTCGGCGGATTCTCCTTGGTGTTGACCCACGCCCTCACCAACTCGAGTTGATCTTGGTTAGTCCACGCTGCCATTGGTTTGGTTTTGGGATTGTTTGGTAGAAAAAGAGTATGTGTTTGTGTTGTTTGTGTATGATGTATGTTTATATATAGATAAGAGATTGTGAAATTAAAAAAAAAAAAAAAATTTGAAAACAACCGTTGTCAAACGGTCATATCACAAAACCCAAGACAAAACCAATCCACAACGCCCGCCACCTCCAAAACGGGCTCAAGCCATAGCGCCCTATAGCACCCGGGGGGGGGGGGGGGGGCGATGTTCCCGGCGCTATAGGGGTGAAAACGCCCACACAACGGGCCACTACACACACCCTTACAACTGAATTCTTTTTTCAACTTTATGGAATGTTTTGAAAGTTCAGAAAAAAAAAGTATTGATTGACATATTTAGTCATAAAGCAGTGGTTTTAATATATTAAGCATGTTTTGACTATATTTGGGATGAGAAACGATATTATAATATAACAGATAGTTTTTTTTTATAGGATATATATTTAATTATTTTTAGTTTCACAAAGTTTCATGTTTTAATTTTGGGCATACAGTTTCATTTTCTATATATTATCCGCAAAAAAGTTATAAAATCTAAAATTTAGCCATAAAGTTTTGTTTTAGAAAAAAGCTAAAAGCTTAGATAAATTACTTTTTTCAACGTTTCGGTATAATTTTGGTAACAAACCGAACCGATATCAACATTGGTACCAATATTTGTTTTTATAGTTTTCAATCGATATAAAACATGTGTTGGTATTCTTTTGAGCATATCACAAATTATCCATTATTATAGATTTCGATCGATGTAAAATATAGGTATAAGTTTTTATCCCGGGAGTGTCCCGGGTTGAAATATTTAATATGACATAACAAAATATCTAATATGACAACATAATTAATGACTTGCCAATATATGATTAATGAATATTATTATTATTATTATTATTATTATTATTATTATTATTATTATTATTATTATTATTATTATTTATTTTAAACAAATCTCTGCCATAAGTTATCATATTATAATATAAAAAAAACGAATCTCTGCAACGGGGTATAAATCTAGTGCTATTACAAAATATTATATAATGTCAAATGAATTCGGATGTTTGTAATCGATCATTCTAAAAATAACTAACATGAAATAAGGAAAAAAAGTTATTTATTGAAATATCGAACGCATTAGTCTAAGGGTTATGTTATGCGTCAAAAAAATCATGGGTATATGATCGGGTATATAGTTCGGGTATTTGGGTATGTGGTTTCGGGTAATTGGATCGGGTATCCCCTAATACCATGCCCGACCCAAACCCACAATTTTTTTTAAACTAATCCCAAACCTGACACAATACCTGTCGGGTTACAAAAAATAGTCGTTTTTTTTCTCCGTTTTTTATATAGCACTATGGTACTCGTTGGAAAGATAATAAAATGCTCGTTAATTTGGTGTAATTTTTTTCTTTAAAAAATCTCGTATATAAAAGATATTAACGTTTAAAAGTTATGGGAGGAAACATGAGAGAGAAAATAATAAAGGTTTAATATTTACATTTAGTAGATATCATTCTAATAATACTAATACTAATAGTAATAATTATTTCTCTTGTAACTAAATAAATAAAAAAATAACATTGTTATAAGGTGACACCATGTGTTGCAGTGTTGCGTGATTCTTTCTCCTAGTTTCTCTTGATGAAGTATACCTATCCATCTTTAGAAGAGTAAAATTCCAATGATAGCATGACGATTGGGCTAAATTTGAACATCGTAGATAAGAATCTGGTTTAAAAGAAAAACATGATTAATGATTAACCTGAACACTTTGTGTTTTTTTCCTGTATGAACGAAATCCCACAAAAAATAGTCATTTTCTCTCCGTTTTTTATATAGCACTATGGTACTCGTTGGAAAGATAATAAAACGTTCGTTAATTTGGTTTATTTTTTTTCTTTAAAAAATCTCGTACATAAAAGATATTAACGTTTAAAAATTATGGGAGGAAACATAAGAGAGAAAAATTTAAATTTGTTTTAAATTATTTTTTCCTAAAATAACTCAATTTAATTTTTATATAGATTAAAAACAAATTATTAAAATAATAAATTCAATACTATCACCTCAAAGTGCCACATGGCACATTCAATGGAGGGTTGAAGCCTCCATTGAATGTCATCTCATAAAAACTCAATTCTTTTATTATAAGTTATAGATACTCCTTTAGGCATATCACACATTTATTTCTTTGGGTTTTTCTTTCGGTTGCTAACCTAGAGCCGGGTACCATACCATGTAACGTAACAACCAAATCAATACTGACCGAAACTAAATTCCTATCGCATCAGCAATGACGCATCTTATTCAAGTGCCCACTCAAATTTCGTGTTAATGCTTAAATAGCAATATTGCACTTTTTAAAAAACAACTTATTAATTTATTGACTTTTTCCATCACAAAAGTTAATGCAAACATTTTTTTAAAAGCTCCTCAAAAAGTCATAAGTTGATAAGAACTTAGGCTGGTGGGTATGCAGACGAGGTACCACCCCGTCCCACATTTTGGCACCGTCAGACCGTCTCTACACCGCCCCCTCCCCCGGTCCCCGTCTCCCCCATAACGCCCGGGACGAACCAATGGCTGATTTTCTTCTTTTTTTTATGAACGTTACAAAACGGCTCCAACGGTCATTTTAAAAAAAATAAATAAATAACGTTTTTTATAAATACAAATCAACAAAAACCAACCAAAATCATCTCATCCTTATACCAAAATCCTCTCTACTTTCTTATAAACACACTAATATTTTCTTAAAAAAATACCAAACAATGTCATATCTACCATTGGTTGATTCGTCTAGTTCGTCGAGCAAAGAAAACCGGATTTTTATAAACGCGGTTTGGGAAGCGGCACAATTAATTGTGGCGAAGAAAGACGAAGAAGTGAGCTCGCAACCACGAACTAGGCAAGTGGCCATAAGCAGAGACCGGAAGGGTAAGTATATATTTTTTGTTCGAATATATATAGCAACTATTTTTTTTAGAATTTATATTGCAAATATTTTATGTTTATAATTTTTATCGTCACTATTGTTATATTTATTTACAACATACGTGTAGGTGCACACGAGCGATTAGTAGCAGATTACATTGCCGATCAACCGGTGTATACGGATGAGATGTTTAGGCACCGGTTTCGAATGAGCCGTCGATTGTTCGTACGTATTGCCGATAATTAGGCCAGTTGTGACCCGTATTTTATATTACGGTACGATGCTAGAGGCAAACAGGGGTTCACAACTTTACAAAAATGCACAACAACATTGCGTCAACTAGCTTACGGGACATCAGCCGACTCGTGGGATGAGTATTTACGGATGTCCGAAAGAACGTCACGTGACTGCTTGTATAAGTTTTGCAAACGTGTTGTCAAGATCTACAGCAAAAAATATTTGCGATAACCAAACTCCAATGAAGTCCTGAAATTATATTAGTTCCACCACGAAAGGCATGGTTTCTCAGGGATGCTCGAAAGCATCGATTGCATGCATTGGCCGTGGGCGAATTGCCCTAATGCATGGCATGGCCAGTTTTATCGAGGCGATCACGGCCATCCAACAATAATCTTAGAGGCTGCTGCGTCACAAGACTTATGGATTTGGCATGCATTTTTTGGTGTTCCCGGATCGAATAACAACATTAATGTCATTAATTGATCGTTGGTTTTTGAGGATGTTAGAAAAGGAACCGGTCCGGATACAAAATTTACAGTTTCAGGGGTTGAATACAAGCACGGGTATTATCTTGCTAATTTAATATATCCAACCTACTCTACACTCGTTAAAACTGTTAAGCACCATCCCGACGAAAAAAGAAAAAAATTTGCTAAGTATCAAGAAGTGGCGCGAAAGGATATTGAACGAACATTTGGGGTTCTACAAACAAGATGGCACATCATCGCAAACCCGACACGTGCTTTCACACCCAAAAAACTACGTTATTGTATGTATGCTTGTATCTTGCTGCATAACATGATCATCGAAGACGAAGGCCGAGTTATTTGTGAGTACGATGAAAACGCGGTGGAGGAGAATACTATTCCGGATGGCCCAGAGCAGCAAGAGTTAAATGAATTCTCGTTACGTAACGAACACATCCATCATCATCTTCAAGCCGACTTGATTGAATATATTTGGAACAACGGACACGATGACTAGTATTTACTTTCGAAAGTTTATGTAATTTTAGGATGGATTTTATTTTTTTTTATTTTTAGGATGGTATATAATTTTTTCTTATTTTAGGATGCTTTGTAATTTTTTTATAAAATTTATTATTTATTTGAACATTATTTTGTTTATTTGTTATTTTTATAAAACTAATTAAAATTAACATTAGAAAAAAATATAATAATAAATGCTTGAGAAATGGAGTGTTGGTGTCTCTACACCCTATTCATATCTCAAGTAACATGAGACATGAACATTATGAGGTGGCATCTTAGGCATTAAGACATCACATTTTTAATGTCTTCACACTCACTAGCCTTATGGATAAAAACACTTTTGAAGTTAAATAAGCAAATCCCAAACCTCTTATAATCTCGTTTTTGACATGCTGCAATTTAGAACTGAATATAGGTAAAAAATCATAACTAAAAAAGATATCCAATTTGTATTCCATTCATTGGATTCATATCTTAAAGTAATACTCCCTTTTGACGAATTTCTCTCTCTTATTTTGACTATTTTGCATCCTGGAATTATGCACGAGGTTAGTGGGGGCCGAAATCTGGAAAGAAAATCATGTGATCAAACCTTTTTAAGGTTTGTTCTCCTATGATAATAATAATCTACCACCCCTAATAATTACAATAATAATATTTCGTATTATTAAAATTTTATGCCAAATTTTACATGCTTATGATCGTTTATTATTAAAAAAATAATTTATTTCGTTTTTTTAAATAAATTACAATAATAATATTTCGTATTATTAAAATTTTATGCCAAATTTTACATGCTTATGATCGTTTATTATTAAAAAAAAATAATTTATTTCGTTTTTTTTAAATAAAAGGATGTTTGAATATTTAGACTTTTGTCAAATGTATAGAAATTATGGTTATGATTTTATTTTATTTTTGTCAAAGAATTACAATTATTTAGAGATGTAGAAAGATGTAAATGTCATTTTCATTTCCACTTTAAGAAATTTCAACCCGCTAACATAAATCCACCTTTGCCGAGGAACATATATGTCTTTTGACCTTTTGTTATGTTTAATTTCCATAATTTTCTCATAGTTTTATATATTGGGTAGTACCCAACATGCTTCCAATGATGCAACCATTAACACATGAATAAGGAATTGATCTCACCTCCTTCTCGACACTTTCTTATTTCTTTCCTGTTTTTTTTTTTAATACAAAACTACACATTTCTAAATGATTAAATGACCTTATGTCTTTCATAAAGTCATATATAAAATAGTGAAGAATCAGCTACAACAATATGATGAAATACTGAAGAATAGTTGCGGCAAACTGATGAACGGGGATTACGGTTCTGTGTGTTAGGTCACAAGCAGCGCAACGGAACCAACACACAAGCATAAACGATTAAACATGCAAAACAAATGAAAATAATAAATATAGCTTTTAACGAAGATTTAGAAAGACTAAGGGGCTGTTTGGTAAGCCTCTTAATGATGCTCTGAAACACGTTAACGGGTGAACAAGGTACTTCAAATGGTTCGTCTAAGAGATTACAACTAGAGGTTAATGCAGCCCTATTCCCGGACCACTGTATCATGTGTTCAGTTGTCGGAGTGGTCACATATATGGCAGCCTTGAACAGAATACGTAGTATGCTAGAAGCGGGTGGATATAATGAAACTCCGGTGTGTCATATTGGGGGATTACAGGTTTTGATGGCGTTTAGAGACAAGCGAACAACACTTCAGTTTATACAAAGGAAGGACGACCTTTGGGGTGAAAAATTTTTATCTGCTTCACTAAAGGAAGGGCAGGAAGTATCAAACGAGAGGGTGGCAGTGCTAAAGGTTAGAGTCTTGCCATTACAACTGAGGGAAGCTAACATGTTCGATAAGGTGGCTGGACTGTTCGGAAGAGTGGCCAAGGGGTGTAAGTTCTCATGGCTCGGAACTGATAATGTAGAAGGTAGGGTGTTTGTTGTCACTGAGTCTATGTTATGTATACAAGAGATGGTCCAAGTTGTTTGGAAGGAGCAGGAATTCACTGTTTGGGTAGTATAGGAAGAATCCAGTCTTGATTCTATGGTGGCCGACAAGTTGGTGTCATCTATGGCTGGTTCTCCGACGATGTCTAAGGCGTCTGTGGCTACCCCCATGGATGACTTGGAAGAAGGAGAATACAGGGTTGCTGGGGTTGTGCCGGTGACTCAGGATCCGATGGCCGGAGTTGGGACGCAGGAAGTTTAAGGGGAAACAAGGGTGCATGGGGGACGTAAATGGTTTGGGGAAGGTCAAGAGTTGCATGGGGAAAGGGTGGATGCATTTAATAATGATAATAATATACCCGAAAAATTTAATAATGATATTGGGTGGCTTCGGGAACAACAATTAATCTTCTAATAATAATAACAGTGGGGGGGGGGGGGGGGGGGCTATGGGTGGGGTCAACAATTGTTCTCAGAGGTCTATAGATCTGAACATGACAATATCCTCTTTTAGTGTTGGCCCGGGGGTTAATGAAAAGGAGAGGGTGGGCCAAAACTCAAGGAAACGGGCAAGAGTTTTAAGGAGCCCAAGCCCAGAAGGTGGAGATGAAAGGAATTATCCACAAACAAATGGTTGGGTCTTTATGTTTGGCTTAGATTTGGATATGCCAGAACAAGAAATGATGAGTGTCGTTAATATGATGCTGAAGGTGATCTTGGGGATGGTCAGGGGATAAGTAATGTTGTGCCAGAACAGAACCCAGAGACAACACCTGACTCGAACATGGTAAGGAGTGGTGGTTCGGATCAGGGGCTGAATCAAGAGGTTGATGCGACTGTTCTTGCTGGTTCGTTAGTTAGGATTGAAGTCGGTGCGTTCAGGGATAAGGTGAGTGAGACGATCATGGGTGAAGGCGACGTAGTTGTTCCACAATGAATTTTATAACCATAAATTTAAGGGGGGTGAGGGACGATAGGAAGATGTCCTGGATACGGGGGTTAAAAACTAGCAATAATGTGCATTTCGTTGGTATACAAGAATCAAAGATCGGACCTGACTCGGTGTTTCAATTATCGGCATTCTGGGGTGGGTCAAAATTCTGTTCTGAAGTGGTATTCTCTGAAGGAAGATCGGGTGTCATAGTTAGTATTTGGGACCCGTCCGTATTTCGTAGATTGGGGGTGGTTAAAAATAGATGTTATCTCGTGTTGTTTGGGGTCTTGATAAGCTCTGGTGACCCATTAAATGTAGTTAACGTGTACGCGGTGAACGACCCGGTGGTTAGAAGACGAGTATATGGAGACCTTAAAGGTATTAAAGATTCGAATCCGACACCATGGGTGTTCTTGGGTGACTTCAGTGATGTGAGGTGTGAGGAGGAACGCTTGAATTCAGAATTTGTTCAGTTGAATGCGGCCTATTTTAATGAATTCATTGCGGATACGGGGTTGCAAGAGTATAATCAAGGAGGGAGGAAAATTACTTATGTTTCCGACAACAGTTCGAAGATGAGCAAGCTGGACCGGTACTTGGTGTGTGATGGATTTTACGATAAGTGGCCGACTGTTGCGGTTATGGTTCTTTCAAGATACGTTTCCGACCATTGTCCCGTTTTACTTTCAATGGTGGAGGCGGATTTTGGACACACGCCGTTCCGATTCTTTAACACATGGCTTGAACAGCCTGGATTCGTTGATTATGTGGTCGAGGCATGTTCTAAGTTTGTATTTACAGGGCCACCAGATCTGGCTCTGGCTACGAAACTAAAGCACTTGAAATATAAGATCAAAGATTGGGTGGCAATTGAAAGGAGGAAGGCACGTGGAGTGTACCTGGATAAAAAAAAGGAGCTCAAAAGATTAGATGTTTTGGCCGAGACCTGCACTTTGTCTTCGGCTGAAATGATTACTAGGGAGGACTGTAAAGTTTTCCTGCTAGAATTCGATAGAAAGGAGCAGTTAGACGAGCGACGAAAGGCACGAATCAGGTGGGCTATAGATGGCGGCGAAAATTCCGTTTTTTTTCATCGCCTTATGAACGCTAATACGGCGAATAACCGGATCAACAGGATTCTCAATAATGGTGTGTGGGATACGGGACCAGTGGCTGTCAAAGATGAGGCCTTTAGATTTTTTGAAACAAAGTTCCAAGAGCCATTGGGGTCGAGACCATCTGTTGTGTGTTCACATGTTGCGCGGGTTTTGGAATTGGATGCTGATATGTTAATTCAACCGTTCCCCTTAACAGAGATAAAAGATGCGGTATGGGCGTGCGATAGGGACAAGGCGCCGGGACCCGACGGGTTTAACTTCAAGTTTCTAAGGCGATGTCGGGCCGGATTTGAAACCGAGTTCGTAATATGTTCCATGAGTTCCACCGAAATACAAGTCTGTCGAATGGGTGCTTCTCTTCGTTCATTGCACTCATTCCGAAGTCGGAGGATCCTATGTATTTCAGCGACTTTAGATCCATAAGCTTGGTTGGGTGAATCAATAAAGTCTTGTCAAAGGTGTTGGTTGCAAGAATTAAGAAGGTAATAGGTAAATTGGTGTCGCAGGAGCAGTCCGCATTCTTATCAGGTAGAAGTATCACAGACGGACCGCTCATGCTTAATGAGATCGTTGGGTGGCTAAAAAAGGTGAAACAACGAGGTATGATCTTTAAAATTGATTTAGAAAAGGCGTATGATTCCTTGATTTGGGATTTTTTAGAGTCAGTGATGATGCAAATGAACTTTCCTACGATTTGGTGTAAATGGATAATGGCTATAGTAAAGATGGCTAGAACCTCGGTTTTAGTTAACGGGTCTCCTACATAATATTTCGATTGTAAACGCGGGCTTAGACAAGGTGACCCGCTTTCACCATTCTTGTTTGTTTTGGCTATGGAAGCACTAACCGGTGTGTTAAAGAGGGCGGGGGATGTGGGTCTCTTCCGGGGTTTGAGGTGTGGCTATGGTGACCTTGTTTTGTCGCATTTAATCTATGTGGATGATGTAGTTTTTCTAGGCGAATGGAGTCGGGAGAATGCGGTTAATCTGAAGCGGATACTTAGGTGTTTTCACCTTGCATCCGGGTTGAGGGTTAATCATGGAAAATGTAGTGTTTATGGTGTTGGGGTGGATGGAAATGAAGTACAAAGTATGGCCGATTGTCTTAACTACAGAAGTCGGAGTTTTCCTTTTACATATTTGGGGCTAGTAGTTGGGGCTAATATGAATTTAATTAAACATTGGGAGCCGATTCTTAAGACATTCCAGAGTAGGTTGTCAATTTGGAAAGCGAGGACTTTATCATCTGGTGGCCGTGTGGTCCTTATAAAGTCGGTTTTGAACTCCTTACCGACCTATTTTTTCTCACTTTACAAAGCTCCGACGGGTGTATTGGATAAGTTGGATCGAATGCGTAGAGTTTTCTTTTGGGGTGGCTCGGACGAGAAAGCGAAGATGAATTGGGTCACTTGGGATGGGGTTATTGCACCGTGTGATGGGGGCGGACTTGGGTTTGGTTCGCTTAAGGATGCTAACTTGTCCATGCTTGCAAAATGGTGGTGGAGGTTTCGTACGGACGTGGATGGGTTGTGGCGAAAAGTGATTTGGTCTATTCACCACTCGTATAGGGCATGGAATCCCATTATGTGTCGTCTAACGATTCCTGGTCCGTGGAAAGCAATCGCTGGAAGTTTTGATAGACTGAAGTCGCTTGGGGTTGATTTAGGGACACTCATGAAAGGCATAGTGGGTAATGGCACTTCCATTAGGTTTCTGGCGGGATAGTTGGATCGGTTTTGGTCCATTGGCAGGCGCATTCCCTGCTCTGTTCGAAGCTGCTACAAACAAACACGCCGTTGTTCGAGACCGGGTTTCAACTGATGGACTGGGGTTGGTTTGGGATTGGGGGTTTAATGGTTTAAAAGTGACTACCCAGGCCGAACTGGACCTAGTTGGGGCTGCTCTGCAGCGTCCTGGGCTGGGTAATAACGCTGACAGGTGGACGTGGACTAACGGGTCGGGGCTTTTTTTGGTCAAGGAGATAAAAATGCTGCTGCAAGGTTCGAGTGTTAATGAGGCTGATTGGGTGTTCAAGCGCAATAATTGGGTTCCGAGGAAGGTAGAAATTATGGCATGGAGAACGGGGCTTAATCGCCTTCAAACTAAAGAGGCATTGAGAAGGAGGAACATCAATGTGGGCTCGGATTTATGTCCAATATGTGGGAACGAAACTGAAACAGGTGTACATTTGTTTAGCTCATGCGCTTTTGCGGAATCGGTTTGGCAACAAGTCTCTACATGGTGTAAGGTGGGTGGTATCTATGCCTTTGATGTTCGGGATATCCTATCTCTACATAAATACATACCCGGGTCGAAGAAGTTCAAGAAGACGTCTTCAAGAAGTTCAAGAAGACGTTCTATGGACTATATGGGGCTGCAGAAATAATATTGTATTCAAACAAGTGCAGCCGTCTCTGTAGCGAACCGTTGGTGAAATCAAGACGCGTAGCTTCTTATGGGTGAAGGCTAGGGCGAAATGGAATGCGCTTGATTGGGAGAATTGGCGTGGGTTTAATTTATCACATGTCTTCTAAGGTCTTTTGTTTTTGATGTGTACATTTGTATATGGGTGGAGTCCTGTGCTTGTCACATGTTTGTATGTCGGGCGATTTTGCTAGTTTCCCGCTAGCTTGGGGGTTTAATAAAGTTTCTTGGCCGTAAAAAAAAAAAAAAAGAAGGAATGAGGCATTGATCTCACCTCCTTCTCGACACCTTCTTATTTCTTTCCCTTTTTTTTTAATACAAAACTACACATTTCTAAATAATTGAATGACCTCATTTCTTTTGACTTTTTGTTATGTTTTCCATAATTTTCTCAAATAGTTTTGTATATTGGGTAGTACCCAACATGCTTCCAATGATGCAACCTTAACACATGAATGAGGAATTGATCTCACCTCCTTCTCGACACTTTCTTATTTCTTTCCTGTTTTATTTTTCTAATACAAAACTACACATTTCTAAATGATTAAATGACCTTATGTCTTTCATAAAGTCATATATAAAATAGTGAAGAATCAGCTACAACAATATGATGAAATACTGAAGAATAGCTGCGGCAAATTGATGAACGGGGATTACGGTTCTGTGTGTTAGGTCACAAGTAGCGCAACGGAACCAACACACAAGCATAAACGATTAAACATGCAAAACAAATGAAAATAATAAATATATCTTTTAACGATGATTTAGAAAGACTAAGGGGTTGTTTGGTAAACCTCTTAATGATGCTCTGAACCATTCAGTGCTGAATGATTCAACATTTAGTAGGTTTGTTTCAGCTTCTGAATGGAATGGTTAAGGCTGAACCATTAAAATTTGGGATGTTGCTGAACCATTAAGCACTAAACTAGGCTGAACCTTAATGAAGCTCTCAGGCCAATGTGGGACAAGAAAACTAACCATTAAGAAGTTCAACTTAATGATTTAACACTTAACCGTTTAGACCTCTTAATGATTCAACATTTAATCAACAAAACAACCCCTAAACGTTGTAACTTAAACAACCAGAATTAATCATAATTCATATGTACTCTAGCAAATTAATTGAAATTGTGTGGTTATCTCGAAACTGGGTGTTCGGTTTAGGCGGTTTGGGGAATCAATTTGAGGGGGGGGGGGGGGGTTTCGATTTGAGGAATTGGGGATTTGGGGCATCAAGGTTTCAGGTTCGTTCAATTTAAGTATATCTATATAAATATATATATATATTATGTAAATTGAGGTTTATTTGGTAAGGTTTGGTGATTGAAGTATGAAACTATGAAAGAGATTATTAGAGTATTGTTTTTGTTAGATTTGAAATTCTATGTTAAATGTTTCTTTAAAGTTTGAACCTTTATTTAGATGTGAGATTGTTAGATTGTTCTTTGCTAAATATTTCTTTAAGCCTTTTATTTAGATGTGAAATTGCTACTTGTCAGATGTTAGAGTATTTATCTGGTTATTTATTGATATGTGTATTAGGTTAATTATTAAGGAAAACCAAAAACCAACGACTCTTTTTTCAAAAGAAAGGTTGAAGAAAATCAAGCGCAAGAGAGTAAACATCACAAAGCTACATCAACAGGCTGAGTTGTAATTCTTTTTTTTTTGGTACTAATCATCTCTCGTACATCTTGTCTTTGTTTGCTTAAAAAATGGTCTTTTTATATCTAGAACCGGTTGAATTTAAGTTTTTATTGTTTGACCCGAACCAAATCACTGTCTCGAAACTTAGATGTAGGAAAAAAATTGATCTTGTGACTTTCAGTCCCTCTGTCCTATTTAAAAATTCAAGCTTTGACAATGCATAAAATATCACAACCACACAACAAATTTAAGAATTAAAGAACTTTGCATATTCAATTGATCGAATTTTCAAAACTTGGGTCTAAATAAGCTCACTGAGTCGAGCACGAAGTCTTATTTTTTAAGTTAAGAGAACATGAGTTTGAAATCGACTCGTTAATTTGTACTCTATTTCAAGAGCTAGAAATTAGCTCATGAGTAGTTTTTCAAGCTTTGCCTTGGTTCGGAACTCAACTAATGTATAACTATTTGTATAGATATTTTTTTTTATGTAATGGTTTTCATATAACATAGATTATGAGCTATCTTGTTTATAATATTATGACTCATGAGTCTAGTTAAATTTGATAAGTGAAGTACAAGCTTGAGCTTGTTTATCAAATGAGCTTCAATATAAGTTTGTGCTCTTTTAAGCTCAACCAGATTTCAGATTTTAACAAACAATTTAGAATTTCATACGAACAATAAAACAACTCAACTTGTTTATCTCTTAGTCAAAATGTGGACCCAAAGGCTCATGCCTTAAATAGTCGCTATCAAAGGAAGAAAACAAACCTCAACAAAGTCTCTAATGTCATTTATCTTGATTAATTTTTTTAATATAGGAAAATCATTATATGCGACTATCGGTTTGGTAGACCTTATGGAAATTAACAAATCTAATATAACTATGCATAGGGCTGTTTAAATCGCTCGCCGCTTGTGGATCGCTCGTCGCTCGTTCGGAAAATGCTCGAAAACTGCTCACTCGATCTTCCACTCGGTTGTATATGAGCCGATCGGCTCGGTTCGGTTTGTAAATGAGCCAAGCACGAGCAAAGGTACGCTCGGCTCGGTTCGATTCGGCTCGAATAAATTTTTATTTATTTAATAATAAATATACACACAATTTACAAATAAATTTATAGCTTTATATATAAGATTCTGTTGGATTTGACTCAGTATATGCAAACAAAATATAACCAGCCCACTTAACACAATAAAAAAACTAACACTAGATTTAATAGTAAAACAATAGGTAATGAGGTGACAGTCTTGACTTCTTTATATTAATAGTCGTTCATCACTAATTGTCGCTTGATATCACACATACGTCACAATGCAACAACTGTTGTCTGACGTATGCTCATCACCTCACTAGCCTCAATCTAAGCCTCATTCTTGGACACTGGGATCTCAATATTAGTGTTATCATCGGACATTTTGACCTTAATTGTCACTCAACAATGAAAACATCGAAGGAAACATCCCAATTTTATAATCGTCCATATTATTCTCCGCTTGATTCTCGCTCGGAAAATTTGCGCTCGAAGAACGCTCGTTCGATTTTTGGCTCGAATGTAAACGAGCCGCTCTGCTCGGTTCGGTTTGTAAACCAGCCAAGCACGAGCAAAGCTTCGTTCGGATCGGCTCGGCTCATGAACAACCCTAACTATGCATGATGACTACTCTTAACTCACTTGGCACACTTGGCAGTCAAAGCTTACCAAAAGGACCATAAACACCTTGGACATTTGAAAAAAAATAATAATTTGTTTTGTTCTTTTGATTTTTGCCAAAATATTTGCTAGGCCTAGAACCCTCTCCTATAGGTGTGAATCATAAAATTGATAGTCAGGGTTTTGTCAAGTAGAGACAAAAATGCATTGCATTTTACATTTTTTAAGTTTTAGCGAAGTTGCATGTGGAAATTACATTAGATTTCTCTTATGTTACCATTTTCTATTAGGCGGTGTCGTTTAGCCCTAACCCAGTTAAATTTGCTTGTTAACTCTACACATATGCTTGTCACATGAGGATATTATGGTAAATCGCTTTTAATAAATTAAAAACAAAAAGAAATTAAATAAAATATGTGTATAAACAAAACATTAAATCTAATCTCCCCCTCTCCATTGGCACCAAGCCACCGTCAGAACATCATCACGGTAACCACCACCATCGTCCTACACCATCGTTTCAAGGTTGAAATCGTTTATCCGGCTAGGTTAGAGAAAGATTGCAGCCTTGATCGGCCACCACCATCACTGTAACCCTCACCACCATCATCGTAACCACCACCATAATTCGTAAACACCACCATCTTTTTACACCACCACCATCGCCATTGAAGCTCGAACCAAATGGATCCGATGTTGAAGCTCTTCATTGTCACCATCTACCAGACCATCATCTCCGGTGCAAATCGTCATCGTTACCTGTTTAGTGCCACAGTATGTACCCACAGCCCACCAGTCCGATTTATGGGTCTGAACCTTCAAGACACCACCACCATCCTCACGAACAAGGGCAACAAGGGAATCCTAAGATAAGGTGGAACGACGGAGGTGGTCCATTTGCTGAAGTTATTTCCCATCCATACTTTCACATAAACAAACCTTTCAATGGTAGGATGTTGTGACACCCGTCGATTTTCCAGGTCAAGATTCGTACACACCCTCACAACTATGTCATTTTCATTTGTGCATTAGACATTTTTACAATAACTATGTTATCTCGAGTCTAGCAAAGCCCAAACAATTTTAGGAATTTATTACATTTTCCATTTACGCATGCAACGCCTGATTAATCCAAAAACAATTGGCAATGAGCAATCAAGCCAATCACACGCTCGACAGAGCGCAACTGAATGCCAGATTATTACGTATAAACTAAACAAGATTACATGTGACAATATGTAGTTTGGAAATTACATGATTCCATGCAAAACCCTGGCATTCATGAGATAATTGTGAATATTTGGCACAACAATACATCGAGATATATCATCGATCAATTCAAGTCCCAAAATGTATGTAATATGAGTTATTCATTAATTACAACAATGTTTAAATACAATATACATATGACATTTTCTTTTTAAATATATGTTACTTATATCCTAGCCGATTTCTAAAACACATGTAGGCATGTTAGATTTCCAAATGCACATTACATATCTCCATACACACGAAACCGGCCACATACATATGTATCTATATAACGAAACTAATTATATAACAAATATGTATACACACACATTATGGACCCAATTACACCAAAACAAAACCTCTAAGACTTATATATATATATATACATATATGAGATTGTGTATATGTGTGTACAACTTAAACTCAACTAGTGTATGTATATATGTAGGTTCATGCGGTTATATATACATATATATGTGTGGGTGATAGAATCAAACAAACACCTCATGCATACACATATGTGTGTTTTGATTTGGACATTACATACACTCTATAAACACACACACACACACACACACCCCCACCCCCCACGATTTGATACACACATGCACACACAAAGCCAAAACACATTAAAACAAGATTTTTACCAAAGTTGATCTTACACAAACCTTACAAGACTTCCTACACTAGACCACCAAAAACCCCATTTTTCTTCTCAAAACTTTCAGCCCTAGCCACCCTACAAAAACCAACAATTATGTTTAGTCAACTTATCATAGTAAGGTGGTAAAACACATTTTCATTCCTACAATCTATGTAGTTTGACCTTCCACAATTATCAACCAAGCATAACCTCACCATCTCTATCTCTCGGTTATAAAGGGGCCGAAGGGAGCTCATTTAGTCTTCACACCATTTTTCTAAGCACTTAAACATTACAACACTTCACCTTTCCTTTCTCTTTTGATTTCGGCCGAACAAGAAACACCCCACCCGGGCTGTTTCTCGATCGCGCATCACCACCATCAGCCTACACGAGCTTTGGAAGCCATATTGTGGAAGCTAGACGCCATTCTCGGTCCATCACATTATTCTCTTCGGATCATAGTCGTGGTAAGTCAAGAACAAGCCTTTACTCCTTCAGTTTAATTATTTTTACTTGACAAATGGTTCACCCGACTCAATACCACACTCGCACACCACCTACACATAAATATAATATGTTAGAATCAGCTAATCTTGCAAAATTCGGCACTAAACCATATTATATACACTCGCACATAAACATACAGCATACTATATGTACGCGCACGTATGTATATATATATACACACACACACACATACATACTCTCAATACACTAGTAATTGCATGTGAGTATGTATAAGGGTGAATAAGATACATAAAAGTCGTTTTTGAACTCCAAACATAACATATATAAATTGGTGTTGTAGGATCAGAAAGGTTCTTTTGTGTTTAAAACAGACTCTTTAGAACAAGTTTTTATCAAAGTTAATGTGTAGCGGAAATAATAAATGTTCTAAGCTAACAGTTCACTTTTAGTATGAGTAAATGCTCCCCCTCAAATGATTAATCAAAGTGCAATAAATATATGAGAATCTAAGCAGTTAATGATCAAAACAGTTGATATATATTCAAGTCATAATTCTCATATAATGGACAATGAAATTCGGATAACAAAGTTTGTGTATTATCCAACCGTAATAAATAGAATGTGTGAACCCTTCTATTTATAGAGTACAAAACTTACAAACAAATATAACAATAATAGTATAATACTATGTAGGGACAAAAAGGATTGAAGAAACCACTTTTGTTACCTTAGTCAAAATCATATTTTTGCTAATTATTCTAAGTATGGAACTGCTGAAGAGTAAAGATAGAAGTGCTGAAGAAGAACAAGTAAAGTGCTGAAGAGTTAAAGCATCAGAAGTTCTGAAGTCTAACCAGACATTTCACTGAAGAACTACTGAAGACAAACTACTCATCAGTAGTTTGTCACTCATCAGTACTTTCAAACAGAAGCTTCTAACCGACCTAGTATCTTCAGTAGTTTAGTATTATATTGTTTTGTTAATGTCTTTGAACAAGTTCCCATGCTACAGCCTGTTGTATGCATTATCTTAGCTTATTATAATCTTTTGTTTACTTAACACAACAGTCTGTATTCGTCTATAAATAGTTGGGTTAATCCCACTATTTTAGACACTTGATTTTAATTGAATTCCTTCAAAGCTTTTATAACTTATAATCCATTTCCACATATGAGAATCATTCAATACTTGCATTTACTGCTTTATACTTTGAATTGCTTTGAATCTCATTAACTGCAATAGTAAAGGGGGAGTAATAACTCCTGTAAAAGTGATAATTTAACTTAGAACATTTATTATTCCGTTGTGCAACTTACTTTGATAAACCTGCAAATACATAAGTGTTCTTGAACTTAAACTGTTAAAAGAGACCACTGATCCAACAATTGGTATCAGAGCTTCTGGTTTATCTGATCAAATATCAATCTAACAAATTGAGAATCAGAAACAGACTCTTATTGATATCCAATAAAGGATTAAAGTTCCCTTTATTTTACATCCATCAATTTAAGAAAGTATTGATAATCCAAACTTCTTAAAAATGGACCCTTATAATACTGGATATGCCAATAAACCTCCTATGCTGGTCAGAAATGAATACAATATCTGGCAAAGAAGGTTGGCACACACCATATCTCAGACCAATACTGGGTGTTGGAGGTCTGTAATGTTTGGACCTCACAAACCAGTAATAGCTGATCCAGAATCTAAAGTTGAAAGACCAAAAGACTCTAAAGACTACACTGAAGAAGATTTCCAAAAATTTGAGCTAGATGCAAAAGCTTTCTCTATGTTGGCTATGGCTCTCCCAAATGAAATTTATGCTGGACTTTTACATTGTGAAAGTGCCAAAGAGCTGTGGGATAGCCTTAAAGAACAGTATGGAGGAACTTAAGAGGTGATAGCCAACACCAGAGAAATCCTAGCCCAACAATATGAAACTTTTACTCATGTAGATGGTGAATCATTAACTCAACAGTTTGAAAGATTTTCTTCACTCATCTCTGAGTTAAAACTAAATGGTCAGACCTATTCAAATGCATCTATGTTACATAGATTTTTAAGGTCTTTACCTTCAAAATGGGAAACTTATTCTATAGTCCTCAGAACAAGCTCAGATTTTAATACCTTAAACCTAACAAGGTTACATGGTAAATTGTTAACTTTTGAAAGAGAGATAAACCAAAAGAAAAAATTACAAGAATTTGGTAAAACTGCTGATGACTATACTCCAGGTAGCACAGCCTTATTAGGACAGGACTCACCATCTTGTTCTAATAATTTTGGATCTTTTGAACACATTGACATAACAGCCGGGATCTCATCAGATGGATCATTCCCAGCTTATGACAATGAAGACCTAAGTCAAACTGCTGATAACATGTGTTTTATCATGGATGACTTAAAATATTTTAGTAGTGATGACTTAGAGGAAATAGATATTTTACACTAACTGGCCTTGTTAAGCATAAAAACTAACAAATTTTATAAAAGGTCAGGAAGAAAATTTCCGGGACTAAACAACTCAACAAAAGTTAGTTTTGACAAATCTAAATTGAGATGTCATAAGTGTCAAAAGTTGGGACACTTTGCTAGAGAGTGTAGAAGCTCTAGCTTTAACCAACCCATGTCTGGAAATCAATTTAACCCCTCATATAATAGGAATAATGGAACTCAAGGATGTGCTCATTTTGTACAGGCACAAGCTCCACTAATTCAATATGTGCCACAAATACAATATCTCCAAATGCCTGCTCAGCACCAGGGCCAGCAACAAATGCCTCATTTTCCAGCTCCTCAACATCCTTCACAAACTCAACAACCCCCTCAACAAAGTCTATTTACTTCAGGGTATGTTGATTGGAGCATTCTTCCTTTTGATACATCTGAATGCAGTCCAGATGCAGACAACAAGGTCTATGATATCAACTGGGGAGAACCTGATAATGGCAGAAAGAATTTTGCCTTAATGGCCTTTGAGGGATACTCCTCCAATTCTGCTCTATCTCAGGTATCACATCAATCTCTGTTAAAGCTTTGTTCAAATTCTTGCAAAGAATCTTTTGCTTTAATTAGAGAAACTAATGTGCATTTACAAGGCAAATCAAATGACATGGAAAGAAAATACACACAGATGAAGTGAGATTTAGAAAGAAAACTTGTTTCAAAAAATAAGGAAATAATTAACAAACAATTCCATTGAAACCCAGGCACAAATTAAAAGCATGATAGACAACCTAGGCAATGTCAGAAAAGAGCTTGCTGACACCAAGGTTGACTGTGAAAAATGGGTTGAGTCTTGTAAGGGATACCAAATGCTGCTTAACAAGCAAACTGCTGCAAATGTTAAGTTTGGCATAGGGTATACCCATACTGAATCATCAACTGATTTTACCCACAAAACTGATAATGATGGGAATAAATTGGTTCAAACTTCTGAAAAAGAAGAATGCACATCTTTCCATCAGAACTTTCTTAAAAATAAAAGTTCTGCAGAAGTTAAAACAACTGACAATAAGCCATCAGTAGTTTCATCTACATCAGGAGTAGAGATCCTGAAAACTACTCATGACCTATTGAAAAATACTGATATTGTCAGTAATTTGCCTTCCAAATCTCTTGTGAATCCAAAAGGAAAGAGAAGGCAAAAGCATGTGAAATATGTGGTCTGTTTAACCACATGACTGAACTTTGTAGATATAGAAAAGGAAATCAGTTTAATAAGAAAAATCAACAACTGGTTATGGGAAAACAAATAAGACAAGATTATGAAAACACTTTCTTTCCCAACAAACAACAACCAAGCAAAACCTTTTCTCAGAAAAAGACTAAATCTCAACAAAAGCCTTTTTCTCAAAGTTCATCTTCAGAAGTTACACCTAACCCATTAGTAGTTTCACAAACTACCGAGGTTAAAGATTTAATAAATTTGGTTAAACTTCTGATAACCAAAGTTGATGGTGGTCACCAAAAAGATGCCACCTTTGTCCCTAATGAAAAATCCATTGCCAAAAAGACATGGATTTCAAAAATTGGTCCTCAACAAACTGTACCTGCTCTCAAGAGCAAACCCAAAGCCAAATTGGCTTGGGTTCCCAAAACTAACTTATTTGCTATTTTGTGCAGAGGGTCTCCAGAGGTTTAAATAGCATTTGGTATGTTGATAGTGGAGGCTCAATGCATATGACTGGATGCAGATACCTAATAAACAATTTTATCAGCCAAAGAGAAGGATCTGTGTCCTTTGGGAACAATGCCAAGGGATATGTGCTAGGATATGGCAATGTATCCTCAGGCAAAATGCAGTTTGACAAGGTCAATCTGGTTGAAAACCTTTTGTACAACTTGCTTAGTGTCTCACAAATGTGTGACAAAGGATATTCTTCTTTTTTCACCAAGACAACATGCAAGATCATATCACCAGAAGGCCAGAAGTTCATAGAGAAGATCATTGAAGATCATACTTTGCTGATTGCCAAAAGGTGTGGCAATGTCTATGTAGTTGACATTAAGAAAGACAAAGTACTGAACAATACTGCCTGTTTCTTCTCAAAGGCATCATGTGAACTTTAAAACCATAAATAAAGTTACAAAAATGGGCTTGGTCAGAGGTCTACCTTTGAAGGAATATCAGTGCAAAGAACACTGTGTTTCCTGTCTTAAAGGTAAACATCATAAGTCCTCCTATAAGTCTATTGAAGAATAAAAAACAACTGCATGTCTTTAACTACTCCATATGGACTTATTTGTACCAGTCAAAATCATGAGCCTTGGTAAGAAGAAGTACTTCTTGGTCATAATTGATGACTACTCAAGATTTACATGGGTCTTCTTCTTATATTCCAATGATGAGGCAGCAGAAATAATCAAGTTTTTCATTCTACAAGTAGAGAAGTAATATTCTCTGTCTGTCAAAGTCATTAGGAGTGACAATGGGACAGAGTTCAGGAACAAAACTCTGGATGAATTCTGCTCGTCTAAAGGGATTGTTAGACAATTTAGCATTCCTAGAACTCCTGAACAAAATGGTGTGGTAGAAAGGAAGAACGTGACATTAATTGAAGCAGCAAGAACCATGTTAGCTGATTCAGGCCTACCTTTGTATTTTTGGGCTGAAGCAGTAAACACAGCTTGTTATGTTCAGAATAGAGTTCTTATCAACAAGAGACATACCAAGACTGCCTATGAATTATTCATGGCATGAAGCCCCTTATCTCCTTCTTCAGGGCTTTTAGATGTCAATGTTTTATCCTCAACATCAAAGACTCTATCTCAAAATTTGCTGTTAAAGTGGATTCAGGTTATTTTCTTGGTTATTCTCCAATGAGGAAAGCTTATAAAGTCTTCAACTCAAGAACCAAGATTGTAGAAGAAACACTGAATATCAACTTCAATGAATCCAAACATAGTCTTATTCCAGCACATCCTGTTGAACTCTTTGACCTTCACAGCTTTAATTTCGGACCTGAAAAGAGTGTTGAATCATCCAAACCTACTTATTATGGTTATCAAGGGTTTGATGATGATGATCCTACACCATGGACCACAAACACAGTCATTAAATCTACTTTTAAACCTTCAGAAGTTTCACAAGCTTCTACTTCAACAACTGCTGATGAACATTTTGAACCTACTGATTTAGCTCCAAGAACTCCTGAACCTCAACAAACAGCTAAACCAGATATTATCAACCTCAGTGGTTTATTTGAAGAAATTCCAGAGCCATCCTCATGTACAGGTCTACAACAACTGATTGAACACAAGGATCATCCATTGGAACAAATCATGGGTGATGTTGCATTAGGGGTGCTTACAAGAAACCAGCTTTCCAACTTTTGATTTTTCTCAGCATTCATTTCACAGTTGGAACCAAAGAAGTATCAAGAAGCCCTCCAAGATAACAATTGGGTTCAAGCTATGCAAGATTAGCTGCTTCAATTCAAGAAGCAACAGGTTTGGGTAATTTATCCCTTACGTCCAAACAAGCAACCAATTGGCACAAGATGGGTCTTCAGAAACAAACAAGATGAAGCTGGTATGATCATCAAGAACAAGGCAAGATTGGTGGTACAAGGTTATTCTTAAGAAGAAGGCATTGACTATGATGAAACCTTTGCACCAGTTGCAAGACTTGAAGCTATCAGGTTATTTTTAGCTTATGCAATTTCCAACAACATAAAAGTTTTTCAAATGGATGTCAAAAGTGCATTTTTATATGGAAAAATAAAAGAGGAAGTGTATGTCTGTCAGCCACCAGCGTTTGAGGATCCCTCTCATCCTGACTGTGTGTACAAGCTTGACAAAGCTCTTTATGGGCTAAAACAGGCTCCAAGAGCCTGGTATGAAACACTATCCAACTTTTTACTTAAAAATCACTTCACTTGAGGCTCCATTGATAAAACACTTTTCATCAAACATGTTGGAAATCATGTCTTACTTGTTCAGATTTATGTTAATGATATCATTTTTGGTTCAACAAATACCAAATCGTGTGATGAATTTAAAAAACTCATGCAATCAAAATTTGAAATGAGTACAATGGGAGAACTGCTGTACTTTTTAGGACTGCAAATCAAGCAACAAACAAATGGAACATTTATACATCAATCAAAATATGTTAAAGAATTATTAAACAAATTTTCTTTACAAGATTGTAAATCATGTTCCACTCCCATGACACCAACCACACAAGTTGAACCAGATGATCAAGGAAAACAGGTTGATCAAACAATGTATAGATGTATGATAAGTTCTCTTCTGTATTTAACTGCTTCTAGACCAGATATTATGTTTTCAACTTGTGTCTATGCTAGATACCAATCTGCACCAAGAGAATCACACCTAATTGCTGTCAAAAGAATCTTTAGAGGAACTCCGACTTTAGGAATTTGGTATCCTGCTTCAAGCAATACCAAGTTAACTGCTTTTTCAGATAGTGACTATGCAGGGTGTAAAATGTCAAGAAAATCAGCATCTGGTGGTTGTCAATTCTTGGGAAACTGTCTGGTGTCCTGGTAATCAAAGAAACAAACATTTGTGGCAACTTCAACAGCTGAAGCTGAATACATTGCTGCTGCAAGCTGCACATCACAGATCCAATGGCTCCAATATCAACTTCTTGATTATGGAATCAAAGAGACCAAGACTCCACTCTTAGTAGACAGTAAATCTGCCATTACCATCATTCAAAATCCTGTTCAGTTCTCAAAAACTAAACCTATTGAAATCAGGTATCATTTCATAAGAGATTGCTATGAAAAAGGCAAGATTGAGGTGAAACATGTCACAACTGCTAATCAAATAGCTGATGTATTCACCAAACCCCTTGATTCAACAACATTTCAGAGGTTAGTATCCATGCTTGGGATGCTAAATTTTAAGTAAAGTTTGTAAGTGTTTTCACTTTTTCCTTCTACACATATTTTTACTTTCACTTGCATATTTACTGATCTGTTACAAAACCTCTGATGAAATGAGAGAAAAACTATTGATGTTTTAAACATTAAAAATGGAATTTTTCAGAAAAGAAATAACTACTGATAATTATCAGAAGTTATTAAAGTGTTTTGAAAGTCATTCTCATCAGCTGTTGAAAACTACTGAAGAGATGATTAAAACTACTAATGAAGAAATCTGTTTCATCAGCAGTTTAATTAAAAAGGGTAAAAATGACATTTCACTCATCAGAAGTTTGACCTAGTCGGTTAAAAACTTCTGATAAATACTTTTCAAACACTTATCATTCAAAAAGCAAAATTCCCTCTTTCTCTCTCAAAGCAAAGTCAAAACCCCTTCTCTAACCTAAAAATTACTGTTCGATCGAATGGCTCTTATACTGAAACAGGGACATAATCTTCGAGGCTACTTCTATAAAGATGAAGCCTGGTCCCAATACGACGAAATCATTGATTTGGTCGTTAAATCTTAATATCACACAGCCTTTACCGTTGATCCTCCCATTCACATAGAAACTCTCAATGAGTTCTGGGCTAATGCAGAGTCGGTGACTGTGAACAATAAGGTGATTTCCCTCAAATCAACAATCCAAGGGAAGCATATGGCAATCACACAGGAGTCTCTGGGAATAAGGCTTGGCCTTAATGATGCTGATGCTCCTGAGCATATTCCCACTTCTGATATTCATCTAACCATGACTGAGTGTGGTTACTAAGGTACTTTGTCACATGCAACAGTTTACAAAAAGTATTTTGATCCAAAATATAAACTGTTATTTCATTATATAATTATGTGTCTTAGTCCCAAAACTGGATCATATGATCAGATGCCTTCAACTTTTCAACCAATATTTCATTCTATAATAAATGAAACAACTTTTAAGGCATCTTCAGTATTTTTCAATGAGTTGGTGTTGCATCACCAAAACTCTAAAAAGAAGTTTTTACTGTATCCAAGATTTGTTATGCAATGCATAATAAAAGAACTTGGTGAGGGAGTACTTTTGGGGGACACAAAAACTTTAAATCCTCTGACTTCACAAGTATTCTCAACGCATAACAAACCGGCACTTTTGCCAGAATATGACCTAGGGGAACAAGAAACAGTCCCCAAGGAACCCACATCTTCAAAAACCAAACCAAAGAAAGCCAAGAAAACCAAGAAACCTAAACAGCAAAAACAAAAACCCACCAACCCAAATTAAAAGGCTGTTCAGGAAGATGAGATACCTGAAACTACTGATGTGCAATCTGCACTTCCAAAGGATGTGGCTGAAACATCCTCCCAGTCCACTCCATCTCAACCACCCAAAAGAAAACCCATAACAGTTCTGTTTCATAGGAAGAAACTTAGGAAAGCCATAACTACTGATCCTTCTTTTGAAACTGCTGATCCCTTACCTACAACTGCTGAACCTGAATCATCCCATACCACCATAGAAATTGCAAAACTTCTCTCAGGACTAAAAGAGAAAGTCCCATCCAAACATGTCACTCTACAAAAGCCTACCCAATTCTCTAGGATTTCTAGCATAGACTGGGACCACCTATGCAACCCAGATGGTCCCCTGTACCAGATGATGACAAATCTTATCTCTGAACAACTCAAGACTTTCACAACTACTTGGGAGTTAAAGGCTAATGCACAATTTGAGTTGCCAAACAAACAACTTGCAGAGCTGAACAAGAAGATGGATGAAAATACAAGACAGCTTGCAACATTGTCTGCTACAACTTCTCATTCTTTAAGGCTTCTAGAAGTGGATGAAGCCAAAAAGGGGGAGAATATTAAGGAACCAAAAGAAGTGTCTCTGGAAGCAGAAAAGATAACACAAAGACCAGGAAAAGAGATACTTCAAACTGCTGATCAATCCCAAGGGCACATAGAAGAAACTTCTGATGAGCATATTCAAACTGCTGAAGACAATCCTTCAGTAGTTGTGACTACTATCAAACCCATCAAACCTTCAGAAGTTATTACTTCCAAGACTGATCAAGGACAATCTTCCAAGGCACCTGAACAACTTCCAACACAAATTCCAAGGCCTGCACCTGTAACTACTACAACCATTTTAAATCCTACTCCAATCTCAATGTCAAAAGAATTATTAGAGAAGAGTTTAAAAGTGGCATTAAAGAAGGCTAAGGAAGATGAAGTATGGAAAAGCCTGGAAGCATGGGATGATCTAAGTTATGCTGACAAAATTGCCAAGTATCAAGAAAAGCTTGATGAACTAGAAGCTAAAGACAGAGCCAAAGAAGCTGCTGCTGAAGAAGATAAAAGAGCACAGCTTATGCTAATGATCACAAGAATACCTAGGCTAAAAAGGCTTCTCAGAACAGACTCTCTACTGAAGTACTGACAAGAAGAGCACAACTTGTAGCTGACAGGTTGGCAACAGAGAAAGAAAGAAAGGCAAAGAGAGCTGAAATAATAAATGAGTTGGTAGCCAATGGATTTGGTCCAAAAACTTCAGTGTCAAGATGGAAAGAAAACACTCTCTATGACACATATAAAAGATTCAAGGCAAACAAAGCTGCAAATCCTGAGAAGATCAAAACTTCTGAAGTTCCACAAACTTCAGTTATTAAAAGATCTTCTGGAGCACTGCAAAGGCCAGCTACCAGAAAGAAGCAAGAGGAAACAGTCAAGACTGACTTCAAGATGGTACTACTGGAAGGAAATACAGTGGTACATGGAGACTTTGATGTTGAAGAGTAACCTCTGCTTACCCAATTCAGGGACCCTGCAACATTTGCTTGCCAGTTACAACAGACCATCAAAGAACAAACACACACTAAGGTTGTCACAACACATCACTTACCAAACTTTGCTATGCCTAGTGCTGTGAATACTGAAGAAAGCAGGGACTCCCACCTAAAGGTCACTGAAATTGAAGACATTCCTCAATCAGGATCAACCCAGGAGACTAGCTTTGTCTCCTACACCTCAGACTTTGACAGGTCTAAGGTGAACATAGTAAAATGGTCATTCACTGATTCCAACTCAGTGAAAGTGACTAGAAGAGATCGTTCAAGCAAGGTCTATAGAAAGTCCAAAGAGTTGAGCATGCTGTCAACAAAGGACCTACTCACCATACAACATCTTGGGCCTAAACAAGGATCTATTACAGAGCAACAACAACAACACCAGCTTAGTGTCTCCATGACTGCAGAAATCTGGAGAATACTAGAAGCTAGAAAGAATGAAGGTAAATAAAGATTTGGATTTTTTTTGGCTTCATCAATCCAGGGAGAGATTGTAGGGACAAAAAGGATTGAAGAAACCACTTTTGTTACCTTAGTCCAAATCATATTCATGCTAATTATTCTAAGTATGGAACTGCTGAAGAGTAAAGATAGAAGTGCTGAAGAAGAACAAGTAAAGTGCTGAAGAGTTAAAGCATCAGAAGTTCTGAAGTCTAACCAGACATTTCACTGAAGAACTATTAAAGACAAACTACTCATCAGTAGTTTGTCACTCATCAGTACTTTCAAATAGAAGCTTCTAACCGACCCAGTATCTTCAGTAGTTTATTATTATATTGTTTTGTTAAAGTCTTTGAACAAGTTCCCATGCTACAGCCTGTTGTATGCATTATCTTAGCTTATTATAATCTTTTGTTTACTTAACACAACAGCTGTATTCGTCTATAAATAGTTGGGTTAATCCCACTATTTTAGACACTCGATTTTAATTGAATTCCTTCAAAGCTTTTATAACTTATAATCCATTTCCACATCTGAGAATCATTCAATACTTGCATTTACTGCTTTTTACTTTGAATTGATTTGATTCTCATTAACTTCAATAGTAAAGGTGGAGTAATAACTCCTGTAAAAGTGATACTTTAACTTAGAACATTTATTATTCCGTTGTGCAACTTACTTTGATAAACCTGCAAACACATAAGTGTTCTTGAACTTAAACTGTTAAAAAAGACCACTGATCCAACATACTACAACAGGTTGCAGTATTGGAAGTTGTATAAAATATCTATTAAAATACAATTAAACTATAAATTGTTGGAGTTTAGGGCGGTAGGAAGCTTCTATCAGAACTATTGATCAAGTATAGAACTACTGATGAGTAAACCTTCAGAGTTTGTTCTTCAGTAGTTGTTCTTCAGATGTTCTGTCTTGTTCATCTTCAGAACTTACTCTTTAGTTTTTTGTCTTGTATTAGCTTCTTCTTCAGTACTTTGCATTTTCTTCTTTAGCACTTGTAATACTTCTAAGAAAAGTTGCAGAAAGGACATTAGACTAAGGTTGAAATGCTTATCAATCCTCTTTGACCCAAAGTTCTCCCCCTGGATTTATGAAGCCAAAACCTTATCTAATTTATTTATAGGTTCCTCTTCTTCTGCTATCAAGAATTCTCCAAATTTCTTTTATCATTGAGATCTTGAGTTCATTGACTTGTTGGCATGTGAGAATTGGTCCTTGTTCTGGTTCCATGAACTGAACAGTGAGAACATCATCATGTGATAGTTTGTTCAGCTCAGTCTTGTGATGTAGAATTTGGAGGTGTAGTCTTCTCTTTCCAGGACAATTGAGTTGGACTTGTGGGTAAAGTACCATTTGGTTATTCGAGACGTAGACTTGAAAAAGTCTTTCTTGTAAGGTACTATTTGCTTGTTTGAAGATGGGCCTGATGTTGATTGGTCTTCTATTTCAGATATGATCAGGTTGGATCTCCTTCTATGTTCAACTTGTACAGTACCAGGTATATCAATAGGAATAGGAGTATGGTGTTCAGTGATCACCTTGGTCTGCTTCTGATCAGTGATGGTCTGTTTGAGTTGATATGCAAATGTTGTAGGATCCCTATCTTGTGTAATCAGGGGCTTTTCTTCAATCACGAAGTCATCTTCAAAAATGGTGTTTCCTTCAATCAAAACCATTTTGAATTTTAAATGTTTCTGGGTTGGTCTTCTTCAATGCTTTGAATCTCTTATAAGTTTCATTCAAGTCAACTTCTTTCCATTTTGATAGCTGAGCCTTTGTGCCATAGTCATTGGCTGCCAATTCTTCTATCATCTGGGTTCTCTTCAACTTTTTCTCCTTCTCAGCATTTTGTCTTTCTGAGATGAGTCTTGCTCTGTGTTCTAATTCAGAAGTTGAGAGACCTTTGAGAGAGTGTTTCTTTGCTAATTTGCTGTTCTTGACAGTGTAGTTCATTAGTGGTTGTCTTTTGTCATTCTTATCAATCAGTAGTTGTTCTTCTTCTGCTCTCTCTAGCTCGTTTATCTTTTCTTCCCATAGTTTCAGCTTAGCTTCATAGTTCAGATATTCCCTTTCATCTATCTTCTCCTATAACTCATCTTCTTTTGCCTTTTTCTTTACTTCCCTCAAGTTCTTCTCTAATTCCTCTGAACTGAAGGCAATTGGTTCAGGGTTTAAAACTATTGAAGGTTTAGATGGGGCAGTTTGAGTTTGGAGTTTTGGAGTTGTGGTTGAAGCAGATGTTTCATGTTTTGTCTCAGTTGCATGCATCATACAAGACACTCGGGGAAGTCATCTCCACTAGTATTCGACCAAGAGGTTGAGAAAACAGCTCGGTAGAACCGAGTACTTCATAGAGAGAAAAAAGTCTTACACTCGTCAGTTTCTCGGTTCAGATCTATGGAGAACATTGACTTAACCACTGAACCAATGCCCCAACCTCAGTTTTCACCCACCAAAACCATCCATCACCCAGTACATTCGCCACTTATAAACCTACACCACAATCTAGTACTCAATCACCACAAATTCCACCATTCCCAAACTTTGATAATCTTCCACCATCACATTCACAAACATCATCTTTACCACAACCAACAATAACTCACACTTCTCCAATAACTTCTCTCCCGAACTTTGAGAGATTCAATCCACAACAAGTGACCAGTCACTAGACCCAAATTTTACTCAAAAACCAGTGACCAGTCACTCCTCTCCTTATGTGAGAGTGATTACCGATGATAACACCATAAACCAAACTGGTACACAATTCCCACAGACTTCTACAACTCAATATCCGTCATTCAGCTTCAGTCAAAGAACTTATCAAGGTAACTACGAGTATGATGATTGGGATTTGGATGGGGATGAAGGAGATCATAGGACATATCAGTTGGCAAGATCACAAAATTTAAGTCATCAAGGGTACCCTCAGTTTAATCAAGCCAATCCTGGGTATCAAGTGTTTCCAGAAGCTCTAGTTCACCCTGCACCTCGACAGCAACCAGCGGTGAATCGACCCTTGAGACCTCTCGCAAGGAATGCAATACCTCCAGCTAATAATCAAGCAAGCATTCCCATGAGGTTTGAGAGAGGCCCGGTAAGAGGTATTGAGAGCCACTTCAGACCTGCTATTGTTCATAACCCATCAGCAGTGGTCATTCCACAACTGCATGGTAGGGTCGTTTGAAGTGAGATCACATGCAATTCAGAGTTTGCCTAAGTATCATGGGTTAGTGACTGAGGAGCCATATATGCATCTTGGGGCTTATGATGCGACATGCAACACAATCGGGGGGTACATGTCCACCGAAACTCCAAGACCTAGGAACTCCTTTAATTCCAATACAGATTGGAAAACTTAAAATTGACAAGGCATTATTGGATCTTGGAGTGTGTGTTAGCATTCTTCCACGGTGTATCTATGACCAATATGATTTTGGTCCTCTGAAAGAGGTCGACATCACCATGGTGTTGGCAAATCAAAAAGCGATATGTCTTAGGGGAATGTTAATGGATGTAATAGTCAAGGTGGAGGATTGTTTTTACCCTATGGATTTCTTGGTAATGGATTGTGTTTCTAATAAAAAAAAGAGACACAACCCATGGTTATATTGGGTAGACCGTTCTTAGCAACTGCACACGTAATGATTGATTGTGCTAACGGGATGGTAATATGAGGTTTGGGAAATGACACTTAGTTTGAATGTGTTTTCAAGTTTAACTGACCCAAATGCCGAGGAAGAGTGTTTTATGGTTGACAGGGTTGAAAGAGCTGGACGAAAGGTGGTAAAAAGAAGAAGAACAAGAAGGTCAAGAAACCACCTAAATCTAATCAAGACAATATAAAGATTGGAGTTCCTAAGCTCAAGTGTAGCGTCTCTGAGATTTTACCACAGAACTGGGAGGATGCATGCTTAGCAGCTGAGGGATGCAAGCATCCCTCTCGCCCACCATGACTAAGAACACCAGGTAAAGTCAGGTTGAAGACTGTAAACTTAGCGCTACCGGGAGGCAGCCCGGAATATTCCTTACTTTATTGTTTTTGTTTATTTCTTTATTTGCTTGTGTGTTTTTATTTTTGTGGCTGTTTGCTAAGTAACTAATCATTGCGGGTGGTAGTTGATAGTCGCGTATGTTGAGATTGATGGTTAGAAAAGAATTGGGTAAACACTAAAAGCACCATACATTGGAGACAATGTATCCTAAGTGTGGGGATGGGGTGAACCTAGGGAAAGTTAAGGTGGAATCACTTACTTTAGCAAGAAAAATTGGAAATTTTGAAAAATTTTAAAAAATTAATGGAGAATTTCTTGCAATTTTGTCACCCTTTCTACTTGATCAGGCATAAAAGCCGAATTTTCAATCACCAGAGAATCTTTTGCCAAATATGAAAATACGAGATCCTTAATCATGGTTGTCCCTTTAAGTTTCATGAGAGTGTTTCTGGCGAGTGTTTTTAGAGGAAATGAAAAGAGATGCCTAACTAGGGGTAACATGCTTACAGGACATGCATATGCTACATGTCGGCAGCCTATTTCCCTACATTGTGAGACATTGAGCCTATTAGATGTTTAATTGATATAAATGTTTCATTTCATGAGAGTAGGCCAAATACTTCTTAGTTGTAGAATTTTTGTAATTCGTTACATGCTAAAGCTTTAGGCAAAATGTGCGCATAGATGAGAAAGACAATGTAGGAACCCACTTGTTGTGATACCCATGTGTTGTTTGTGTCGACCGTTTGTTAAACCTTTTATCATTAGTAAACCATGTTGAGCCTACTATCACCCAAATTGACCCGTTTACCTTGTTGAATAAAAATGTTGACATCCAATGTGTTCGTCTTGTTTATTGTTTGAGTTATTCAATTTTGAAAGAAAAAAAAAAGAAAAAATATTCTATATATATATATATATATATATATATATATATATATATATGAAAAAAAGAGAAAAAAATCAGAAAAAAATATACAAAAATAGAAGTTATTGTTATGGGTCGATTATGCCCAAGTTGATGTGTTAGTATGTTTTTGTGATATGTGAATAAGGATGTCATGCATTTGTGTTAAACCCTTTTGTTTTCGAGTAATTTGAACCGAATTAACCTACTTTTACCCGAAGCCCGAAACCCGTAAGTCCTTTTGATATGTGCATGGTTTATAGCTTATGTGTGATTGTTATACAAACCTATGATATCGAAGTTGCATTCTTGGTTTTCTGAGTGTTATATACTAACACATTACATGCTAATCCAGATATTAAACCGAGAGGAGTGAACATTGTGAGGGGTGTGTAGCATATGTATATGATAATAATCATGTTAGTTTTGGATAGGCAAGTGTTGTTTTAAAATTGCGTAACACTTGCTCGTCGGATTGAGGGACGGGTATGATTGGGAATCTTGGAAAATGGATAGGTGAAGGAATTGGAGGTGATTTGTTAATAAGGTGAGTCATGTTTTGAGATGGTTTGATTGGGGACAATCAAAGGTAAGGGTGGGAATGTGATGACCGGGGTAAAACATTAACCTTAATGTGTGTAATTGTGTTGTTTTAATGTGAAATGGATGGGTATATTGTTATGAATAAGATAAGTACGCTACATTGTGTAATCACAGGTGAAGCGGCTAAAATGATGGACTTAAGATGGAATTGTGTAACGCGTGCGAGCCGGAGGAAATTGATCAAGTCGCGTACACTTGAAAGCTAGCATGGAAAGTGATAGGTGTTCATGAACGCTGGAGAGTTGAAGAGGAACTTTGGATAAGCCAAGAAGACCCGAGTTTGAGGCAGTGGCTACTACTACTACTACTGCTACTGCTACTGCCACTGCAACTGCCACTGCCACTGCCACTGCCACTGCCACTGCCACTGCCACTCCAACTGCCACTGCCACTCCAACTGCCACTCCAACTGCCACTGCCACTGACACTGCCACTGCCACTGCCACTGCCACTGCCTGCTACTGCCACTGCCTGCTACTCCCACTGCTACTCCTACCGCCGCCGCTACCGCCGCCGCCGCCGCGCCGTAGTCGAGTACATACTTCCTTGTACTAGATTTCACTCAAACCAGGGCTCTGATACCAACTTGTAACACCCTAAATCTGTTGTACAGATAACTCGCAGCGGAAAATACCAACCGAAAAATTCCTTTCTTTAAAAACAACTTAAATGTTTAGAAACCGAATGTTCTAAGTATTTTTGGTGTTACATCTTATAATATTTAGTGATACAATCAACGTGACTCCTCTCTACTAGATCAGACGACCGTGACCACGTACAATCCGCCCCCTCGCTCGATCTCCATCCCTTGCTCTACTAGGTAAACCAGTCATCCTGCAATCACCACATAACCAATCCGTTAGTTCAATAGGTAACTTTATAACATCTACTTATGATGCGGAAGTAGCATCCCACAATACTCTGTGATCCTGTCTAAGATCCTTCCTCCAAGTTCGGGTGGGTTACCCCGACCCGAACCTCCAAACCTCCTGCAAAATCATACATATATATACCTACATTTCCATCATTCTCAAACAAAGGTTAATAACCTCACAATATGTCCAAACATACAATTTCCTCCCTATACTCTCACAGCGCATACAAGCATACACTTCCTTCGTAAGTTTTCACAATACATACGAGCATGCAATTCCCTCATATAATACCATCATACATACAAGTATACGACTTCTACCTACAATGCCACCAAACATACAAGTATACAACTTCTACCTACAATACCACCGTACATACAAGTATACAATTTCTACCTACAATGCCACCGCACATACAAGTATACAACTTCTACCTATAATACCACCATACATACAAGCATACAATCCATTCGCATAATTCTACAATACAAACAAGCATACAATTTCCACCTATAATACCACCATACGTACAATCATACAATGTCCACCTACGATACCATCATACATACAAGTATACAATTCCTCATACCACTTACTTTGACCCGTCATGTTGCTCTTTCTTCGCTAATCCCTAAGACGAATATGACGTTTCCAACCCTATACTCAACCTACACATAATTACCAACCCTTACATATATGGAACTCTCTCTCAAACCTGAGCATGAGTACCCATATGTACATCACATTTTCAATCTACGTAATCATGACAATCTACTTACCGTATATGATACCATCAAACAACGTATCAATTAAACTACACGCACTTGTAACATTCCGTACTATGATCATATTTACAAAACCGACATTACTATTACATGCTAGACCCTTACATAGCCTTACACAAGGTCCAACAATGTTAATTGATGCGTTAAACGCTATTACGAGTCGCGTACATGAGCGAAACGTCCACTTACGTTAGAAATAAACAAAACAAAAATCATAAAATTCCAGGGCCTACCGTAACTTACGGTGCCACCGTAAGTTACGGTGGACCCCCAAAACCCCACGGTGGGTTTCCACTGCCTTACGGTGGAGAAGATGTTGCAGGGGCTACCGTAAGGTACGGTGCCACCGTACCTTACGGTGGACCCTGCACATTTCCTCCTTTTTGTTTCTTCCTTCCATCCCTTCTTGACCCATCCACCCGGTCCATCCGAAGCTGCGTTTTACCCAATATAATCTCCGTAAAATGCCTTACGACATTATATCTAATGTACCATCATTTCACATTTTCCATTCTACCTACGCATACATATACATAAATGAATTCGTTATTCTAAATAGAATAGGAATTCACTTACCTCGTGTTCTCCAAGTTCTTGCTTGTTTATTGTTCCGTCTTGACCCATTAGCTTCCCATGCTTGAGTCCATTATTCCTATCCTTTCATATCACCATATTCACATCATTGTTAGCATACATGATCATGTCACACTAACAATCATTCTCCATCAAATAACACATTGACTTTCATTAGTCGACTTCTACTATATCTACAACATACATACACAACCACATTGGTTCTCTCATCATGTAATACTACTCATCATCATATATATCTCATAGTTTTAACATGCTAAGCATCACATAGTGCTTCTAATCACACAATCGAGTTTGGGAGCCTAACCATGTTATTCCACACTATTGACTTGGCGGAAAGTCAACTTTCTACCATTCAAGCTTTCTTCTTACAAACATATGTCTATATTGATGACTAAATCACATAAGACACACCATAAACATAACATTCCTATTTCCTTAACGTACAAGATTATTCATCATTCCAATCATAGTATTTAAGCATTAGTGTACACACTACTAATGCATACTTCCTACCATATCATACAATCAACCAAGTCCCCACATGATTACTCTTTAAGATGAATTCCTTATGTTAACCTACTACCAATTTGCACCAATTATCCCATTACTCTCATACTTTGTCGAGTTTTGCATACAATTTCATACATCATACTTATTTAGACATTTCATCAAACACTTGGTGTGCATACAACCTTCTAAACTCAATGTACAAGTAGTTTATGCCTACTTTCATAGATCATAACATCAATCATCATATTTCTTCCAAATATCTATCAAAATTCATACATAGATGCCAATCATAGCAAAAATCTCTAATTCTTTCAACCTAGTTATTAACTTGACCAAAAGAATATGGGTTACTCCCAAAATGTCAAGACCCACTTCAACCACATATGAATCCCTACCAACAACTACATTATATCAAGTTACACACATACTAGTTCACATAGTGATTCCATACACAATCACACATGAAAGCATATAGAGTTGTTGGGATTCATGCTAAAATCCCCATCATGCAAGAACTCCTAACAAAATTACCACCAATTGAGGATACCACAACTCACCTCATGCTTGTTATGACTAGATGGTTTGAAATCTTCAAACATGCAGCCATTAGGCTTTCAATTTTGACCTTGATTTGGCTGAATTGCACAACTTGTTATTGAGAGAGTTTTCTTCTCTCCCATTTTCGACATACACACACACACACTTTATTTTTCAGGAGTTTGATCTCCTTCTCACCCACCAAGTGTGTTTTATTACACATTTTTACAATTTCAGCCCCTAAGGTTTGATACCCATCTATTTGGTCTCCAAATCTTAACCTTTCCTTCTAACTAATAGGCACTTAGCTTAGTTAGATAAGTTAGCCATACCATCTCTTGCCATATCTTAATTAAACATTATAATTAATACAAATTCGGGTTTTTGGGGCGTTACATGGATCATTCGGGGTTGGGTATACATAGTCTTGCGTAGTCCATCTGTCATTGTTGAGAGGTGAGCTTACCGGTTCGGGAGACCCTCACATTATAACAAGAACACAACTCGTCTTGCAAAAACAGTCACCTCTGGAGAATGTTGTAGCAACTCCATGTTAAGCATAAGTGCACACTTGTTTACACCACTTAACTGAGTAACTACTATTAATCCACCCCAAGAATAAGTTGGATCACAAAGCAGCACTTTGTTTGGTATTGCATTTTACTCTGGTCGCTCTCATTCCTTTTCTTTATTTTATTTTATCTCTCTCTCTATTAAAGCAACTTAGAACTGAGTACGGGAAGTCGTATCTTAGGGTTCGATACTCGGTACTTGCTATAGTCTATACTACGCCCGATAGGTCCACTTGCCTATCGTGTGGGTTTAGAATAATCAGTAAATATCGTTTTATTTTTATAAATTTAAAACTTCGATAAGTGTCTTAATTTAAAGGTCGCGTTTAATTACCTTTTTTCACCGAGTCTTCACACTTCCTTCGGGAAAGTGTTAGTTTAATTCGTGCTTATATTAGGCTTATATTATTGATAATTGGTGCTTAATTCGTTCCTATTTGTATTTCTCAGGAAACTGCAGCTCCAAGACGGAAATAGAGGATTTTCGGGTGAAAACAAGCAAAAACTGGAGATTTCTGAAGATACGAGACTTGGAGCATGTTCCCTGTATGTTTGAAGACCATCCTGGGACTTAAACAGTGCTAAAATCAAGTCACGCCCACGCTCACTTGTACGAAGGCCCTACACGCAAGAAGACAACGCAACAAACTTGGAGAGCAAGAAAACACACTCAGCAGGAGGTGCACGCCCGTGCCCATACCTAAGGCACGGCCGTACTGAAGACAACAAGGATAGACAGCCTCTGATTAGCAGCAACAGAACGTACGTGTGACAGCAGGCACGCCCTTGACACCCCTTGGCACGGCCGTGCTTTGTTTGAAGCTCTATAAATAGCAAGCTAACCTTCACTATTTGATCATCCCATTCCACCTTGACTTGAGCACTTCTTGGGTCGACTTCCAGGGGTCTTGTAGAGATCTTGGGGTCCCTTGTGAGGCCTTAGGGCCTCCAAACACACCGACCAAGGTTAAGCCTCGTCCTACCTTGATAAACTCCAGCATTGGATCGTAGAGTAGTTTATGCAATAAAACATCGAGGGTCGTGAGGATCTTGTTAGATACATATCACTTGAAGATGGAGAGCTTGTCTATGAGCAGCCATGTTCATATGTTGATCATATGTTATGGTTGTGTCTTTTCATTATTCACGAACCCATTTCGATTTGTAGACTTTTATTATTAGTAGTAGTTTATTTTTAGTTATTTGTTATGTTATCTTCTTTTAATCCTTGTTTGTTTATCTTTGTGGCAGGTTTGAATGATGATTAATTTAATAACTTAAATTACTCTAACTTAATTAAACAACTAGAGGTATAATCAGCTTCTGGTAGCCCCGAGCTAGATCCAAGGCGAGGAAACTAGTAGTGAGACAGATCCTTCGGGCTTCTGATATCCAAAACGGATTCTAAGCAATGGCTTCTGAAGTGGACCAGATCTGAGTGACACATTTCTGGTACTTACCAGATGACTGAATGATCTTCTGGATAAAAGGGAGGATTCCCTACGGGCGCACCAGTGATCTTCGGATTGCACGCCTTTTGGATTATGTTCCACCTTTGTTAAGGATTTCATTCATCTAGGGATGTTATGGGTTGGGTTATTAAGTTGTCATTCATTTAACCAACTTTATATTTAATTGATCACTAAATAATAGAGTGTCACTTAAAAGATAAATAAATTAAGGATTCTATTTCTAGTTCTTGTTAGTACAACGCCGTTAACCAATGGGGATATGAGTCTCCTGAGTCATCTGTAAGAGAGATCCCTCGGTCTTCATGATCTTTAACCTACTTAGGGGATACGCAGTTGGTGAACCTCGGGATTGACCCTAAGGAGAGATCCTTCGGTAAAAAATGCAAGATCTAAGGGAGGTGCACGGTGTTCTAGATCAGAAGTTAAGCCTCCAATTCAAGAAGAAGATAAGTTCTAGGACCAGAGACTTGACCGCGGTTTGAGGAGCCCGCTATATGCGAGGACCTGGCGAAGTACCTTCGTGTGGGCCCACACTTGAGGGTTGTGCATTCTACCTAGTAGTAGCCCTGCTTCTCTATAAAGGAGTAAACACTTCAAGAACCCTCTCGTCTTCCTCACATTTAATTAACTTAAATTATTAATTTTAATAATAAACTTAACTATTTATCCGTAGGGCCCCGAGATGTGCATATTAGTCTACTCTACTATTTTATCTTTTATTTTATAAAACCAAAACCTTTTCAAAACTATTTTCTTTTAAGAACCCCTCTATTTTATTTTCTTTTTAAAACCCGATCAGTTAATTGATAAAAGGTTGACTAGGGGAAAGTGTGTTCTCTTGGAATACGATACTCAGTATTTACCCTAGCAAGCTTGCTATACACATCAGGTTCTCTGCCTATGTGTTTGTTTTAGTTTCTAAATTAATTATCGTCTACATTATAAATTTAAAACTTTGTTAATGAGGTTTAGTAAAATTCAGTCGTTTCCTCCATACCAATGTTTTGGGATTGACACATCAAAGTTTTTGGCACATCAAAGTTTTTGGCATCGGAGAAATTTACATCTTTTTAAATACTAAAACCAAACACTGGGAGGTGGATCATTCGGGGTTGGGTATACACAGTCTTGAGTAGTCCGTCTTTCATTGTTGAGAGGTGAGCTTACCGGTTCAGGAGACCCTCACATTATAACAAGAACACAGCTCGTCTTGCGAAAACAGTCACCTCTGGAGAATGTTGTAGCAACTCCATGTTAAGCATAAGTGCACATTTGTTTACACCACTTAACTGAGTAACTAATATTAATCCGTCCCAAGAATAAGTTGGATCACAAAGCAGCACTTTGTTTGGTATTGATTTTTACTCTGGTCGCTCTCATTCTCTTTCTTTATTTTATTTTATCTTTCTCTTTATTAAAGCAACTTAGAACTAAGCAGGGGAAGTCATATCATAGGGTTCGATACTCGGTACCTGCTATAGTCTATACTACGCTCGATAGTTCCACTTGCCTATCGTGTGGGTTAGAATAATCAGTAGATATCGTTTTATTTTTATAAATTTAAAACTTCGATAAGTGTCTTAATTTAAAGGTCGTTTTTAATTACCCCTTTTCACCGAGTCCTGACACTTCCTTTCGGAAAGTGTTAATTTTAAAAATGACGTTTAAAAAAGACCTAATCCGCACGACTTCAATGGTATTGTCTATAAATATACCCACACTTGTGATCACTTTCATTACACATTCATGGACTTCTTCTTCTCCAGAACAAAAAACCTAAACCCCTTTACCAAAAATGGCACTAAACATGGCTAAAACTCACAACCTAAAAGTGAGAACCAGCTTGGACAGTGAGTTCAAGCAGGTTGCACTCATGCTGGCCTTTCTTTTGAAGAGCCCCATTGGTTTTTCCATCAATGTGCACATTGATGTGTACATGGAGATCCTTCAGCAGTTCTGGAACACAGTTGTGGTGGTTACTGTTAACCTACGTAGACCTGTGCTTGAGGCTACTGTCTTGGGAGTCAAGATAGTCGTGAATGAGCAGACCATCAGGACTGCTCTTCACCTCATGACAACTACACCACTTTGAGGGTGAATTGAGAGAAACTTGCCAACACCTTTAGGCTGATGGGATACTTGGGTGTCCGTAAAGCTCAACAGGTGGAGAAGAATGCTTTGGACTTGCCCTCATAGTTTTTAATGACTCAGGTAGGTGTCTGCTTTAGAAGGAAGACATCACACTTCAACTTGATCTCTATAAGAGTTCAGGAAGTCATTCACTCTTTAGTATGGGGAGAACTGTACAACTACTCATACTATTTGTTGACGGACATGAAGGAAAACATCTACAGCAGGAACAAGTTCCTGATGTATCCCATATTTGTGACCAAGATTATCACAAGTCAACTGAACTTTGGAGGTATACCATGAGGATTCACAAGAATCAAATTGGTAAACCAAGCCAACATCCAATCTGGGACCCTAATGTTAAGCCTGACTCACAGAGGCAACGACAGTCTCATGTATGACATGCTCATTGTGAAGGAGGAAGACCAGACTTAGTAGTATATCTTTCTAGTCTTATTTTTGTTGCTTATCATATTTTTTGTTATATATATATATATATGTGTGTGTGTGTGTGTGTGTTTTTATAAAAAAAAGGGAAAACCAGTGGATGAGAGAAAAATACTTTAAGTTAGTAAAGCTAACTTTGAGAGGGAACAAACAACTGATCACAAAAATATGAAAAATAAAGTTAAAATCCCATTAAATCTAGATAAATCTGACTAGGTATAGTCAAAATATGGGAACATATGGGAAAATCTGGACTCAAAAAGGCAACAAAATGATTTTCTGCCTAAGGAACGTCATCTTCTTTCATAAGAAAAATGTTTTATGTCGATTGAGAATTTTCGAAAATGATTTCAAAATGTACATTACAATTGACAAATGAAAATCTAAACAAGAAGCTTAAACCAAGAACAAATTTCTTTTTTGATTTATTCTAAAAAATTCTTTAATGTTACAAATCCGAAAACATTTTTTACAAAGATTGGATTATCAAAAGGATATGTGATAAAAGTCAAAGTTCTGTTGATCTAAACGTTTGACAAGAAGCACTGTTAAAGCTAACAACTGTTAAGCTTCAACAGATGTTGAAACAACTGATGTTGTTCACCAGAAATTGAAAAACTGAGGAACCTCAGCAGATGTTATCACAAAAGAGGTTCTTCACTAGATGTTAAATCAACAGATGTTCCACAACAAATGATGAAGAAACAACGGTTCTTCACCAGATGTTAACCAAACCAAGGTTCTTCACCAGATGTTAACCAGACAGAGGTTCTTCACCAGATGATTAAACAACAAAGGTTATTCAACAGATGACAACAAACAGTGGTTCAAAAAAACAAAAGGTTTTTATACTCTAAAACATTTTACATGGAGAAGCAGACCTCAAACAATCTCTTCGAATCTCAAAAAAAAATTGGGATGAAACTAAAAAAATGATAATGAATGTAAAAAGGTTTGATCCATCTTCAAAGCAGGATTCAAACCTTGACACACTCATTTATCATTTGGTTTCACATTAATTTCCATAGCCACTTTTATGAAAGGCCACTTCGAGTTTCATTCTCATCCATTAATATATATATAGACATATTTAAAAAAAAATGGATAAGGAGAAAATCCTAGAAATCTGGTGAACACTTGGAAATTTCTAACCTAAATCCCAGAAATTTGGATGTTTTTATTCCAATAACTAAAGTCTTAGATTTTTCACAAATCTAGACTTATGGTTGACTTCATTGCTAGTTGAGAAGAGTAGTGACATACATGGTGGGACCAGTTTATCCATGTGTCATCACAGGATTGATTCAAGATTAAAAAGTCACTTTTTGTTCTTGCAATGGGGAAGATCCTGGACATCATGGGACACAATGGATAGTACAGTAAAAATGGCAGTATAAAAAGTAACTGTTACACCATCAAGTAGGTTAACATCCAATGAAAACTCAAGTATCCAGAAAGTTGCCATCTTCATTAAACCTCAGATATATAAACCCATTTAATAATTACTAACAGTCCACAACACCAACAAATACCAGAAATCGAAATCAGCCAAAAATCTATCAACTCTCTCAAAAATCCTACAACTCTTAAACATGTCTACCTCAAACACAAATCTTGAAAGGGAAGGCAAAGACTTTACTAATAGAAGAAGATACTGAAACAGATGAGGAGTGGGATTCAGAAGCTGAAACGATTTAGGAGACTGATCCCAAGGCCACTGGTGATTTAGCTACTCTAGATCCAATGGATAAGCATGTTAAAGAACAATTGGGTAGAGGATACGTAGAGGATTATGAAAATCTCATTATTAATGAAGATGATTATGTGGGATCAACTATAGCTCCCAAGACTACCGAAAGAGGAAGGTTAAAGACAATGTCCAAGAAAGAGACTAAGAGGTCTAAGAGACAAAAAGAAATGGATTTGCTATTTAAAGGAAAGAAAATTCCAGAGGTTTCACAAGAACAGATTCAGTCACCATCTGTCACACCCTCAAATTTCCACTTGCGGAGTTCTACCGCGAGGCGTGTGACATACCAGGATCCAAGTCAACGGTCACAATAAACGACAACTATATGTAAAAACATACGTAGAAAAACCATGCATAAATTTTAAAACAAATGTTTAGAAGTGCAGAAGCAATACAAGTCATGAATAAGTAAAAACATGAGTTCAAGAGTTTAACATCAAAAGACATGCATAATGATCCTAGACGCAAGTACGCCTCCAGTGCGACTCCGTGCGCCTAGCTGATAGCTGCTACCTTAGCGACCTGAGAAAACATGCTAAAAATGTCAACATATAATGCTGGTGAGTTCACAGGTTTTGTTATGTGTTTCATCAAATCCTATGAAAAATGTTACCATCACAATTTCTACTACGCTGGGTTGAACGCACACAAGGCGATACGAGATACTACTCTACGGCGAAACCATTACTAACATGAGCCGTTTAAGTTGACCCTTTTATTTAGAGACAACATGCACCCGTCCGGCCTCCAACCGTCGAGTGGGGTTTGTTAGTTCCCAATAGCGCTATTCACATTTCCCCGTTACATCCGTGTATTCGTGGTTTCAAGGGACTTTGAGTAACCGTATAGTAATATGATGAGAGCCATAGTATAATGTGATAAAGAGTCATGAGCCATAAAAGTTTAATGAGCCATAAGTCATAAAAGCGTTTTGAGCATGTTTCTCCCCCGAAAACATAAAGAGTAAAGTGTGGGGCCGTGAACTCACCTTAGGTTGCTTTGAGTTAAAATCCAACTCCGAATGTGGAAATAGACGAATTGCTAACGATTCCCTATTTCAATGTTTAAACTTTATGAGTATGTGTTTATGCAAGTTTGACCAAAATTCCATTTGTTCTAAACTTCACATATTCTAAGTGTTTTGTGTGACGCAAGTGTAACCACATAAAGCTAGTAAACCCGACGACCCGTTGGTGAAAGTTTAGTTTTCACATTAATACATACTATACATATCAATCACATATGCTCATATAATCTATACATGCAACATATAAGTCAAGAAAACTATCAAACAAGTTCAAATACCAATAATGTCAATTCTGCGATTTTTGGACAGATTCTGTGTCGTCAAAACGATTTTTGATAAAATACCAAATCAACTCATTTAACTCCCAAATTTTTACAGAAAACTCTCATATGTTCATACATCAAGTCACCATTTTTATTTTGTGTCCAAAACTTTCTGAAAAATTTATAAAAATTCGTGAACACAGCAAGGTCTAAAAACCGAGCTGTTTGCGACAGCTTAGGAGATGATTTATTAAAAATCATGTATTGCTCCAATTGACCTGAATCTAGTTGGAGATTGTTTGACTTTCATGTATCTAGTTGCTCACCAAATTTCACAATCAGAGGGTTTGTAAAACTCGAGTTATGACCGTTTAAAGTTGATCAATGTTTTCTGTCCGAAATCAGTTTTGACATACTTTTTTGTAAGCTACAAAATAAATACCTATACTCAACCAAATTCAACAAACTTGGACTTTCTGGAAAGCTTATTTCATATATTTTACTTTAGAATCAAAAACTATTAAATTTGGTTACCAAATCAGTAAGTTATCCTTGAAACAAAAATCGTATTTTGAATCTTCCATATTTCTATATCATGATTACAATCTATTTTCAAGACATCTAATGATACAAACCCTTCAAAATTATCATGTTAAAACATATGCAACTTATCTAGGATCACTTCCTATCAAATACTCAAATACTCATAATCATAATCAAAGTTTATACCAAGTTTGTCTAGTTAAACAAGCATAATAGCTAGCATATATCCTAATGTTTCTAGATCATAATAATATCATCTAAACATATATATCATGTATGGATTCATTTTAAACATGGTAATATTCATGGAAATCAGATTAGAACATAACTTATATGAAATCATGATCAAAACAACAAGGAAAACAAGTAATAAGTTTATACCTCAAGAACACAAGCTAGATTACTAGGAAAATGATCAAAGATCTTCACAAAGCCTTTAGAACTCTTCAACACTTTGTTAAGATGAATTAGAGGGTTCAAAATTCGGAGTTTTTATGATTATAATCGATCAGAATTATGGTTTTTGTGAAATGATTGAAGAATGATCGACTTTTTATAAAGAAAACATGACAGCCAATTTCCTTTGGCGCCGCGGACCGCGGAAGGATGCCTAATTCCCGCGCGGTCCGCGAGAGGATAAGTTAGGTCATGGTCGGGAAGCCTCGCGCGGGCCGCGGGAGGTTTCCTTGTTCCTCCGCGGTCCGCGGGGGAAAGGAAAATAAAATTTTTAAATTTTATTTATTTTATGTAATTATTATACAATAATTATGCAATTATACAATCGTTAGAGTAATTAAGTAATTCCTATAAGTCCAAACTATCATCATGTGATTTTCCTAAGTTCCCAGTTAATCCGGAGTCGGTTACGTTAATTCGTATAGTTTCACATAATCACGTATAGAGACATAATTATAATACAGTGTATTCATAGTTAACATTTCACCAACGTTCGGGTCTTACTACTCACGTGTGTGTTTCCCAATGATGCTACGAATTACCAGACTGACTTAACTAACCTAGTTAAGTTTGTTTTAACCGATGTTCAGGTAGACTTTATGAAAATGTTTTGCTGAAAATGCCGGGTGTCACATTATCCCCCTGTTGAAAGAATTTTCGTGCCCGAAAATTTCCCGAAGTCCAAGAGAATGAAACGAATAAATAAAAAAAAAAATTTCCCAAAATTTTCCCGGTCGTCACATTATCCCCCTGTTGGAAGAAATCTCGTCCCCGAGATTTACCAGTTTTAACAGCGATAAGTGCCGACCTCTGTGTGTGTTCAAACAATGTTTTCCAGGGGCAACTAGATGAGAGTTGTGAATGAAGAGTGATAATAACAGCCGGGAAACCACTTCCCCAAGGTGAATACAAGTCAAGAGACCCTTCCCGATCGAAAGCCTAATGGAGACTACTATGATCGGTATAAACATCCCACCGGTACCGTCCGAGTAGCATCCCTAAAGGACTCCCATCGATCCAACGAATAAAAAAAATGATGACCGAAATCAACATTTAGAATGTTCAATGAATACGAAACGCACAATAATGTGGATAAGATAAAACCAATGTGTAACAAGAGATAAAAGAGAATACGTACGGGTAACAGTGTCTGGGTCCTCCCGGTTCTCCCTAGAACTAATGGTATCAGCACGAGCAGCTTGTTCGCCACCTTCAATGTTTCCACCCCCACCACCTACAGCCCTGGCTTCAGCTTGATTTAACTCTGAGCAGTCCTTCTTAAGATGTCCCGATTGATCACAACGAACGCACCTATCACCCCGCTCTGGTTTAGGGCAGGTACGCTTGATATGTCCCAACTCGCCACAATTAAAGCAACCCTGATTTCCCCGAGAAATAGGAGTAGGGACGATCGCTTGACCTAGAGTCGGTTGAAGTTTAGCTCTGCAGTCTTTGGTAACGTGGCCCATCTGCTTACAACGTTTGCAACGAAACTTCTCACAGGAACCATAATGATAAAAACTACACTTGTCACACTTAGGGCTCTTCCCAGCATACCCTCTTTGTTTCTGATCAAACGTTGATCCCGACGCTTCACCCTTCTTGGAATTCTCCCGTTTCCTTTTGTTGTTCTCCGTCCTTCCAAAGACGTGGGGTTCACATTCCATGAACACCTTAAAAGTACACACCTGTTGGCCCAGAGGAGGTGGCGGTGGAGGATAAATGACATTTCCACCGTCGCCTTGCTGAGCAGCAAGAGCAGCAGTCACCTGTTGCTGGATTAAGTCCTTCAGCGCTTCTGGGGTTATGTTGATGCTACCACGACTCTCGTCACCATTGTTTTCACCATGACTTCCCGACATCTTCTGCCGAAATAAGAACAAAACTCTCAGAACCAACACCAACGCTAAACCAAGAGAATAAGAAAAAAAAATCAAGATTTTGGGTCAAAATGTAACCATTAATCCCAACACGAGATTCACCAAGTCTTCCATGCATTTCAACTTATGATTTCGTGTGCACCCGAAATGATAAATTGCTCTACATGGTCCTCTAGGTGTGCCCCGAGTTCGGACCTCAAGTCACCCGATACCCATGACTTAGAAAAGAAACTGCCAACTCAAAAGATCAACAACAGGTTACTACAACTACAACCCAAAGGAAAGGATAGGATAAAACTAGGAATGATCACGAGTGAGATAGATAATACGATACTATGTGATAAGAATACCGACACCCCGACTAAGTTATTTTGTTTAACAAAAGACACGACTCAAATGTATGTGACCGTCTAGTGTGTGAGACTCGGCTATAGACTAGACTCTACATGCAGTCCTAGTTCACTATAACCATTGGCTCTGATACCAATATGTCACACCCTCAAATTTCCACTTGCGGAGTTCTACCGCGAGGCATGTGACATACCAGGATCCAAGTCAACGGTCACAATAAACGACAACTATATGTAAAAACATACGTAGAAAAACCATGCATAAATTTTAAAACAAATGTTTAGAAGTGCAGAAGCAATACAAGTCATGAATAAGTAAAAACATGAGTTCAAGAGTTTAACATCAAAAGACATGCATAATGATCCTAGATGCAAGTACGACTCCAGTGCGACTCCGTGCGCCTAGCTGATAGCTGCTACCTTAGCGACCTGAGAAAACATGCTAAAAATGTCAACATATAATGCTGGTGAGTTCACAGGTTTTGTTATGTGTTTCATCAAATCCTTTGAAAAATGTTACCATCACAATTTCTACTACGCTGGGTTGAACGCACACAAGGCGATACGAGATACTACTCTACGGCGAAACCATTACTAACATTCGTGAACATAGCAAGGTCTAAAAACCGAGCTGTTTGCGACAGCTTAGGAGATGATTTATTAAAAATCATGTATTGCTCCAATTGACCTGAATCCAATTGGAGATTGTTTGACTTTCATGTATCTAGTTGCTCACCAAATTTCACGATCAGAGGGTTTGTAAAACTCGAGTTATGACCGTTTAAAGTTGATCAATGTTTTCTGTTCGAAATCAGTTTTGACATACCTTTTTGTAAGCTACAAAATAAATACCTATACTCAACCAAATTCAACAAACTTGGACTTTCTCGAAAGCTTATTTCATATAGTTTACTTTAGAATCAAAAACTATTAAATTTGGTGTGACATCCGTCACCTTCCTCTTTTATAAATGTACACATCTAGTCCCTCCTTTATTATTTAAAACTTTTACATATATAATTTTTAGAAGATAGTAATCGTGAAATTTTTAATTCTTATGATTTTTATAAATTATCATTTTTAAGTTCCAGCAAAAAAAAAAAAAAAAAATTATTTACGGTCCGTAAATATATAATTACGGTCCGTAAATTTATAAAATAAAAAAAATATATTTATCACCCCCGCGGACCGCGGGAGGGAGTCATAACCCTCCGCGGACCGCGGCGGAACTGCAGACGGGCTGTTTGACTTTTGCAGCGTTTTCAGCCTCGAGCTCGCCAAATCCGCCCCCAATGCAACCTCTAGACGCGTCCCTAGTGTCCCCTGGTCGCTTCCTTATGACCAGACCAACCTCACATGCTTCCAACACCCCAATTTAATGATCTAAACTTCCAAAAGTCTATAAAACCCACTTCATTTTGTCACTTGCAATTCATACCTCAAACGAACACATTAACTCAATTAAACACACACACACGTTCATCTTGATTAGTCTATCATTTCTGCACAAGAAGCCCCGATTATCATCTCGTATTCGTGACAAATTGGAAGCTTATTCCTCGGGTTTTCACTCGGTTTTCTTTCGCTAATTCGGACCATCAAAACCGTGAGTTTTTCCAATTCCTTTTGGATAATCCTTAATTTATATCAGTAGTTAAAAGCCCTCTATTAGTTGTATCAAACATAGCCTCTAAGGGTTCCAATTGCAAAATCTAAGGTTAGGGTGTTCTAGGCATTTTTGGGTATTTTTCATTTAAAAGTTTACAGAACTTGAAAATTCAATAACTCGCTTGATACTACTCTAAAAATTATGAAACTTTGTAGACTTGTTCATATAACTGACTAAGAGTTTTAGAAAAAGTTTCGGGATTTTTAGAAACTGTTTAGTATTTTTAATCATTTTTAACGTGCTTTAATCATGTTTAATTTATATAAAATCGAATATAATGAGTTTGACCATGAAAATTTCCAGAAATATATTTCAACATGTTAGAATAATTTCCAAACCATTTTCCCTCTGTGTTGGTACGATTTCATATGATATCTCATTTTTACTTGTTAAATTAGTTTTAAACAAATAAAATTCATAATAAATATATTTTTATCAGAAAAATTCTATAAAATTTATTATGAGACCTTTTAAGTCAGTAGACTAAGGTTTTACAGAAACTTTTATTTTTAGAAAGCGTTTAGTATTTATCCCGAATTTATGTGTTATTTATCATATTTAATTCGTATGAATTCGTAATTAATTCATTTTATTATGAAAATTGGTGGAAATATATCTTGACATATTATAAACATTTCTACATCAGTTTTACCTTGTTATAAAATGTTTTCATACAATATTACATTTTAGTTACTAAATTTGCTTTTAAACATGTCAAATTTATATTAAATAGATTTTATTCACCAAAACTTTTATAAAAATTATTTTGAGACCCTTGTGGTCAGAATATGAAGTTTTCACAGAAAACTTTATTTTTACAACCATTTTAGATTTTATTCCCAATTATTTCATTTTGACAATACAATTTCAATTAATATTTTTATATAAATTACAAACTATTTTCTGAGTTAATCTCACTAATTTACAAACTTAGAAAATATCACATTTACAAAGCTCAAGAACACTTGTTATTTTATCTTCTCATTATTAATCAATGGAATTATTTATAAAACAAATACAAATAATTACAGTTTTATATCATCAAACTTAAACCCCAAAACCTAGACGTAACATCCTAGATGCCTTAGATTAGGAACCCTAGACTCTCTTAAGCTCAAACACTTAATTCGAATACTTGAAACCTTAGGTTGAGTCTTTGGGATTCGCCTCGCTTACACCCGCAACGTTAGCATTTACTCGATTAATCAAGGTGAGTTTACATAGCCCCTTTTTTTCAGTTTTACTTTTGGGGTGAAACATGTTTAAACATTTTATACACTATCATTTACTCATTCTTACACTGTTGAAACTTGTGATTCAATTACACTATCATTTACTCATTCTATCATTTGACTGTAACAAAAAGACACAGTACAATCATTAACATTGATCAAGCCGCCTGTATAGATTATAGCGCTATAGGTCTGACAAACCCATCCCATCGCGTAAATTCAGGGATGATCGAAAACAGTTACTCATTTAACAACTTGCGAGTTAGGTCTCAGTCGACACAAGGTTTGATTGTGCAAAAGACGCAGTGTTACATGTCGGACTCATCATTATGCTTCACTATTTTCACTATACGATATATTGTTTTCAATTATACGCAAACCTATGTACTCTCACCAACTTTTGTTGACCCAAAATATTTTCAAACTTAACATGTTTCAGGTTATAGCTATACTTGGAGATTAGAGTTCATGCTTGAAGATATTTATTTAGTATTCCTCATTTGATGTACATAACTTTGTAGAACAAGTGTATGTGATTTATTTAATCAATTATTGAAACTTATTATTCACCATGAGCTACTGAACAATCATCCATACGTGACATCCCGATGTTTCCGCCATCGGTTGGGGTGTTACAGATTGGTATCAGAGCCTTGGTTATAGGGAATTAGGTTATTAGAAAAATAATCTAGTCTATAACCTCAGGGATTTAAACCAGTACTTGCTTCTCTTACTTGAAGTCCTAATTGCTTCCTTATACTCGTTCACATCCTACACCTTATACTACCCGAAGTCCTACAGTCGCCTACTCTCACTCGGTTGCTGCAATCCTGATCTACCTTTAGATTAATAGGACAAAATCCTCAGGTTTAGCCTGAACCACCTTGAGATCCCGTCGAAGTTCTAGATTTTAATAACGAACACGTGCAATCTGGGAGGGTGAACGCCTGCATTCTGAGTCTTCTGTCTAGGCTGGCATTGCGCATATATCCCAATCAGACGAGGGACCCGGATGCCTACCTGGGAATTCTCGGGATGAGCGATCCCCTTATGAACCAAAGCATGTCTTCACTATGTTATTATAATCTGGAATCTTTGATAAGTCAACGTTTTCGTTTGTTCGTCTTGATGAATAAATGATTACAATCACTTTCCTAGAATCTCAAAATTTTTCAACTTAATCACATTTCATAATCATATATGGATTTCACAATCACACTTCATCTTACCATTTTTAGCCACTAGTTTGATTGTTTTCAATATTTAGTGTAAGTGGGAAGGTTTGTAAAAATGAGTGAAGAATTTGCTTCGATTTGAGTTATTACGGACCGTAATTTCCTCGCCGAATAATATTACGGACCGTAATTCTCTTAAATAAAAATGCGGGTTGGAAACTACATCTCGCCGGATCGAACCGGGGTCCTGTAGCCCACATACGTGCACCACAACCAACTAGGCTATGTGTCCAACCCATTCTAATTTCACTCTAATAATTATTTATAAACGTTCGTAACACTTTATAAAAAAAAAACCTTTGTTTTTATATATATCCTATGTTAGAAAAACTCTATATTTTTATAAAATTCCATTTTATAAAAATACGCTCTTACACGAAATACTTATGTATATTTACTAGTATTTACCAAATCTACCTTGGAATATGATTATTTACACTTTTAACACCAAAATTCCCCTAGCTACATTTTTAGACACAAGTTCCTAAAAATATCATTTTTAGCCCCTCAACTTTTAAAGCCACTAAAATAGTCCAACACTAAAAGATTTCTTAATATTGGTCAAATTTCCATCACCTGTAAACTATACACATTTTTGCCAAACGACGTTCTCAAACTTAAGTCCTAAATTCAAATGTTTGTTCAGTAGTGTAGCAAAAGATTTTCGATATATTGTTACCTTGATCATCAAAACCTAATGCCGCGTTTAAAATCCCCAATTAACTGAGATATTTTAATTAAAACTCACTTAGTTTGTACTATTTAACAACTCTTGCTTTATGTACAAAACCAATTTGAAAATAAAACTTTCTCATCCTTAGGAACCATATTTGGTCTCCAAATACCCCATTGACAACTAGTTATTTCCAACTTGTTTAAATTTTTACAATATGTTAGCATATACCACAATCGTGTTTTCCCATACACTTGAGTCTAACCCTTGATCCGAACCTCGCAATTTACACCGCTACTTAATCCTCTTAATATAAAATGAACTCTTCACATTCACTATCTCTCACAACCTCGATTCTGCTTCGAGATTTTCCATCATCCTCTCAAGAACTAAATTCATATCCCCTACCTTCTTGAACATGAACTTGATCTCTATGATAATCAGACTATCAAAGACTCGATTGTTCGTTGCATCAAACTTGATTCTTGGTTACATGAAGATTTGACTACCTACTTGAACGTTTGATTATTCACGATACTTGAAAGCATGAAATATAAACTATATATGCTATAAACACACCCAGAATCATTAATCATGTCTAGGACAACTCTATTACAACTCGCATGCTATACTCGTTGCATTTACAAACTTGTTTAAATGTACGTATTATCAACTTGCAAATTATGTGGTGGAAGGCGAAATACTTGCTCAACAGTTAGTAAAAACCTACTCAACGATTGGGAGAGGCCCTACCACCTACTCAACAATCGAAAGAGGTTCTTACTCACTGGCTGGTGGAAGTCTTTTCCTAATCCACAATACCCTTAACACCGAAATTTATTTTGCATGCATATCTAGAGTAATAGAATGACACAAAACCATAATGTAAGGTAAATTGGTGATTGCGGTCCGGAACGTAATCATGAATTTACAGGTACATTAAGGTAGTGTGAAATCCTATCAAGGTTTAGGTAGATACACCGATCGATATTCGCTTACAAACTAGTCAGATTCATGTTGAAGTATCCTTTTCAACATCACGAGTTAAAATGTTCTAGGTATACACGTTTACATTTTGAGGACTAATTAAGTTAACCGCGTTGGACCCAACCCCTCTTAATGGGATCACTGATCAATAGCTATAACTACTTTCACTTTATCAAGTTTTTACCTTAAAGCTCCAATTCGTCGTCCGGGAATCTTCCCCCTTACCATACATCAGAACGCACTTCATATATGGATATATCCCTAACTCTTTGATTATTGACGCCTCGTTGTTTGCACCTCTCAGCTATTTAGTCAGAAACTTTCTAAAGTAGGGGAGACTGCTACAACAGTACCCCTACCATCATTCCACAGTAAACCTTCACGTACTCACACTTCTAAGTACTTTACTTCCTAACCTCAGGACAAACGACAAAAAAAATTTCGAACTTGTCTTTTTAGATCTTAGACAAATTATTTTTATCACGACTACTACATTTTGATAAACTACGCCAACTTATGTTTTCATAATCCCTATTTTACGATACTATTGTCATAAAAATCTATATATTAAAAGAAATTTCGGGACGAAATTTTCTAAAGTAGGGGAGACTGTGACATCCGTCACCTTCCTCTTTTATAAATGTACACATCTAGTCCCTCCTTTATTATTTAAAACTTTTACATATATAATTTTTAGAAGATAGTAATCGTGAAATTTTTAATTCTTATGATTTTTATAAATTATCATTTTTAAGTTCCAGCAAAAAAAAAAAAATATATTTACGGTCCGTAAATATATAATTACGGTCCGTAAATTTATAAAATAAAAAAAAATATATTTATCACCCCCGCGGACCGCGGGAGGGAGTCATAACCCTCCGCGGACCGCGGCGGAACTGCAGACGGGCTGTTTGACTTTTGCAGCGTTTTCAGCCTCGAGCTCGCCAAATCCGCCCCCAATGCAACCTCTAGACGCGTCCCTAGTGTCCCATGGTCGCTTCCTTATGACCAGACCAACCTCACATGCTTCCAACACCCCAATTTAATGATCTAAACTTCCAAAAGTCTATAAAACCCACTTCATTTTGTCACTTGCAATTCATACCTCAAACGAACACATTAACTCAATTAAACACACACACACGTTCATCTTGATTAGTCTATCATTTCTGCACAAGAAGCCCCGATTATCATCTCGTATTCGTGACAAATTGGAAGCTTATTCCTCGGGTTTTCACTCGGTTTTCTTTCGCTAATTCGGACCATCAAAACCGTGAGTTTTTCCAATTCCTTTTGGATAATCCTTAATTTATATCAGTAGTTAAAAGCCCTCTATTAGTTGTATCAAACATAGCCTCTAAGGGTTCCAATTGCAAAATCTAAGGTTAGGGTGTTCTAGGCATTTTTGGGTATTTTTCATTTAAAAGTTTACAGAACTTGAAAATTCAATAACTCGCTTGATACTACTCTAAAAATTATGAAACTTTGTAGACTTGTTCATATAACTGACTAAGAGTTTTAGAAAAAGTTTCGGGATTTTTAGAAACTGTTTAGTATTTTTAATCATTTTTAACGTGCTTTAATCATGTTTAATTTATATAAAATCGAATATAATGAGTTTGACCATGAAAATTTCCAGAAATATATTTCAACATGTTAGAATAATTTCCAAACCATTTTCCCTCTGTGTTGGTACGATTTCATATGATATCTCATTTTTACTTGTTAAATTAGTTTTAAACAAATAAAATTCATAATAAATATATTTTTATCAGAAAAATTCTATAAAATTTATTATGAGACCTTTTAAGTCAGTAGACTAAGGTTTTACAGAAACTTTTATTTTTAGAAAGCGTTTAGTATTTATCCCGAATTTATGTGTTATTTATCATATTTAATTCGTATGAAGTCGTAATTAATTCATTTTATTATGAAAATTGGTGGAAATATATCTTGACATATTATAAACATTTCTACATCAGTTTTACCTTGTTATAAAATGTTTTCATACAATATTACATTTTAGTTACTAAATTTGCTTTTAAACATGTCAAATTTATATTAAATAGATTTTATTCACCAAAACTTTTATAAAAATTATTTTGAGACCCTTGTGGTCAGAATATGAAGTTTTCACAGAAAACTTTATTTTTACAACCATTTTAGATTTTATTCCCAATTATTTCATTTTGACAATACAAATTCAATTAATATTTTTATATAAATTACAAACTATTTTCTGAGTTAATCTCACTAATTTACAAACTTAGAAAATATCACATTTACAAAGCTCAAGAACACTTGTTATTTTATCATCTCATTATTAATCAATGGAATTATTTATAAAACAAATACAAATAATTACAGTTTTATATCATCAAACTTAAACCCCAAAACCTAGACGTAACATCCTACATGCCTTAGATTAGGAACCCTAGACTCTCTTAAGCTCAAACACTTAATTCGAATACTTGAAACCTTAGGTTGAGTCTTTGGGATTCGCCTCGCTTACACCCGCAACGTTAGCATTTACTCGATTAATCAAGGTGAGTTTACATAGCCCCTTTTTTCAGTTTTACTTTTGGGGTGAAACATGTTTAAACATTTTATACACTATCATTTACTCATTCTTACACTGTTGAAACTTGTGATTCAATTACACTATCATTTACTCATTCTATCATTTGACTGTAACAAAAAGACACAGTACAATCATTAACATTGATCAAGCCGCCTGTATAGATTATAGCGCTATAGGTCTGACAAACCCATCCCATCGCGTAAATTCAGGGATGATCGAAAACAGTTACTCATTTAACAACTTGCGAGTTAGGTCTCAGTCGACACAAGGTTTGATTGTGCAAAAGACGCAGTGTTACATGTCGGACTCATCATTATGCTTCACTATTTTCACTATACGATATATTGTTTTCAATTATACGCAAACCTATGTACTCTCACCAACTTTTGTTGACCCAAAATATTTTCAAACTTAACATGTTTCAGGTTATAGCTATACTTGGAGATTAGAGTTCATGCTTGAAGATATTTATTTAGTATTCCTCATTTGATGTACATAACTTTGTAGAACAAGTGTATGTGATTTATTTAATCAATTATTGAAACTTATTATTCACCACGAGCTACTGAACAATCATCCATACGTGACATCCCGATGTTTCCGCCATCGGTTGGGGTGTTACATTTGGTTACCAAATCAGTAAGTTATCCTTGAAACAAAAATCGTATTTTGAATCTTCCATATTTCTATATCATGATTACAATCTATTTTCAAGACATCTAAATCTAATGATACAAACCCTTCAAAATTATCATGTTAAAACATATGCAACTTATCTAGGATCAGTTCCTATCAAATACTCAAATACTCATAATCATAATCAAAGTTTATACCAAGTTTGTCTAGTTAAACAAGCATAATAGCTAGCATATATCCTAATGTTTCTAGATCATAATAATATCATCTAAACATATATATCATGTATGGATTCATTTTAAACATGGTAATATTCATGGAAATTAGATTAGAACATAACTTATATGAAATCATGATCAAAACAACAAGGAAAACAAGTAATAAGTTTATACCTCAAGAACACAAGCTAGATTACTAGGAAAATGATCAAAGATCTTCACAAAGCCTTTAGAACTCTTCAACACTTTGTTAAGATGAATTAGAGGGTTCAAAATTCGGAGTTTTTATGATTATAATCGATCAGAATGATGGTTTTTGTGAAATGATTGAAGAATGATCGACTTTTTATAAAGAAAACATGACAGCCAATTTCCTTTGGCGCCGCGGACCGCGGAAGGATGCCTAATTCCCGCGCGGTCCGCGAGAGGATAAGTTAGGTCATGGTCGGGAAGCCTCGCGCGGGCCGCGGGAGGTTTCCTTATTCCTCCGCGGTCCGCGGGGGAAAGGAAAATAAAATTTTTAAATTTTATTTATTTTATGTAATTATTATACAATAATTATGCAATTATACAATCGTTAGAGTAATTAAGTAATTCCTATAAGTCCAAACTATCATCATGTGATTTTCCTAAGTTCCCGGTTAATCCGGAGTCGGTTACGTTAATTCGTATAGTTTCACATAATCACGTATAGAGACATAATTATAATACAGTGTATTCATAGTTAACATTTCACCAACGTTCGGGTCTTACTACTCACGTGTGTGTTTCCCAATGATGCTACGAATTACCAGACTGACTTAACTAACCTAGTTAAGTTTGTTTTAACCGATGTTTCGCTAAGGTAGACTTTATGAAAATGTTTTGCTGAAAATGCCGGGTGTCACACCATCCAAAGAAACTCCATCAAAGAAGATGAAGACGACTGAAGATGTTACTACCCAGCAAAACCCAGATTCGGTGTCTAAATCATTGAAAAGCATATATCCATCTTGAGTTCACCCAAACCATCTTCAAAGCCTCAAAAATAATCGAGTTCACAGCCTAATGTGACAGTTTCAGAAGATGTGATGAATTTGGTGAATCAGGACATGACAAAGGTGATGAAATTCTTCACCAAGCATGAGAACGAGATCAAATAGATAAAAGAAGATGAGAAAGATATGCTTGCTGTGGTGATAAAGTCAAAAGAAAGACAAGACAAGCTTGAGGAAGAGGTTACAAGCTTGCAGATAGAGAATGCTAAACTAAAACTGACTAGCAAGAAGAGTGAAAAGAGAATCATGGCTCTAGAAAAAGAGAATAAGAAATTGAGGAAAATAATTGACGATCTATACTCAAAAGCACCTCAATTGAAAGGTGTTGATGATGAGGCGGATCAAGAAGATGAGGATAACGAGGAAGAGTAGTTGGATTACAGTGGAACTGACAAAGATGACGATTCTGATAATGATGATGATGATGATACTGGTGGTGGTGATGGTGCTAACAAAGAAAAATCCACTAGCTCAGAAGAATCTGGTGATGATGCAAACCAATATTCTTATGAAGCTAGGGATACACCAAAGTAAGGTACATCAGCTGGTTCAAGTTCAAAGAAAGATGAAATGACTGATGATGATAGACAGGGGTTGCTGAATATGATGAAGAAAGGCTATGTGTCTGTCAAATTCATTACTAGGTTCAAAGACATATTTGTTAATGATAACATGAGGTATTTTCTTGAGTATCCGGAACCTGAGTTAGAAGATGGTGAAGGCAGTGTTGAGATTTCACGAGAGATTCTAGAAGGAGTTGCACAACAGGCTGATATATCATATGAGGAATTGGTACAGAGAAAAGAAATTCCAGTTTTACCAGTTGTTGAACCTGAACAACATTCAGATGAGACAAATGTGGATTTCAATGAGATTGACATTGAGGATATTACACATGAAGAATATCCAGAGTACTACAATGTGAAAGATAACACGTCGATCCCGTTTGTTGATGAGTCTGTGTTGAATGGTGCTGAAAAGATAGCTGATAATAAAGGTACGAAGATAATTGATGAGCTGCTTACTGATGAAGGTGAAAAAGCAGACGTAAATAGAAAGTTGGATGCTTTATTGAACTATCTCAGAAGGTTGAGAGAAGCTGATGAAAGCAGACCAAAACCGGTAGTCCAAGGGGATTTCTATCGCTATCACAGTCAAGCTTTCAAAGGAAGAGCGATTGCATGGAAATTCTTCCCACAACTGAGATGTATTGGAATTAAATGGGAACGGGGGATTCAGTACTTTAACCATTTCCATGATATCAGATCTTTACCATATTGGGTTGTGCGTGACATCTGTAGACACAAGCTTGCTGGAGTTAAAAATGCGAATGTGTTAGAATATATGGCGAACAAGATGTCAAGAGAAAGTGTGACGAAGTGGGACATGTTTAGACCATAGTATCCGAAAAGAATCGTTCACAAGAAGATTGATGAGAAGAGTAAGTTGTCGTATGTTACGTTGAAGTATAAGTCACCCGTATGCATGAAGAAAATACCATTGATGCCGATGGAACAAGATTGGCACAAGTGCATTTTGGTATTATGACTGGGGTGCGGCAGAAGCTGTGATTGTTTTGGAGAATGAAGACAAGAAGAAGTTGTGCAGGAAGCTGAGGATCTTTGATCCAATGTGGTTGCTGAACTTATAGAAGATGGATATTGAAACTCTGTATTTCAAAATAATTTACTTTGATGCTCTCGATACTGAATAAGCTTGGAAATTTCAGAGAGTTGTGAAATTCTGTTGGGTGTTCCATGTGAATGCTAGATGTGACTATAAAAGTTTACTTGGAAAGTACGTGAAGCTAAGGAAACGAATCAAGAAAAAAAATTCTTTTAAGTTTGGTTCGTGATATCGAAGGTTCGAACCAATTTATGTGAGGTCGAATGAAGTTATTATTATTGGTTCGAGCTTATGCAAGTTCGAATGAACTCGTTCGACCACACGAAAGGTCGAATGAACGTGTCTATATAAGAAAGTTAGTTATTGACGGTTATTCAGTTAGTGAGTCAGTTGTGTGTGTGTCTTTGAGAGTTAGTTTACACCTTTATGTGTTTGTTTTCGTTAATCTAAACCTGTAAACGTTTTATGATAATAATATTAATGAAAACATGTTGAAAATGATTGTATTACGTTTTGATTACGGTTTTTATAATTTTGCATGATATTCGGAGATTCCGCATCTAATATATCTTTACTCATGTGATATTTGTGTTTCTTTGTCAAAATTCGATCCTACAAACCTTTATTCCACCCCAAGTTTTACCAAGAAATATATGGATAGCCTATTGTGATGGAAAGGCAAACAACGTAATTGCTCACCTTGATCGCACCAAATATGATGAAAGGCACCATATCATAGTTGAATACTTGAAGCACGGCCCTCTTGCTGGAGCTCTGACTAACTCTAAGTTAGTACCAGTAAAGATACTGCAACAAGTATGGGAGACCACGAGGGAAAAAGAAACAAAGGATGGCATTGAGGAAGTTCTTGTTGCCCATATCTGGGACAATCTGACACTGAATATTGATTATCAAGACATAAGAGATGTTATGGGATTACCAACTAAAACAGAGTATGATGTGTTACCAGATGTTGAAAGTGTGGGTAAAACTCTAAGGGATATAGGATACAAAGCCAACTTCAACAAGTTAGGAGATTTTAAGATAGGGAATCTATCTCCCTTCTGGAGTCTATTGTTCATGATCATAAACAAGTGCCTAACTTCAAAGACAGGAGGAATCGAGTAGGAAAGACAATATTCTCTGAATATTCTATATGGCTTGGTCACTAGAGCTAAATTGGATTATGCTGAATTGATCTGGCGCCAGATCAAGAGGAAGAACCAAGACTCAAAGACACCTAGTAAGGGAGATAAAGAAACAGGAATACATTTTCACTATCCCAGATTCTTAGGACATCTCATTACAAAAAAAGCTGGAAGAAGCCCAGATGTAATTTAAAGACAATGAGCTCATGTTCAACTCCACCACCATGCCAGTCTGGAGAGCTAAGATTGCAAAGTGGAATGAAGAAGACCAACTGACACATCTAACCAGAGGTATGATCTCCTTTGTATAAAAAAATTCCACAATCTTAAAGAATCACTTGAAACTTATGAACAAACAAGATAGCAATAGCCTTATTGGCTCAAATTCTAAGTCTAAAGAAAATTCCTAAAAATACCCCTCCAGCAGAAAACTCCAAAACCACCAGGAAGGTGAGGAATTGTAAGCAAACCTCATCCAGATAAGCAACTATCCCTCTCCCTAACCCACATAACACACCACCAACTGTTTTATTTGATTCACCAGCAATTGAAGGCACCATCAATTTAAGTTCTGAATCTGTTTAAGAGGAGGAAACTGAAATCACAATAGGTGGGCACCATACAAGTGGTACCATAAACCTGGTTTATAGAAGAAGGCATCTATTGCCTCCTTCAACAACTCATGGAGGACAAGCCTCTAGGACTGTCCAAGGATATGAGGAAAATCCAACTTTGCATATGTTGCACAACTCTGGTAATGGAAGGACTGCCACATCATCTGATAATGTGATCCCTCCATCTAAAACACAAGCAAATGTGTTTGCTTTTGGTCAGTTAGATGGAACATTTGTTGTTCCAAATTTACCACAAGTCCTGACCACAACAAAATCTAAAATCCAAATTTTTGCCGAATCTATTCAGGCTTCTCATAAAAGCTTGCAGGAAGCTTTAGAGAGAAAAGAAGCAGAGAAGGAGAAACAACTAAAGGAAAAGCTGAAATCTATATTGAAGAATCAGGAGTCACAAAACTCTGACATCAAAAGCTGTCAGAGTCTGTGAATTAGAACCCCAACAAACTAGAAGAACTTGAGAAGAATACAAATGTTCAACTCCAAAATATTCTCAAGTTCGTACAAGAGCAAGCAGAGGAACAGAAAACAAACAAACAAAAACAACTAGCAGATTCAAGACAGTATGAACAACTTGTCAGGGGAACTGAAGAAAACAGCAGCAGAGAATGAACTGATCAAGAATTAGATAAATCAGCAGATAACAAAATGGGAAAGAACAGCTAAAGCAATTAACAAAAATCTAGAACATGTGAAACAAAAGGGGGCTGAAACCATTGACCAAGCAAAGTAGACTTTAAACGTGGTGCAAGGAGCGGTAAAAAGATTCACTGAACCAACCAAAAGGCCCTCTCCCACTACTGAACAAAAAGACAAAACTCAAGCAGCAGAGTTTACAACACCTGATATCTAAACAACTAATATGGGTGCTGAGACTATACTAGAACCACAAACAAAAGTCTAACCACAACCTAATGAAGGAACATACTGGCACTTTATCAACCTGAACAGAAATCCACAAAGAAAAGAACTTTCACGGAAATGATGATGGAAGCCTCATGGCTTGATACAGCAGAGGAGGCCAAAAAGAAAATGAAGGTCGTAGTATCTCATGCCATGATGGAAACCTCAGCATCTCAATGGAAGGTGGATCCTGGAGTCACTAGACTTAGGATCAAGCTGAAACCTAGTGACTATGTATGCCCTGAAGCATATTGTAGAGAAACCTACAGAGAAGAAAATGAAGAAATAGGAATATTGAGCCCACATTCTAGATTCAATCTCACTAGAAGAACAGAGGATGATCCTATTGCATTACTTGTGAACAACTGGAAAACCCAATCAAGAGGATTTTGAACATCAGAAGCCAAGAAACAACCACTGGGATAACCACACACAGGTATAATGTATATGAGATTGAAAGAGGTGAAAAGGTGTACACAAAGATCACATATGGAGATTTGGAAGACTTGCATCCTAAGGATTTAATAATGTTGAGAAACAAAGTTATGGATGATAAGTCTGCAAATATCTAAGTCAGAAGAGCACTGGATGCAATTTCCAATGCAGCCAGAAAACAGTTTATGAGAAATACTCAAAATGACTTTGATCTTTCCCTAAACCATCCAAGCATGCTGCAAAAGATCAATCTAACTGAACCCAATCAAGACATCCCATAAGAAGTAAACAAGCCCAGGTATGGTATGATAGTACTATACCAGAGAAAGGAATCATTTTTAGGGATGACAACCAAAACAAGAAAATGTTCAGAGTGGCTGAAATTAGCAAATACTCAAATCAGACTTTGATATATTTGAATACTTGCATGGAATCGGTGCAAGACAAACTGGAATTGATGGAAAATTTAGAAAGAAAGCAGAAAATGGATGAAGTGATTGATAACTGGATAGAATCCAGAGACCTACTCAAGACAATGTTGTTTAGAAGCACAAGAACCATTCCTCACAAGAAGATGCTTAAGGCTCTTGACAAGAAGGTTCTGTGAAGTTGTTGAAACTTTTTTGTTGTTAAATGTTGAAAACTTTTATTTCTATTCTATTCTGAGTCTAATTATCATTACAGTTCTCTTTCAGTACTTTGAATGTTTGTTTTGTCTTTTAAAATGTAATTGTCTAAGTATGCATCAGTTTACTTACAATACTTAAGGGGAAATTGTTAGAACCAAAATGAGAAAATATAAAGCGTTGAAGAAAACTGAACATAGGAACCATGGCTGAACAAAGTGAAGAACATTCAGAAAAGGTTCTAGACAAAGAGAAAGAGATAAAGATCAAGAAAGATTTAATAACAAGATCTCTTTGAAGACATAGATAATGAAAGACAAATACAACTCATATCTGATGAAATCTGGGAAAGAAGATTGAAATCTGGGACAAAACTATGATATTGACTGTTTGACTAATCCTCGATTTAGACTTCAGATTTCTGGGAAGAAATCTAGAATCTTGATAAGTGGGAAAGTTAGAATGCATGCAAGTTGACCCCAATCATTCATGCAAATCTTTCTTAACCTGCAAAACAACAAGTTGATAAATAAACCAATTGTTTATTAATCAACTTGAGGTCAACACTTCTCTATAAATAGAAGACATCATACAAAGGAGAAGATTGCCAGTATGAATGTGAAAGTGTGCGATATACAAAGCAAACATATGCTCTTCTTAGATATATCTTTTACACATACTCCATACCACATTCACACAAGCCATACGAATTCTTTTAAGTCATTCATTTGTAAAGTGAACGTGATCCTTGTTAAAAGGTGATCAATACATAAACTCAAAACTTCTTAAAAACTCGTGTGTTCTATTGTTTTTGAAAGTTTGATTTCTTATTCCGCACATTGTTTATATATATATTGTTGAAATCACATTGCCATTTGATTCAAAGTGAGGCTGATACTTGTGGGACCAACAAGTCTATTGATTATTTGTTAAGTCTTGATACCACTTATGTTTTGTGTATGTTAAGTTTCGTTATCCCTAGTTCCACATATTTTTGTTAGAGTCAAACCCGAGCAGAACGACGGTTGGGAATCGTCTTTCGATAGTTTAACAAGCCAACATTAAAAAACAAAATTTTTAGTCCATGGTCGGTTTGAGATCTTGAGTTGTTCGACACCTGAAAATTTTGAACTTTGTTTTGCGGCTATCCGTTTTGAAACTCGCTTTGCACCAAACTAACTATTACTATTGAAATGAACTGAATTTCAAGACAAAATTGTTTTCAACATGGAGATTATGTAGCAACCGGAAAATATTTTCTCCTTCACAACCGGAAAATCTTTTCTTTCTTTCCTTTCGACTTTGAGCAATTTTCGGGACGAAAATTCTTTAAACAGGGGGATGATGTGATACCCGGCAAACCTCAGTTAATACTTTTATCAAACATACAAGTCTACCTTAGCAAAACAATCATAAAACATACTTAACTAGGCTAGTTGAGTCAATTTGATGATTCGGGGAATCATTGGGAGTTGGTTCGAAGGTCCGGGGGATCACCAGGAGTCGTTTCGATGGTTCGGGAATCATCGGGACTCGGTTCGATGATCCAGAGGATCACCTGGAGTCGGTTACACACATATGCAAAGGTTGGTGATTCGGAGGATCACCAGGTAAAAACTCACACACATGAGTCTCGAGTCCCGTAAGTTGGTGAATTAACGTAAACGTGCTAGTTATCGAATAATGAATGTTTTACAACCATAATATAACGTGCCAATATGTGTATACGTGAATTTATGTGTTAACATAGCAAACGACTCTATGGAGGCTACTAGCTTAGCTAGTACGTGGTGTGTTTAGGAGGCTACTAGCTTAGCTAGTTGTGTGTTTAAAAGGCTACTAGCTTAGCTAGTGGTGTGTTTAGGAGGCTACTAGCTTAGCTAGTAGTGTGTTTTAGGAGGCTACTAGCTTAGCCAGTGGTGTGTTTCAGGAGGCTATTAGCCAACTAGTGGTGTGCATCAGGAGGCTACTAGCCTAGCTAGTCGCCTCCAGCAGGGGCTACTCGCCTGCATGGTGCCAGACGACTAGCAGCAGCTATAAATACCATATTGGACTTGTTAAACATCATTTGTGCAACCCGAACTCACCCCAAAGTGCTATCTCATTATCCTTAACCTCTGTACGCCCATTTTTGCCTTAAATCCTTCATTTTCAAGCTAAACAACATTTACAAACAAAGATATGAGGTGTGTTATTCATCCTAAACTTTTGTTAAGTTGTTATTTTGAACCTTAAAGGTCTAGACCTAGTTTTAATGTGTTTCTCTTTGAAAACCTTTGAAAAATAGTTTCTACACTAGATCTAAAAATTCATATGGGTTTTTAATAATACAAGCTTGAAATGGTTTTGATGATCTAAAATATGGGGATTCTTGTGTGTTTGTTATGTTAACAATTTAGGGAAGTTGTTAGGGTGATTATCTAAGGTTTCCAGTAGTCGGGACTACCATAATACGCATGTTATATTACTTACTTGAAGACGCAACCTAAGGTGAGTTTCACGACTCCACTTTTACTACTTTTATTTTCGGGGGAGAAACATGCTACAACACTTTAAACTTTTGGATTTCATAAACACTACCGCGTTACGTGTACACTGGCAATCCTTACAACTATTCAAACTATTAAACGGGGGTGTTAGCGGGGGATAAGGCAAACAAAAGGGCAAACCGTGGGCAAACCAAAGGGTAAACAGAGGGCAAACCGAGGGCAAACCAAAGGGCAAACCAGAGCAAACCAAGGGCAGACCATGGGTTCCCGCAGTAGTCGGAACACTTGGATAATGAGTGAAACATCCAACTGGCTTTAAATCATAATGGTGTATTATGTGAATCCGGTTTTTCTGATAGCTGTCCAACGTCAAAACCTGTGAACTCATCAGTATGTTGATGTATTTTAGCATGTTTTATCAGGTCGCTAAGGTAGCAGTCATTTTCCGCTACATAAACCTTGTCTTAGGTTACTTTTAACATTAGCATGTGTTGGTTTTGGGTTGTAGCTTTCATACTAGTTTTTAGTTGTAAACTTTTTATGCTTTCGCTAAACTTTTAAACTGTGTGGTTGTTTTTAACGTAAGCTTTTCTCATATAGTTGTCATTTATTGTGACTGTTGACTTGGATCCTGGTAAGTCACGCGCCTCGCGGTAAAACCCCGCATGTGGAATTTGAGGGAGAGAGGGAGAGATAGAGAGAGAGGGGGATAGAGAGAGGGAGAAGAAGAGAGAGAAAAAGAGAGAATTTTATGTTTATTTATTTTTTTAATAATAATATAGACGGCCTCCTCTGTGATTTTATTAGTTAAAGGACAATGACACAACGTCGGAAATTTAATTGAAACTTAAAGAAGTAAAGTACAATTTTGTCTAAGAAAAAAAAAACTATCAAAAAGCTGGCAATTCTTCCAATAATACGTTCGCTACTAATTTGTCAGAAAATTATGGTTTTTTTTTTTTTTGAATTTTGTGGGGAAAATGTTTCGTGGAATAATTAGAACTAGGGTTTTTGTTAACCCGCCGCAAAGCGGCGGGGCATGTTTGTTGTGCAGAAGTGTTTAGTAACACTATGGGCAACGATTTTTCTGCTTTTGCGTAATTGTGGACGGTTTAGTGGACATAAAAGATAATATTAAGTGACTGCTATTGTCGGCTGGGTTTCAAAAGCTAAAAGTTTGGTGGTCAAATTGGAAGAAAAGAAAATACATACGTTAGTAAGAAAGTTAATGGCCAAAGTTAGGTGGTCAAAGTTTAAAATCCTAAAATCTAAAAGTTTGATGGTAAAAGTTTGAAATCCTAAAAGCTAAAACTTTGGTGGTCAAATCACGGATCCTTGTTGTTAAGCGAGTTGGCTGGTGTTGTGACCAGCTGCTAGAGAGAGAAACTTTTGTTGACATCAAAGAACCTACATCCTTTTCGTTTATACTTAATGGACAGTAGCCTTTTACCTTCTGTATGTTTCCAAAACTTTCACCTACCTCACTCTCTTAAATCAACACCCAAGTCTCTCTGTCACAATAACAACAACAATATTGCTTTTACACAAACCATTTGATGAATCTATTAGGCTGAGGGATGTTTATTATATATTGTCAATTCACCCTCTCAGGAAAACAAAGCAACCTACCCATTCATCATGATCTCCAATGAATAAAGCAAACCTACCAACCCATTCGCTCTCTCTGAAATTATTATTATTATTTTTTTTTACAAACTAACCCATTTATCCAACTGGGTTTTTACCACACACCCACCAGCTTTCATCATCTCCAGTGACGGCGAAGAGACTGTGGTGCGTGATCTTCGATGACAAACAACCACCATCTTTGACAAAGGAAATCCTTAGCACAATCAACCTTCTTACAACCTACAAGAAAGACCATTATTGGTTTTCTTTTCTGGATGTTTATGGCGAACATATTCCGGTTGGATTTGTATATTTTTCCGAGTGTTCAAGCACAATTTTTAGGGTGGTTTTAACCGTTTTTTCTTGGCGGTTGGGAGAGCTTTTCTTGCTAGTGAGTTGCGGCATTTGTGTGGGCGGTTTAGTCAACTGTTTTCTTGGGTCGGTTTAGTCAAATTTGTACAGCGGGCGTAGGTTAGTCGGGCGACACTGTTCAAGTGTCGATAACTTAATATATAGAAGAATTTTATTTGGGCAAGACATCCAATTTTCTAGTAAAAGAAACTCTTTTAGATTCTGATGCGTATGTTTTCTACATGCGTGACTAGGGTTGCAAACGAACTGAATGAACACGAACAAAGCTTTGTTCGTGTTCGTTTGTTAAGGAAAATATGTGTTCACGAACAGTTCATAAACACTTACCGAATGATATTTTATGTTCGTGTTCGTTTGTTAAGAAAACAATCATGTCCGTGTTCGTTTGTTAATTTTGTTCATAAGCGCACATGAACACAAACAAGTGTTCATGAAGAGAAACAAACACAAACGGACATATATTAACTTTCTAATAAAATTGAATTCACATACATATATGTTTATTTATTTATTTATTTGGGTTAAATAAATAAAAATAAAATAATATTAGGACAAATTATAAAAATAAAAAACCTTATTAAACTATCGAACATAAACGAACACTTTATCGAACGTTTACGAAAATAAAGCAACGAACGTGACCTCTATTCATGTTCGTTCGTTTAACTAAACGAACGAAATTTTTTGTTCGTGTTCGTTCATTTATTAAACGAACGAACACAAACGAACTTCCCACCAAACGGTTCATGAACTGTTCGCTGAAAGTTCAGTTCGTTTTCAGCCCTATATAGGGATGGCAAAAAAACCCGAGCCCGACGGGTGTACCCGAAACCCGAAGCATTTGGGACGGGTATGGGACGGGTTTGGTATTGGAAAAAAAAATATTTCGCGGGTATGGGACGGGTATGGTATTAGGTGATACCTGACCCGATTACCCGAAACTAAATACCCGTCTACCCGAAACATATAGCCGGAGACTTTTAAGTTTTATACATCTATTTTCTTAACTATTTTTAATAGTGTTTTATTCTGAGAGATTCATTATTTCAAAAATAAACTTTTCGTCTAAAATATATATTCTAATAATATTATTATTAATATGGCAAAATGGAATTTATTTATCCCACCTTTTTGCAGTTGGCTGATAATAATCTCACCTAAGTTTATTCTTTCCACTAGTCCCACCTTTCAAACATTATACTGTCACTGCACCCCCGTTAACTCACACTAACGCCGTTAGTTGAAACTCACAATTCTAGGCGATTATTCACCGGATTTGAAAGAGGAAATCGAGACGAAGATATTGGTATGTTCAATTACAGAAATAAGCACAGTTCGTCGGCTGTAGGTTGATGTTTTACTCGGATGGGATGACCGGAACCGATGATTAAACCATCGAACCGTGCTTATTTCTACAATTGATCGTACCAATATCTTCGTCTCAGTTCCCTCTTTCAAGTCCGGTGAATAGTCGCCTAGAATTGTGAGTTTCAGCTAACGACGTTATTGTGAGTTAACGGTGGGTGCATTTAGAGTAAAATGTCTGAAAGGTGGGACTGGTGGGAAGAATAAACTCAGGTGGGATTATTATCGGCCAAGTGCAAAAATGTGGGATTAATAAATTCCATTTTGCCTATTTATATGCTATGAAATATAAAAATAGTTTTTAAAATTGATACTATAATCTATACATATAATAAACCAAAGCATTTTTGATGACATGGCACTCAATGAGGCATTCCCCCCTTGAGTGTGTCATGTGTCATCCATCCCATGTGGCATTATTTTTTTAATAATTTAAAACCCACTTTGATATTAAAAAAACCTAAACAACCTAATCTGTATCTCTCGCCTCCCTCTCTCCTTCTCTCTCTAAGAAAATCAAGAATCAATCCATGAAAATCTCCATGCGTCCATCCATCTAAGCACCACCACCCTTAGTCGTCGGAAAATAACCGATACTTACATACATGGTGGTCTTGACATTCATATAACCATTCTCCTCTTTGAGAATGCCATGTGGCATTAGGTTTTAGAAAAACAATTAAAACCCTAACACATCTCTCCTTCCATCCATCTTCTCCTTCTTCTTCTCCCGCCATCTATGATTATCACCACCGGAGGTATAAGTTTCATATATGGATTCTATAATTATTATATGAGAAACGATACTCACAGCCACAACGTCTACTGAGCTTTGGTTGGAGAGGTAGTGTGAGGCTAGGGCAGAGACACAACCTGTACGGCGGACGGTGATTTCGGTACCGTCCATGGAAGCTAGGGTTTGGCCAGTGACGGAGTCAAAGAGGACGTAACTGGCGTGGACTCCGGGGAGGTTTAAGGAGGAGTTGTTGGGATGAGTGGTGACGAGTTTAACGCCGATGTAAGGGAGGGTGATGGAGGAGAGAGACCATGCCGGCATCAGGAGGAGAGTGGAGGAAGAGGAGGTTGCTGGATGGGTGATTCAATGACGGAAGTGGCGGAGGCCAGGGATGTTCGGATTGTTGCTGCGTTGATGAAGATTGGTGTAGGGTTGATCAGATTGCCGGTTACGGTGGCCCTTGGTGGTCGACTAGTTGGGAGAGTTGTCAGGTTTTGGTCTTTCTTTGTTTGTTGGGAGGAGGAAATAGAGTAAGGGGTTTAACGGTTGATTTTTTGGTCAATGGTAGCCTTCACTTTCTCATGAGAGTCAACATCATATGCATATTTCCAGTATGCTGTAGCTTTTATTTTTCGAATTTACTTATATGTTGAAATGTATGCTATATGTTACTTTTAGTGATCTTTCGCAATGATATGGAGGGAACTTATATGAAAACATGACTATCTTCGTACAAAATTATTTAGATGGTTTAACATCAAAGTATCCTTATTGGAAGAGAACACTGGGTGCTGATAATTTTTTTTTGTCACTTGCCATGATGTTGGTGTAAGGGCAACAGAATAACAGATATAATAAACAAAAACTCGAAAAGTGGTATACCACATGACATTATGTGAGACCTTCGCATCCCTTAATTTCTCTTCAAAAGTCTTTTATAATTATATTTTAAATAAACCTTACTTAGATTTGTCAACCCCGGGACGCTCCCGGGGTATAAACTAGTATATATTTACATTTTAAATGTTTCAAAGATTATTATGGTGATGATGATATCTATGTTACTTATTACAATTTCATATATTCTAGATTTTTTAAAACATAAGACTATAAAAGAAACGTATACATGAAAATACCAACGGGTATACCCGATACCCGCGGGTATACTCTATACCCGACGGGTAATACCCGACACATACCCGACGGGTAATGGGACGGGTATGGTATGAGATTTTATAACCGGGTATGGGTATGGTATTAGCCAAACCCGACCCATACCCAACCGGTTGCCATCCCTAGCCCTATGCGTGACTAAAAGTTTTCTTTAATTGTATTAAAGACTTTTTATTTATAGTTTGAAAATCTTCAATACACAAACTAATTAAGTTACCATCGTGCTGTCAAGAATATGACTAGTCCACAAAGTTGAACAATGATGTCCAAGACAAGTAGACACCAACATTCAACATTGGTTAAAGATTGAAAGTTCTAACGTCAGCCTTTGTCAATTTTGTTCATTTAGATTCGTACAATCATGTAAAAAGTGTATACACTCTTAATTATTTTAATGGTAGTGGGTGTGGTGATAGTCTTACTATCTTCATCTTTTATCTCATCGTCACATTACTTTATTTTTCACCATCAACCTATATGGTGTAGTGATGGTCTTCTCTATCCCATTTAGAATGTCAATAAATGGCTAATCACATACTCATATACGATTGTAAAATCATATCTCATACACAACTCATTACCCGTCGGGTATGCCATATTATGTGAGGGCTTTCACACCCCTTGATTTCCATCCAATTTTTTTTAATTAAATTTTAAATAAAGATAACTATTAATTAAATTTTTTATTACATTTTGATTAAAGTACCTATTAATTATTATTTTAAAATTTCAAATTTGTTAATTAATATTTTTTATTTCCCTCAAAAAGTTTTTTATAATTAAATTTTAAATAAAAATAACTATTAATTAAATATTTTTATTATATTTTAAGTAAAGTAACTATTAATTATTATTTTAAAATTCTAAATATGTTAATTATTATTTTTATATTTATCTTTTCCTTATTTTTTCGTCACATTTTTAAATGTTATCAGAATGTCTTGACGAAGTAATAAAGTTGTACAAAGACTTCACTCGAGCAAGATGTCCACACGTAGATTTAGAAGTAGTTTTATAAGTTATCGAGTGTTGATACTTATAATAAAAATTCCAGAAAAAATGACCTATTTTTTACGGTATATACATTTTGTCACTTCATATTATATATATATACTTTTTTTACGGTATACACACACACACTTTCTTTTATCGTTTTATGTTTTAAAAATCTATAATATATCAAATTATAATTAAATATAACATACATATCATCACCGTAATAATATTTAAAATATTTATAATCTAAATATATATTATAATATATGAATCTCAAAAAAAAATTATATCTCATAGAATATAAATATAAATAATAATGTCATGAAAATATTTCAAAAGAAAACTTTGTTTTTCAAATAATAAATCTATTAAAATAAAACATTACTAAAAACAGGTAAGAGAATGTGTGTATATATATATATAAATATATATATATATATATAGGGGAAAGTTAATTTGAGAACACCTATAATTCGTGCGAACCGTGAGAACAGCATCTAAAACCATTCAAATTCAAAATTTCTTTTTACATTTATCTTTATTACTAAAATACAATCCTAAAAATTTACGCGTAAAAATTCAAACGTATACGAAAAAAAATTGTTTTTACACATGTGTAAACTGTTTCATTTACACATGTGTAAAAAGTTAATTTGAAAGTGTTTTTGCAAGAAACGATGAATTATTTGAAAAGAACATTCATTTACTAATGTTGTATTTTGATTATAATGAGGTTTGTATTAAAGAAATTTGATTTTGATTGATTTTTTTACTTGTTCTCACGGTTCTCACAATATTTAGCGTTCTCAAGATAACCTTCCTATATATATATATATATATATATATATATATATATATATATGATTGAGATCAAATAGGAACCAATCCCCTAGTTAGGAACCAATCTGAGTCATCCATCTTTGATCTTGATCTAGGGATATTTGTGTAATTAGACATTTAAATATTATCTTTTTATTTAATTAAGACTTTTATATATGACAGTTATTTTTAATGCATGCGATTTATTTGCCATTAGAGATTGGGTTTCCTTAAATCTCTCAACCATTATTATCTCTAATTCATAACAAAAAAAAATCGATCATAGCCATTTACGATCCATTTTAGAATTCTTCTTCTCAGTTTCATATTTTTTCTTCAAAATTGATTAACCCCAAAAAAACCGCATCCTCGTTCATTAAAGAAACGAAGAATACGTGAATGCAGCAATGAAGAAAAGCTTTTTAATGGATATCTATATCAGTTGTTATTGAAAAACACGTTGCAAGACCATGGAAGGTACTAGGGGATTTTTTATGTAATCAATTAATATTATTACCACATGTATGTTATGAGTTTCTTATTATCTTCCGTTATTTTAAGTCGGCTAAAGATTTTATCATATATAGTGCCTTATCCCAATGATAACTTTGGAGTCTATGAGTATAAAATGGTTTTTATGAATAAATTTGATTAGTCGATGTTGTACAGAACTGTATGAATAGGATGTACATTTGTGTATTCTCTATTGTTTGACGTTAAATATACACAGGTGTATATTCATTATAAAAAATGGAATGTGCAGTATGACACAGCCTGTGTGTTACTCAATATACACAGGTGTACCGTATATGAGTCTCCCGGTGGGACGAGATGAATATACACCAATGTATATTTGTGTACATCAATGTATATCTGTGTTGATGATGAATGAAAAACGAATATACACCAATGTATATCTGTGTTGATGATGATGAATGAAAAAACCAATATACACCAATGTATATCTGTGTTGATGATGTTGAATGATGATGAATGAAAAAACGAATATACACCAATGTATATCTTGTGTTGGTGATGATGATGAATGAAAAAACGAATATACACCAATGTACACTGTTATATATACCGAGATATAATTTTAATAGTATATACAATAAATACGTTTGGGTATATCATAAACACTAATTTGCTGTTTCCAAATATACAGCAGTTTCTTATTAATTACCTAATAAATGATATTGAACAAAAGACATTAATACCCCTTTATTAAAATAACAATTAATTAAAGTTTTACTTATTTACAATCATGCCATTGAAGATGGATGGCTCAGATTGGTTTCTATAGTTCCTACTTAAGGGTTGGTTCCTATTTGAACCCTACCCTATATATATATATATAGGGGAAGGATAAATTGAAAACCCTCTTGAGTTGAGAAAACCTTGGAAACCCATGTAAAAAATCAATTTTTTTTTTGAAAAAAATAACCAATGTAAAATACGTGTTTTTAAGCATTTTGGGCCAAAAAAATATAAAAAGCGCCGAAGAGATTTAAAAAAAAAATATAAACAAAGTTGCGCTTTTTACTTATGTTTTCATCTATTTGTTGTTGTAAAGCTGTTGTAAACATGTGTTTTCGCAGCTTTGTTTATTTTAAAAAAAAAATCCCTTTGGCGCTTTTTTTATTTTTTTGGCCCAAGACACTTAAAAACATGTATTTTACATTGGTTATTTTTTTTCAAAAAAAATAATTTTTTACATGGGTTTCCAAGGTTTTCTCAACTTAAGAGGGTTTTCATTTTATAATTGACCTATATATAGGGGAAGGATAAATTGAAAACCCTCTTGAGTTGAGAAAACCTTGGTAAATTCAATACCTTTATCTTATTTATGTCTTAACTGTCTTAGGACAGAAAAATTACTTATACTATTTAATTTATAATAATTAAATTATTTATTTGTTTATAGAATCAATCATATTGCTTTTATCTTACCAATACATCTGCTATTTTGATATTATCGTAAAACCCTAGTTCCCCAATTTAGACTGGAAAATCCTAATGCCTTAGATTCTAGAATGTCTTAGGGGCTGTCTGGTAGTCTCTGAATGATCGTTAAGAGGCTACATCTGAATGTCTCATAGTCTCTTAATGGTTAAGATGTAATCTTAAGTATGAATGTTTAAGATGTAACATCTTCATGGTTGCCTCTTAACCATTCCGACTTAAGGGTACATCTTAACCAAGCAGATGTACAGACCATTAGTGCTTGTGTAGTGGGGCGTTTTGGGCTCGCAAAGCGCCAGGAACACCGCCCCCTCCGACACTATGGGGGCTTTATGGGTTGCAGGGTTATATACATGGCGGGCGTTATGCTCCATTTGAACGTTGGGATTATTTTTTTTATTACTATTTAAGATGTTGATGATGAAGAGAGAAGGGGAGGGGGTGGAGGACAATGAAGAGGGGAGGAGGTGGAATTTCACAGGATGAAGGTGGAGGACGGCGGGTGGGGTTTGGGAAAGAAAGGGTGGTGTAGAAGATCAAACAAAAGTGAAGAAGAGAAAGAAAAACAATAATGACAGCTGGATTTTGAGTGAATCAAAATAATTTAAATGTGGGAAGTGGTGGTTGTAAGATTCATCTTTTGATCGTAGTGATTTTAATAATAATAATAATAATAATAATAATAATAATAATATTAATAATAATTTTTTTAGAACTTTCAACATCAAGGCCAACAGAGATACACCAAAACACATAATAATAATAATAATAATAATAATAATAATAATAATAATAATAATAAGCAATAAAAAGCAATGATTACCTGATCATTTATAAAGCCCAATGGAGACCTTTCCCACTACACCCCTCTTGTTCCATAAAGCCCCATAGAGCCCCTTCTAATATTTTATTCCCCATAAAGCCCAAAGACGCCCCATGGAACCCCTCCCCCCCCCCCCCCCCACCCCACTACACATGCCCTTAAGATTTAGCCTCTGAATGGTCTTTAAGAGCCTACCAAACCGCCCCTTAGGCTTTTAAGTTCCTTTCACTTATCAGTCCTATTATACAGTTTAGATTGAATTCTTCAGCATTCCCATTCTCTAGCTCACGACCGCTTTAGTTGGATATATCGCTCTCGCAAACTGTGAGTAAACTTATCCTTTTTTTTTTTGTTGCACTTTTGGGATGAAACATGTACACCTATTCAAACTTACACTTAGACATAAACTTTTTGATACATAATTCATATACGTGTTCTTGTTTACATCTTGTTCTTTATGCTTAGACTTAAACATAGTATACTTACACTCTTTATGCAAAATCATTAACTCTATATAAGCCGACTTTAACGATGGATAGTATTATTGGATTGACGACCCGCCTTGCTTGATTCACCCTTTTAGGGGGAAGCCATGGGTCATATTGTTAATGCTTAATCTTAGGCCTCACTGTGTTAGGACCTCTTTGTCAGCGTTTAGGTTTGATTTTGTCCCATATGCATACTTATGCGTTTACATAAATGCTTTTATTAAACGTGACACATGAATTGTAAATCTTTTAAATTTATATTATATGTACACCACACTAAGTGTACTCACCAACCTTATTGGTTGACGATTATTTTGCACATATTTCAGGTAATGCTTCATGATCACATAGGCTTTCGGACTTAGACAAATAAAACAACCTTATTTCTTGTCTTGTTATTTGAGACTTGATGTTTTTCTTTTTTTTTGTATGACATTTTTAATCTTGAACCCACTTTATTATCATGAGCTTTTGAACAATCGTCACTAATGTGAGCGTTATACAATGAGCTGCACATAATAACCTTTGTACGGATTTAATTGAACATATTTTGCAATTCGGTCTGATAACACCGATGATTAGTTTTCTATGTATTTTTTAATTAAGAAGTTTAATATTTTTAATTTGTATTATTAGAATTTCCTTATTTTAATATTATGTAGTTTTATTAGTTTAGTTAATAAACAAGATAATTTAGATTTATTATTTTTATCAAAATAAATTAAATTAAATTAATATTAGATAAAAAAATAGGTTTAACAAAATTATTTTTATCAAAAACACTACACCACCACAACAACCCTCCATGTCCGCCACCTACAATGGATGACCACCAGTTATGGACGCGCCACCCCTTATGGTCGTCTCCACCTTGGGCCACCACCACCATGAACCGCCGCCACCATAATTCAACCATTAACCAATTTGCGCCACCTTTGTGTTGTATTGATTTAGTTGACACGTTTCAAAGAGTTGATTTGGAATCTTGGTGGTTTTGTGATCAAGTCTACTAGCGTGACGTTCGTTGATTCAAGCTGTTATATCTTTGGCTTTTGTCACTGGTATGATTTCTAAACACCCTGTGGTTTGTGTTTATATAATCATCTATTTGAACTGTAACCGGATCACTGGTTTGGGATTTTATCCGTATTGTGAAATTAATCACGCTTCCATACTTTGATTAATTAAATAATTATTATTTAACTGTACATCTATAAAATAATGTTTTATAACACTAAAATGGATACCCGGATTCCCAACAGTGGTATCAGAGCCACTTTTATAGTTTTAAGATATTATTTATTTAAATTGATCTTAGTTTTATTTTATCAAAACTTTTGTTTGACAAAAAAGATCAAGCCTACATTGGTTTGGTGTTGACTGTGACAATCAAGCCCTAGATCCCATGTGGTTTGTTGTGGTTATGTTTGTTGTTTTGGTTTATTTCAATATTTATATTTTTAGGGTTATTTGGAACCCTTTGTAATCGTTAGGTTTCGTTTATTTTTGTATAAAAGTTTTTTTGTTATAAAAATTATAAAACTGGACGGGACAAGATATTGAAGACCAAAGGCGGGAACAAACAAGGAATGAAGGTGGAGAGGTTAGACTAAGTGGGAGTAAGGCCGGACTTGTGGTTGTTTGTTCCAGTTAGACCCGTTTGGTTTATCGTTCATTGGCTCAAACGAAATTGATCAAAATACCACTAATGACTAGATTTACCTTTATATATATTTTGTGTGGTTGTTTGAATTATTTAGTGTCGATAACTAAAACTAACAAAATTATGTTTTTTCACAATCGTAAAAATGACAAGAAAACTAAAAGGAGTTTTAATTAGATCCTGGAAAGCTAAAAATAATAAAATGATTTTTATTATTAGATAAAACGGTTTTTGGTTTGAAATTAAAGTTTTTAATTTTGGTAAGCCATAAATTAATAAGCGTATTTAAAACTTAATCGGGTCGAGAGTTGAAAGGAGTTTCAATTTTATCATAAACATAAAGAAAAATTGAATTTTACTAAAATTGCACGACTTGCCTTATGCTATAATCATATATTATATTTTAAAGTTATTCAGAAATAAAATATAAAAGAAAAATCCCAAAAAACCAATATTGCTATGCCATTCAAAAGTTGCTACACTCGAACCAATCCAATTAATCCATGTGTTAGTGATTAACCCTACACGGGGCCTACAGTTTTGATGAGAGGTCAAATCGCGATTCCTAACTTAGTTAGGCCGGATCTACATGTTACCATTTAAGGGCCACTATCACTCGAAATCGTTTCAAGCAGGCATAGTTGAGGTTAAACGTATCAATGCTGGACAACACTCATCATGCGACCTCAAATCGAGATTTGTGTAGAGATACAATCGGTGATCGTGACTCACCCACGTAGGAAGTATAAAGTGAATAATGCTCAGCCAGTTAATTTGTATTTATGAAATGAGATTTCACTCCTAAACTAATATAGTAAATTGAGTCATTAATTAATTAGGAAATCAAGCAACAAAATGCTAAATATATTTGTTGACATCACTCTTTCTTTCAAAGCTTTGTTTATCTATTTTTGATGTATATATCAACATCAAATTCTAATATTTTTAATATGAAATGACAACATACTTACAAGTGGATGACTGGTAAGCGGGCAACAAGCTGTGCTGCCACCCCCTTTTGAATAACAAAACCTACTTTATTAAAACTGAAACTTTGATTCATGGCCGATGAGTAATTACTCTGCATCACCTTTTTAACCGATCTAGAAACCGGATAGCTTCAAGAGTAAGGACCCTAAATATATCAAATGCAAAAGGTAAGAAATACATGATGGTTCTCCAAGTACGTAGTTTCATGTTTAGCAACTTTCTTAGATTCAGCTTTCAAGACTGCTTGCCCTGCTACAAACCCGATTCCCAAAGCCCCACAAAAGGGGACACCCTAGTGAGCTCAACACACGCATGCTTACCCTGCGTCCATCCAAACACAAGGACATCTGTTGGCCGTAAGGTGGACCATCCGTCTAGTGGGCCCGTCAGAAAATTAACCGCGGCTTCTTTCTTGGCTACGATTCCAGCCTTTCGCAAAACATCCCATTAGGCATATCCCTGACTAAATCATATCGGTATTTAAATTTCGGCAATTCTTTACAATGTAGGACATGTTCCCCAAATTTATCTAAACATGCTCTCTTACAAAATAGGCATGACTCGTCAACAGGGAACATGGGGATCATAAGTCTGTATTTAAGGATGGCCCGATATTCGATAGCTGAAATATGTTGCCCAAGCCCATCAATTGGCAGAACAGTTAGCAAGTCTTGAGCATGCGCCTCCTTGAGGCATTCTAACACCACTTTCTAACATGGGGTCATACCAAACTTCTCTCCCATAGTCTGAAGGGTTTGTTGGGTAAACACACGCGCTAAGGTTTTTTGAGCTTTCTTAAGGGCGATGATCTTATCCATGAAACCACTCAGATCTAAATCGGGGAGAAAGTTGCGAACAGTGTCCAGCGCAAACTTGTAATCTGAGTCCATCCCCGTCACACAATTGTTCCTTAAGATGTGGCCTTGCAACTTTCAGGTATGTACCCTGGAGGCAACAAAGGCATACGCAAATGCGTCCTCCGCTGAACAGAGCCCAAGCCCTCCCGAACGTATCGGCAATGGCACCACCCACCATTAAAAATCCCCGAAAAACTGCCCCCCCCCCCCCACATACGACAATATCTTCTACCACCTCTCGTAGTCCCTTGTCGAAAATAGATACGGCAAGGCCAGTTTACACGTCTGCATGCCTAACAGTAATTTAGAAACCCCCATGCAAGAGAGAAGCAAAAGGATTTCACTCTAGGGATCCCACAGCTTCTGCAGAAGACCCATTAGATCCACAACTCATCAAACTCTTTTAACCGCCAACTCTAATATAACCCCATCCTAACTGATTTACTTGATATCATTTATGAACTTAATTGTTAATTGTTTCAAGTATTAGCTCAAAAAATACACACAAAAGGCTTTCTCGGATCCAACAATTGGTATCAGAGCTTAGTTGAGAATCAAATTGCCATAGAACAAGGAAATTCAAAAGAGAACATGGCCACTATGTTTTCATAAATTCAATAGAAACACAGAGAAGAAGTCACTCTCTAATGATCCTCGCAATACTGGATCATCAACCAAATCACCAATCCTCGTTTGCAATGAATTGAAAATCTGGCAACGAATGATGGTTCACTACCTATCCCAACAGAACATAGGTTGTTAGAGGTCGGTAGTGTTTGGACTATATCGTCCTACAACACCCAGAATTGAGAAACAAGATGCGAAAGCACCAAAGAATCGCTCAAATTACTCAGAGCAATATTTTGAAAAATTCAAACGAGATGCTAAGGCATTTGGAATTTCAGCTACAACCTTACCGAATGAAATCTATGTTGGATTGCTCCACTATGAGAATGCCAAAGAATTATGGGATGCACTTAATGAACAATTTGGTGGAACAGAGAATGTTTTGGGAAATAATAGAGAAATGTTGAATCAACAATATGAATCATTCTCACATGCAAACAGAGAGACACTCACTCAAAAATTTGAAAGGTTTAACTGTTTGATAAGTGAGTTAAAACTTTCAAGTCAAAGCTATCCTCAAACTTCACTGAGTCATAGGTTTCTTAAATATCTTCATGTCTAGTGGGATTCAATTACTATTGTTATCCCAAATTCAATAGGATTCAATGATTTGGCACTCACACTATTCCATTGGTAATGTTGCACTGTTGAGTCACGATGGATCAACATCAAGCAAACAAGAGTGTGAGCAAAGTTATGATCATTTCATTGACAAAACTTCTAGATTTATCCACAATATGACATACCAAACTTGACTTTAATGATGAATGATTCACATCCAATGAATCTAGATGATCAAGAAGAATATGACATTTTTGACCAGCCTGCCTTGCTAAAGTATTAGATCTAAGCAGTTTTATAACAAAACTGGCAGGAAGTTTCCTAGTTTAAATGGGAGGAATAGGTCAGATAAATCTAAAGTCCAATTCTATAATTGTAATATGCTAGATTATTTTGCTAGAGAATGTAAAAACTAGTCACAAAACTAACACAAAGTATAACTCATGTACCTAAAATCATCATTTTATCATGTTAATGCACAAGGTTTTAATAACCAGTCTATAGCTTATTTTATGCAAGGACTAGTTCAAGCACCATATTCATATATTCACCCACATCCATAGTACATCATCCACCCACATTATCAAAGTTTCAAAATCAAATCCCGTCACAACATGGTCATGTTCAAAATCAACTAAATCAGCCCCAAGCTCAAGCACTAGCAGTTTCTCAAACTGCTTGTTGCGCTACACCAGAAACTCAACAAAGTTTTTCAATAAAAGCTTTGTTGATTGAAGTAGTTTACCTGGAAATCTAGATGATGATTATTTTGGGATGATTGTTGTTGATGGGAAGATAGAAAATCTTGCACTTATGGCATTTGAGACCATTAGTGATGAAGAAATTGAAAAACCAGCATTTATCAGTTTGGAAGAAAAAACTGCTGGTAAAGAATCAAATATTCCTGACATCACTAATGGTCCCACACAAGTTGTTGATATCTGACTAGAAATGCTAAAAGTTCTATATTCTAAAAATTATGTGAAAGCATTTGTTGATATTAAAATTGTAAACATAAGGGTGCAAGAAAGTTGTTTAAAATTTGGGAAACTTTTGTAGTAAACAATTTTGGCTCATAAAGAACAACTGAAATCAAAGGACCAATATACATCAAACTTTAAACATGAAGCAAAAATTCATGTAAACCAACTTGAAACACTTTTGAAAAATATCAAAACTGTCAAAAGGAACTTTAGTCCATTCAAGTCAATTACCAAAAGTGGGTTGAGTCATGCAAAGGTTTCGAGATCCTTTTAAATCAATAAACAAATAGCAATGTTAAATTTGGTGTACAATCACACATAAATATGGTTACAGGGGAGTTGAGTGGGGGTCTATTTAAATTTTATTAATTAAATGTTTTTTTTATTTTTGTTAAATTAAAGGAATTTTGTCATTTCACACCCACTTAACCGACTATACTACGTTCATCCACTTCAGGGACTATCCAAGTAACAACTTGTCAAACCACATGGAGCAAGAGTGTAATTTTAGAAAGTTGGAACTAAAGGTGAAATATTAACAAACCACATGGATTATCCGCGCATTTTTCTCTATTTCAAAGATTTTTCTCTATTTCAAAGAACCAGTTTACACATTTTAATTCCCTCTAAAACGCCACTAGATATAATATAGGGTTTGGTGTGTGTATTTATATGTGTAAATCAGCAAGAAAAATCACAAACATACAGTGAGATGAGGTTACTTATGATATCGTTACCAAAAGGGCTTGTAGTGATACTAAGACTGTAGGGTGTGGTACCGACCACCCTCTAGACACACCCTCAAATTCCACATACGGGGTTTTACTGCGAGGTGCGTGACATACCGGGATCTAAGTCAACAGTCACAATAAACGAAAACTATATGAGAAAAATTACGTTTGAAAACAACCACACAGTTTAAAAGTTTAACGGAAGCATAAAAAGTTTACAAAGCAAAACTAGTCTAAAAAGCTACAACTCAAAACCAACACATGCATTATAATGTCAAACAATAATCGAACAGTGGAAATGTAACAACAGAATGCAGTGCGACTCCGTGCATCCTATTCCTTGACAGCTACCTTAGCGACTTGAGAAAACATGCTAAAATACGTCAACATAAAATGCTGGTGAGTTCACAGGTTTCGATGTTGGACTACTATAAGTAAAACTGGATTCACGTAACACACTATTATGATCTAAAACCAGTTGGACATTTTACTGATTACTCAAGTGTCCCGACTACTGCGGGTAACCCATGGTCAGCCCTACGGTTTGCCTCTGGTTTGCTCTTTGGTTTGCCTCCGGTTTGCCCTTTGGTTTGCCCCGATTAGCCCTGATTTTCCCTTTATTTGCTATTGGTTTGCCCTTTTGTTTGCCTTATCCCCCGCTAACACCCCCGTTTAATAGTTTGAATAGTTGTAAGGATTGCCAGTGCACAAGGAACGTAATAGTGTTTATGAAATCCAAAAGTTTAAAGTGTTGTAGTGTGTTTCTCCCCCAAAAAGTAGGATCAGTAAAAGTGTGGCCGTGAAACTCAAATTAGGTTGCGTCTTCAAGTAAGTAATATACCGGGCGTGTTATGGTAGTCCCGACTAATAGAAACCTAACATAGATAGCCTATAGTGCGAATGAGGGAACTTCGCTCTCATTCGCACCTTCGATTGTACGAATGAGGACCCATTCATTCCTGTTCAGTTGTTCAGCTATTTTCACGAACAAAAACCCTTCAAACCCAATCGAAAACCCAATGAATCACAACCAATTTGTTCATTTTGCATATCAAATCACATGTTACCCAAAATGGCAAATTATGTAGATATCACATCAATTGCATGAAAGTTTACCCAAAATGGAAATCATTGAAATCAACCTAACAACTTCATTTCCAGATTATCCAACATAGATTAGATCATTCCACTATATTCCTAATCATGTTATTGTCATCATACTAATGTTAAAACCTATAGATCTACAACATAAACCCCTAAAATGGGTCAAAGTCCACAAAACATCAATAAATCATTCATACAACATCTAATCATGCTTCCAAACAGTCTCAAATCATTTAATCATCATCCTATTATCATTCTATCAACATAGAACATAAAAGCCCCAATTATATGGTCACCAACATCATCTAAACTTGTATTTTTATAAGAAAACTCATTGTTTAGGTCTAGATCTAGTTTAGAAAGGTTTATTATTTAGGAAAACACTCTGAAATCAGATCTGCGCATTTAGAGTTCACAAAAACACATAAAAATGTAATGAAAAAGGGTTTAGATGATTAACACACCTTGAATCTTCACTTGATATTTTATATAAACTTGTTTTTGGCTTAAGGATCTAAGAAATAAGGGCAAAAATTCATTTTTACGGGTTGGGGTTTGAGAGAGAGCACTTGGGGCGGGTTAGGGTTGTGAAATGATGAAAATGAGTCAAAGAGATGCTTATATAGTCTGTTCTCACTCGCACCTTCATTGGTGAGAATGAGAATTTTTGTGACTCATTACACCTTCATAGGTGAGAATGAGAAACTTTGTGACTCGTTCACACCATTCATAGATGAGAATGAGAAACTTTGTTCATTTGCATCTTCGTTTGTGAGAATGAGAAACTTTATGACTCACTCGCATCATTCATAGGTGAAAAATGAGTAATTTTGTCTCTTATTCGCACCTTCATAGATGAGAATAAGAAATTATGGTTCTCATTCGTCCCAACGACTCAAAATGACACTTGAAACATACACTATCATACCAATTCACATATACACGTATTCACAAGTTGTTAATTGATCATAGACCATATAACCTGACAAGTTACCCCCAATTATGTAAATTCACCAACCACGAGAGTCAAGACTTGTGTGTATATGTATTTTTCCCCAATGAGTCCCCGAATCATCAAACTATGGACACTGAGTGTGTTCCTACCTGGTGATCCTCTGAATCACCAACCTTGGACATATGGTGTGTAAACTGACTCTTGATGATTCCTCGAATCATCAAAGCGACTCAACTAATCCCGTTAAGTACGTTTTATGAATTTTTTTGCTAAGGTAGACTTATATGTTTGATAAAAGTATTAACTGAAGTTTGCTGGGTGTCACATCATCCCCTTGTTGAAAGAAGAAGTCAAAAGGAAAGAAAGAAAAATTTTCCGGTTGCTACAGAGAGCCACATCGTCACCGATACCACCTCATCACCGAAGCAAGAGAGAGAGTGAGAGAGAGAGAGATAGAGAGAGAGAGAGAAATGGAAGAGAGGGATAAAGAGAAGAGCTTAGGGAGGAGGGGGAAGTTTCCCCGTGTGCACCGAAATTTCATGAGGGGGTGGGGGGAGGGTTCCCTGATGGGGGGAGGTGCCACGTAGGCTCACCGAATCCCTCCCCGTCTTCCACACCCTTAGTCTAAGGAGTTTATCTTGTTGATCTTCAAGTGTGGTGCCATTAATGTAGAAGGAAGTACTAAATTTAATGCGGGTGTTGGTTTCCCGTTCTAAGAGAAAAAAACTTTAAAATCGTTATATTTATGCACAAATACAATAGTACTTTTTGATATAATGGAAAACTAACAAAAAATCTTAAATACATTTCAACTAAAAGTTGCCGCTAAAAAGAAATTAAAAGTAAACTTATTGGTTAGGTTTTCTAATGTTGTCCACAACATATGGCAAAATTGTATGGCAAGATGTCATTGTGCCAGGTCATCAAGGACCCTCTTCATTGCTTCTTGGAAGTTTAATCTGTCCCATTCACTTCCCTGCATAAAAAGGAAAGTGTAAGGAAATGTAGTCAATAAACAAAACTATGTTCAAAAAAAAAAATATAAATAGATTAAAATAAACAAAACTCCGTATTTAAAAAAAAAAAAAACCCTCAAACCGAATTATTTGCAAATAAATGTGCGAGGAATGTAGAGGTGATAGAATTTTGCTTGTAAATTATATATCAAGTCATTTTTTTTCAATCAAATACCATATGTATTATTTAGAGTATATATTTTTTTCCTTTCTGTTTTCATAAAACCGATATATTCATAAGCATTCAAAAAACTTGTGCGATGATTCAAATTATTTATTAACTCAGTGAACTTATCATCCCTAACTTGATTGATTATGCTTTTGGTAGGTCAAAATAAGTTGACGAAGAGGTGTTCCAAGAAACCACTTGCATCATACTAATAATTTTAATTTATTAAATCTCATGTACTTTAAAAGGTTATTTTCGTCTTTTTAGTTTCTTCTCTAATTTACTACTAGGTAAGAATATAAATTATCGTTAAAAACATTACAGCATAACTTTTTGGTCTATCTAATTAATTGCATTTTTTTAAAGGTTTATGGCGAAGCTTGACCTGAAACTTCAGGGGTCAAAAACCAGTTTCTGGGTCGAAACCTTATACACCAAAATTTTTTTATACGAATACTATATAATTGGAACTTTTAAGCGAAAATTCGGAGGGTCGGCCGCTCCTCCCCGCCCAATTGATATTTAATAATTGTTCTAGAAATGTAAAATGTTGTCTGAGATGAATATTTCTTTTGCTTAGTCGTCATTTTAAGAAATAATATTAGCATATAGTTGAGTTCTAATTGTTTATTCTATAAATTTTTACTATATGTATTGTAGTCATAATAAGCTTCTTTGATGGTGTTTAATAAAATTAAAGTCATAGATGTTGAATGATAAATTTTTACTATATGTATTGCCCCCTCCATTCCAATCGCCCCCTACCAATCCTTCTTTAAGCCTAATCGCCCCTCCTGTCATAAGCCAATCGCCCTAATCGCCCCTCCTGACCATCGTCATAAGCCTAATCGCCACTACCTGCTCGCCTTCTCTACCTTAATCGTTCGCCCACCCTACACCACCCAATCGCCTTCTCTCCCAAACCGTACTCCTTCTCTTCCTTAATCGCTCGCCAAGGGTGACCTTTGGAATTACTTCTCTTCCTTACCAATCGCTCCTGTGTGGCTGTGTTGTGTTCACATATTAATAATATAAAGATTGTATTTGTTTTTCTTTTTTGAAGTCAAATTTTTTTTTCTTGGGAAAATATGTTTACCATTTACTAAAGTTCTTTTGGTGGGGTAATATAATAATAATAATAATAATAATAATAATAATAATAATAATAATAATAATAATAATAATAATACTAATAATAATAATAATATAAGAAGCTTCCCTCCCGTACGCCTCTTCGTCCACGTAGTCAGGCGTGGCCTGATGACGTAAAAAGGAGCAGCTGCTGTTGTCGGGTAGGAGGTGAGCAATTTTTGGTTGCTCCCCTCCCAACTCCTTTGTTCTTGCGGGGGGCGGTTTAGGCCCGCGTTTTTTTGGCCCAACTCGTCTCGAGTAGGGGTTTCTTATTATTATTATCATTTTATTCTTGCTGGTTATTGGGTTTGGCGTTTGCTTGCATATGGCTCCTAATAAGAGGGATCGAAATGTTAAACAACGAGGTTTTGGCCCTAGCTCGAGTAGTGGTCTGAGAGCATGCCCCTTTAAGCATCTCCATGAGTGTAAAGATGGTAAGCCGGGGTCTTCAGGGTTTCTACGCCTCCTAGAGCACATGCAGAGTTTGCATTTCAAGACTGAAAATAGGAAGGCGTCTTTGCAAGATGCAATCTCCAAAGACTTTGACCTCTTTATGGATGTTGGGGGTGCCCTTAGGGATGGGGCTAAATGGCTTTGTGGAAGGTGCATGGTGATGCATGCTCTTAGCAAAAGGTGCAATCACAGTGCTGATGATGTCCTCTCCTTCTCTGTGGTTACGGGAGAGGTGGAAGATTTCATTGTTGGGATCCAGAAACCTCGCCGCGTGACTGTAGACATGGAACCTGGTCCTTCAGGAGGAGTGGTTGGGGATATTTCCCTCCTAGAAAAGGTTTTCTCACTTCCCATTCAAACTGTCAAGAGCATCCCCCCAAATTGTCGATTGGCGTTTGTCCAGGCCTTGACAGGTGCCTTACGCAAAGTGGTGGCTTCACCAGGCTCCGTAGAAAGCTGGGTCAAACTGCTTTTATTGCCACGGTGTACCTTGCGGGTGGTCAAACCGTCCACTAGGCAGGAGCGAAGGTCTGGGAATAGGAAATCATTGCAGTGTAGCGGCATCCTTCAATCGCTTTCTTTGTGGAAAGACGGTTCTGGGTTTGCAGATTTGGTTCCTTCTCTCTTTGATTGCATGGGGGGTGTTTCCTTTAGCAAGCAGGAAGCAGAGGGGAGTGAGGCTAATGAAAAGAGCCCCAATGTCAAACAATGCCTCCGGAAGGTAAGGGACGGTCATTTCACAGCTGCTGTCAAGGTGTTGTGTTCTAGTGGGGTTGCTCCTTTTGGGGATTCTACCATGAAAGCCCTCATTGATAAACATCCGGTGCTGCCTCCTCCTTCCTTGCCCTCTAACTCTGACGTCATGCCCCCGCTTGTTGTGAATGAGGAGTGTGTGCTTCGATGCCTCCGATCTTTCCCTAAAGGGACTTCCTGCGGGAGAGATGGGTTGAGGGCCCAACATCTGTTGGACGCCCTTAGTGGAGAGGGGTCTGTGGCTTCCACGGGGTTGCTCTCAGCTATTACTGAAGTCGTCAACTTATGGCTAGGGGGGTTGTGTCCCAGGGTACTTGCTGAATTTATTGCTTCGGCCCCCCTTACACCTCTTCTGAAACCTGATAACGGAATCCGACCAATTGCAATAGGGGCCATTTGGCGCAGACTTGTATCTAAAGTGGCTATGAGGAAGGTTGGTAAGGAAATGGCTGAGTATCTGGGGGACTTCCAATTCGGGGTGGGGACTCCTAATGGGGCAGAGGCGGTGCTCCACAGTGCGAATAGGTTTCTTAACTCCTTCCATGAAGATGGTTCTTTGGCTATGCTCACTGTGGATTTTTCAAACGCGTTCAACATGATTGACCGCACTGCCCTTCTTCGAGAGGTTCTTCAGCATTGTCCGTCTATCTATTTGTGGGTCCAGTTCTTATATGCCCAGCCAGCTAGGTTATATGTTGGTAATGATTGTATTGGGGCCACTACGGGGGTTCAGCAGGGGGACCCTTTAGGTCCCCTCCTTTTCGCCTTGGCACTACACCCTATGGTTCTCCGCGTGCAAGAAAATTGTAACCTCCCGTTTCATGCGTGGTACCTTGATGATGGGACGATTATTGGGGATGCCGCCGATGTGGCGAAGGCCCTAGACATCATCCAGAAGGAGGGGCCATCCCTGGGGCTTCAATTGAATATTAAGAAAACTGAGGTTTTTTGGCCGTCTTGTAATGGAGTGAAACTTAGGGATGGGCTTTTCCCCAGTGGGATTGGTAGGCCTGAAAAGGGGGTGAAGCTTCTTGGGGGGGCTGTTAGTCGGGACTCTTACTTTATACGGGAATTGGCAGGGCGGAGAGCCTCGCGCGCGGTTGATCTTATGAAACTTTTGCCCTGCCTTCGGGATCCCCAGAGTGAACTCCTCTTGCTCAGATCTTGTATGGGAGTCGCTAAGTTGCTTTTTGGTTTGCGGACCTGCCAACCCGCCATGATGGATGAAGCGGTATCATGTTTTGACAATGGTCTGCGGGAGGCCATTGAAGACATAGTGGTATGTGGGGGTCCGTTCTTTGGCGACCTACAGTGGCGCCTAGCTTCCTTGCCGATGCGTTTGGGAGGATTAGGGCTTCTCTCAGCAAAGGATGTTGGGGTGTATGCTTTTGTGGCATCCCGAGCTCAGTCTTGGAATCTCCAAGACCACATCTTAAGAAATAGCGGGGTTGTCGACGTGGACTTGGACTACGTGCAGGCCCTTGAAAGGATAAATGACTATCTCCCAGGTTTTGATATTGGCGGTTTTTCTAACAAGGACACCGCCCCCCCAAAGCCTCAAAAAACTTTGGCGAATGCCCTTTTTGGCAAAATCGCACAGAGCCTGGGAGAAGCTTTTGATCTGTCTCCCCGCCAAAAGGCAGTTATTGCATGCTTGCAAAGCCCCCATGCCCAAGATTTCCTAAATGTTATCCCGATTGAAGGTTTGGGCCAAACCATGTCTGGGGTTGAATATAGGGCAATTCTCAAATACCGATTGATGATCCCCATGTACCATGAAGATGAAGTCTGCCCGATCTGCCGTAAGGCATGCTTGGACAAATACGGGGAACACGCGGTTCACTGTAAGGAGTTGCCTGGTTTCAAATATAGGCATGACTGGGTCCGGGACGTTCTTTGGGATATTTTAAGAAGGGCTGGGATCTCAGCCAAAAAGGAGGCGCCTGTGAATTTCCTCTCGGACCCCGCAGAAGGGAGATCCACCCTACGTCCAGCAGACTTGCTTGTCTTTGGGTGGGCCGGGGGGAAGCATGCTTGTGTCGACCTAACAGGTGTATCTCCCCTGGTTGGTTTGAGGGATAATGGTTTTGTAGTTGGGCAAGCGGTGCGGAAAGCAGAGGTGAAGAAAGTTGAGAAACATGCTAAAGCGTGTGAGGAGAACCAACACGTTTTCATACCCCTGGCATTTGATACCTTTGGCTCCATGGCACCGGAAGCCATCCGTTTCCTGACCAGAGTCCAACAGGTTATTCATAGCAATGTCTCGGCGCCACGAGGGAATGGGTTCGTTTTTAGCAGGTTAGGGTGTGCCATTCAGAAGGGGTTGGCGGCGCAGCTTGTTGCCCGCCTGCCCGCTATCTTAATGTAATTTTTTCACGGTTATGTGTTTAATGAAAAAAGTTGTATTTTCTTTTCAAACATAATATTTTTAAATGATCCCTAATATATAGGCAAACTAGGTCACCAAATTAAGTTCATGCACAATGAAATAAACAAAATATTTTCATCTTCAGTTTTCTAATATGACTGTTTAAATGTAGCAAGCCGTTTTTTTTAATCATATTTCTACAAATGTAAGTAGAAACTCGTATCATTGTTGTCCGAAAGGAATGTTTTCTTTTGCTAAATTAGTCTTCATCTTAAGAAATAATACTAACTTTATAGTTGAGTTCTAAGTGTTTATTCATCTTAAGAAATAATACTAACTTTATAGCTGAGTTCTAAATGTTTATTTTCTGTAAAATTATTTATGTTTCGTTAGTCATCATAATTAGAAACTTCTTGGATGGTGATTGAATGATCAAAAAACTTAAATTGATAAAAGGAAGAAACAAAATATTTTTATCTTTAACCTTCTAAAGATAAAAACTAGTTATTAATAGAGCAAAAAAAAAAAAAAAGCAGATGATTCGACTGTTGTAAATGTAGCATATATATGCTGTTTTTTATTATTTTTTTTTTTTTACAAAACAATGGGTTTCGAGTGAAAAATATAAGGAAACATACCTGAATTCTCAATCTTAAAACTACTCGATTCGCGATGGCTTGTGTGTCTAATAGTTGTGTCCGAGCATCTATAGACATTACGGTTACACTCTCGACCTGTTTCATGAACTCCAAAATTCGAACAACCAAATCCCCAAGTATCAAATCCGCTCTTACATTCACATCCAAGTCAACAAGTTGTGATTCCGAAGTTGATTCTTCGACATCAGTGATTCGGATGACTAGCCTCTCACCCGAAATGCCACTAGAATCTTGGTGAGATATCTCTTCATTCCTTGAATGCTCAGCCTCTAAAATCTTGTTTCTTTTATTAAGCTCCTCTACTTGAGATTTTAAAGAACCTATGTACTCCTTTATGTTGAATAACACCGATGCTTTATCCTTCTACAATCATAAGGAAAAGATACAACAAAAGAATATTCAACCCTCAAAAGGCAAGATCAACATTCTAAAGCAAAATACAAATTGCATTGCATTGTATCGATTGAAACTTTCAAGTCATTGTATTTAAAATCAAATAATAAACAAATGTTTGGTTTGTAAACCTTGAAACAATTTATACCAATTTTATATAATTTAAAATCTTGAAATTTCTAGAATCGGAAAGGGTCGATAGTAGAATATTGTCTTTTATTGATTATTGATGATCAATGTTTACATATTTAATTAGTCGTTTAAATCAAACAAATGAACAATAAACAAGTGTTTGTTTTGTAAACCGGGAAACTATATGTTAAAACCAAGTTTATGTAACTTAAAACCTTGCATCTTTTATTTATAGAAATCGAAAACAACCTTTCATGTGTATATGACAGGATATGAAATTTGTTTACATCACATGTAATGGAATAAAGATCACACATACCACATGAAATATTAATGTAACAAACGAATTGAACGATTTACCTTTGATCCTGGAGGAAGAACTGATCTCAAAGCTTGAAAGCTTTCATTAAGTTTTTCTCTTCTTTTTCTCTCTGACATCATGTGATGAAGTTGGTTGCTTGTTGGCCGTGTTGTTTGGACCATTTGATATTGTTGTTGGGCTCGAGCCTCGCTTAAATTTCTATAGAATGAAAGTGATCTTCTGTTGAGATTTTGTCGATTTTGAACTTGTGTCATAGGTCCTAAATATGTTCGATATCTTTTAAAAGCACCAGTGACTCGAGGAGCTTGAGGCTGATGCGAGGAAGAAGAAGAAGAGGGTGTAGAAATGGCTGCAAGAATTGCTCTTGCCATTGCAGCTTCTTCATGTTCTCTTGAAGGTATCATTTGATTGGCTCTAATTTGAATTAGAGTTTGTTGAATAGAATCTTCAGATCTCAAAGTTGAAGAAGATGCTGTTTGGTTTGGTGCTTGTTGGTCCACATATGGTTCGGTGAAACCATATATTTCTGCCATGTTAGAAAGTGTCTGATCATGAAGCATGTTGAATAGAAAAGGCGGGTAATCCGTGTTAGTTTCCATTGATAATGATCTTAAAGACGAGGAAGAAGAAGAAGGTCGAGTTTGATCAAGTGGTTGAGTAACTTCTTGTGGGAAATCACCAGGAAACAACTTCTTTAACTCATTTTCAAAGTGAATCTATATTAAAAAGAGGAAAAAAGAAAACCATAAGTTATAGAAATTTAGGAAAATGTGAATACATAACAAGAAGCACAAAGAAAACAATATGAAATAATGCAACTAGTTTCTTACTTGTGAAGAGTCATTAGACATGCCAAGCTCAATCTCCCCATTCTCACACCCCATAAAAATTGCAGTCTGTAATGGAAGCTTATCATCATTGGATGTGTTTAAATAACAAATTTAGAGACTACAAATCTTAAGGGAACTTCTATATTACTATAGTACTCTAAACTAAAAAATAAAAAGATTTTAAAAGCCGGAGGTCTCAATTGGTGCAACTTCTCTCTTGGGATAGAGCTAATTAGATTTGCCCTCACCGTCTCTAGACCTACCAATAACTTTGTCATGTGTGGGATTTTACTGGATATACGTTTGTTTGTGTGTATATCTTAACCGACAATCAATGAGTGTCAATCATCCGGAAAGATCCTTAAGAAATGAAATGAGGTGAAAATGTATGATTATATATAATCAACTGGCGAAAAAGAACGAATCTTGAGCTTATTATACACATTTTCCATACCTTAATCCTTGCTTCCTACAAGTAATTAAAAATAGGGTTACTAAAATATTGCATGCTTGGATCAAGAATAACAATATATGTAAAGGTTTAATTATTTTAGATTTGTAATTATTCAGATTTGTACTTACTTGATAAAATTGAAGCTGTGCTGCATTTGATGCCATTTTAAAAAGCTCAAATCCTTTAAGCACCATATATGGTAGATTTTGCATGAATGCAGACCCTGGAACTCTTCTACAAAGACAAAGAAACTAATACTATTAAACCACGTATTAATGTAAAGAAGAAAGATTGCATTTTTCTTCTTCTTACCCACTGTAATTATCAATCAAGAACATTGACTTCTTGTAGTCAAGAAACGACCGCATGGCATGACTTCCGGATGATGAGCTTGCTTGATTGTTTTCTTCTTTGTAGACTCCATCAATGAAGATCAAGCAACTGTAATTAATATTTTTGTATGGATATAAGAAGGATTAAACAGACACATGCATACATATGTATGCTTGCATATAAACATATATAGAATATATATATATATATATATATATAATAGAACTTGGATGATATATATATATATATATGTATGTATATGTACTTGGATTGATGATGGACATGAGACCAAAGGCAAACGTATGTAAAACCGAAGGATTCGATAATTTGTTGAAGCAAACTGGATCTTTTGGTTTCTTCAAGATTGAAAATAGAGTCCATTTTCAAGGAGGGTTGTTGACAGAAACCCTATTTTAGTCTCTAGAAGCTAGGTAGTGCATGTATATATGTATAGAAAAGATGGAATTAGAATGATCAGGTGGTGAGAATATATATCAATGATGATTTTTTCAGAGATATATATAAGGGGATTCATCTATGATCTATGGACCTTCTTCTTCTTTTGAGGATTTCTTCTACCATGGGTTGTTGTTCAATTCGTATGTGAACACACTAATAATTGATCATCTTTTGACTAATAAGCAAATTAATACATACACATACTATAGAGAGAGAGAGAGGAAATGATGATGGAGAAAAGTGTGTTGTGGAAGATGGAAATGATATAATTCAATGGTTATGCTTTTCAAAATGAATAAAATAATAATTAAATGTTTTTTTCTCTATCTTTGTAGTATGTACAAGGTCCCTGTCACTCTTTTCCTTTTAAGTTTGTGAACATCTTTTTTTTTATATAAATAAATTGGGACGTGTAAAATGTATATGTGGATCAAGTTATGGTTGGTGGAGAAAGTATTTTACGAAAATTACATATTTTGCTATAAATAAAAATATTTCTTCAACAAAAAGAATCATAATATTTCTTCAACAAAGATAATCATGTAAGATTGTAATTACTTTATAATTGCAGTGGTAAAATAAAAATAATAATTTTAGACAAATATCTTAAATGATGATATTATCTTTGCCGAATCGAAATGTTTTATTGTCCATTCGTGTATGAAAATGCAAGACATTATTAGTCATGCATGCAACTAATTACTACTATACATTTTAATTGTCTAGATAAAATGGGACATTGAGTACATAAATGCACGCTACATTTTAGGTTAAAAAGTTTGGGATGTTCAGGAATCAGGAGGAAGAGGGACAAATGAGCAAGGCGGCTGATCGTTCAAAGCCCATTTTCTCGAAGAGTGAGAAATTTAATGACCATTTTGCTCAAATAACATAATATGAAATTCATTTATAAATTACATAATATGTAATTTATTCAAGTGTTTTATCTTTTATTTTCTTTTTATTTATACTACTATATAATGCATCCTAGACGGGTAAGAAGGTAATTTAGCTTAATTCAACGAGAATACTATAGTAATTTACCTCAAAGTTTAAAACACATTAATAAATTATTTAATAAACTTCTAATTAAATACATTATTTATTAAACTTTCTAAACAATAAATATTAGATTCATATAAATACAATATACTATCATATCACATTCTCATAATTAAAGTTCATATTATCATAAGTAAGAGCCTAACAATTAAAATCAACTAATTTTCTAATATTTAGGTATGTCAATTTGATCTCTTATTCAAAATTTGATTAATGATTGTTTGTAACCGAAAAATAGGGTTTAGTGTTATTATATCAGTCTCGTAACACATCATCGACGTACAACCTTTGTTTTCTTTTTCCGAGCTTCGCAGGCGTGACCAACAAACCACCGTCACTACACTAGAAGTTTCGAAATCACCAGTCTCACCAACAAACCTCCACCGACACTAGATCCTTGAGTGTAGGTCGTTGTCTCTGTCACTGACCGTTATCCTAACCACTCACAAGATCATTGAATAAGATCATCATCTTGGTTTCACCTGTCGTAACTTCTACATCAGACCGGTGTTCGACTTAAGAAGGTAACATTTGCGATTTTCTTTCAATATTTTAGTTACAACATATGAGCCTAAAGAGACAATGTTCCAAATTTTAAAATCGCATAAAATATATATACATATATCATATTATCATATTCTCATAATTAAAGTTCATATTATCATAACTAAAAGCCTAATAATTAAAGTCAACTAATTCTCTCATCAATATAATATACAGGCATGTCAAGTTAATCTCTCATTCAAAATTTGATTAATGATTGTTTGTGACTAAATAGTCGGGTTTAGTGTTATTATATCCATCTCGAAACACATCGTCGACATACAATCACAAGTAACTTGCAGTTTTGATCACAAGTATAACATGTAGTTGATTGCACAAAATATATTTGAGTTTTATTAAGTTATAAAAGATTGCATTTGATCCTTTTTTTTCATTATAATGATTTGAACTCAATTATTTGAAGCATGAAAATGGTAAGAAATTTGAAAATGAGCAATGATCTTGAATACAGAAAACGTATACACCATAACAATTCACGAAATTTGATCTCATGTAGACATATATTTAGGTTACTACAATTCTTGACAAGACATTATAGCATTTGACCAATTATATTGTAATAAGAAATGAAAACTTAATTGTTTTATAACTTTATTTATTACATTTTATAATTTGAAAGGAAATAATCTTTATGTGTTTCTTTAAAATTCAAATGACTATATTATTTATAATGTTGTTATGTCATTACCACGCCGCGAAGCACGGGTTCCCTAATAGTAAGTTATTCGAACATCAAGTAAAATATAATAGTAGAACATCAAAAGAAAGTTTAGTGACCTGATTTGAACACAAATTTTTCCGAATAACTTAATTAGAACACTCCTAAAATTTTTCCGAATAACTTAATTGGAACACTCCTAAAACTATTATTTTGTCAATTACTTTAATAATTTCTTAATTCATAAATTAACATATTTTTATGTAAAAATTATACGTTATTGCATAATTTACATATTTTCAATTGTTTGATTAAATTTTCTTACACATTTACCATAGTTTTTTGGGTATTGGATTTCAATAATCCAAAACTTCACTCATTGGCCGACAATAATCTGTACTTTAAAAATTCCCAACAACGATCCCAACTTTCAATGTATTGGCTGATAATGAACCTTTGTTAACTGAGAACTAACTAGTTAGTGGATGATGACGTGGACGTTGGCGTGGCATTTTCGTTCTTGTGGTTTTGGGGAAATTGCTAGATCAGTACAAAATCAAAATTGTCTGCTATATCTGTCCCCAACGTTTCTTAAAATGTGTTAGTTTAGTCCAAAATCCTAACGACGTTAAATTTGATTGTTAACTTGGGACTGATCTAGCAATTTCTCAAAACCACAGGAGACGAACATGTCAATTCCACATTTGATTTTCTTTTTCATATATTTAATTAAATGACTTTTTATACCTTTTTGTCATTACATTTTCTCTCTCATTCACTCACAACCACTTTAAAAAATATTAAAAATAAATGGAAAGGAACAGTAATTCCACATTTGTATTTTCTTTTTATACTTTTTATCACTATCAAAAAACTAAACAAAATAATTATTATATTATACAGCATATACATATATAAGAGCATTCACATCCCACACCCTATCTCCATCCATCAAATTACAATAAAAATCACAATATTTTCTCTCTCATTTTCAAATCACACAAATGTTAAACACACCCTGATCGAAGGTGTAAAATAGTATTTTTCTACGTAATTTTATTTTCAATATTTTTATCATTTGACATGTGTTAAATTCCCCTTTTATTAAAAACTTTCCACCATCACTAACCCCATCAACCCCCCCCCCCCCCACCCACCTCAACTATTGACACAAATCGCAAAGAGAGAGAGAGAGACAAAGAGCTGAAACATCACCAAGACCTAGAGAGACCGGATGAGAGAATGGGGATGAGGGAGAGCTGGTGATATCCGATGGTGGAGGTTGTGTTAACGAGTTGTTTCTGTGTTCATCTGTATATTTGAGGGAACAGTGTTCATCTTCATTTATTTTTTAATATTTTTGAAAGTAATTGTGAGTGAATAAGAGAGAAAATGTAACGATAAAAGGTATTATTCAATTAAAAAATATGAAAAAGAAAATACAAATGTAGAATTGCCATTTTTGTCCCTATGGTTTTGAGAAATTGTTAGATCAGTGCAAAGTTAACAATCAAATTTAACGTCGTTAGGATTTTGAAGTAATCTAGCACATTTTAAAAAATGTTGGAGACGGATATAGCACATAATTTTGATTTTGGACCGATCTAACAATAGTTCTTACATGATCTCCCCTCTTATATACGTAGTTGATTTTTCGGATTAACAACCAAATTAACTATAATAACAACCATTTGGAAGAGCGGGTTGGCATCCCTTGAAAAGTATCCTAGTGACTACAAGGGCCATTGAAAGGTTGTGTGGTGTTGTGGGTAGGTTCAAAATCACAATATTTTCTCTCTCATTTTCAAATCACACAAACGTTAAACACACCCTGATCGAAGGTGTATTTCAATTTTTTTAGAGAGAGAGAGAGACAAAGAGCTGACACATCACCAAGACTTAGAGAGACCGGATGAGAGAAGGGAGATGGGGGAGAGCTGGTGATCTTCAATTGTGGAGGTTGTGGTAACGGATTGTATCTGTGTTCATCTTTATATTTGAGGGAACACTGTTCCTCTCCATTTATTTTTTAATATTTTTGAAAGTGATTGTGTAGGATTGATTTCGGACAACCCGACAATCACGAGCTGGTTCGGATAGAGTGCGCAATCCTCTAGCCGGCGTTTGGACAACAAAACAACCAAGTAACGTAAACGAGCAATCAAACACACACGAAATAAGGTTAAAAGCTTGTTATTGCATTGAAAACAGAGCACAGGTGTTAGAAGACAATCAACAGCCTGAAACCTAGGACAAGGGTGCTTGGGAATGTGTGATGTGACAGCTAAAATGATTAGGGCAATGATTGGAGGTATTTATACCTCTCCTAGTCGTCCACAGCGACTAGGAAGCAACTAGCGACTATGAGGGGCGATTAGAACCCTAATCGTCTTTGTACCCAGACGACTAGCAAAGCTAGTCGCCCCTTTTCAGTCCTAGTCGCTAGTTAGGGAAATCAGCCCATAACCATTCGAAAACACATCCAAGCACCCATACAAACACCAAAACATCACATATACTAGGCTAGGGACATATTGTACTAACAGATTGTGAGTGAATGAGAGAGAAAATGTAAAGATAAAAAGGTATAAAAAGTATTATTCAATTAAAAAATATGAAAAAAAATACAAACGTGGAATTGCCATTTTCGTACCTATGGTTTTGAGAAATTGTTAGATCTGTCCAAAGTTAACAATCAAATTTAATGTCGTTAGGATTTTGGACTAATCTAGCACATTTTAAGAAACGTTGGAGACAGATATAGCATATAAGTTTGATTTTAGACTGATTTAACAATAGTTGTTACATGATCTCCCCTCTTATATAAGTAGTTGATTTTTCGGATTAACAACCAAATTAACTATAATAACAACCGTTTATAAGACAGGGTTGGCATCCCTTGAAAAGTATCCTAGTGACTACAAGGGCCATGGAAAGGTTGTGTGGTGTTGTGGGTGGGGTTGAGAATTGATATGTGCTATTGGTGGGCAGGCAGCCAGCCAGCCAAGGTTTGAAAAGTAGTTGGTGAATAGTCAACAGTACGTTCAAGATCTTCCATCAGGAGTCAAGGAGGGTGGGTGGCAACTGGCAACTTATGTTGTATTTTTCTCCTTATTTTGAACAACCATGTTATATAATCCTAGCTATCACCATCTATTATAATTTTTGATCACTTAATAATTAATATTCAATCATCCTCAAACTGCAACCATTAATATTCTTTTTTTTTTTACATTCCATTTTTTTTTTTTGTGTATAATAATCGCTGTTTCAATTTTTATCAACAATTTAAGAGAAACATGAAATCCAAGCTTAATTAATATGAAAAAAAAATATTTTAAATTGTACTTTAATACAGTTATGGTCTTATAATTATAAATAATTGGGGCTTATTAAAAAAAATTCTTTATGTAATCGTGGTCTCTTAACACCTTCTGGATGATGGATTAGTTGCCAAAGGGGTTGACTACCACTTTGTCTTAGAGTCTTATGACATTCAAGTGTTATATTAAAAAAATTCTTTATGTAATCAAGTCAATTTGTCTAATAAAACTAAGTTTAACTATACAGATTATATATAGTACTTGAATTTTGTATTATGTTTCAACATACCTTGAATTTGGTATTAAATTTAAGTTTCTATCTTAAGCCTTTTAGAACATGAAACAGAAATGACTATATTAGATCCGGGTAAGATTAAGACTAAGCTAAGTTTTAAATAACAATAGACAATTCTAACTTAAGTGCTTCTGTATGTAATTTAGTCTTTTGTTCTAATATAGTGAATTCTTAATTATTTTTATCTACAATGGTTCAAATCAGAATTGAACACGATCTTAATCTTCTTTGTAAAAACTTAGTTTGAATAAAAAAAAAACTATAACTAAAACGTAAACCATTTAGATTAGAGGTTTGAAATTTAAAGTTTTGAGATACATTTTTGAAGTCTATATGACCTTTTAAATAAGGAGACCAAGGGTATAAAGCAAAATGTTATTTACCCACGGTTCTCACTTACTTATTCACAAAGAACTTGGAGCAAATTCTAACCTAACATGCACTAGTAGAAAAAACACACATTTCTTGACGCGCAATATGTAACAACTCGGGTAAATCTCTCTCTTGGTTTCTATCTTTTGTCTGTTCTTTTGTTATTCTTTTTGGTACTTGTGCAAATTTTCGGGACGAAAATTCTTTTAACGTGGGGATGATGTGACACCCGGCAAATTCAGGTTAACAACGTTGTCTAGATTAAAGTCTACCTTAGCGAGTCACGCGTATATTATACTTAACTGGGTTAGTTGAGTCGTGTTATGGTTCGGGAACTGTTATTTTAGTCTAGAGGATCGTTAGATATCAGTCTAGAGAATCAGTAGATGTCAGTCCTTAACCAAGTGTACAAAGGGTGACGATTCGTAGAATCGTCAAAGCATTGGGAACATACAAGTCTCGAGTCCCGGGAATTGGTGAACGAGTGTGAATGTGTTTGTTTGCAAGTATTACGTGTTTACAATCATTATGTGACTTGTCGGTATGTGAAAATGTGTTAACATATGTTAAAACGGGGTTTAACGCGCAAAATACGCAGAACCAACCCCTATAGGCGATTAGGGAGGGCTAATCGCCTATATGTTAGGCGATTAGCAGGCTAATCGCCTAAAGGGGTGGCGATTAGCAGGCTAATCGCCTAAAGGGGTGGCGATTAGCAGGCTAATCGCCTAAAGGGGTGGCGATTAGCAGCCCTAATCGCCTGCAACTGCTGCATAATCGCCTGCAACGTACTTGACGACTAAAAACGACTATAAATACAATACTTGACCTCCTAAACTTCATTATAACAACCCTAGTCGTCCCACAACTCGCCCCAACACACACACAACCTCTGGAACACGATTTTTGATCAAAACACACGATTTCAAGCCTATTACATCAATCTATCATAAACCCAAGGTGTGATTTTCATTCATGCAACTTTAATAATGTTTTTACTCAATCCCTAATGGTCCAGACCTGTTTATAAACGTATGTGCCTTCTGAAATTCGTTAAAAACCGTTGTTAATTGGATTCTAGCTATTATGCATGTTGTATGTGTGTTTATAATTAAAATATAGGGTTTTTGGTGATTCAAGAATGATTGCTAACATGATTTTTAGGTAGTTACAGATTGATGATGATAGCATGTTGATGAGATCTGAGTAATTGCTCATTAGGGTTTCGGTTATGCATGTTAATATGATGTTTCATGCTATGTGTATTGTTTTTGGGATACATGGTTGCATTCAGGGCTGATAGAACGAGGTTAAACGAAGGATTTCGATTGAAATATGTTTGATATGGTTGTTTGATTGATATTTGATGTTTACACACGTTCTGGGTTTGATTTAGAGTGTTAAACGCGCGAAAAACCGGAACAGCTGGGTTAATGGCGATTAGCAACCCTAATCGCCTAAGCTATAGGCGATTAGGAGGCTAATCGCCTGCTATGGCACCCTAATCGCCTAATAGCTTAGGTGATTGGGGGCTAATTGCCTAAAGATGCATGTCTTATGACCCTAATTGCCTAAAGATGCATGTCTTATGACCCTAATTGCCTAAAGATGCATGTCTTATGACCCTAATCGCCTATAAACTCCTGAATTGCATACCACATGACCCTAATTGCCTATAGTATAGGCGATTAGCATTCCTAATTGCCTGTTGACCAACGTAATTGCTAGTTGACTTTTCCTAATCGCCTGTATTGCTGTTGTAAGTGTATTTTAGCATTCCGGGACCCGATTTGACACCTAGGAACATGCTAGGAACCCCGTAACATACCTAATAACGTAGTAACATGTGCTCGGACTTATTTATGTGATACGTGAACTATGTGCTAGAACTTGTTGGACTTTAACGTATGTTAAGTGTGATTGCATGATTGTATGTTTGAGAGTGCAAGTATAACACGGGGAGTCTCGGGTCACCAATGGGATGTCGAGTCTTGTACATTGGGTTAGTTTAACAGTCACAGTGTTTTCAAACGAACTTGGTTATGGTCTGGACATCTAGGGACTAACTAACCTACGGGTTATTAGTCTAAGTACTTGTAACTGTCATATGATAGGTCGCCGCTTTACGGGGCTAGCATAGCTTGCTGATCTTATTCGTATTACGAAGTAACGCAACCTAAGGTGAGTTCACGGCCCCACTTTTAACTGGTTTCACTTTTCGGGGGAGAAAACATGTGTTAAACTAATGTTTTGGTAACAACTGTCTTACTATGGGTTTTCTATGGTTTACTATACGATCTTTGGAAGTCCCGGGGGGGAACCATGAATGTGCGGGTTTGCACAACAGGGAAATGTGAATAGCGCTATTGGGAGTGACCAACCCCACTCGTCGGCTTGGAGGGCCGGGCGGGTGCATATTGTCTCAAACAGGAACAGGTTTACTATTCGGGCACAACATCTGGTTTGCGAGTTAGTAATGGTTTTCCAATCGTAGTAGTAACAAAACATACGCCTAGCTAGCGTACTTGGTTTACAATTGTTTATAGTATGGACAGGTTGAACTTGGTACTTTGATTACAAACCTGTGAACTCACCAGCATTTTTGTGCTGACGTAACTCTTACATGTTTTCTCAGGTCGCTAAGGTAGCACAATGGAACTAGGGCGCACGCGTCTGCACGGCGTCTAGTTAGGGTTGCATGGTTTTCGAACATTGAATAACTTGGTTTACTTTTGGATTATGTTTTGAGAATAAGCTTCCGCTGTATTTGGGGATTTTAAACTATGTTTTTGAAATTGCATATGTTCATTTAGAATTGTTTATTGTGATCGTTGACTTGGATCCTGGTTTGTTATGCGCCTCGCGGTAAAACTCCGCAAGTGGATTTTGAGGGTGTGACAGATTGGTATCAGAGCCAATGGTTATAGTGAACTAGGACTGCATGTAGAGTCTAGTCTATAGCCGAGTCGCACACGCTAGACGATCACATAGTACTAAACGTTATGGTGGGTTACGAATGGGCTTGTCGGGGTGTCTCTAAATCATCTGACTTTCCTGTGTTACATCATCCGTTCTCTCTTATGTCGGGTTACTTGCTTTCTAGGCAATGTGGTATATTGGGGTAAATCGTGTACTCTTGAGATTTGTCCAAGGCTCGGACATCTCCCTTTCATACTCCAATAGAAACCCTTGCCATAAACTACCGTAGCATTACGGTGTATAGCTAAGAGTCTATGTCCGGTGATTTGAACTTTGAACTAGGAGAACACTTGGAGGACCATGTAGAGCGGTTTATCATTTTGGGTGCACACAAAATCATAAACCGAAATGCATGAAAGCCCTAGTGAGCTCTGGGTTTGAATGGATAGTCCTGGGTTGGATCTAGCTTTGATCTTGTGAACGCTAGTGGTTATCATTAGCTGTGAAACTAAGTTTTCTCGTCCTTTTTGTCAGAATCATGTCTGGAGTACGAGGAGGACGTGGAGGTGGCCGCGCTGGTGGGCGTGGTGGTGGTGGTCGTGGAGGTGTAAACCTAACACAAGAAGACCTGAACAACTTGCTGCAAGCTGCCTTCCAGTTAGGGCACAATGGTGGTGGTAAGATGACTTATCAACATTTGCCTCATTGGTGAACTTTGTTTACATCCTTCGTGGTTTCTCATGTGTTTCATTTCAGGTGGTCCTATTAACCCACCCCCACCTATGTGTACCTACAAGATGTTTCGGGACTGTAAGCCCCAGGAATTCTCTGGCACTGAGGGTGCGGTGAGCTTGCTTAGGTGGTTGGAAAAAGTGGAGTCAGTGTTTCTGATGTGTAACTGTCTCCCAGAGGATCGAGTCAAGTATTCTGCTGCGTTATTCCAGGATGTTGCGTTGACCTGGTGGAACGATATCACCAAGACTATGGGTATAGGGGAGGCTTATGCTATGCCTTGGGAAAATTTTGTTCAACTACTGAAGCGAGAGTACTGTCCAAGAGAAGAAATTCAGAAACTAGAGCATGAGGTGTGGAACCTCAAGATGACTGGGTCAGAGATTGAGAAGTATACGGTAAGGCGTAATGAGTTGGCGGTGCTGTGCCCTGATCTGCATGTGCCAGAATACAGGAGGATTGAACACTATATCTCGGGGCTAGTACCAGAGATCGCAGGGTTGGTGGCTGCGGGGAATCTTCCTACATATTCAGAGGTGGTCCGATCGGCTCACAGGATGACAAACTTGAAGGTGAATGAGGGCATCTTGCCTGCTAAGGGTTCGACTGTCAAGGCCCCGGAGAGTAACAAGCGTAAATGGGATAATGAGGGGAAAGGATCTGTGCCAGCACCAACTCAGCAGGGTAAAAGGTTTGACAGTGGGGGTTCATCTTCGTCGGGTTCTAAACCGGGTGGTGGTTATGCGGGGAAGTTACCTAAGTGCAACAAGTGTGGGCGTCATCATCAAGGGGACTGTGACCGTAATCGTTGCTATCGCTGCCAGAGATTGGGACATTTTGCTAAAGACTGTCGGGCGACACTTCCATCGACCCAGGCCCCAACCACTACTCCGACTCCTGCCGTTCAAGGGACTTCAGGAAAGCAGGGTTGCTATCACTGTGGGGAGACTGGGCATTACAAGAAGGAGTGTCCTAAGCTGAAACAGGGCGGGAATGGGAATGGTAATGGAAATGGTAGTGGGAACAACGGGGGCGGTGGCAGGAATGCACGCGCCTTCGTCATTGGAGCCACAGAAGCAAGACAGGATCCTGACACAGTTACCGGTACGTTCCTTCTCAATAATCGCTCTGTTAGTGTTTTGTTTGATTCTGGTGCCGATAAGAGTTTCATATCTCTGGAAGTTAGTCGACTGCTAGATGTAGTATCCGTACCATTAGAGGCTAAGTATGTAATTGAGTTGGCTGACGGTAAAAAGATTGAAGCTACTTGTATCCTTCGGGAGTGTCAACTAGAGTTGTCGGGTTTGTCTTTCCCCATCGACCTTATGCCGGTACCTTTGGGTAGTTTTGACGTTGTTGTAGGCATGGATTGGTTGTCTTTGTATCGCGCTGAGATCGTTTGTTACGACAAGATTATTCGGATTCCTCTCCCTGATGGAGAATTCCTTTCTGTGTACGGTATCAAGGGCGGTGCTCCGCTAAATCTCATCTCCAGCATGAAAGCCCTTAAGTATCTTCGAAAGGGTTATTCGGCCGTTTTGGCACTATTATCTGTTTCCTCTACCGATGAGAAGAAGATCGACGATATTCCTGTAGTACGCGAGTTTCCTGATGTTTTTCCCGATGATTTATCTGGTCTTCCTCCCCATCGTCAGGTTGAGTTCAGTATTGATCTTGTACCGGGGGCTGCTCCTATTGCTCGGGCCCCCTACCGTCTTGCACCTCCCGAGATGCAGGAATTGTCCAGTCAGTTACAGGAACTCTTGGACAAGGGTTTCATCAGACCAAGTTCTTCCCCTTGGGGAGCCCCGATTTTGTTCGTTAAGAAGAAGGATGGATGTTTTCGTTTGTGTGTGGATTACAGAGAGTTGAACAAAGTGACCATCAAGAACCGTTATCCTCTTCCACGTATTGATGATCTATTCGACCAACTCCAGGGTTCTAGCTACTACTCTAAGATTGATTTGAGGTCCGGTTATCACCAGTTGCGCGTAAGGGAAGCTGACGTTGCAAAGACTGCCTTTCGTACACCTTATGGCCATTTTGAGTTCTTGGTCATGCCTTTCGGTCTCACAAACGCACCGGCGGTTTTCATGGATTTGATGAACCGCATTTGCAAACCATATCTTGACAAGTTCGTTATCGTGTTTATTGATGACATCCTGATTTACTCCAAGAACAAGACCGAACACGAGGAACACCTGCGGTTGGTTTTGGAACTTTTGCGATGGGAACAACTTTATGCTAAGTTCTCAAAGTGTGACTTTTGGTTACGCGAAGTTCAATTCCTAGGACATGTGGTTAATGAACTAGGAATTCATGTCGATCCAGCTAAGATCGAAGCGATCAAGGACTGGGAAGCACCAAAGACGCCAACTGAGGTGCGGCAATTCCTAGGCCTTGCGGGCTATTATCGTCGTTTCATTAAGGGGTTCTCGAAGATCGCTCAACCCCTCACCACTCTTACCCAGAAGGATAGAAAATTCGACTGGGGTGAACCACAAGAGTCGGCATTCCAAAAACTGAAGACTAAACTTTGTTCTGCTCCTATTCTGTCCTTGCCTGAAGGCACTGATGATTTCGTTGTTTACTGTGATGCTTCTATTCATGGTCTCGGTTGCGTGTTGATGCAACGCGAGAAAGTGATTGCGTATGCTTCTCGTCAACTCAAGGTGCACGAGAGGAACTACACCACCCATGACTTGGAGTTGGGGGCGGTGGTTTTCGCGTTGAAAATTTGGAGACATTACTTGTACGGTACCAAATGCACCATCTACACCGATCACAAGAGTCTTCAACATATTTTCGACCAACAACATCTGAACATACGACAGCGTCGTTGGGTTGAACTCCTGAACGACTATGATTGCGCCATTAAGTACCATCCTGGCAAGGCGAATGTTGTAGCAGACGCCTTGAGCAGGAAGGAAACACCAAACCCTCGCCGCGTTCGGGCGTTGCAGCTCACCATTCATTCCTCTCTACCTGACCAACTCCGTTTTGTTCAGTTAGAAGCTTTGAAGGAGGAAAACCTTAAAGCTGAGACTATGCACGGTGCCGACAAACACCTCGAGCGAAGGCCTGATGGCCTGCACTACTTCGCAGAACGCATATGGGTTCCTTTATTCGGGGGACTTCGGGAGCTTGTGTTAGATGAGGCTCACAAGTCCCGTTATTCTATTCATCCTGGTTCGGATAAGATGTACCAAGATCTAAAGGTGCTCTACTGGTGGCCAAACATGAGGTCGGATATAGCCTCATACGTGAGCAAATGCTTGACCTGTGCTAAGGTCAAGGTGGAATACCAGAAACCATCGGGTCTCTTGCAACAACCTGAAATTCCAGAGTGGAAATGGGAACGGATTACGATGGACTTTGTCACACAACTACCTAAGTCACCGAGCGGGAATGATAAGATATGGGTGATTGTTGATCGGTTGACGAAATCAGCCCATTTTCTCGCTATTAAGGAGACCGACACCATGGACCGTTTGGCTCGTTTTTATCTGAAGGAAGTTGTATCTAAGCATGGGGTGCCGGTTTCTATTATCTCAGATCGTGACTCCCACTTCACTTCTCACTTCTGGAAGTCTTTACACAAGGCTTTGGGTACACAGCTAGACATGAGTACGACTTATTACCCACAGACTGACGGTCAGAGTGAACGCACGATTCAAACTTTAGAAGACATGCTTCGGGCATGTGTGATCGATTTTGGCAAAGGTTGGGAAGCTCATCTACCGTTAGTAGAATTCTCTTACAACAACAGTTACCACACGAGCATCAAGGCAGCTCCGTTAGAGGCACTGTACGGGCGGAAATGCCGGTCCCCTCTTTGTTGGGCTGAGGTGGGTGAGAGTCAACTCACTGGGCCTGAGCTAGTGTACGAAACCTCAGAAAAGATCGTACAGATTCGTAACCGGTTGGCAGCGGCACGGGATCGGCAAAAGAGTTATGCCGATCATCGTCGCAAGCCATTGGAATTCCAAGTTGGTGACAAAGTACTTCTGAAAGTTTCACCGTGGAAGGGCGTCATACGCTTTGGGAAGCGTGGAAAACTCAACCCTCGGTATGTCGGACCATTTACGATCCTGGAACGGATTGGACTGGTGGCATATCGTCTTGATTTACCGACGGAGCTCGGCAACGTACATAACGTCTTCCATGTGTCCAACTTAAAGAAGTGTCTGGCTGACGAGTCTCTTATTGTTCCACTGGAAGAGATCAAGGTTGATGATCGTCTTCGGATTGTGGAGGAACCTGTCGAAATTCTTGATTACATGATTCGTAGCCTACGTCATAGCAAGATTCGCATTGTTAAGGTTCGCTGGAACTCGAACCGGGGACCAGAGTACACTTGGGAACGGGAGGATCAGATGAAGTCTAAGTATCCTCACCTCTTTCCTAAGGAAGCTTTCGAATTGAGATATGTTTCCACTGCAGCTGAATGAATCTTGTGGCGAGATTCCTTTTAACGTGGGGATGATGTAACAACTCGGGTAAATCTCTCTCTTGGTTTCTATCTTTTGTCTGTTCTTTTGTTATTCTTTTTGGTACTTGTGCAAATTTTCGGGACGAAAATTCTTTTAACGTGGGGATGATGTGACACCCGGCAAATTCAGGTTAACAACGTTGTCTAGATTAAAGTCTACCTTAGCGAGTCACGCGTATATTATACTTAACTGGGTTAGTTGAGTCGTGTTATGGTTCGGGAACTGTTATTTTAGTCTAGAGGATCGTTAGATATCAGTCTAGAGAATCAGTAGATGTCAGTCCTTAACCAAGTGTACAAAGGGTGACGATTCGTAGAATCGTCAAAGCATTGGGAACATACAAGTCTCGAGTCCCGGGAATTGGTGAACGAGTGTGAATGTGTTTGTTTGCAAGTATTACGTGTTTACAATCATTATGTGACTTGTCGGTATGTGAAAATGTGTTAACATATGTTAAAACGGGGTTTAACGCGCAAAATACGCAGAACCAACCCCTATAGGCGATTAGGGAGGGCTAATCGCCTATATGTTAGGCGATTAGCAGGCTAATCGCCTAAAGGGGTGGCGATTAGCAGGCTAATCGCCTAAAGGGGTGGCGATTAGCAGGCTAATCGCCTAAAGGGGTGGCGATTAGCAGCCCTAATCGCCTGCAACTGCTGCATAATCGCCTGCAACGTACTTGACGACTAAAAACGACTATAAATACAATACTTGACCTCCTAAACTTCATTATAACAACCCTAGTCGTCCCACAACTCGCCCCAACACACACACAACCTCTGGAACACGATTTTTGATCAAAACACACGATTTCAAGCCTATTACATCAATCTATCATAAACCCAAGGTGTGATTTTCATTCATGCAACTTTAATAATGTTTTTACTCAATCCCTAATGGTCCAGACCTGTTTATAAACGTATGTGCCTTCTGAAATTCGTTAAAAACCGTTGTTAATTGGATTCTAGCTATTATGCATGTTGTATGTGTGTTTATAATTAAAATATAGGGTTTTTGGTGATTCAAGAATGATTGCTAACATGATTTTTAGGTAGTTACAGATTGATGATGATAGCATGTTGATGAGATCTGAGTAATTGCTCATTAGGGTTTCGGTTATGCATGTTAATATGATGTTTCATGCTATGTGTATTGTTTTTGGGATACATGGTTGCATTCAGGGCTGATAGAACGAGGTTAAACGAAGGATTTCGATTGAAATATGTTTGATATGGTTGTTTGATTGATATTTGATGTTTACACACGTTCTGGGTTTGATTTAGAGTGTTAAACGCGCGAAAAACCGGAACAGCTGGGTTAATGGCGATTAGCAACCCTAATCGCCTAAGCTATAGGCGATTAGGAGGCTAATCGCCTGCTATGGCACCCTAATTGCCTAATAGCTTAGGTGATTGGGGGCTAATTGCCTAAAGATGCATGTCTTATGACCCTAATTGCCTAAAGATGCATGTCTTATGACCCTAATTGTCTAAAGATGCATGTCTTATGACCCTAATTGCCTAAAGATGCATGTCTTATGACCCTAATCGCCTATAAACTCCTGAATTGCATACCACATGACCCTAATTGCCTATAGTATAGGCGATTAGCATTCCTAATTGCCTGTTGACCAACGTAATTGCTAGTTGACTTTTCCTAATCGCCTGTATTGCTGTTGTAAGTGTATTTTAGCATTCCGGGACCCGATTTGACACCTAGGAACATGCTAGGAACCCCGTAACATACCTAATAACGTAGTAACATGTGCTCGGACTTATTTATGTGATACGTGAACTATGTGCTAGAACTTGTTGGACTTTAACGTATGTTAAGTGTGATTGCATGATTGTATGTTTGAGAGTGCAAGTATAACACGGGGAGTCTCGGGTCACCAATGGGATGTCGAGTCTTGTACATTGGGTAAGTTTAACAGTCACAGTGTTTTCAAACGAACTTGGTTATGGTCTGGACATCTAGGGACTAACTAACCTACGGGTTATTAGTCTAAGTACTTGTAACTGTCATATGATAGGTCGCCGCTTTACGGGGCTAGCATAGCTTGCTGATCTTATTCGTATTACGAAGTAACGCAACCTAAGGTGAGTTCACGGCCCCACTTTTAACTGGTTTCACTTTTCGGGGGAGAAAACATGTGTTAAACTAATGTTTTGGTAACAACTGTCATACTATGGGTTTTCTATGGTTTACTATACGATCTTTGGAAGTCCCGGGGGGGGAACCATGAATGTGCGGGTTTGCACAACAGGGAAATGTGAATAGCGCTATTGGGAGTGACCAACCCCACTCGTCGGCTTGGAGGGCCGGGCGGGTGCATATTGTCTCAAACAGGAACAGGTTTACTATTCGGGCACAACATCTGGTTTGCGAGTTAGTAATGGTTTTCCAATCGTAGTAGTAACAAAACATACGCCTAGCTAGCGTACTTGGTTTACAATTGTTTATAGTATGGACAGGTTGAACTTGGTACTTTGATTACAAACCTGTGAACTCACCAGCATTTTTGTGCTGACGTAACTCTTACATGTTTTCTCAGGTCGCTAAGGTAGCACAATGGAACTAGGGCGCACGCGTCTGCACGGCGTCTAGTTAGGGTTGCATGGTTTTCGAACATTGAATAACTTGGTTTACTTTTGGATTATGTTTTGAGAATAAGCTTCCGCTGTATTTGGGGATTTTAAACTATGTTTTTGAAATTGCATATGTTCATTTAGAATTGTTTATTGTGATCGTTGACTTGGATCCTGGTTTGTTATGCGCCTCGCGGTAAAACTCCGCAAGTGGATTTTGAGGGTGTGACAGATTGGTATCAGAGCCAATGGTTATAGTGAACTAGGACTGCATGTAGAGTCTAGTCTATAGCCGAGTCGCACACACTAGACGATCACATAGTACTAAACGTTATGGTGGGTTACGAATGGGCTTGTCGGTGTGTCTCTAAATCATCTGACTTTCCTGTGTTACATCATCCGTTCTCTCTTATGTCGGGTTACTTGCTTTCTAGGCAATGTGGTATATTGGGGTAAATCGTGTACTCTTGAGATTTGTCCAAGGCTCGGACATCTCCCTTTCATACTCCAATAGAAACCCTTGCCATAAACTACCGTAGCATTACGGTGTATAGCTAAGAGTCTATGTCCGGTGATTTGAACTTTGAACTAGGAGAACACTTGGAGGACCATGTAGAGCGGTTTATCATTTTGGGTGCACACAAAATCATAAACCGAAATGCATGAAAGCCCTAGTGAGCTCTGGGTTTGAATGGATAGTCCTGGGTTGGATCTAGCTTTGATCTTGTGAACGCTAGTGGTTATCATTAGCTGTGAAACTAAGTTTTCTCGTCCTTTTTGTCAGAATCATGTCTGGAGTACGAGGAGGACGTGGAGGTGGCCGCGCTGGTGGGCGTGGTGGTGGTGGTCGTGGAGGTGTAAACCTAACACAAGAAGACCTGAACAACTTGCTGCAAGCTGCCTTCCAGTTAGGGCACAATGGTGGTGGTAAGATGACTTATCAACATTTGCCTCATTGGTGAACTTTGTTTACATCCTTCGTGGTTTCTCATGTGTTTCATTTCAGGTGGTCCTATTAACCCACCCCCACCTATGTGTACCTACAAGATGTTTCGGGACTGTAAGCCCCAGGAATTCTCTGGCACTGAGGGTGCGGTGAGCTTGCTTAGGTGGTTGGAAAAAGTGGAGTCAGTGTTTCTTATGTGTAACTGTCTCCCAGAGGATCGAGTCAAGTATTCAGCTGCGTTATTCCAGGATGTTGCGTTGACCTGGTGGAACGATATCACCCAGACTATGGGTATAGGGGAGGCTTATGCTATGCCTTGGGAAAATTTTGTTCAACTACTGAAGCGAGAGTACTGTCCAAGAGAAGAAATTCAGAAACTAGAGCATGAGGTGTGGAACCTCAAGATGACTGGGTCAGAGATTGAGAAGTATACGGTAAGGCGTAATGAGTTGGCGGTGCTGTGCCCTGATCTGCATGTGCCAGAATACAGGAGGATTGAACACTATATCTCGGGGCTAGTACCAGAGATCGCAGGGTTGGTGGCTGCGGGGAATCTTCCTACATATTCAGAGGTGGTCCGATCGGCTCACAGGATGACAAACTTGAAGGTGAATGAGGGCATCTTGCCTGCTAAGGGTTCGACTGTCAAGGCCCCGGAGAGTAACAAGCGTAAATGGGATAATGAGGGGAAAGGATCTGTGCCAGCACCAACTCAGCAGGGTAAAAGGTTTGACAGTGGGGGTTCATCTTCGTCGGGTTCTAAACCGGGTGGTGGTTATGCGGGGAAGTTACCTAAGTGCAACAAGTGTGGGCGTCATCATCAAGGGGACTGTGACCGTAATCGTTGCTATCGCTGCCAGAGATTGGGACATTTTGCTAAAGACTGTCGGGCGACACTTCCATCGACCCAGGCCCCAACCACTACTCCGACTCCTGCCGTTCAAGGGACTTCAGGAAAGCAGGGTTGCTATCACTGTGGGGAGACTGGGCATTACAAGAAGGAGTGTCCTAAGCTGAAACAGGGCGGGAATGGGAATGGTAATGGAAATGGTAGTGGGAACAACGGGGGCGGTGGCAGGAATGCACGCGCCTTCGTCATTGGAGCCACAGAAGCAAGACAGGATCCTGACACAGTTACCGGTACGTTCCTTCTCAATAATTGCTCTGTTAGTGTTTTGTTTGATTCTGGTGCCGATAAGAGTTTCATATCTCTGGAAGTTAGTCGACTGCTAGATGTAGTATCCGTACCATTAGAGGCTAAGTATGTAATTGAGTTGGCTGACGGTAAAAAGATTGAAGCTACTTGTATCCTTCGGGAGTGTCAACTAGAGTTGTCGGGTTTGTCTTTCCCCATCGACCTTATGCCGGTACCTTTGGGTAGTTTTGACGTTGTTGTAGGCATGGATTGGTTGTCTTTGTATCGCGCTGAGATCGTTTGTTACGACAAGATTATTCGGATTCCTCTCCCTGATGGAGAATTCCTTTCTGTGTACGGTATCAAGGGCGGTGCTCCGCTAAATCTCATCTCCAGCATGAAAGCCCTTAAGTATCTTCGAAAGGGTTATTCGGCCGTTTTGGCACTATTATCTGTTTCCTCTACCGATGAGAAGAAGATCGACGATATTCCTGTAGTACGCGAGTTTCCTGATGTTTTTCCCGATGATTTATCTGGTCTTCCTCCCCATCGTCAGGTTGAGTTCAGTATTGATCTTGTACCGGGGGCTGCTCCTATTGCTCGGGCCCCCTACCGTCTTGCACCTCCCGAGATGCAGGAATTGTCCAGTCAGTTACAGGAACTCTTGGACAAGGGTTTCATCAGACCAAGTTCTTCCCCTTGGGGAGCCCCGATTTTGTTCGTTAAGAAGAAGGATGGAAGTTTTCGTTTGTGTGTGGATTACAGAGAGTTGAACAAAGTGACCATCAAGAACCGTTATCCTCTTCCACGTATTGATGATCTATTCGACCAACTCCAGGGTTCTAGCTACTACTCTAAGATTGATTTGAGGTCCGGTTATCACCAGTTGGGCGTAAGGGAAGCTGACGTTGCAAAGACTGCCTTTCGTACACCTTATGGCCATTTTGAGTTCTTGGTCATGCCTTTCGGTCTCACAAACGCACCGGCAGTTTTCATGGATTTGATGAACCGCATTTGCAAACCATATCTTGACAAGTTCGTTATCGTGTTTATTGATGACATCCTGATTTACTCCAAGAACAAGACCGAACACGAGGAACACCTGCGGTTGGTTTTGGAACTTTTGCGATGGGAACAACTTTGTGCTAAGTTCTCAAAGTGTGACTTTTGGTTACGCGAAGTTCAATTCCTAGGACATGTGGTTAATGAACTAGGAATTCATGTCGATCCAGCTAAGATCGAAGCGATCAAGGACTGGGAAGCACCAAAGACGCCAACTGAGGTGCGGCAATTCCTAGGCCTTGCGGGCTATTATCGTCGTTTCATTAAGGGGTTCTCGAAGATCGCTCAACCCCTCACCACTCTTACCCAGAAGGATAGAAAATTCGACTGGGGTGAACCACAAGAGTCGGCATTCCAAAAACTGAAGACTAAACTTTGTTCTGCTCCTATTCTGTCCTTGCCTGAAGGCACTGATGATTTCGTTGTTTACTGTGATGCTTCTATTCATGGTCTCGGTTGCGTGTTGATGCAACGCGAGAAAGTGATTGCGTATGCTTCTCGTCAACTCAAGGTGCACGAGAGGAACTACACCACCCATGACTTGGAGTTGGGGGCGGTGGTTTTCGCGTTGAAAATTTGGAGACATTACTTGTACGGTACCAAATGCACCATCTACACCGATCACAAGAGTCTTCAACATATTTTCGACCAACAACATCTGAACATACGACAGCGTCGTTGGGTTGAACTCCTGAACGACTATGATTGCGCCATTAAGTACCATCCTGGCAAGGCGAATGTTGTAGCAGACGCCTTGAGCAGGAAGGAAACACCAAACCCTCGCCGCGTTCGGGCGTTGCAGCTCACCATTCATTCCTCTCTACCTGACCAACTCCGTTCTGTTCAGTTAGAAGCTTTGAAGGAGGAAAACCTTAAAGCTGAGACTATGCACGGTGCCGACAAACACCTCGAGCGAAGGCCTGATGGCCTGCACTACTTCGCAGAACGCATATGGGTTTCTTTATTCGGGGGACTTCGGGAGCTTGTGTTAGATGAGGCTCACAAGTCCCGTTATTCTATTCATCCTGGTTCGGATAAGATGTACCAAGATCTAAAGGTGCTCTACTGGTGGCCAAACATGAGGTCGGATATAGCCTCATACGTGAGCAAATGCTTGACCTGTGCTAAGGTCAAGGTGGAATACCAGAAACCATCGGGTCTCTTGCAACAACCTGAAATTCCAGAGTGGAAATGGGAACGGATTACGATGGACTTTGTCACACAACTACCTAAGTCACCGAGCGGGAATGATAAGATATGGGTGATTGTTGATCGGTTGACGAAATCAGCCCATTTTCTCGCTATTAAGGAGACCGACACCATGGACCGTTTGGCTCGTCTTTATCTGAAGGAAGTTGTATCTAAGCATGGGGTGCCGGTTTCTATTATCTCAGATCGTGACTCCCACTTCACTTCTCACTTCTGGAAGTCTTTACACAAGGCTTTGGGTACACAGCTAGACATGAGTACGACTTATTACCCACAGACTGACGGTCAGAGTGAACGCACGATTCAAACTTTAGAAGACATGCTTCGGGCATGTGTGATCGATTTTGGCAAAGGTTGGGAAGCTCATCTACCGTTAGTAGAATTCTCTTACAACAACAGTTACCACACGAGCATCAAGGCAGCTCCGTTAGAGGCACTGTACGGGCGGAAATGCCGGTCCCCTCTTTGTTGGGCTGAGGTGGGTGAGAGTCAACTCACTGGGCCTGAGCTAGTGTACGAAACCTCAGAAAAGATCGTACAGATTCGTAACCGGTTGGCAGCGGCACGGGATCGGCAAAAGAGTTATGCCGATCATCGTCGCAAGCCATTGGAATTCCAAGTTGGTGACAAAGTACTTCTGAAAGTTTCACCGTGGAAGGGCGTCATACGCTTTGGGAAGCGTGGAAAACTCAACCCTCGGTATGTCGGACCATTTACGATCCTGGAACGGATTGGACTGGTGGCATATCGTCTTGATTTACCGACGGAGCTCGGCAACGTACATAACGTCTTCCATGTGTCCAACTTAAAGAAGTGTCTGGCTGACGAGTCTCTTATTGTTCCACTGGAAGAGATCAAGGTTGATGATCGTCTTCGGATTGTGGAGGAACCTGTCGAAATTCTTGATTACAAGATTCGTAGCCTACGTCATAGCAAGATTCGCATTGTTAAGGTTCGCTGGAACTCGAACCGGGGACCAGAGTACACTTGGGAACGGGAGGATCAGATGAAGTCTAAGTATCCTCACCTCTTTCCTAAGGAAGCTTTCGAATTGAGATATGTTTCCACTGCAGCTGAATGAATCTTGGGGCGAGATTCCTTTTAACGTGGGGATGATGTAACAACTCGGGTAAATCTCTCTCTTGGTTTCTATCTTTTGTCTGTTCTTTTGTTATTCTTTTTGGTACTTGTGCAAATTTTCGGGACGAAAATTCTTTTAACGTGGGGATGATGTGACACCCGGCAAATTCAGGTTAACAACGTTGTCTAGATTAAAGTCTACCTTAGCGAGTCACGCGTATATTATACTTAACTGGGTTAGTTGAGTCGTGTTATGGTTCGGGAACTGTTATTTTAGTCTAGAGGATCGTTAGATATCAGTCTAGAGAATCAGTAGATGTCAGTCCTTAACCAAGTGTACAAAGGGTGACGATTCGTAGAATCGTCAAAGCATTGGGAACATACAAGTCTCGAGTCCCGGGAATTGGTGAACGAGTGTGAATGTGTTTGTTTGCAAGTATTACGTGTTTACAATCATTATGTGACTTGTCGGTATGTGAAAATGTGTTAACATATGTTAAAACGGGGTTTAACGCGCAAAATACGCAGAACCAACCCCTATAGGCGATTAGGGAGGGCTAATCGCCTATATGTTAGGCGATTAGCAGGCTAATCGCCTAAAGGGGTGGCGATTAGCAGGCTAATCGCCTAAAGGGGTGGCGATTAGCAGGCTAATCGCCTAAAGGGGTGGCGATTAGCAGCCCTAATCGCCTGCAACTGCTGCATAATCGCCTGCAACGTACTTGACGACTAAAAACGACTATAAATACAATACTTGACCTCCTAAACTTCATTATAACAACCCTAGTCGTCCCACAACTCGCCCCAACACACACACAACCTTTGGAACACGATTTTTGATCAAAACACACGATTTCAAGCCTATTACATCAATCTATCATAAACCCAAGGTGTGATTTTCATTCATGCAACTTTAATAATGTTTTTACTCAATCCCTAATGGTCCAGACCTGTTTATAAACGTATGTGCCTTCTGAAATTCGTTAAAAACCGTTGTTAATTGGATTCTAGCTATTATGCATGTTGTATGTGTGTTTATAATTAAAATATAGGGTTTTTGGTGATTCAAGAATGATTGCTAACATGATTTTTAGGTAGTTACAGATTGATGATGATAGCATGTTGATGAGATCTGAGTAATTGCTCATTAGGGTTTCGGTTATGAATGTTAATATGATGTTTCATGCTATGTGTATTGTTTTTGGGATACATGGTTGCATTCAGGGCTGATAGAACGAGGTTAAACGAAGGATTTCGATTGAAATATGTTTGATATGGTTGTTTGATTGATATTTGATGTTTACACACGTTCTGGGTTTGATTTGGAGTGTTAAACGCGCGAAAAACCGGAACAGCTGGGTTAATGGCGATTAGCAACCCTAATCGCCTAAGCTATAGGCGATTAGGAGGCTAATCGCCTGCTATGGCACCCTAATCGCCTAATAGCTTAGGTGATTGGGGGCTAATTGCCTAAAGATGCATGTCTTATGACCCTAATTGCCTAAAGATGCATGTCTTATGACCCTAATTGCCTAAAGATGCATGTCTTATGACCCTAATTGCCTAAAGATGCATGTCTTATGACCCTAATCGCCTATAAACTCCTGAATTGCATACCACATGACCCTAATTGCCTATAGTATAGGCGATTAGCATTCCTATTTGCCTGTTGACCAACGTAATTGCTAGTTGACTTTTCCTAATCGCCTGTATTGCTGCTGTAAGTGTATTTTAGCATTCCGGGACCCGATTTGACACCTAGGAACATGCTAGGAACCCCGTAACATACCTAATAACGTAGTAACATGTGCTCGGACTTATTTATGTGATACGTGAACTATGTGCTAGAACTTGTTGGACTTTAACGTATGTTAAGTGTGATTGCATGATTGTATGTTTGAGAGTGCAAGTATAACACGGGGAGTCTCGGGTCACCAATGGGATGTCGAGTCTTGTACATTGGGTTAGTCTAACAGTCACAGTGTTTTCAAACGAACTTGGTTATGGTCTGGACATCTAGGGACTAACTAACATACGGGTTATTAGTCTAAGTACTTGTAACTGTCATATGATAGGTCGCCGCTTTACGGGGCTAGCATAGCTTGCTGATCTTATTCGTATTACGAAGTAACGCAACCTAAGGTGAGTTCACGGCCCCACTTTTAACTGGTTTCACTTTTCGGGGGAGAAAACATGTGTTAAACTAATGTTTTGGTAACAACTGTCATACTATGGGTTTTCTATGGTTTACTATACGATCTTTGGATGTCCTGGGGGGGAACCATGAATGTGCGGGTTTGCACAACGGGGAAATGTGAATAGCGCTATTGGGAGTGACCAACCCTACTCGTCGGCTTGGAGGGCCGGGCGAGTGCATATTGTCTCAAACAGGAACAGGTTTACTATTCGGGCACAACATCTGGTTTGCGAGTTAGTAATGGTTTTCCAATCGTAGTAGTAACAAAACATACGCCTAGCTAGCGTACTTGGTTTACAATTGTTTATAGTATGGACAGGTTGAACTTGGTACTTTGATTACAAACCTGTGAACTCACCAGCATTTTTGTGCTGACGTAACTCTTACATGTTTTCTCAGGTCGCTAAGGTAGCACAATGGAACTAGGGCGCACGCGTCTGCACGGCGTCTAGTTAGGGTTGCATGGTTTTCGAACATTGAATAACTTGGTTTACTTTTGGATTATGTTTTGAGAATAAGCTTCCGCTGTATTTGGGGATTTTAAACTATGTTTTTGAAATTGCATATGTTCATTTAGAATTGTTTATTGTGATCGTTGACTTGGATCCTGGTTTGTTATGCGCCTCGCGGTAAAACTCTGCAAGTGGATTTTGAGGGTGTGACACAATACACATCATAAAAGGATGCTAATGACACGAAAAAAGTGTTATTGATGGCGGTGTCATAAATTTAACATTACACATATTTGCATGTCATCTGTTTATGACGCTTGTTTATGATTCTCTTTTTTTGACACACGTTTACGACATACCTTTATGACACAAATTTATGAAAGATCTTCAACATTCGAAATCACTCATTAAGATTGCATATGAGGGATGTAAATTGCTACTGACTCTTGGATTTGAACATGCAAAAAATGTTTAAGTTGTGTGTAAACCCGAAGATGACATTTTAGGAAGAATATATTTTGAGTTGTGCGTTTGCTACTGACAACGCTTGGACTTGAACATGCATAAAAAATTTTGAGATGATTGGAAATAGTGGACCATGTTTGTTTCAAGATTCATGGTATTCGAATCAAACTTTTTAGTTTTACTCAACTTTCCATGTGCTTCAAGTATCCTGGTGGTACTTCATTACTAAAAGGGATCGAGGATTACTTGAAGATTTTAGTTTGTCTTATTGAGGGTTTTGTGAAAATTTAGAACAACATTTGTGGATTGAAAAGAACACTCGGAGAAGTGTTGATTTTCAGATATTTATTGGATTTTAGAAAGTTTTCAAACAAAATCGGAGAGATAAAATTTTCAAGAAATTTGCTTTCTTTCAAAATTTTCAAAAATGTTTGTGTTCGTACTTTGTGTCGAGTGTTTCATGATGAAACTAATTGTTCGTTGTGCGACTAGTAGAAGACTGAACCTATATCATATGTCGGTTATTGTAGGGATAATTCATAGGACGTAAATCTTACTTAGAGGGGTGAAGCTGTTGGTTGAGTTGGAGTATCGAAATAATCTGAGGCGCATACTTTGAGGAGAGATTGTAAATGAAAGGCTTTGGGTTACGGTTTATTCGTGAAGATACAAAACGAAATGACACATTTTAGGTTGAAGATGAAGATCAAGTTAAATGATTTGGTTTGGCTACCAGCAACGCCTTTGAGTTACTGTCGTTTTGAGAAGGCGCCACCGAGGTGGTTTGTCTGACAGTGTTCGACTAGTTGATCCTCTTTGTCCATTGACATTCTCTAGCAAAGTGCCTGAAATTGTGACAGTTGTAGCACTTCACCTTAGACTTGTCAAAAATAGCTATTCCTCCAACCTTCTTCCTGTTCTATCCATAAACCTCTTAGCACTTCTAGAAATCATAGTTAAAATTCCACTACAAATCCATTTCCTCCAAGTCATTCGGATCAATTTGATCATAGTCTTCATCAAAGACTACCGCATCATTTATCTTCCCGTGAATGTAATTCTCGTAGGATGCCATGAAGGAAGACAGAAATGCAAGTTGTTGCTTAGCAGACTGAACACTCATTGGCATAGACTTGCAGGACTGACCACTGTTACTGTTACATGAGCTACCATTTCCACAACCCGAACTCTTCTCTTTACCACTACCGGTAGGTAGATCTTTAACCTTGGTCAACTCTCCTAATGTAAAGACGAAACAACACTCACCATCTGAGTCCAGCCCAATATTTGCTAATGTATCACCTGAGAATAGGGCTGCAAACAAACTAAACGAACACGAACAACGCTTTGTTATTGTTCATTTGTTAAGATAATTATGTGTTCACGGACATTTCATGAATACTTACCGAATGAGATTTTATGTCCTGTATTCATTTATTCAAAAAAACAGTTGTGTTCGTGTTCGTTTTGTCATGAACGCATATGGACACAAACGGACATTGATGAACACAAACAAACAAAATAGGATATATATTAACTTTTGAATAAGATCGAATTCACATATATTGAGAAATTAACTAGATCCACCCAAATACAACTTAACTATACAAACATACATGGTATTTAACATAACATTTTGTCAAACATAATAAAATAGTGTCTCAAAAAACTATGTTCGCATCTTCAACTTGAAGTCTTCATTAATTAGTTATATAATGATTATACTAAAAGTATGGTTTATTGATCTCATATAGCCATATACTTAATTACCTCACATAAATTATTTATTTATTTGGGTAAAATAAAAAAAATTAAAGAATATAAAAAATTATAAAACTTAAAAATCCTATTAAACTATCGAACACACACGAACATTAACAAATGAACATCAACGAACGTGTTCTCAAACGTTCACGAACATAAATGAACGAACAAGACCTCCGTTCATGTTCATACGAAAATTTTTGTTCGTGTTTGTTCCTTTATTAGACGAACGAACATAAACAAACTTCCCACCAAACGGTTCATGAACGGTTCGCTGAAAGTTTAGTTCGTTTGCATCCCTACCTGAGAAGAATGCAGTTGCACCTCCACTACTAGATATTGTTTTGGATGTACGGTTGCCATAATACACTCCAGATCTTGAACTTGATCATACCCCGCATCTTTTCTCTGCATAGCTAAGTTGTATGACCTAAGTTTCCCGACAATTGTATCTAATGAGGAGGTCTTCAAAGTTATATTATCCTTAATCATTAACAAGTATATCTACGATTTAGAAGAGAGAGCATCAAAAAGTTTGTTGCTAAGTTCTGAATTTGTGTAGGTAATGTCATGGTTACCCAATTCGGTCATGAGGTGATAGAACCTGGTGATGGTCTCGTCTAAGTTCTCATTCTTGAAATGTCTGAACATTCCAAACTCTTTCTTGAGAAAATCCTCTCTATTCTTTCTTACATCAACGTTTCCTTCGAAACGATTTTAAGAGCTTCCCAAAGCTCCTTTGCAGTCTTATACTTTTTGAAAGTGTGTAAGATTTCCTAAGGCAATCTCATAGTAGTTGCAGCATGAGTCTTGTTTTCTGCCTCGTACGTTACCTTCTCTTCATCTTCCATATTAATACGTGGTTTGAAAATCCAAGGTTTCCGTGTTTACGATTTCAATTTTATGTGATCGGGATGGAAGAAACGAAGACGTTTAAGGTGTATTTCGGAAGCTTAACGGGACCTCGGATTGAAGCTAGAGTGATCGGGATGGAAGAAACGAAGAAAAATGGACCAAACATAGTTAAGGGTGTGGCCCATGGCCTTTATAGGCGTGGTCGTAGATGGCCCGTATGCAGCAACAACTCGCGTGGATCATGTCGCTGAGTCACTGACGCGAGTTTCTATAGTGACCAACGCGGACCACAGCATAGCCGACTCGTGTTTCTTTAGTGGCCGATGCGCATAGTTGGTCAAAGTTGTTTTTATTTTATTTTTATGGATCTTTGAGGGATTTTTGAAGGCCTTTGACGAATGACTCGCTAGGGAATGAATTTAAACAACATTTTCGGGATCTAAACATTATCATTCAGCATGCTAACATATTCCTATCACATCTAATCATCCACAATCATCACTATCGTCAATCATTAATTACCAATTCCTCAATTCTCTACCATTAATTCCATAACCCAAAGACTTTCCATGGCTATTCCTCTAATCCTTTCCAATACCAATCAAGCTTCTCCAATCATGAGCGGCTAAACCCTTTGCAATCACCCGGTGTAAACTTGTAATATTAGGGTTCTTGAAATTGGATCTTTTTCTCTTTTTTTTGTAATCGAGTTGTTTGAACAATTAATTCAATAGTATAATCTTGTTTTGAATTCACTTGTGTTATTTGATTCTTGTGCCAAATACTTGTGAAATGAATTCGGTTATTTACACTTTGTATTGAATTAGGATTAATTTGCATGTTCTAGAGTAATGAAGTGTAGTTTTGTCTATCTTTAATATTGATGAATCCTGACACCTAAACTGATTGAAACACCGAATCCGTTAATACTCTTTGCAATTATTAATTTAATCAATATTTGTGATAGAACTCTAGGCTTGCTTGTTCAACCCGTTGTGATCTCCATTTTATTAATATTGTTTTAATCTTAATCTTTTAAATCAAGTTTTCTATCGTTAATCAATTTAATTATTTTGCAAATTCAGTCATAATTTTGAATCACTTTTGGTATAACCTTTTTCCCAATCAAACTCTTAAATGAAAAACATTAGCAAGCTTCAGAATTAAACTATATCTTCATAAGTGACATTTCATAATCAACTAAAACCTTATTCACCGACCATAGTCTCTTCGTGGTTCGACACCATTTTTACCACTAGCTACATAGTTAAGGGTACTTAGGAACACTATAAATCTTACCTTTGACCGAACCCTCGACATCCGATCACATATCAGCAAAAGAGACCACCTTTTTCTGACCCTTAAAATCCCAAGAAAGAGGTATGTACTCTTGCTAAATGCATATCCACATTCGCATTTAGTTAAAACGCAACCATTCCTCGAAACGGTCTTTCCACCAATAATAGTTTTCTATCGAGATTATTTAGGTGGTGAATTATTACGCCCATACTGACAGAAATGCGAACTTGGACAAATTTTTGGACTGTTTTAATTTGGACTTAAATTAATCAACTAAATAACTATGTCGATATTAAATAAACTTGTTGAAATGGACCATGAATGCATATCCACATTCGCATTTAGTTAAAACGCAACCATTCCTTGAAACGGTCGTTCCACCTATAATAGTTTTCTATCGAGATCATTTAGGTATTGAATTAGCTTTACCGATTTCATGGTCCATTTCAACAAGTTTATTTACTAGCGACATAGTTTTTAGTTGATTATAATTGTAATTCCAAATCAAAACAGTCCAAAAATTTGTCCAAGTCCAACGTCACGTTTCTGTCAGTCTGGGTGAAAATGTCTATGTTCTCTTAGATGGGCGAAGAAGTTAAACGAAGATGATCACAAACGAACAAGGATGTATGTTCATTTAGAAGACGGAGATGGATACTCGGCGAAGATGAGGTATCTTCACCTGAAGCTTATCTTTGCCTACCGGTATTTTCACCAGTGTCAAGGCTGAGAAACCCTAGTTCGTTAAAAAAACGTTCCAAACATGACCAAAACTTTTAGATTTGGTCGCCAACACCTATTATTTCCTTAGGAATGCTTTTTCAGTCCAAAACACAAAATTCCAACGTGAAACAAATTCGTGGTAACTTGTTTTTTGCAAAAATTAATCTTGAACTGTACAATTATTGAGCCAAAAGCTCTGATACCAATTATAGGTCTTTGGAATGGATCGATACAAGACTGATCCGAGCTATCTAGAGTGCGGAATCCTCTAGCTAGTCGTTTTGCAAAATCCAAAATATATAATAAAACATGAACATGTGGAATCACTTTAAATGTGGTGTCTTATTGATTGTCAACTATAAAATATTACAACCAATTCACACCACTCCCTGAAAACTCCAACATAACCCTAACACAATGATGCCCTTATACAGTGGTATACCATCGTTTGGGCTGGGTCTGGGCCGAAGATAAGCGATCTTTGTCCAGGACATGTCCGCCCAAGGGTTATGTCCGTTTAAAACTATGTTCGCCTACCACATATTCTTCCATTACACATTCTAGACAAACACATAACAAAAGACACTAACATATCAACCAAAAGCTAAACAATATCTAGACAAGCATTTGTCACACTAAGATGCACTAACAAGAAGTAGGTGGTTACTTCTTCCTTATTGAGTCTAACCTCAAGTCCAAACCAAATAACTCAAGTATTTCACAATAGGTCCTTGTTTTGCACATAACGGATACCATATCTCTAGCAACATCCTCACTCGAGGTTGTTGGTAATGACAAAGTTTATTTTCATAGGAATGATTTTCCTTCTGCACCTTTAGCCTACCATACAATTGAGTTGAAAACACACTTTGACCAAGGTTTCATTAGTTCATGTATAATTAATGAGTCACATTATTCAACACACTCATTACATAATGATGCGATGGTGCATAGTTTTGACCAACTTGGAGGACAAAGGAACTTTGTACTTTGATCCAAATTATTTGTTAATGGGATCAAACCTACGTTTCACCACCAATTATGACAAAGGATATATCTACATGTTCTAAGGGCCATTTATAGGCACTATGTGATGAAGGTTTTCCATTTGAGAGGGGAAAACCTAGTTAGAAGGAACTTCATTCATGTCGCCACCGTCAATACCAACTTCTCATCAACCATATACCATCCACTTCAGTCCCAGACATCCATTCTATCATCTCACCTACACCATATGAGCAAACCCAAATCGTTGATGACAGTGTGTCCAAACATATTAACCCTTTTTAAAATGTCATCGCTTTTCTTCTAACGATAATTTGATCTAACCATCATGAGCTCAGATGATAACAAAAAAGGACCAAAGATAATCATGGATTCATTAAAGGGGTACTTCCTCATTCTGTCTTGTTTACACTTATGGTGAAAAATCAAAAAGGATGAAATGGTATTAAACAACTCTAGGAAAGCTAATAACAATGACCAATCTAAGAAAGCTGATGTGGTGTAGATTGTACATAAATAATGGTTATTTTTAGCTGATTTTTTTACATGATTAAGTCTTTAATTTATAAAATACAATAAGATACGATCACTCAAACAACACGTTGGGGCAAGTGCACCCATCGTCGACGTAACATAATGATAGCAAGATACTGAGGTCGCCTAAGGATACAAGAGCTCTTAGTACCAAAATGTCGTTAATGTCTAGTCATGCCAATAAAGAGTGGTTTTGTGGATTTTATAAGAAGAACATAAAATTAATAAATAAACAAAAGATAAATAGTTTTGAATCAGACTTAAGAAATGGCCACTTCGGTGTGCATTTTCCCTTGATGATATCATTAACTAAGTTGGTGATGGATTCCTGAACGTTTACACATAGCAAAAACCATACGCCTTTGAAAGGTTATTTTGAGTACTATGTGTGACAACAGGCAAAAACCACTTTTTTAAGACCTAGTAAAAAGTTGTGTTATGTTAACGCATAAAGTAGCGGGACCCCTTTTTGAGGCATCATCACATCTCAACCATAATGGAAGGAAGCCACTAGGTGACTAGACCCCAAGGTCGGAATCCAATCCACAATATGTTAAAAGAAGAAGCAGGGCTACTATTCATCATTGGGGTTTAGTATTAAATAAAAAGTAAAAGGGGTTTATTCCATCAATCACTATTTCTCTCTGGGTTTGAAATTATTTCTGTAAGATTAGCGATGAGTGTAATAAATAAAGTCCTTAGCACTTATATTTTACCACCACACTAAGGCAAGAATTTACCAAACCCAAAGTCCCAAACCATAACCTTTAATCATCTTTCAAACAATTAATATGTTGTTACTACATAGACATATAAAACATGAATGTTTGACTCAATAAACACAAGGTTGATGATAAGATTTTATGGATTTGGAAAACACACTTTTAATGTGGTAACTAGTATTTAAAGTCATTGTCATGCAACTCGCCCTACCCGGCTAATCCATAAATCGTTTAGTAACTCCCCATCAGGGGGTTGTTTTCCCCTAAGTGTCCAAAAGAACCTCAGCCACTCATGGCTTTAAGAATATTCATCATAATGGAGTAGAATTAGAGTGCAATCTAGGGAGAAGGATTGAGCAGTGATCATGGTTGGGGAAGCTCTTTATTTATAAGTTGAAATTGTGTTACTGGGCACGACCCGTGCCTTGATGACCTGCAGTAAGTGTTGGAACTAGGTGTCCGGTCATTGATTAATTAACGTGACTATCAAAGTATGATTTAAAAAAGTTACACTTTGAACAACAAACAAGGAATAACATTTAATAGTTAAATATTATACATCACAAAATGTGGAATTGTTTGCAGTGACAAATATTTGGAGAAATATTTATTGATTTGATTATTTGAATATATCACGGTTCGATAGTTTAAAGAAACAACTGACGAGACTGTGGATAATTATTTCAGAAATAAATGTGATTATTCATGTAAGACGTTAAACTAGGGGGACTTATTATCGCATAATAAATAAGAACGTATATTTTGACTTGATCGTTTAAGAGTTAAACGATGTCGGTTTTATTATTAGATAGTTAAATATAACTAATTAATTGTTTAATCAGTTAAACAGTAGGAGATTATATAAAGTCAAGGGTGTTATCTATATTACTATATTAAAAAAACTCGATGTACAAAGTAGTAATTTTACCATCTTTTAAGATGACATCCAAAGAGTCTCAAGCCAATCTTATCATTTTTTGCCATTTTTTTTCATTTTTACCCCTAATGTACAGCATTTGATAGATATTATACAAATGACTAATGCTGCACAACCTTTGATCCCAAAATTTTTTGAAACCGTTCCAACATTGAATCATATATTGAATGGTGTTAAATAAAATCCTTAATGATGTGGGAGTTGATGAGTTAATTAACTTGAATATCAATGACACTGAATATTCTAATAATTGAAGACTTTATATATTTAATCGTTGGTGAATTGAATGGTTGGAGCAAACTGAATATGCGAATTGAATGTGCCCTACATTTCCGGTCTTCACCCTCTATATACTCGGCATTTGTCATTCACGAGGCAACATTTGCAAATTCACACAGCTACATCAGTCTTTCTCATTTGCAAATTATGTGTTCCACTTTTGGTATCTATTTTATAAGTTTTATTGCTTTCGTATTTGATATTCATTTTCTTACTCAATCTTTTATTATTCACCCTTGATTGTTTAATGCATAACATGAATTAGGTTTGTTGTTTGATTTTCGTTAGGGCTCGGAGTAAAACACTAGAGACATTGAGTCCTGCTGTAGGTTAGTGACTAGATGTTGTTTAAATTTTTGTATTTCTATTTATTTTTGGTGTTAGGTGTTACAATTGTATGGGTGCATTAAGTGGTGTTGAGATGTGGTTTAAATTCCAATTTGCATTCTTTTTGGCAGGAACAAGTATTCTTAATCTTCCATGAGGTTAAACAAGATGGGTTGTCGAATGCTTTTGACATGTAGTCAAGTAAAGTTGTTCCTTACTCTCCATGGAAGTCACATAGGCTCATATTCTTTATTAGAATATGGCGGATGTTGTGTAATGTGTTTTTACTCAAACTGTTCAAGTGGTTCAAAACGTCAAATATATTTGGCTAGAGTCTAACAAAGGAACAAGTTAAATGGATGGAAGTTGCTCTAAGTCCTTTGTAAATGCATGCAACCTCCTGCATTCTTTTGATTCAAAGATACGATAAGTTTGTAACATTGTGGCTTTTGCAGTGAGAAAATAAAGATAAATGAGTCGGTAGAATATTGTGTTATCAAAGTATACGTTGTATAGTATTTTCAACTCTAAAATTGTTTGTGCAGGAAGGTGCAATGATAAATTATACGCACTAATATGACTTGATCCTAATGACATGTTACATCTCGCACGTTTCGTTAAAACCCATACATTGTCAGTTTAGATTTATTGACTGCTTATGTATCTCATTTCATCACACGATCATCCTACTAGAACTGCCTTTATGACTATCAATATTCGTTGTCTTAGCAAATTGGTATTAAAAATAGATTACGTGAAACTTGCCACGCAACGACGTTAAAAACCATAAGTACCCGCAGCAACACGCGGACATTCCTACTAATTTAATTAATAGTTAATTAATAGGGAAATAACTTGTTCTCTATGCTGTTTCTAATAGGATTAGAGTGTAAATATATCAATTATTATATAAACACTCTAATCACGGAACCCTATTATATCCCAACACAATTGATTAAGAGGTTTAACCCAAACAACCCAACCATCCTCACTAAAACTGTAGGCCACCACCACTGGGTCCCATCTCTGCCTAGGGCTAGCAAATCGTCTCTTAAAAGGTTTAACAGGTCTCTGATGACGCGAAAAACACAAGTTCCAAACATGAACACGACTCATTAATTACTTTATATCCCATGTTTATAACACAATTATATGTTTTATGTACCAAAAAAGAGATATGATGAATCTTCGCCTCTTAATCATATTATTTAAAAAAAGTAATAAAAAATCACGTAGTGTACTTTTCAGTTAACCGCTCGCCGCCAACCATACTATTGCTTCGGTATCAGTGCAGGCGTGTGTAGTGTTTTCGGATTAGATCTAGTTCGTGTGTTCTGATTGGATCTCTGAAGTGTCAAGGATTTTGTGATACAGTTTACAAGCAAAATCATTCATTTGTCGAGGCTTTGGTGTTTCATCAAAGGCATAAATCTAAGCCCACTATGGTTGTATTTGTTTAATTATCTAAACTAGGTGTATTCATCCCCGCGCGTTGCGCGTTTGGTAAACCAAACCCAATGTGGTGTTTAGCTCTTTTTAAAAAAATTGATTAGCTACCCTTTCCCTTTCCCTTTCCCTTTATAGTGCGAAAATTGAATACAGTAGAACCCTCTTGTTAGGATTCAAACGTGAGCCACCATGTTACGAGCCTGTCTTATATAACCTTTTAGCTGAAAAATTGCCCTCACGACGCATATTGTATTAAAGCAAGTACTCTCACATTTAATAACATACCTTGGTGTGATTTCTTGAATCAAATGAGTACACTGGTGATGGTATGGGCGTGGTGAAATCAACAAACACCTGACATAGTATATCTTTCTAAGATTAATACCAATTGGGCTTAGCGATTTTGGATTCTCTTTATTCTAGTTCTCTCTCTAATGCCCCTTTTCTTTTCTCTCTATGTTTACCGCTCTAGTATGCGAGAATGGATCTTTCAAGCTCTTGATGAAGCTTTTGACACAGTGATTCCACTTCTTTTTCTTTTGAAAAATACACATACATGTCATTCTCAAAAGATTTGGTACTGCTGGCATATTCTGATGCCAATTTGCTTGCTTTTGGACACTAATTTCCATCCTTAAATCCATATTTCCTTGCTGCATGTTCAGAATTTTACAAATAAACAGTGAGTAAAATTGTTAATGCATCAACCACAATCAAGACAATCCAAACACCCCTTATACAAAAAATATTCAAAACATATCTTTATACAAAATCCATCTCAACCTGTAAGTTGTAGGCCGATTATTGTTACATATTACACTTACCAGATTATATATCACTTACAACTAATCCAAAAGTAATTACTCTTCTCTGTACTAATTGCAATTTCCAAACCTAGCTAGAATGACAACCACATCCACAACTCTCTATAACACATCATTATCTTCAATAATAACCAAACTAATTCATCATACACCAAAATTAGACATACAATTAAGCAAAATTCCAAAAACAAAAGCGGAACAAAACCTTTACGCTAAAATTAGACATAAAAGTTAGGTACAAATTACAAAAAAAAAAAATCTGAACAAAACCTTTCAGAAACCCATATCCATGGATGAAGCGAAAGACACGTATACAACTTGAAGAACAACGCTTCCTTTAAGTGGACGTTACGTGAGATAGTGACAAGCACCTGAGATGATTCCCCTCAGAGAACGCCAAGATCGTACGCCGACGGAACTGGGTGAGGCATGGTTTGTTACTGGAACAACGAAGAAGAATTGAAGACAGCGATGATTTGTGTGTGTGTCTATGCATATGAATCTGGTTATAGCGATGCTTTGTGTGGTGTGTCTATTCAAATCACTTGGTCACTTACTCTATTAAATACGTAATATTTAAGATTAGCTTTTGGATAAGTGATTGAAGCACAGGTACATAATCATCAGTGGTTTAGGTGATTAAATGCCATTTCACAAATGGGATTAATATTAACAAAAAAACCTAAAACAATGAAGCCTACATGACTCGAACCTGGGTACCCCACCAAACACAACATAAATCCCACCATCTATGCCACACTATTTTTCTTTAACATAATTGAAACCATTAGTATTTAACATAACAAAAAGAATAAAAAAATAATAAAATTACTGTTCAAATGCTAAGGCTTATTAATAGTATATAATGAATTGTATCTTGATCACTAGTTTGGGTTTTTATCCATTACGTGAATTATTGCCACGCTTCCGCACTTTGATAAATTCATAATTGTTATTTAATTTATATATTAACTTATAAAATAAAATTTATAAAAATAAAATTAAAATGGAGCCTGGTACTCCCAACAGTAAGATCTTCGCCAGGTTTTTTTTTCTCAAGGCATGGGTCGTGCCTCCGAGACACGGGTACCTGGCATTCACACATACCAATGAGGTAGTGTTGGATTAGTTGGGGAAAGACTCGATGTTCCTTGTGACCCAGATTCGATTCACACCCCCCTCATTATTTTCTGAGGCATCCGGGCAATGATGATGACAAACGCACCGAGGAGCGTTCGATCCTGAGCCGCACCCCGGTTTTCACCCAGCTGTTACTCCAGCGAGGAAACTCGTGTGGAGGCAGTACTGTTTCTGGAGGAACGCCATAACCAAGTGTGATACACCAGCGTGGGGCCAGTTAAGACAACGTAGTATGAGGCAGACCTTGACTATAGCTGCCGATTAGACAGTGTGACAGTGGATGACTCATATTAAGTCACCGTTCAAAAAAAAAAAAAACAACTGGCATTCACACAACTAGGTGAGAGAAAAGAGGCCTTGAATTTTCCATATTGGTTCTTTGTAATAGCCATTTATTCCCGGTTTCTTAAACATTATGTTTTGTTGACCCAACATAGTCTATCCATGAAAAATTGGACTAAAAAACGTGTATAGTACCTCTAGGAATCGCACACGATGAAGATCTATTATCACACCCAACAGTTACATTAACATCCAGATCCGAGGCAAAGAATAAAAGTCGATATCCGTGTGCACCTTCGACTTTTCTTGATTGTTGAGCTCCTAGTGACATTACACGTAGAGAAAGTGTCATTCGATTCCTTTTTGTTAATCACGTCACAACTAACGTTTGTGTCCCGATCCGTATCATTTTGATAAGACCCATCCAAAAAGAATAATTATGATCATCTTCACTTGAGCCAGGTTTCACAAACATATATATGCCTAGAAATGAAAAATGATCTGAAGTAGAAACAAAATTAACATCAATTCCATTTTTTTTTTTAAAGGTAACATCAATTCCATTTGGCATTATGTTAGATAAAAGACCTAAGTTTATTTGAATTTTTCGTTCGAGATTTTATAATTATAGTTTAAAATTGTTTAGCATATTAGTTCTTGTTTTATATTGATTATTGATGTTTAATAATTGTACGTGTTTATTTATCAGTTTAACTAAGTTAAAATAGTTATATATTTATTATACTATTATTCACCACTATGAAACTACCCAAAATGTTACTAATAACTACTTTTAAAATTGATCAGAACCATTGATTTGAGGTGGTTAATTATGAGATTAAATCTCAGCCCTAATAATTAGGCAGTTATCTCAAGAATTTGGCAGTTTATTTTTTTTCAAATGCAGTTAACAGTTACCACTCAACTCCTACAATTTTGGGGACGTGGTATAGGCGGTTCTTCCCCATCCCAACTATATATCTTGCTGCTTATTCCCCTATATCTCTAGTCTATACTCTTCCCTCCAGAACTAGATATGGCTACTCTTCGTCCTCTCTCCTTTTATTCTCTTTCTCAAAAACCACAACTAGGGTTGTTCACGAGCCGAGCCGATCCGAGCGGAGCGGCTCATTTACAATCGAGCCAAAAACCGAACGAGCATTCATCGAGCGCAAATTTTCCGAGCGAGAATCGAGCGGAGAGTAATACGGACAATCATAAAATTGGGATGTTTCCTTCGATGTTTTCATTGTCGGGTAACAACTAAGGTCGAAATGTCCAATGATAACACTAATATTGAGATCCCGGTGTCCAAGGATGAGGCTTAGATTGAGGCTGGTGAGGTGATGAGCATACGTCAGAGAACAGTTGTTGCATTGTGACATAGGTGTGATATCAAGCGACAATTAGAGATGGACGACTAATAACATAAAGAAGTCAAGTCTGTCACCTCATGACTTATTGTTTTACTATTAAATCTAGTGTTAATTTTTTTTATTGAGTTAAGTGGGCTGGTTATATTTTGTATGCATATACTGAGTCAAATGCAATAGAATCTTATATATAAAGCCATAAATTTATCTGTAAATTGTGTGTATATTTATTATTAAATAATTAAAAATTTATTCGAGCCGAACCGAATCGAGCGTACATTTGCTCGTGCTTGGCTCATTTACAAACCGAACCGAACCGAACCGAGCCGATCGACTCATATACAACAGAACGGAAGATCGAACGAGCATTTTTCAAGCATTTTCCGAACGAGCGACGAGCGATCCACGAGTGACGAGCGATTTGAACAGCACTAACCACAACTCTACAGTGAGTTAGAAAGCTTACCTTCTCTGTTCTCTCAGAAAGTCGTGAAACCCAAGCAACGCCGTAACTGGTTAGCCTGCTTTTGAAAAAAATAAACCGCCTATACCACGTCACAGAATTGTAGGAGTTGAGTGGTAACTGGTTAACTGCATTTGAAAAAAATAAACTGTCAAATTCTTGAGATAACTGCCTAATTATTAGGGCTGAGATTTAATCTCATAATTAACCACCTCAAATCAATGGTTCTGATCAATTTTAAAAGCAGTTATTAGTAACATTTTGGGTAGTTTCATAGTGGTGAACAATAGTATAATAATAGTACCAACCTTCCATCAACCACAACTTTTTTTTTGTTCATGACAAGTACTTTTTTTAGTTCCTATTGGCAATTGTTATTTCTTATAGGCATGGTCTATTTCCACCCCCCAGCTTCTATTTTCACCCCCTTGAAAGCGCCTCGCTTAGGCCTAAGCGAGGCGCTTTCTTTGCTTTTTAACTACCTCGGTACGAGGTCAGAAAAAGCTGATTTTTGACCCAAAGCGCCTCGCTTAGGCCTAAGCGAGGCGCTTCGAATAATATTTTTTTTTTTTTTTTTTTTTTTGGTCTTTTGAGATTAAGGTTTAACATTTTTTTTTTTTAAGTCAGACGTTTTTCAAAAAAACATTTTTTATGTCAATGAGAGGGTAAACAAAATCGTCGATCCGACTGTTGATTTCTTTCTGCAACAAGGAACAAAATGTCAGCTTTTTCCTGAATTTTACTTGCTTGTATGAAAAGTATATTTTAATTGTTCGTTTGACAAACGTCTGGCTAACCTGTCCAGTTATCAATCTCACTGTCCAACAACTGAATTTTACTTGCTTGCATGAAAAGTTTATTTTAATTGTTCGTTTGACAAACGTCTGGCTAACCTGTCCAGTTATCAATCTCACTGTCCAACAACTGAATTTTACTTGCTTGCATGAAAAGTTTATTTTAATTGTTCGTTTGACAAACGTCTGGCTAACCTGTCCAGTTATCAATCTCACTGTCCAACAACTGAATTTTACTTGCTTGCATGAAAAGTTTACTTGCTTGCATGAAAAGTTTATTTTAGTTGTTCGTTTTGACAAACGCCGGCTAATGAATTTTACTGTAATGATCAGAAACATTCCAAATAACTGTTCAATTTCAGCTTTTGTTTAACTATTTTAGCAACTTCCATAGAGAAGGTATCAATCTTATTTCTTGAGTTGAACTTTCCATGATCTACCTTTATCATCTCAGAGAGATATGTGTCAACGATGAAAGGGAACCCGAAACAATAGAAGTGAGATTGATAACTTCTTTCATCATTGTACATATACCTCCTTATCTAAAAACAAATCACATCATTTGTATGAGTAGTGACCCTCTGGCAAACCTGCGTATGAATAGTGACCCTCTGGCACACCACTAGAACATTAATCGGTTTCATCTTTGTTTTCTTGGGTTTTGCTTTTTTTGGTGAAATGAACTTGAAGAAATGATTTGGTTGAAGAAAGTTGTGTGCCAGAGGGTCACTATTCATTCAAATGATGTGATTTGTTTTTAGATAAGGAGGTATATGTACAATGAACTTTTTACGCTAAATAAAACTTACACACAACTTTTTGCTCTAGTGGTGTGGCCTACCTTTTTGACAAACACCTGGCTAACCTGTCCAGTTTGCCAGAGGGTCACTATTCATACACACAACTTTTTGCTCTAGTGGTGTGCTCTACCTTTTTGACAAACACCTGGCTAACCTGTCCAGTTTGCCAGAGGGTCACTATTCATACACACAACTTTTTGCTCTAGTGTTGTGCTCTACCTTTTTGACAAACACCTGGCTAACCTGTCCAGTTTGCCAGAGGGTCACTATTCATACACACAACTTTTTGCTCTAGTGGTGTGGCCTACCTTTTTGACAAACACCTGGCTAACCTGTCCAGTTTGCCAGAGGGTCACTATTCATACACACAACTTTTTGCTCTAGTGGTGTGCTCTACCTTTTTGACAAACACCGGGCTAACCTGTCCAGTTTGCCAGAGGGTCACTATTCATACACACAACTTTTTGCTCTAGTGGTGTGCTCTACCTTTTTGACAAACACCTGGCTAACCTGTCCAGTTTGCCAGAGGGTCACTATTCATACACACAACTTTTTGCTCTAGTGGTGTGCTCTACCTTTTTGACAAACACCTGGCTAACCTGTCCAGTTTGCCAGAGGGTCACTATTCATACACACAACTTTTTTGCTCTAGTGGTGTGCTCTAACTTTTTGACAAACACCTGGCTAACCTGTCCAGTTATCAATCTCACTGTCCTTTACGCAGGTTTGCCAGAGGGTCACTATTCATATTATTATTATTATTTACATTATTATCGTATTTGCTTTACGATAATAATGTAAATAATAATAATAATAATAAGGAATGAAGGTTTTTGCAAAAACGAAGGTTTCCGCGTTAATGAAAATTATCATTTCTTGACATGCTTGGTAACACCTTGATCTGCAATATATGAAAACAGGAACATTCCAAATAACAGTTCAAATTTTAGTTCAAACTTTTCAAACTCCTGCAACATCTCAAGAGTCGAGGTCCTCTGAAAAAAGACATCGTACAATGATTTGGACTTGCAATATTTGAAAATTATCATTTCTTGACATGCTTGGTAACACCTCTGCAATATTTGAAAATTATCATTTCTCGAAAAGTAATTAAAAACACTTAAATATGAATTAAAAACAATTTGTTGTGTCGAATGTTTAGTCGGACGACCACTTACAATGATTCATCAAAGTTGTACAAAGCTGGATGTTTTTACTGGAAAACCAAAACGAGCAATAAACGAAGCGAAACGGAGAGATATAATTTTCTTGGCTTGGAAACAACTTAAAAGAAGCAAAAATGAATTAAAAATATTTTTTGGTGATTAACAGATAATTTTAAAGAATTAAAAGAAATTCAAGTTTTTAAAAAAAAAGGCCAAAGCGCCTAGCTTTGGTCAAAGCGAGGCGCTTGGGTGCCTAGCTTTGGCCAAAGCTAGGCGCTTGGGTGCCTAGCTTTGGCCAAAGCTAGGCGCTTGACTGGTTTGATTAGACCACAAGCTCCTCGCTTTGACCAAAGCTAGGCGCTTTGGCCTTTTTTTTTTAAAACTTGAATTTCTTTTAATTCTTTAAAATTATCTGTTAATCACCAAAAAATAATTTTAATTCATTTTTGCTTCTTTTAAGTTGTTTCCAAGCCAAGAAAATTATATCTCTCCGTTTCGCTTCGTTTATTGCTCGTTTTGGTTTTCCAGTAAAAACATCCAGCTTTGTACAACTTTGATGAATCATTGTAAGTGGTCCTCCGACTAAACATTCGATACCCATATTTTTTCAAAACATAATTTTTGCATGTTTAATTGATATCTTTGACTTCCAGACTATATTATAATTGATCGTTGGTGGTTTTCATAGCACCTTGTTTGATTACACTCGTGTTCAGCCTTTATCAGGCTGCCTTCATCGTTGACAGTTATCTCTCCGATAAACAACTGTAAAGTTGTTTTACTAATTTCATAGTCTTGATACTTTTAACATATGACTTTTACTTATGGAATCTTTTCAAAGATGATCAAAAGAACTAGACAGTCTGTTCCCATGTTCTCCATATCCATACCTTGTTCCAACCACTAGACAGTACCTGTGGCCAAAAGAACTAGACAGTAAAATCATCTTCTTGTAATTACTTTCAAGTTTTTTAGAATCATTGAAGACACCTTTTCAGTTGTTATCCGAGAGATAACGATCATTTCGTAATCAAACTCATATCTCAAGCCGGTGCAAGTTATGTTGTAGCATCTTTGATCATCTTCTTGTAATTACAACTTTTTCAGTTGTTATCCGAGAGATAGCGGTCAACGATGAAGACAACCTGAACAGTGGATACCATGGATCAGAGAGATTTAAGCTAATCAAACTCATATCTCAAGCCGGTGCAAGTTATGTTGTAGCATCTTTGATCATCTTCTTGTAATTACAACTTTTTCAGTTGTTATCCGAGAGATAGCGGTCAACGATGAAGACAACCTGAACAGTGGATACCATGGATCAGAGAGATTTAAGCTAATCAAACTCATATCTCAAGCCGGTGCAAGTTATGTTGTAGCATCTTTGATCATCTTCTTGTAATTACAACTTTTTCAGTTGTTATCCGAGAGATAGCGATCAACGATGAAGACAACCTGAACAGTGGATACCATGGATCAGAGAGATTTAAGCTAATCAAACTCATATCTCAAGCCGGTGCAAGTTATGTTGTAGCATCTTTGATCATCTTCTTGTAATTACAACTTTTTCAGTTGTTATCCGAGAGATAGCGATCAACGATGAAGACAACCTGAACAGTGGATACCATGGATCAGAGAGATTTAAGCTAATCAAACTCATATCTCAAGCCGGTGCAAGTTATGTTGTAGCATCTTTGACCATCTTCTTGTAATTACAACTTTTTCAGTTGTTATCCGAGAGATAGCGATCAACGATGAAGACAACCTGAAAAGTGGATACCATGGATCATTGTCGATTTAAGCTAATCAAACTCATATCTCAAGCCGGTGCAAGTTATGTTGTAGCATCCTTGATCATCTTCTTGTAATTACAACTTTTTCAGTTGTTATCCGAGAGATAGCGGTCAACGATGAAGACAGCCTGAAAAGTGGATACCATGGATCAGAGAGATTTAAGCTAATCAAACTCATATCTCAAGCCGGTGCAAGTTATGTTGTAGCATCCTTGATCATCTTCTTGTAATTACAACTTTTTCAGTTGTTATCCGAGAGATAGCGGTCAACGATGAAGACAGTCTGAAAAGTGGATACCATGGATCAGAGAGATTTAAGCTAATCAAACTCATATCTCAAGCCGGTGCAACACACACTTTCAACCCATTCCTGGTAAACCCAGGGGAAAATGGCTATATTAACAAAACTTCAAGATTATTGTTTTGTTTTGTGGATCAGACGAGGACTTGCCTGTGTCTTGAAAACACAAGGATGACACACGAAGCTTTAGACTCCAAGCAGATCCCTTGATTGCCGCATTTAATGAAATTTAACGCGCATACCGCATTCGGAGTCTGATTGCACCGAATCCAGTCTTCTAGGTGGACTTAAGCACCTGAAAGGGAAGTTGAAATTTTGAATGATGTTTTGTTTTGTGGATCAGACGAGGACTTGCCTGTGTCTTGAAAACACAAGGATGACACACGAAGCTTTAGACTCCAAGCGGATCCCTTGATTGCCGCATTTAATGAAATTTAACGCGCATACCGCATTCAGAGTCTGATTGCACCGAATCAAGTCTTCAAGGTGGACTTAAGCACCTGAACGGGAAGTTGAAATTTTGAATGATGTTCGTCGACTGCACCTTGAGCGAGCCGCGTTTAATGAAATTTAACGCGCATACCGCATTCAGAGTCTGATTGCACCGAATCAAGTCTTCAAGGTGGACTTAAGCACCTGAACGGGAAGTTGAAATTTTGAATGATGTTCGTCGACTGGACCGAATCTAGTCTTCAAGGTACCATGGATCAGAGAGATTTAAGCTAATTAAAAAACATTTGGAAACACAAAGATGGAAAAATTCACTAAAAAGCCTAAAATTTCGGACCCTAACACACACAAGACGAATGTTGTAACATGAGTTCGACCAAGATGACACACGAAGCTTTAGACTCCAAGCAGATCCCTTGATTTGGGTGGAACAAGGTATCATCAATCTAGTGTTATCGGGCATGAACGGGAAGTTGAAATTTTGAAGTTGGTTGATGATGTAAAGTTTAAGTCATTGACAATGATTAGGGTTATTACTTTGTTTTTTAAATTTTTTTAACTTTTTATAATTATTAAATTAAAAAAAAATAAAAAAACCAACTCAAAACATCAAAACAACTACCAAAATAAATTACCCCCTTGAAGCGCCTCGCTTAGGCCTAAGCGAGGCGCTTGGAATTTGAAAATCAGCTTTTTCTGATTATCGTACTGACGGCATCGAAGTTAGCTCAAAGCGCCTCGCTTTGGCCTAAGCGAGGCGCTTTGAGGGGGTTAAAATAGAAGGATGGGGGGTTTAAATAATACAACCCTTCTTATATAACACCGTTAATTATATATTTCCTTGAACTTTAACCGATTGACTTTGGTTCAATATTCCAACGTGTACCAAATAATCTCATTTACCAATGAATATTGTTTGCTTTGTCTTTGACAAAGACTTTAAAGAAGGTAACCAATTGTGGTTGAAATCCCTTCTTTGCAACCCAATCATTATCAAAGCATATACAGCTTCATATCAAACCTGGGTCACCACCAAACACCTCCTGAGCATCCACCACCACCACTGCTCCGGTGGTTCAGGTCAATTCCACAATCTGACCCATTTATCAAAACAAAATAAAACTTAACCATTTGACATGTTTAATAAAAAAGATCTTCTGGTCTGTTTAATGAAACTCATATGCCTTACCTGTTTAATAAAGCTGATCATATAACTCGTTCAATAAAGATGACTCATTTGACCCGTTAAATAGCTGATGGTTATTGAATTCAATAATCTCCCACTTTTACAGTTACATGATACCTTTTACATTAGGGGAATCCTTTGCATTGTCGCAAAGAAGTGCATTTGTGGAGTCCGGTAGTTGATATATCACCCATGAGCCAAAAGATTACATGCTACCTTCAAGGAAGATGGTCCATTTGATTAGTGTCGAAGACAATAGGAAGTTACCCACACAGAATAAACTACCTTCATACTCTACCCTGTTAATAGTGAATCTAAAATCTATATACCTAGCAATGAGAATGAATATAAAAACACCATAAAGTTTAGAACAAAAAACAGAGGGATTTCAAATAGAACTCCACAAAAAAAAATCGGCAATCGCACAACAATAGCACATTTTGAAATCATATTATATTAGGTTAAATCAATACTCCAAGACATCATGCTGAAAAAATGACGAAAATAAAAGAAAATTCATAAAATTAACTGAATTGTGATTCATAAACAACGTAGACAGATAAACCTCATATGAGTAACGACGATCAGTGTGAAATCGATGGTCATTCTTTACAGTTTTAAAATAATAAGGTTTTTACGAAAGTTGTGCTATTAAAGAAAAATAAATATGAAAGGTGATTTATTTTTAATGGATCCAATTTTAAGCACACACCCCCACCCCCCCCCCCCCCACCCCCCCCCCCCCCCCCCCCCCCGTTTTTACGGAAGTTGTGCTATTAAAGAAATATAAATATTAAAGGTGATGTATTTTAATGGATCCAATTTTACAGCAAGCCGCCCCCCCCCCCCCCAAAATATATCCTATATATATAGGATTGAGATCAAATAGGAACCACTACTCTAGTTAGAAACCTTAGGAACCAATCCTAGCCATCCATTCTTGATTTTGATCTAAAGGGTATAAGTGTAAAATTACAATTCAAATAAGTTACATAAATCATCACTTTCCTACAAATCCTCTAGCCATAATCTAGAAATCGTCAACAATTGTGCGATTAAATAAACGAAACCTCAAGATCTTCCAATACAGTTAGTTCCTTTCTTATTGATAGATTTCCGTGCGTGTTAATCGGCCGTTTCTTATTATATTAATCAATTGGATGTTTTATGAAGCAACATTTGGAAATTGGTGCACACCAATCCGCCGTTTCTTATTATATTAATCAATTGGATGTTTTATGAAGCAACATTTGGAAATTGGTGCACACCATTTATATTATAAATAACCTTTTTATATTTACAGTAATCTAATGTTCTAAATGTTGTAATGAATATACACAAGTGTATCATAGTAGATAAATGATTGTATAGTAATCTAATGTTCTAAATGTTGTAATGAATATACACAGGTGTATCTTAGTAGTTAAATGATTGTACATTATTCCAATGTTCTAACTGTGGTAATTAATATACACATGTGTACCATAGTACTCAAAATCATGAAACAGCGGGACGATATATTGGACGCTAGGTGTACCAGATGAAGTTAAACCCTATGTAGCTGCCAGGTTTAGATCTTTGGATGAAGCTATTATAATGTACGAAATGGAACCAAAGTTTGTAGTCACTGAAATTGAACCAAAGTTGTTTAGCTATGAATACATATATACAACAACATCGTATTAACACGTGTAATGGTTTTATGTACACCAATGTACTTTGGTTAAATGATAATACAGTAGATATAAAGCAATTCCTAGTTTAATACATTTATGTATGTGAACGTATGTTGTATTTTTTTTTAGTTTAATACATTGTGTTTGGTATCTAATTTTCATTTATTTACTACTATTTCTTATCTTCAAAAACCACACACAAGCATACATATATGTATAACAAACAATTATGTAAATTGATATTCAATGCAAACTTTTACAAATACTCTGATGCTTTTCATTTATTCAGAACATCCATTACATTATCATTAGAATGTGATTAGTTCTATTTAAATCAACGAACTTTCAAAATGCAACAAAAAAATCCTCTCTTTTTTATTGCTTGCTTGACTTTTGATTTACATCTGCTTTTGCCTTCCATTTCCTTTATTACTTCAAAACTCAGAACTGACGGTACCAAAACCTACACATTAAACACACAATAATCAATGGATATACACATATATGAAGTGTTAATAAGTTACAATATACACCAATGCACAACATATATACACCCATGTACAACATATATTCACCAACGTACAACATACATACACCACTCTACACCATATATACACCCATGTACAACATATATACACCGATGTATAACATGTGTATAGACCTATGTAAACCATCAACAAAATACAGATTCTTGAATAGTTATCAAAATTCAACATATAACATGCTTATATACACCCATGTACAACATAAATACACCCAAGTACAACATATATACACCCGTGTACAACATATATACACCCATGTATAACATGTTTATAAACATGTGTAAACCATACTACCTTGATCTGCATCTGATTTAATTTTTGAGTTGGATACGTCTGTGTATAAAAAACCCCTTTAATAACATATAACAAAATGAGTAGGACTGAATACATCATAGTACACCAGTGTATAAGACACCTATATATAACTGCATAGAAATAACAGTTATCTAACAATAAACCATTCTATACACTTGTGTATAGGCATCTGGCTTTTTTTTAATCCTCATAGCCGTTATGTCTCTTATCCTCTTTAAGTAATATACGCCAACTAATATAATCCTATTTAGGGTTTCGTCGCTTAACCTTTTATGTAATATACACCAAAAACCTATCAATTATACACCAAAACCTATCAATTATACACCAAAACCCCCCAAAGCATAGTATACACCAAAGTATAGTATAAAATAGACCACATGTACACCAAAGCATTGTATACAATAGCGTATACTCAATGAATCAATGAATCAATTACCTTTATTTATAAATAAACACCAATGTATGTTACTTATGAATAAACATATTGAATGTACAATTCGATCAAAGAAAATAAAAAATATTAAAAAAAAACAATTACTCATGAGAAAATCGAACAAAAACTAAGAATAATAAAGAAAGATTGAATATTCATACATACATGTATACGAATTCTTGATCTTCATTAGTTTTCTGATATGTTCTTCGTAGGTTTTTGATGTATACATACATATGATCTGAGAATTTTGTGGTGTAGTCAGTTACAATGCATACATAATAACCTATTGATAATCATATAACAAAAGTCAATAATACCCCTTGATTTAATTAAAGAATTAATTAATGTTTTACTTATTTACAATCATGCCATTAGAGATCAATGGCTAAGATTGCTTCCTATGGTTCCTACATAAGGTATGGTTCCTATTTGAACCCTACCCTATATATATATATATATATATATATATATATATATATATATATATAGGCCAATTCTAAAATGAAAACCACCTTCACTTGTGAAAACCTGAAAAACCCCATCTTGTGGCCATAATGCTTCCACGTTCACATTCTTGTATTTGTGTATAAGGGTATTATAGTAATTGTCTCCCTTACACATTCTACCATATCTATGACATTTTTTTTCTAATCCTCTTACATTTATGCAGACATGTACTTGATGTTGACCCATCCTTCTCTCTTCCCTTTTTTTTATTTTAACCTCCACCTAACAGATATACCCATCACAAGACCATTCACTCTCTTTAAAATCTACTGCCCATTCTCTCTCTCATTCCAAAACACACTAGCTCACACAATCAAAAGACTCCCCCTCTATCTCTCTCTACCTCGTACACACTTCTCTCTCTAAAACACTCAACCTTCAAGTTGGTGAAGGTCGTGAATGATAATTATTGGTGATGTTTCTTGATGGGGTTTCGTGCACGGCGACAAAGAGAGGGTTTTCATGAATGACAACCGTTGATAGCCTCTTGACCCATTCTTCCAGATCTGTAAAGGTGGAATACAACTGTACTTCCAGATCTATAATTTTTTTGTTGTTTTATCATATGGTGTGCGGATTGTGATGATGACAGTCGTGTTTCTAATGGCGATGGTGGTGTTGGTGACGATCCGAGCGATTAGTTTCAAATCCTAGCGATTGGTTTCACATCTGGGTCCGATTCGGATTTATTTCACTGTCATGATTTTTGTTTGTTGGTTTTTGTTTTTGGTTAAGTTGAAATTGAACTTGAGGTTAATAAAATATTTTAGATACATGGTTGAGGAAGTAACAGGTCTACTTTTTGCATTTTGATGATTTTGATGATGATGACAACAACCAAGAAGGTTGTTTCCTTTTTGTTTTCTTTTTCTTTTTAATTTGAAATGTCCATTTTTTAGTTTTAGTAACTCATATTACCAGATTTGAATTAAAATACATATTTATAGCTTTAATTTGAAACACCTTTGTATGAATAGTTTTTCACACTTTGAAAATAGTTAAATTTCAAAGGTTGTATGGTTGTGTATGTAAGATATATTTTTTTTTTGTGTTTTGTGATTGATTGACCCGATTCACGTGGAGCTCCCAAAAATGTAAAAATGTGGTGACATGGATATAAGATACAAAACATGTGGTTTTTTTGGGAATACTTTTCATATCCTGTTCGAATTGTTTTTTTTTCTATTTTTTTATTTTTTTAATTCAAATGTTGACCTTTATTTTTTGGGTCAACACCCTCAAAAACAGTCGTTTGGGAAGTTAAATCAAATGGCCGCTTGGCAATTTATGTCAAATGCGAACCATGGTACCGTGCGTGAAAACTTATGTTTTTTTTGTTTTTCTTTATAATCTATGGTGATTTTTTTTTGGTTGTAAGATTTGTTTGAATCTGTGTTTTTTTTAGTCTGTTTTTTTTTTGTTGTAAGATGGTGACTTAGGAGAAAACGAATATCGCTTTCGATAAAGGTGGAGATGGTTTTGGTGTTCAAGATCTAGATATGGGTTTTGGTGTTGTGGGAATATAATTTATTATATGTTTTTATGAGACAAATTTATGAAACCATATGTTTTTGTTCTTATCGTATAATTTATTGTATTTTGTTTAGATAAGTTTGTTAAAACATATGCATTTTTTGTTGGGGGTATAATTTATTTTATGTTTTTTGTGAGATAAGTTGTGAAAACATATGTTTTTGTTGCTGGATTATCTGTTACTAAAACATGTTATAAAAAAACATATGTTTCGATAATAATTTACATCTGTTTGGGTCATTATAAATATTTGTAAATTTGTTAAAACCAGTAACATTTGTTTTTTATTTTTTAAACATTTGTAGAACTCCTAAAAAACATACGTTTTTTTTTTAATTTTGAGATATTATAGTGTGTGAACTTTGTAAAATTCAAAACAGCATAAAACATATGTTTTTAAGAGATGGCAGAGGGAAAGAGGAGAGAGATGAAGCGATAAACATATGTTGTGTTTTTTAAAAGAGAGAGAAAGACAAACATAAGTTTCATAATCTTAGAACATGTGTTTTTAATAATCTTAAAATGCTTCAGTAAATTTTGAGTTTCATATATCAAATTTTGAATTAAGAGTAAGATATGTTAAATTTGAATAAAAGAAAGAAAAGGGAGAAGGGAGAGAAACGTGAGATGAGAAAAAGAAGAGAGAGGAGAGAGAAATGAAAGAGGAAAAGATGAGAGATGATGGATGACATTGTCAAGTACAAAGAGAGAAGAGAGAGAAGACTTAAAATATAAGAGACCATTTTACCCTTTTGAAGTATAAAGTAACATCTTTGTTATTAATATAAAAGCTGAAAAAGCACAGCCGTAGATCATACAGAATGAAGGGTTAAGATGATGGTTTTCAAGGTTTTCTTAAGTGGAAGGGGTTTCCAAAATATCCTTCCCCTATATATATATATAGGTTTAGGATCCTGTACAAATGCCAAAATGTGTGAGAAGGGTGAGAATGCTTCTAGTTGTGACACGTGGCACAAGGTGTTTGGGCATTTTAGTAAATTTTACATACTATTAAATAATGATTAAAATTATAATTTTGGTAAGAGAGGTGAGAGAGAGCATAAAAATAGGTAGAGAGAGAGAGAGAGAGAGAGAGAGAGAAAGAGAGATAGGAGAAAGAGAGAGATAATGGTTCTGGTCACCATCATCATCATTACTAACGTCATAGTGTTTAACAATGAACGTGTAGTGTTTTATGTTTAAGGTAGATTTTTAGTTATTTTTTATACAAGGTATGATGTTTTATTTATATTCTTGTAAAGGGTGTTAATCTTACATGGTGTTTTACCAATTACAAATTTTTAAAGTGTACAAAAATAAAACCAATTTATATGAACATAAAACACATAAATATGAATATAAAACACCACATTGTAATACAAAACTTCCGTATATTACACACCACACCGTAATACATGCTTCCGAATATTAAACACCATATCTTGAATTTTTTAAAACACACTGATGAAGATAAACCCTTCGATGTCATTTTACACCATGTAATACAGTAACCACCATGAAAATATAACACACGATGAAGATAAACCCATCGATGTCATTTTACACCATGTAATACAGTAACCACCATGAAAATATAACACACTAATATGAATGTAAAAAATAATACACACCAATGAAGATTAAAATATTTATAATAATATTAATACTCATACATGAGTACATAAAATAAATAGGACTAGTACCCCTTCGAGAATCCCCATTGTACGTAGATTTGATGGAACACTTCTATTATGTCGCTCAGAGTAGTTGGATTGTTCTGTCGTCTCCACCTTAATATAAACATTTTAATCTTCATTGGTGTGTTTGTTACAGATGCCTTGTTTAAGGAAGAGAGAGAGGGAGGAGAAAGAGAGTGAGGTGAGAGAATTAATTAATGTTTTCCTTTATTAACAAATTATATATAGTATTAAATAACAAGTTTTCTATGCAATATTAGTTGTACCTTATGCTATTTGGGTTGTTCTCATGTGTGGACAAAATAGTTTTATCTAGACAAAGAGAAAAGCAACATAAAGAGATAAAGAGAGACACAAGAGACTAAAAACCACTCAACCAGGTCATTTACTCATACCCGCACATCGTTCGTAGAGAGTGAGAGAGAAAAGGGGAATCAGTGGTGGTTTCCGTGGACCCTACGACGGAGACACCGCGTGCCGACGAGTGAACAACTCCAACACACAATTAAATCTGACAGTGGGTGCTATGAGAGTCGTCGTCGTGGTTTCTTTTGTTCCGGTCGTCTATGGCGGCCGGGAAACATGATGGTGACGACATCTTCACCACCATCTGTATTTCATGGCTTGCCTCTCCCCTGAATATTTAAGGGTTTTTTTTGTTGACCCCTTATAGCGATGATGATGGTCGCTACCTGGCACGGCAACTCCGGTTGCAGCCGTGGCGGTGTCTGAGCCTATTGATTTTGTGACAGTGATGATGAGTGTTATCTGAGTCATTTGTTTTCTGAGTCATTTTGTTTTCTTCTTTTCTTTTGCTTGATTTGTTGCTTGCGTTTTCAGATGGACGTGGAGGGGTGGTGGTAGCCATGGTTGTGGTTGTGGCCTGTGGTGGTGGATGGGTTGGTGCTATGGCGGTAGAGGTTCGGTGGTGGGGATGTCAAGGTGGGGATGCTTTCATGGGTTGTGTAATTGTGGTTGTGATGGTAGTGTGTTTGGATAATGGGGTTAATTGGCATGGGTGTAATTTGAGTTAACAAAATACGAACTTCCAAACTGCCGATATGCAATGAAACCGATAATTACCGAGTTCCCATAGCGCCCCCATTGCAACGCATGGACCGAAACCCTTTAGCGCGCCGCAACGCGCGCGGTTAACTTCTAGTTTTAATTAAAATATGAATTAAATGTGTTGCTGATTTTACCTTAATACCTTTCACCCATCTAATTTATTAGTAATAATATAACATTAATTACCAAAATGCCACTCAATTAATCCACACCATAGATTAAAATGATCTAATGGCCAAAACACCTTCTCACCCTTCTCACACAAAACACACTTTGTACAGGATCTTGACCCTATATATATATATATCTCCCTGTTTTTATACTAAATTAACTCTTCTCACATTTTTTTTTTAGTTTTCGTTTACACGCGCTACTCCTAATTTTTTGTTATCATTTTGATAACAACGCTCCACGCGAGTTATTTTTATCAACGTTTCGATGTGAATTTGTGTACTGTTGTTTCTAAATCAACTGGTTATTATAAACATTTTTTTAAATCGTTCTCTATTCTAAACTGCCCGACGCTCATCTCTAAATACACCACTGTGACATGTTTTTTGTGAATTTTCATAACGTTGTTTTTAAATGATTAAATCTTCTGGATGACTTAAATTTTTTTTAAACCGGCCGGTTATATAAACCACCCGTAACTCAACTCTAAATACACTATTGCGACGTGTTTTTTTTTTGTGAGTTTTCATAACGTTGTTTTTAAATCGACCGTATATTTAAAGTTTTTTTAAACCACTTTACGCTTATCTCCAAAACACCATTACGACGTGTTTTTATTTTACGTTTAAACCGACTCGCTATAATTCACAGTTTTCGTGTTTATCTTTATATACCTTTTGGTGTAAATTGTGTTCGAATAACTTGGATTTCGTATACAATAGAGTTAATTGCCAATTTAGTCCCTGAGGTTTGTCAAAAATTGTCACTTTCATCAAAATATTTTTTTCTTGTCAATTTAGTCCCTGTGGTTTCATTTTTTTGTCATTTTAGTCCCTGGGGTTTGTCAAAAATTGTCACTTTCATCCAAATCTTGTTAGTCCACAGGGACTAAAATGACAAAAAAATGAAACTACAGGGACTAAAATGACAAGAAAAAAAGATTTGGATGAAAGTGACAATTTTTAACAAACCTTAGGGACTAAATTAGCATTTAACTCTATACAATAACATAACCTTTTTGTTTTTGAATATACCATCAAGACGTGGTTTTTCTATGGTTATGTTTACGATTTTGTTATTTTTATCTACATTTCGAACCCGCCACGTAACACCGTTTCAAGTTGGATTGTTGGAAGATATTTTAGTTTACGGAAAAAAAAACCATTTGAAAAATATATACAAAAACAACAATGAAATAAAAGCAGAAAACCGACATATATGTTATAAAAAAATCTTAAACAAACACAACACCAAAAACTTTCTTCGATCTGTTATCACAGAAAACCCTAATTTACGACAACAAGATGGCTTCTGCAACAAAAGAACCAAGCTTGAAGAAACTAGAGTATCTGTCTCTCGTATCAAAGGTATGCACTGAACTCGAATCACACTTAGGGTTTGGCGACAAAGTTTTAGCCGAATTTATAACCGAAATTGGTAGAAAATGCGAGACTGTAGATGAATTTGATATTAAGTTAAAAGAAAACGGTGCTGAAATGCCTGATTACTTTGTTAGAACATTGTTAACTATTATTCATGCCATTTTGCCCCCTAAACGGAAGACTGAAAAGGAAGGTAGGAAAGGGAATGATGGTAATGATGATAATGGTCCGAAAGCGAGCTTTCCGGCTTTGAATATTGGGGATACTAAGGATAGGGTTAAGGAGTTAGAGAAGGAGATTGAAAAAGAAGCTAGAGAGAGAAGGAATAATAATAATAATAATAATAATGATGGTGGTGGTGGTAAAGATAATAGGGACAGAGATAGGGATAGGGATAGGGATAGACGGAACGATGATCGGTATGATAAATATGATCGAAGACGAGGGGATGGAGATGATAGGGGTGGAAACAGGGGTAGGGATAGGGATAGGCATAGAGATAGAGAGGATGATAGGGGTAGTCGCAGGGGGAGGGATCGTGACGGAAGAGATGATGGTTTGAGGGAAGAGGATGAAGAGAACAGGAGGAAGGGTTACAGGGGTAATAGATCGGATGAGCCGGAATTGTATCAGGTGTATAAAGGGAGAGTGACTCGGGTAATGGATAGTGGTTGTTTTGTTCAGTTGAATGATATTAGGGGTAAAGAAGGGTTGGTACATGTGTCGCAAATGGCGACGAGGAGAATTGCGAATGCGAAAGATGTTGTGAAAAGAGATCAAGAGGTATTTGTGAAAGTGATATCGATTTCGGGTCAGAAGTTGTCTCTGTCGATGAGGGATGTGGATCAGAATACTGGGAGGGATTTGTTGCCTTTGAAGAAAAGTGGAGATGATGAAGGTTTTAGGACGAATCCGTCGAAGGGGTCGAATAATGGGTCGACGACTAGGACTGGGCTTTCGGGGATAAGGATAACGGATGAGGATGTTGGTGTGCCTTCGCGTAGACCGTTGAAGAGGATGAGTTCTCCGGAAAGATGGGAGGCGAAGCAGTTGATTGCTTCTGGGGTTTTGAGTGTGAAAGAATATCCGATGTATGATGATGAAACGGATGGTATGCTTTATCAAGAAGAAGGTGCTGAAGAAGAGCTTGAAGTTGAGTTGAATGAAGACGAGCCTGCCTTTTTGCAAGGACAGACGCGTTACTCGATGGACATGTCACCTGTCAAAATCTTTAAGAATCCAGAAGGTTCCTTGAGCCGTGCTGCAGCTTTACAGTCGGCTCTTATTAAAGAAAGAAGAGAAGTTAGGGAACAACAGCAAAGAACAATGCTTGATTCCATTCCTAAGGATCTGAATCGTCCGTGGGAAGACCCAATGCCTGAAACAGGTGAGAGACATTTGGCACAAGAGCTGAGGGGAGTTGGGTTATCAGCGTATGATATGCCTGAATGGAAAAAAGATGCTTTTGGTAAGGCTTTGACTTTTGGTCAAAGATCAAAGCTTTCCCTCCAAGAACAGAGACAGAGCTTACCCATCTACAAGTTAAAGAAGGAACTGGTTCAGGCAGTGCTTGATAATCAGGTTTTGGTTGTGATTGGTGAGACGGGATCAGGGAAAACAACTCAGGTGACCCAGTACCTAGCCGAAGCAGGTTACACCACAAGAGGAAAGATAGGGTGCACACAGCCCCGGAGGGTGGCTGCAATGTCTGTAGCTAAACGTGTTGCAGAGGAGTTTGGTTGTCGGTTAGGTGAAGAAGTCGGTTATGCCATACGGTTTGAAGATTGTACCGGCCCAGAAACTGTAATCAAGTACATGACTGATGGTATGCTTTTAAGAGAAATCTTAATTGACGAAAACCTCTCTCAGTACTCTGTAATCATGCTTGATGAAGCTCATGAACGAACAATCCACACAGATGTCCTTTTTGGGTTATTGAAACAACTTATCAAAAGAAGAAGCGATCTTCGATTAATCGTCACTTCAGCTACGCTAGATGCAGAGAAGTTTTCTGGTTACTTCTTTGACTGCAATATTTTCACCATTCCTGGGAGGACTTTTCCTGTGGAGATACTTTATACCAAGCAACCCGAAAGTGATTACCTTGATGCGGCACTTATCACTGTGATGCAAATCCATTTAACAGAACCTGAAGGTGACATACTTGTTTTTTTAACGGGTCAAGAAGAAATTGATCATGCTTGTCAGTGTCTGTATGAGAGAATGAAAGGGTTAGGTAAAAACGTGCCCGAACTTATTATTTTACCAGTTTATAGCGCACTCCCTAGTGAAATGCAATCCAGGATTTTCGAGCCTGCGCCTCCTGGTAAAAGAAAAGTGGTTGTTGCAACTAACATTGCTGAAGCTTCATTGACCATTGATGGTATATTTTATGTCATTGATCCTGGGTTTGCTAAGCAGAATGTCTACAACCCTAAACAAGGGCTTGATTCCCTTGTCATTACTCCAATTTCCCAAGCATCAGCTAAGCAAAGAGCGGGCCGTGCCGGACGTACAGGTCCTGGAAAGTGTTACAGGCTTTACACTGAAAGTGCTTTTAATAACGAGATGTCACCGACTTCAATTCCTGAAATTCAGAGGATTAATCTTGGTTTGACTACTTTGACTTTGAAAGCTATGGGGATTAATGATCTACTTGCCTTTGATTTTATGGACCCACCATCCCCTCAAGCTCTTATATCTGCCATGGAACAGCTGTACAGCCTTGGAGCTTTGGATGAAGAAGGACTTTTAACCAAATTAGGTCGGAAAATGGCGGAGTTCCCGCTAGAACCGCCTTTATCAAAGATGCTTCTAGCCAGCGTGGATTTGGGTTGTAGTGATGAAATTCTGACTATTATTGCAATGATTCAAACTGGAAATATCTTTTACCGACCTAGGGAAAAGCAAGCCCAAGCTGATCAAAAAAGGGCAAAGTTTTTTCAAGCTGAAGGTGATCAACTCACTTTGCTGGCGGTTTATGAGGCTTGGAAAGCAAAGAATTTTTCGGGGCCATGGTGCTTTGAAAATTTTGTCCAGTCACGATCTCTTAGGCGGGCCCAGGATGTTCGGAAGCAGCTTCTATCAATTATGGACAAGTATGTTTCCTTTATTAATAATTTTTGTTTTTCACCGTCGACTTTTTTGGATTGCTAATCAAGATCTATAGTTACAATGACAAGTTTTTATTTAAAAATATGGATTCATCTTTATAACACAAGGTTGTAAACTTCTGATCTTCATTGTTATGTGGATGTATTTATCAACCCGAAATTTTGATAGGGATAGATGCTGCCAAAGCCCTTTCTTATACCCTCCTCGATACATATTATTGTTTATAGTTATGATTATGAAATTTTAATAAAGAACACATGTCTGGCTGTTGGTACCCACTTTATTCAAATATAAAGAGAACTGCAATTCAGTGTTTATTGTTTTAACTGACCTCTCACATTAACAAAATATGGATTCATCGTTAGGATACAAAACATTTTTTATAATTGGCTGTAACTATTGATATGGACAGATGCTGCAAGCTGCTTTTGTATCCCTGATAATAACGTACATGCCAGTTATCAATCCATTAGTTCACAAGTACCTAACGCTACTTGTTCTCATTTAGGGGTCTTGAACTGTTACAGTTGATATTAAATAATGGGTGATAAATCTCTTAGCTTTAGGTTTCATTTTGCATATGCTCATGGTATTATAATATTATTAGCCTATTAGGTGATTATCGGACTTGTTTGAGGACAGCACTTTAAACTAGCATTAGTGTCTGGGTTAGGGTTGGATTTTTTTGACCCAATATCCAAATGGACCGTTTTCGGGGTTGGGTGATATACTTGTGATATGGACCCATCAACCCAAACTCTGCACGAATTGATACCCCCTATAAATGTTCAGTTTTTTTTAATGAATTACGCAGAGACTTAACTGTTTAAGCATTGATAACCTTTTTTCTGTTATTTGGTACTTGACTGTATAAAACATTGAATCTCTTATAACTGGATATGTACGTTTCTAGTGATTACTAAATTCTCCTTTATTTGATCAGGTACAAATTGGATGTTGTAAGTGCTGGGAGGAATTTCACCAAAATAAGGAAGGCAATAACAGCTGGTTTCTTCTTTCATGCTGCAAGGAAGGACCCACAAGAAGGATACCGGACCATAGTTGAGAATCAACCCGTTTATATACACCCAAGCAGTGCTCTTTTCCAGAGACAGCCCGATTGGGTCATCTATCACGAGTTGGTTATGACAACAAAAGAGTACATGCGTGAGGTTACTGTCATCGATCCCAAATGGCTTGTTGAGCTGGCGCCTAGATTCTTCAAGGTGTCCGACCCAACAAAAATGAGTAAACGCAAGCGGCAAGAGCGGATTGAGCCACTTTATGATAGGTATCATGAGCCCAACTCGTGGCGGTTAAGTAAGAGACGTGCTTGAACCAGTTTTATAAATTTTGTAACAAACGGTTTGGTAGTATACCTCTTTTTTTTTTTTTTTTTTTTTTTGTAATTTACTTACTTGAACATGAACGGTAGTTTCTGTTGTTGAAGTTCTTTTATCCACTGAAATCCGTTTTCTGTATACTTTTAATCACACCTGCTACCTGTATTCATCATTCATGAGTTTCTTGGTGCATGTAGTAGTTGGGAGTGAACAGATGTGCCTAGGCCCGAGACTAAAACCTGGGCCGCTTCTAATTAGACAGCGACTGGCAAACATGAGCTAGGGACTGCTGTGTTGCAACTGGCTAACATTACTCGATCAGTAACCAAAGAATAGAAAGATTCAAAATAGCGATTGGAGTACTGGACCATTTGAAACAAATCAGGCCACTGATGGTCTGGTCCCTGTTAGGCTAGTGTAACACTTCAACCTTGATTCTACACATCCCTACCTAGAATTTGAAGTTATTGATTCGTCACTTATCTCTCTTTTGCGCATTGCGTTTTATGGTGACAATCGGAATGCTCCATTCATGGCTAAAGTTGTGATCCGTGCAAAACCGAGTCTTGATATGCACCAGGGATGTTTATAGTTTGGTTTGTATCATAGTTATTAAAGGCGCTAGGCGCACTCAAGGCGCATAGGCCTCGCCTGGGGCCTAGGCATGAGGCGCAAAAAAAGCGAGGGCCTGAGATAAAAAAAAGCGAACAAGAAAATAAAGTAAAAACATATTAAAAAAAAATACTATTTTTAATCTAGTTGGTATCAAAAGTTTTGAAATATTGATCTATTAGTGTATAGAAGTAGTGTTCCTTAGATAAAGTAGAAATCTGGCTGCAATCTAGCCATAATTTAACGAATTTGGCTAGAAACTTTGTGAAATTTGGGAATCTAGATGAAATCTGCGTCTAAACCATCACCTGGAGAATTAAAGCGCAATTTCATCGACTCAAAGCGCAAATGCATCGCCTCGCCTAAAAAATGGGCCTAGGCGGAAGAGGCGATGACTTTTAACAACTATGGTTTGTATGATTTTTAGGTCATGCCATTAGCATACCGCTAACAAGTTTTTGGTATTTTTTAAATTAATTCAAAATTTTTTTGAAAAAAGGTTTTTCATATATTTGTCTACTTTTTGAAAAAAAATAAATAAATTTTTTTCACCTTAAAAAAACCTCAATTTTTTTTAACTTTTTCGGAAGTTTTAGTTTTAGTTTTACATCTATAATAGAAAAGCCTAACTAAATGTCGATGTAAGTTTGGTGATATGCTATTATTTGGGTTGGGCTTTACATTATTTCACGCGCTAGACTCACTCTTCACTCATTGTGTGTTAACTAGTGCTTGGCTCGAATTTAAACAAAAAAAAAAAATTCGTTTTCCAGCAAATACTACTTCAAGCATTATAATGGGCCATACAATCATGAAGCTCTGCTGCATAGTATTTGGGCTGGGCTTTACATTATTTCACGCCCTAGACTCACTCTTCACTCATTGTGTGTTAACTAGTGCTTGGCTCGAATTTAAAAAAAAAATTAAATTTCGTTTTCCAGCAAATACTACTTCAAGCATTATAATGGGCCATACAATCATGAAGCTCTGCTGCATAGTATTTGGGCTGGGCTTTACATTATTTCACGCCCTAGACTCACTCTTCACTCATTGTGTGTTAACTAGTGCTTGGCTCGAATTTAAAAAAAAAATTCGTTTTCCACCAAATACTGCTTCAAGCATTATTTATATATTTAAGACTTTATATTTTACTAGTGGGGAGACCGCGTGATGTGACGGGTGTACAATTACAGATATAAATATAAATGTGTAGTTGATAATTCGGTAGCTAATATGCTAAATAGCTAGTACAATAAACCTATAACATACGATGGTACAATAAACCTAAACCCAATAAACGAATGTCCACTTTTTTTTTTCATTTATTTCGCAGTCAACGTCTGCCTTATGCATATATTTGAAACACTTAGGGAACACATACACTACAAAATAGGAAGGCACTAATTCATGATAACTGTCAACATATTATCCATGACTATATGAATATATGATCTTCATTATCTACTTAACTATAAATAGACATTTCAAACTAAAAATACTCATATAATGCTTTATATACGAAGTTAATTATATCTAACATTTTATCAAAATTTAAGGTACTAAACTTGCAGTGTTGCCACGCTTCTCCAGCAAAGTCATGCCCCTTATTTGTTGCATCAACAACCTTCTTTCCCCAATTCCTAAGCACATCTTTCACTATATCAATCATTCTAAAACAACATGTACACAACCATGAAAACATCATAATGCATGTAAAAGTGATCATCAATATATATATATATATATATATATATCATCTGTCAAACGAAATATTAACTCAAAGTATTAATTTGTTCCTTAGATCATAAATGACTGTTGAACCACGAGAAGAAGAACACAGGTACACAACCGTTGCCTGGGTAGTTGTGATGAATGACCGAAGGCTCAGCTACGATGGCATCAGACAGTTCTGAGGTTTGATGAGATTGTGGTCGTACTATCGGTTCGTGGTGGAGAATTCTGTTGTTGACGGGCCGAGTCTGGAACCAATATCTTTTGTAGGTTGGCGACGTTATCAAAACGTAATGGTGAGATCGAGAGGTAAAACATAAGAGATAGTTTGATTTCCTAGAACTTGATTAAATGATTGAGTTGGTAACTTATGAGATCATTGAAGTGACCATCAATTTGCATTGATGATCATCTGTTTATGAGTCATTGAAGAAGGTTATGGTTTTGTTTCTTTAATTTCAAACCGTGATGTTATGAAGAAGAAAATAATTAGACATTCAATTTAAGGTTTCATATCACATCATTTAGGTATTATTTAGTTTACAAATTATGCACAAAGGTTTGGTTTAAATTAAAAAGAAATATTAATGTAGAAAGACAATTTTGCCCCTTTCTAACTTCATTAACTTATTATGTACTATAAACGTTATTTAAATTTCATTGGCATCCTTCTCAGATGCTTTATAATATAGTGTAACAATTAATTGAATGTGTGGAGTATAAGCAAAAACATATTTACCTAAAGTAACACTTTTCATCATATAACATATCTTAGTTTGAAACTAAAGCTTTTAATTAAGTATTAATATTAATTTAAGATTGTAATTATAATATATTAAAATAATCAAGTTTAATAGTGATCAATAGTCAAGGTTATTTGTAGATTTAAAATAAAAACTCAAAATGTTAAAATACATGAATGGATTTCAACTTCAAGGATAAGTTACTTAGATCAAATTTTAATGCTTTTATGAGGAGAAATATGAATGGATTTCAACTTTAAAAGCATTTTAAATCATACAAATTCATCATACATAATATTTATCAATTAATTTACTATGTAAAAAGACCATTTTACCCTTTACTAACATTATAATGTTGTTGTACCATAGAATAAAATATTGTAATTACTTAAATTTGGTTGGAATCCTTGTTAGATGCTTTATAATATAGTATAAATTAAACTTGTATATCCATATTTTATATACACACATACACCCTTGGACGGTCTAATCAATGGACTGGTAAAATACGAGCTATAAAACGTGCAATTATCGATATTATTATTTAGAACAAGCTTACATGGGTATGTGTTTTAATTTTAACTAGGTTCATAGTTATCCGTGCGTTGCCACGAGACGCAGTACTTACCCGCGTGTTGACGTGTGATGCAGTTTACACTTGTATGTTACCATGGGACATAGTTTAAACCCTTTACAAAACAGAAAGGATAATGTTACCAAATAAATGCTTTGTTGCTAATATAGTTTTAGTTTTAATGGGTTTAATACTGACTCGTTGAGAAAACTATTAAACGAATACGGTATCGATATTGATATGACTTCGGTACCGGTTTAGTACGAGTACCCAATAAAGTACCCAGTATCAAATAAAAGGGGTTTTATACACAAAAAATATTTTTTTAGATATTAGTGAATGATAGCAAAACAGGGGCGATTCACATTAGCAAAGCGGACGATGCATGTAAAAGAAGGGACATTATTAAAGTATCCCGTCTTTAATTTTATACGAACCAAGTTTTAGTCTAAGGCCTGCTAGAGTATTCTAAGCTCTGGTTATTTAGAATTCGAACCAAGCTTGTGTTAACCCTTACTAAGCTTTGTAATAACCTAATCCTCATGCCATTGACATATACACTTTGCTCCATGTGGGCTATTTAAATCTAGTTTTGTTTTAACAGTAGGTGAGCCAATAGGTATGTGGGCCAACAATAAACAACCACTATTCAAGTATGAATGGTTTATGTTTTAACAATAGGTTGGCCAATAGGTACGTGGGCCAATAAGAAACAACCATTGTTCAAGTGTGAATTGTTTAATATATAGAAGAAAAAGAATTAGAGGACCATAGTGAATCCACACTGGTTGATATATATAAATTTAAATGTACAATGAAATGTTCAAATGGAAATAAAATATATAATAAGAATGTTTCATTTAAGATTTATATATAGTGTTAGGGGAAGGGTGTTGGGATAAATTATCTTATATATTAATTTTAAAAGTATCATGAATAGTGCATCTTGTCGCTGCTTGAAGAGTGTTTGTAGTGTGGTTGGTTTTGTAGTGGTTTTGTTAACTGATGTACCCGTGTTCGAGTCTTGGAGGCTTTTTTTTTTCCTTTTTGTGGTCAGGTTACAGGTGTCAATAAATATTGCCCTTAGTTTACATAATTAATGATTAATTTATTGTATTTCTTTAAATTAGCTAATAAATTAAACTAATATATTATTTTTAAAATTAGCTTTCTAAAACAAACCTAAGTTAGCATGTATGATAAATTATGATATGTAGGATAAATTCGACATGTATAAAATAAAGTGTATGATTGTAGGATAAATTTTGATATGTGTAGGATAAAGTGTGTTTGACTAATTAATGAGAGGCAAGATAATTTATTAAGAGCATCCACAATGCTAAGAGAAGTCTACTCTTCCAAACCGCTACATCACCATACCACATCATTTTAAACAATAACCATTTCAAACCCACTTTTTCCTACATTCATAAACTATTACAAACACTCACCCCATCACCTAGTTTTCCTTTTATTTAATTTATATCCACACACACACACAAAATCATTTATTGAAAAATTAGATTTGGGGCCCACCATATATCAAATCAGACCAATCCATTCTGCCAAACCCATCCACACAAGACCTCCCCCTTAATGCATACCCGTCCACTTTGCCCCCGTTTGGTCCACATCCATTGTGGATGCTCTAAGTGTTTTCCATTATGCCCTTTATACTTTTCTCATCACATGAAAATTGTTCTCATAAACTCGATATTTCTACAGTCCTCCCCTTAAACTTATATAAAAACAAACATATCTAATAGAAAATATATAACTAATAGTTATATATTACATAAACCCGATATTTCTACATTATTACAACATAACATATCTAGTAGAAAACATAAAACTAATAATTATACTTACTAATTACTAGAACAAAAATTGAAAATGTTTTGTCCAGGTGACAATATCATTTTTGGGTCATACTTAGCTTTCCTCTCCTCAAACAAACTCCATTTTGCACCAAAATGCTTCATCCATTCTTCTTTTGTTTCATAATATCGTGGAAGATATTGTTTGATTTTAATCCCAATTTCATCACATAGTTTTAATATCTTTTTATTCTGATTTTCGATCATCTTTAAGTCTTCAACATTTTTAGCTGAGTGCAATAAACCTACAGTGTAAAATACATCCTCATCTTCCTCTTCTGAAATGACCGATGACATCCGACAATCCCACCTGCAATTTTACAAGTAAATTAAATAAAAAAGGAAAGTAATGTATAAAATAACAATTCTATTTTTTTTAATTAGATTTGTCAAGGGAACATTATTTCTTTAACACTATACTTTAGATTTTAATTATATGGAGGATGGTTGATTAGTTATTCGATGAATTAATCAGATTTAAAAAAACAAAGAAGCAAAATAGTTGACAAAATGATAGATTGATTGTTATTCATGAAAGAATGTTAATTATTAAAAATAGTATACTACTAGTAAAAGCGAATTCAAATAACAACTTTGAGACTTACTATCGGTAATGTAATTTTTATATTGTTCTTTTTTTTTCTTTAACTCAGCTGGGAATATAAATAAAGTAAATTGTGTAAAGTACATATAGAAAAGAGTTGATACATTGAAAACATATCTATATATATATATAAAACAAAGGTGTTTTGCTGACGTGGCGTCCATTGGTTGATTCAAGGCCCTCTTGAAACTGCCACGTGGCATCCTAATTGAAAGGTTTTGGTGTTTTTCAATTATTTTGTTTTTTAATTAAAAAGAAACCAAAAAACTCAAACCCTAATACCCTTCACGTGATTTCCTCCCAATTTATTCAAGCTTTTCTTTCTCCTAACCCTTCTCTTCCTCTTCATTATTCCCTCTGCCGTCATCATCATAACCACCAAATCTGTGCGACCATTATTCTGCAAGCTGCTACTTTCATCAGTTGCTAATCGTGTCTCCTATTCCTCTTCACCTAACTCCTTTTCTTCTCCATTATTGTTGTGATTCTTCCAAGTATTAAACAGGTGAATCGATCTTCTCCTTATTATTCATCATAAACACCATGATCTGAGAATGCTCGATCTGTTCGTCGTTCTGCTCTTGTAAGTTTAACCACTTCCTTGCTTTTACTTTTACGTTTATTATTTATTATAGTGGCAGATGTTGTTTTTTTTAACGATAAGCTTGCTTTTACTAATTATTAATGAAGCATCGACACTGTTAACAATTAAGGTGACATTAATAATTATTAAATAACCTAACCACTTATAGCAACCCCTTTACGTGATGTTGGAATTAAGGTGACAGATGTTGTTGTGTTGATTGATAGGGAACAGGGTGGGAGACAGAACCTGTTGCAGAATGGGATTAAGTTGCATTCGGTTATTAAGCTTACTGATATGGTTAAGGTGTTGAAGGATAAAGGGAAGGTTAGTGAAGAGACTCAGGCTATGGTTGTTAAGTTTTTAGAAGAGAATACGGTGGTTGCGTTCATTAACGGGAGAGAGAGGTGCTTTGGTCGCGCAGGTGCTCACCCCCAACCGCGAAGGCGCTACTAAACAGCAGATGTTAAGATCCAAAGACCTCCATAAACGCCTCCATGGATGGTACCACTTTTTTTTTTTAATATTTGTTTGTTTTATTTTTTGGTTTTTAATCTACAATAATGAATTAGGTGATATATGTATTGCTTTGTTAACAGTGTCGATGCACTTTTGATTTTACTCACTGATTCTAAACATCTGTCTGGAAGTTTGAATGACTTTTGTGGGGATTTAGTTATTATTATTATTAACATACTAGATTACTTTGATTGAGCTATAAATAGATTGAAGAATAAGGCAAACATTATATAGCCAGTAGGTTGTATGGTATGCTATATAGATTCAAAAGGCTGTATATGTCAGGTCAAGAGTGGTTCATGTGAAAATCTGGTCGCCACTGTAACGAGTATAGTGATTATTATTATTATTATTATTATTATTATTATTATTATTATTATTATTATTATTATTATTATTATTATTATTATTATTATTATGACTCAGTCTTCGTACAGAGGTCGATCGGTTGGGGATTACGTGGTAGGGAGACAGCTCAGATCAGGTTCGTTTTCTGTATATATATATATATATATTAATAGATAATAGATTATTGTTCTTTTTTATTTTTTGTAGAGAGGTGAGTTTTGTTAGGTTGAGTTAAGTTTAATTTATATCAGTTTAGTTTAATTTGTTAAGAGAATTGATACATGTATTGGAAGATTGTTTACATCTATTACTCATAGGTCTGTTTCAATGTCAGTTGAGTTGTATAGTATAATAGATTTATGTTTCATTAGGTACTTAAAGCTGAGTTGAGTTACATGTTTCATTAGTTACTTTAAGTTGAGTTTACTTACATTCAGTTAAGCTTAATTTATGTCACTTAAGTTTACTCTTAACAAATTTGATAGAGGTATTGGTGGTTATGTAAGTTCCACTATATCAGTTTAGTTTAATTTGTTAAGAGAATTGATACATGTATTAATATTGTGAGACTTGGTACATAGATGTTATACGTTTTTAATGGTTACAACTTCCAACCTAAGTGATTGTTTAGTTGATTAGGTTAAGAATTATAAGAGTCATTAGAGATTGATGAGTTTTTGAATTGTTGCAGCTTACATAAGTGATTATTTAGATGATTACTGATGGTTTTAGGTTAGGGACATGCAGTGATTGAGAGATTTTGTGGTTAGTTAACTTGAGTCATTTGCAATACGTTATCACATAGTGAAATTTTTTAACTAAGATTGATTATGTTTAAGTTATTTACTCTTTTCGTGATTTGAGTTTTCTTCTTTTATTATTTTTTATTAAGTCATATTAAAATTTTCAACCCCGGGACCTTCCCGGGGTAATTTGCTAGTAATATATATTTTGGTTCATTAAACAATAATCGTTTGATTACTTTTATCTTTCAAACTAAATTAGAAAACTAGATAAAACAGTTATTTATATAATAATAACTTTACTATTTGCATACCAATTAATTAGAAATATAATTTCCATATTAATGTATGCACTTTTGGGAACATAATTGATTTTTTGTCATCTAGCAAATCAAATGCAAACTAGGGCAAATTCATCTAATTCACTTTTTCGTGAACTTTTTTCATGGAAAATATAGTGTATTCACGTTTTACTTTCTAATCTCATAGTGTTCAATGTCATCAAATGGCTATTTACCGACGAGCAATGACAGTTTGAAATTCAAGGGCAGGTGATTTAATATACATACCTGTTAACGGTTGTTCAACATATACGTAAACAACCGTTTAAAATTTAGGGAGACATGATTTAACATAAAGTACCCCAAACGAGTGTTTGATTCAAGCTCAAACGGCCATACAACAAGGATGGGGGATTAAATGATGCAAAAAGGTTAATTACCTTTTTCGATTCATCGGGTACACGAGGAAAGGGCCAGCGCTCTTGTTTTCTTTTTGAATTATATCAACGAACACTCGCTGATTAAAATCCAAAATGCGTGATTTTGGTATGAACAAATTTAACCATGGATGATAAACATCCCACAATCCTTTAGCTTGAAGCTTTAGCTCTTCGGTTCTCACTCTATTCAAAAAATCAACAAATGTTGCATCTTTCTTGAATATAAATCCAGTTTTGAAGTTTAGCCCTTTGAGCATCTCATCTAGTTCCTGTAATTACATTTATAATTTGAAAACAAATGGGGCAAAAATTGTGCAAAGAGATTTCCGTATGAAGAATATATATACCTCATCTATGGTTCTTATGCTGAATTCGTCGTAGTATTTGACTACTTCTAAGCTATAAACGATACCACATTCGGTTGCTAAAGAATTTATTTTCGCTTCATCATGAACCGAGAAATACGAAGATCTCCAATTGTTTGCAGGACTTTTCTTCATAATAAGGTATCCTTCAACATAACTAGGCCCTTGCTTAAGTGAGATCAAGTGTTCTTGATCCTTTGTGAAGGCAGCAAAGTCTTCGTAAATCATTCGAACCCATTTTGCCTAGAAAAATCAAGAACATATTAATCATGTCGTTAATATATATATATTTGAGTACGTTGGTTAATTACATATGGTTTTATGGATCTTACTCTTGTTGGTGCCTTTTGTAGCACAATCCTTGCCCTAGTGATGATGCCAAATTGGCCAAGACCTCCAAGAACTCCATAAAAGAGATCAGAGTTCATGCTTTTGGAACAAGTCATGAAATCTCCTTTTCCTGCCACAATCCAAGAAACAGATCGATTCTAATTATTAAGATAGATTAAGTTTATGAAATAATATCATTAATTGATCTAGTTGCTTCTAACTCTTTTTGCATTCAATGTTGCCTTTAATTATTATTCCATAATTCCAAACTAAAGTACTTGCAACTTATAACCTAGTTTTACAATTGGTCCAAAAATCACATGTAAATACAAATAGTTTTTCTAAACCACCTAAAATACCAAAATAAATATAAAAATAAATATAAAAATAAAAACCTATAACATGTATGTACGTGTGCACATATGTATATATCAATGCATGGAAATTAGAATTGTATAGTATTTCATATAAGTACGTGTTATGTATGTATATATGTACCAGTGATGACATCCATTTCAAGCACATTACTGATTTGAGGTCCATGAAGGAAAGTCTGTCCACTAATCCCTGCATTAGAAAGTGTACCTCCCACACTAAGATACAAATAATCCGTCCATGAAACCGGCGCCAATCCATACTCCATAGTCGTCCTCAAAACATCGATCCAAAGCTGCTCACCACCAACATCACAATAAAACCCTAATCTCTCACTCAGGCAAACTTTTATCCCAACATTATTCAAAGAAGTCATTTCCACCACCACCCCATCTTTCACCATTGCCTGTCCTCCAACCGAGTGACCGCGACCTCTGGCCGCGATCTTGAACGGAGTAGAGGCAGTGTAGGAAGATTTAATGAGGCGGGCGATGTCCGAAACGGTGGACGGATGGAAAACAGCAGTTGGGGCTTGTTGAAAAAGTTTACCGAAATCGGAAGAAGCTACTTTGATGGAAGTAGTATCAAGGAAAAGTTTAGTCGCTATTTCAAGTGGTAAGGTTTCATATGGGAGTGAAGAGTTTTTCCATGGTGTTAGTTTGGTTCGTATTATTGAAGTTAAGTTGCTTATTATGTGTAGTATGATTATGTATGCACGGATGAGAAGATGTGACTTTGCCATATGTGTGTATGTGTGTGTGAGAGAGAGAGGATATAATGATCAATGTAAGATGGAAATAATGCAAGATGCGTCTATATATAGAGAACTATATGGACTTATAATGTGAAAACATCTCATTTTGGTGAGAATGTCTCCATGCAAGGAATCACATTAAAGTTAAATGTTCGATCTATTGAAATATTAAAAAAGAAAAAACCACCATTTAGCTTCGTTATAGCCTATTTCAAAACCATTTTCTTTGATTAAAACAAGTGTCATATACTCTTATACGTATTGTTGAGAAGAAAAGAAAACAAAAGAAATAACAATAAAATACTTAATAAATTATCATTTCTCTCATTAATTATTTTTTAACTAGTTAATTAATCAAACATAATTTATTCTACGTACATGTATCAAAATTTATCATACCCGTGTCGAAGTTTATCCCACATATATCTTACAAATATCAAAAGTTATCTTACGCATATTAAAATTTATCCTAAATCGTAAATTAGGTTTGAAAATAATATATTAGTTTAATTCAATTAGCTATTCTAGGAGAATACAATAATTTAATCAATTATGTAAATTTACCTCAATACTCTTATATAAAAACATTAAATACAAATATTAAATAAAGTATAAAAAATATACTAGTAACAATGAAAATAAGTAAAACTAGGTATTCAAATGTTGTTGGGTCTTTTCGAATAAACTTTGTAAGCTACATTTAAATTAAACTACTGTGTTTCAAGGCGCGCTTTGCAAAACACTAAAAAGTTATTATCAACAAAGTAACTACCAATTTTCATACCATAATTTAAAAACGACATCTCACACAAACATGGGTATATTTGTATTTATTACTTAATAAGATGTTGTGAATGGAAAAAAAAAAAAAGAGTCGCCCATTGCCCTTCCCATGTTTCGAACCTAAGACCTCAAATAAAAGAAATGCACTAAAAACCACTTCACCACTAAGACATGTTATTTATTGTGAAATCATATATAATTATTACTAAAAAAGTGTATAGACCTTTAAAAAAAACTTGTCCTTCCCATGTTTCGAACCTAAGACCTCAAACCATACAATGCGCCACAAACCACTCCACCACCAAGCCATGTTGTGACTTATTATGAAATCATATATATTTATTAATAAACTAGTATGTTACCAGCCGCGCGTTGCGGCGGCATCATAACTTACGATAACTCGAATTTATATCATCGAAACGCATAATAAGTCGAAGTTATACCAACTCGAATCCATACAAAATTTACATTTAGGAAATAACAAAAATATAATTGTTTAATTTAAAGATAATAAAACCATCAACGTCAATAATCAAGTGTCATAAAATTCTATGAGTGAGGGGTTAACGTATATTTTAGTTTTTGTTTTAATTACAAAAGGAGAAACAATTTTGTTTCTGTTAATACTTTATAAAAAAAATAAATATAAAAAGAGTCGATGGAAACTTTGTATAATGATTATGTTTATATATAATAACAACTTAAAATATACAAATTTAACTAAATCCATAAATTGCACGTAATGAATATCCTTATTTATAATTTTACAAAATCAACAATGTAAAAGCTCTTCAGAGCATCACGTTTTACTATTTTAACTCAAATAGTCAAATCAAATTTATATTTGCTTCACGTTTGTCCTTTTGTATTTTAAAACATCATCTTCATCTCTTTCTAGTTTCTATTTACCCTCTCCTCTACCAAGGAAAAGCCACCGTCACCGCCACCGGAATGAACCCCCACTCTATGGCAAAAAATCACAATATGAGAAACGACTTCTCCGCAACCCACCACCAGGCCACCGTCGCTAAAGATCTGTGAACCAGCTGCCAAACTCTTAACCCATAGCCGCCACCATCACCAACCGCCAACCTCTACACTTACAGAGAATACCATTCATCTGCCGTTGGTTCTTTTCCCTCCTCGTCACGTCCTTTGCGTGCCTCGCCAATGGAAAACGACTCCCCATCTTATTCTGAGGTTTTCGTTTTGTGAATAAATAAACCACCACAAAAAAAAAAAAACTGTAGCTGCTACAGTAGTACTGTAGCACCGACATTGTATTTTAATATAATAATAATAATAATAATAATAATAATAATAATAATAATAATAGAGATGACTTGCATTAGTCATTTGTACAATTGTAATCAAATGTTGCACATAGGGGCATAAAGGGAAGGATTTGGCAAAAATATAGTTGTTTACCTTGTGACCTTTTGTATGCCATCTTAAAATGATGGTGAAATTACCTTCTTACCCATCTCTCCTCCTTAATAAGGAAGTAGAGATAAGTGTTTGTAAAAATAAAAAAATAAAAAGAAAAGAAAATCCCAGGATTCGAACCTAAGACCTCAAATAACACAAATGCACCATAAACCACTCCGCCACCTAGCCATTTGTGATTTATTATGAAACCATATATATATATATATATAGATATATATATATTTGTAAAAAAAAGTGTTTGAACTTTAAAAAAAAGGAAAAAGACAAATGTCATTAATGTTTTACTGTTTAATTTCTTGGGCCTTAAATATATTGGTAATGAGAGATACATTTGAAGATTTAAAAAAAAAACAAATAGGAAATTGTAACATGTCAAAATGGTTTTAACATAAATCTAATTAGTTTTAATTGTTTTAAGGGGATGGGTAGGAATCCTAAGAGAACCAATCCATATTTGAGAACTGAGAGAACCATTCTGAACCACACATTTCTTATAAAGGCAAAAAAATTTATTTTTTTATTTTTGCTTTAATCGCATGTTTTTATGTAAGAAATTTGTTTTTTTTTTCATTTATACATATGTGTATATTACATTTTCAGCTATACATATGTGTATATTTCAGTTATATATATGTACACATTGCATTATACATATGTGTATATTGTAATTATACACATGTGTATATTGTAAAAAAAATACAAAATTTTTTTTAGTAATCCATCTTGCATCGCCATTGTGGGTGGTCTAATACAATGGAGTAAACTTTCTTTTCAATTTTCAAATGGGTAAGTTTAAGTTTTTAAATATAAAATATATAATAACAGTAATTAGAAAATAACTTAAGGTTTTATATTTACTTGAGTTTATTTACCCACATCTTAATTAGTTTTTTCTATTTCTTTTTTAATATATTTTTAAATACAGTATATACTGTAGAGATGTTTAAAAGTGAAACTGAAATCACATGTAACACTCTTGTAAAGTGTTTTCAAGCATTATAAAATGTTCTTGTGTAAATTGATATGCATATGAGGTATAAAATTCACCTTAGTGAAAACTAAGTGTCCCCACTAAAGTATAAAAAGAACAATACCGTGATACTATCAACAACAAAAAATCTCATACAACAAGAAGCCACCGTACCTAGATTTCTACTTTTCAGAAAGTTGGAATATCGTATGTGGCCCATATGGCCATATCCCTTCTAAAAGATAGACTCGTGTGCTATGGGTTAATAAAAAGGTAAGCAAAATTGATATCAATAATATTTTTTTTATGATAATTCGTATGGTTTTTTAAAGAAAATGTAAAATTAAATAATAAAGAGACGTTTGTTGTTTTCCATATTGGGAATGAATATTGGTTGGTAAGCAGAAGGATCTTTGAAAAATGTACTACGGAGATTTGATGAGAAATTTCAAATGTAAAAACAAAAGGTAAACATTGATGGAAACATCAACCAGATTTTGGTCTTTATGTTTTAAGATCTTCTTTGTTGGTATATGAGGATACATTAAATCCTTAAAGTTATTCTGGTTTTACTTATCTATACTGTCTTACAACAACATGTGTAATGATCATGTGAATGGGGCGTTAATACTAAAATTGCCGTCCAATTCACCCAAGCACACCTCCCCTCCTTTGTTAAAGGGCGTTAATGCCTCTCACACGAAATATTTTGCATGGAGTGATCTTTCTTTCAACCAGTCATCCTTTGCCACTTCATTTTTATTTTTTTATTTTTTTTAATTCAAATATTTGGTGCCCAATTCACACATTTACGCCACACCTACTCATTACACCCCTTGTTTATTTCAAGCTCCATTCACCCACTAAAGTGGCCCCACATGCCACATTCAAAAATGTCTCTTTTACCCACCGAATTTCACCCACCATTACACATGGTCTAAAGGAAGGGGCATGAGCAAATATGTCTAAATTGTCCAAAGTTAAGATGGCATACCAGGGTTTTTTTTACAATTTCTTAAACTTTACCACTTTTCTTTCCTAAATACCCCTAGAAAATAATCAACTTTTATATGAAAATGGAACTCACCCAAACTAAATAAACACATGGAATAATAATATTTTAAAACAAATTTCATATAATGGCAATGAAAGACAATAATTTATGTAACCACCATGAATAATCTTATCTCAGCTAAACTTGTATGAGTTTTAAAACTTTAAAATATAGTGACTGAAGTCTTCCTAGAGTTAAAGTCAAGCTAACCAGAGCACCTTTTTTATATCATTCAACGTAATCATTTTTGTTTTCAAGTTTAATCATGATAATTACGTGAATTAGGCTCCATAGCTTTTATTAATTAATTAATTTTTAGGCGTTTTATGATAGATTGATGATATGATATACGTGTCGTTCATTAGGTATTTGTTAAAGGATTGTCTGGTTGTTTAGAAAATTTAAGGTTGGTGTAGTCTTTTATTAATCTGCTTTGGTAGGAGAAATTCTATGGTCTGAAAATTATGATTTCAAATATATCCAAGTCCAGACATTGTTCTTGATGATTCAGTCTATGTGAACAACTCATCTTCACTAGTGAAACGTACTCCAATTACCAAAAAAATGTTTAATCGATCATTGTCTTGGATTACAAACTTGTAGATGATAATTGTTTTAAAAATAGTAAAAAAAAAAGCTCAAAAGTATATTTTTAATGAACAAAAGTACAAAACCATATATGCTGCACCAATTATTAACAAAAATGTTTCTAATCTACTTGACTGACCAATTTCAACCTGTATGCTAACATCTTTTGGCCTGTTAACATCTCTTAAAAGTGTTATAAGGATTCCAACTCCCCCATCCCTCTCTCTTTCTCTCTCTCTCTCTCTCTCTCTCTATATATATATATATATATAGACATATATATTAGTTTTTTTTTTGCTTCAGTTTTATCAATTAATTTTTCATTTATTTTCAGTTTGAAGTTCATATCTTGTGTTAAAAATGAAGAAAAAGAAGCAAACCTGAATCAACTTAGAATTAGTTTGTTATTTAAGGCAAACCCAATGCCAAGCTTTTACTATTAGGGTCCACCGCCAAAGGTTACGCAAAAAAGGTAATTAATAGTATCTTTTTTTCATCTATTTTCAGTTTGAAGTTCATATCTTGTGTTAAAAATGAAGAAAAAAAAACAAACCTAAACCAGAATCAACTCAGAAATAGTTTGTTATTTAAGGCAAACCCAATGCCAAGCTTTTACCATGGGGGTCCACCGCCAAAGGTTACGCAAAAAAGGTAATTATTAAATCATTTAGCTTCTAATGGTTCGTTAACACATATATTGTTGTCACTACAAAATATTGATTATATTCATACAAGATCGATGTGTTCTATTTAACTAAACCAACTTTAATTTTTTCATCGATAAAAAGGGTAAATTACATAAGGATGGCAAGTAGGCGGGCAACAAGCTGCGCCGCCACCCCTTTAACTAAACAATTCTAACGAGCATAAAGTCTCCCAAAGTCTTATCTCCAGTTCATACAATCTCGCGAAGAAAAAAAAATCCACTATTAGCTTTATGAGGGTGTTTGGATGTGCTTTTTCCAAGTTATTATCTGATTATTTGATTTTAGGTATTTAATATAACAATATAACAATATCACTTTTTCAAATACATATCCGAACGGTCCTTAAATGTTCAAATTTTTATTTGGAATTGTGGAAACATCCTAACTGGAGCCTTAGCTGGAGGTGTGGCGGCTGGGGATACGTAGCTAGAGGTTGACCCTATAATTGAAGGATTATCTACTAGCATGTAACTTTCGAGCTGTAAGTAATTACCATTCATTTGAAAGGTACTGGGATATGTAGCTAGAGGTTGACTGATGTAGGCTTGTCGTATCACCCTATCAAAAGAAATTTATAATGCAACTTCTCAACTTATAACTAATGTAAATAGGGAAGTAGGGTTGTCGAACCACGAGGAATGAGTGGAAAGCTTGAATGTAACTATGCTAGATTTTAATGTCACAATTTTTATAGCTTTTATATTTTTTAACAAGTAATATAAAATTCAGATTTTAAGTGTTTCGTTTGAGATTTGTAAACTAACAATAACAAGATTTTGGATTATAACAATATGATTAAAAGAGTAGCTTCCACCCGAGATCCTATTCGTATGTTTTGCTGCCAAGTTTCTATTGTTACTCTAAACACTTCCCGTCACGAAGCCTTGGGGTATAGTATTGATATAACAACTAGGGTTTGCTTATTATTTGCATGTCAACCTAGCTATCCCTATGAGAACATAAACTAACCTCCTTATGGTGTCGATAACGAAAGACCACAATTACTAGATTATTTGATTTACGCAAACAATGTTTAACAATACACACAAGTAGTCAAAGAGCTAGTTTATGCAACAAATACAACAACAAGATACAAAACATACAAATAATCACCCGGGGGAGAAACTACTGTGAACGGTTTAGCTCCGCATCTTGGAGCAGAATGGTTCCATGGTTGTGTAGAATGCTTCCATAGCTCCAAGAATGTGATTGTAAGTAAAAATGGTGAAGAAATGGGTTAAAACCCGTCAAGGAAGTGTCCTTTGCGATTGCAGACTCCTCACAGTTTTGTAGGAGTCGTCCATGAGGAAGAAAGTGCGATCCCTGGCTTGAAAGTGAATCCAGCCTATTTTTCCACGACAGAATGCCGTCGCGGTTCGCGGGAGAGTCAAGAGATATCTCCGCGTACCGCGGCAGAATATTATATCCTTTTTATTATTTTTGGACGCCGTGGGGGCGCAGAGATAGGTTTGATTCATCCCGCGGCCCGCGGCAGAGGTTTGTGCAGGAAACTTTATTTTTCTTCTTTGTTTCGATCGTTTCTCGCGCACGTTCACGTTCCGGCTCGTGTCTTCGCACTTTTGACTTATAAAATCATCGTTTTAGCACATTCTTCATCTTCTTTATCATTCTCGTTATTGTAGCTAACTCCCGGGTATTCTACACACAAACAAACACAAAACTAGCAAATTAAACTATAAAGATGTGATCCTTTCGGACTCACATCATTGACCCTATAACTTCTTTTATTGTAATTGACACAATAATTAATAGTACTTAGTGTGCACCCTATGCGCAATGGGTTCACTTGTTACCAATATGCAAAGGGCAAAGGCGTCGTTTGACTCATAATAAAGCATAACTACGACTTGGTTATTTGCTCATATATGTATATTTATTTCTATTCAAATTTAGGTTATCCTTTTCTTTTTTCTATTATATTTGTCTTCCTATTCTAGATTGCCATGGTCTCAACATTGAAGCACAAAAATCATGTTGAGCTGTGTGGAAGGAAATACACGTGTCTTGTCTTATTAATTTGCAACCACGAGATCTCTGTATGACATATTGCATTACATGAAAACTTGTTTGCACTTTTGTTTTCGTGTTTAAAATAACGGATATATAAGTTGAAATATAATTGGTGTTAGGTTTAAAATCTATATAATATGCATATATACATGCAGGTAGGAAGAGTCTGCAAGAAGCATAACCGGGGCCCGTGCTTGATTAGGTGCAATAGGTAAAGATTTTTGTTAATGCAGTAAAGGGACTGGATTATTTGCATGACAAGGTCCACCCTTAAATAATTCAGAGATATTAAGTCTAGCAATGTGTTGTTATTTGAGGATTTAAGAGCCAGGATTGTTGATTTTCAACCATTCAAAATAATCACTCCGATATAGCTGGACATTTGCATTCTACTCGTGTTTTAAGAATTTTTGGCTATCATGTGCCATAATAATACTTATATTATAAACCTTTTTCATATATATGTGTCTACCCATCGACAAAGTGAATGGGATGATTCAGCTCACTGGCTACATTGGGCAATTTTTTAGCTGTTTGGTCAGGTTGGGCAAGTCTATTACAAACTTAAAAATCATAACTTTTAATTTCTAAATGGATAGTGACCTTCATATGATAGTGTATACAATAACATATTATTAGTACATGTTTTTGTCATGTAAATGAACTTTATCATTTAGCATGGTGTCTTCAATGGCACGGTTATGTAGATATGCAATAACCGAACAACTTATACAAGAGTGATGTTTATGTTCATATTGGTCTATTACAGTAACATACCTTTGGTTTATTATGATCTGTTCAATAATAAGTACATGGTTTTTGCGGATGAACTGCAATCAGTTGTAAGTGGCGGTGCACATTTCTTTTCTTTTCTTTCTACGAATACTTGTTAAAACATAGTGTGCCCATTTCTATTCTTTTTGCGTAACTTGCGGCAAAAAACCTAAGTATCATAATGTTGTATTGCAACCTATTTGTGGATCTTATTGCAACGCGCGGTTAAACTCACTAGTGTATATAATATATGAGCTTGGTTATTGTACAAAGTTTGCTTAATGTATAAAGGATACGAAGGAACAAGAGCTTGACACGTGTCCATAGATCAAAGGGTATTTTAGTCAAAACACAAAAGTTATATAATCACGCATGATCAATTGATAATTACGACTGTGTAGTTGATTCACGCACGCTATGAGACGATAATTACGCACGTTTTAAAACCCAACGATTTTCTAAAAGTATAACAATAAGGTGTGCAAGTTAAAGAAGATAAAGCGTTTGTTTTTATGTTGTATTTTTTTTTAATGCAGTGTGAAAAACTTATGCACGTCTAAAAAGGGGGTTGGAACTTGAAAAGGTATATTGTATGCTATTCCTCTTTTATTTTTCATGTGTAAATCTCAATCCAAGTGCATCTTTGAGTATCATCCATTGATTCTCTAGATCAAAAGGCTCGCATTGCTTCGTATCTTTTTATGTTAAGTTTCCTTTGTTTTAAAACTTTCTCATAATATAGGAAGTATATTGTATAAAATATTTTTGTGTGCAAAGTGTAGTAAGTAGTAAGTATATAATATACAACTATACGTTTGGACGAGTGTTATATGTCTGTTCAATTAAAGTTAACTAGTTGTATTTTGTAGCGCGCGTTGCGCGCTGCGAATGAAGTATTCGACACATATCAGGATAATGCTTTCATACAAACTAAAAAAGTGAGTACAAAACATAAGCGGCCATTTGTACATATCACCAAAAAGTGGCCATTATGTAACTTTTATAGTATAACTACATATATATTAGCTTTGCTAATACAAATATATTAAGTTTGCATCCAAATACAAAAGGAGTCACGTCTTCTTCATTTAGCTTACTAATGTTTTCCTCTTTATGATGTATGACTTGATTTCGATCTTGATAAAAAAGCCTAATATATTTACAAAAACGACTTTGCTAAACACAGAATTCAAATAGTAAAAGATACTCTAAATTGGTCTGGTTGTCGGGTATATTCAGCTTCAGCCAACCACAAAACCCTATCACCTTCAAAATCTATGAAAGAAATTCTGAGGTAAACACGAAAAAAGCATCAACAACAAAGATAAAAATAAAGTGATAAAGAAGGTAAATCAAAGAAATAATACTACCAAATAAGGCTGAGAAGGAACTTTGTTGAAAAGGGGAAAAAGAGTAGAAAAGTATACAGAGGAAAAAAGGCAGAAAAAGAAGGAAAAAACTTCAGGTTTCAAAATAGATAAGAAGGCCACGTAAAAAGGTGGAAGCCACGTGGCAATAGCGGGAAAAAAAGAGAGAACCGGTATGCCAAGGGAGTCGAACACCATATCCGCTCACAAACAAAGCAAATGACAAACCAATATGACAAAGGAGATCATTATTAAAAAGATGTGAATCCATATATATAAACACATATAAGGACAGGTAGAGGTACTGTTCAAATCATATAGCTATAAATATATAGTTAATTTTAAATTTACCGTTATGTTTTTGACACAACATTTTAATCGCAAACTTCTTTCATGCATGGAGCCTTGAACGCATTGTTGTATTGTAATTAAACACACTATTTTATTTGGTTTATATCACTAAATCTAGTTTCGGCACACCATATAACTTTTGTATATGCATATTTCATTGTAATCGGACAACTTAGCCATGCCATTACAATCAACTAGTGCACATAAACCTTTTTAATATAAATACACACAAATAAATATTATACTTAGATTATAGATAATAAATTCTATATTTTATGGTACAACGACGTATATAAAAATTATTGAAGTTAAAAAAATGTTTGAAATGGATTTAAGAAAAAAATGCTACCATTTGCATCCGATTAATTTATTCACTTCAATTTTTTTTAACTTGCCTATCAATTATGATTTTACGGCTTTTACCTTCATCTCAATTTTAACTATTAGAATAATGTCATCACTTGTTAACGACTTACACTCTCTAAATCTACATCAATATCCTTAATTGGACTAAACTTAACCGTAAACCGCTTAGAAGATATATATTTTTAACACACTTTGGTACAACTAAACTAATAAAACGCTTCTAAAATAATTTTTTGTTTTTAACATGCATTTTTATAGAAACACGTTTTTAAGATGATAAACGTCCATAGACTTGGGGTGTTTGGGATTGAGTTTCAAAACAACTTATTAAGTTATTGCTTTTCCAAAAAGCCAATAAGTCAATAAGTTGTATGTGTAACCCAAAAGCACTTTGGCTTTTGGCTTTTAAGGGTGGAAAATCTGTTTTTAAAAAGTTAAAAATCCTGGCTTTTGGAAAAAAAAATTACAAATCTACCACCCATACAACCAATATTCACAATAAGTTAAGCGAAACACTTAAAAAACAATCTATTGACTTTTTGACGTTTCTCATCTAAAAAATAATCCAAACACTTTTTTAAAAACCCCTTTTCAAAAAGTCATAAGCCAATAAGCACTTCTGACCAAAAGCACTTTTGCATTTCCAAACTCAATCCCAAACACGCTCTTAAAACTTACTTTAATTAGACTATCCGTTGTGGGTAGAGGTGAGCGGGGGCTTTATCCAATAATATTTTTTTCACGTCAACGCATACGTGGCACTGGTTAGCGGCCGACGACTGCTCGCGTGAGGGTGTTATGGGTAAGGGCTAGCGGGTTTTTTTACCAATTATATTTAATTATTTACCCCAATTTTTTTTATAAAAAAGCATTAAACTAAAATAAAATAAAAAACACAAACACTACACTAAAAAAAAAAGAAAATTACACTAGACAAAAAAAAATTACACTACTAAAAAAACAAAGCACATGATCATAAATAAAAAACCCTAGCCACGTAGAAGATTTTCAGAGCGCATCATTTGCCACGCCGATTCGTTGGAAAAGTTGTGGCCACGAACGCGACGTTACTCCAAGAGAGTAAAGGCGAGGAGCATGTCTTCTGCTTCACCGGGCAAATCTCTCTAGACCTCTCTGTACGCGTCTTCGAAGACTTGACACTTGGATTGCAAGTCTCCAAACTTGTGGGAGATTGAGTCGTTGGTACCCTCGACAAGGGTACTAAACTCGGCCAAGACCCTATGCAACTGTGGTCCGCGGCAGCATGGGCTAGCTCCGGCACCGTGCACTTGTTGATACGCGATCACGAGTGCAAGTTCCTCCTCTTCGGTCCATGGCGCCATATTGATGTTGGATTGTGAAAATTGAAGGTTAAGGTTAGGGAATTTTAAAGAAAAGAAGAAGAAGAAGGTTGTGTGAAAAAAAAAAAAATTTTGGGTAAATATATAGGGGGAGGATAATAAATAAATTGGGTGAAAATTTAATTTTTGAATTTGAAGTGGCCGCTGACGGACGCGAGCTGAGTCACGTCCTATAGCGGCAGACTGTTCGCTGACTGGGTTGCGTCACTTTGTTGTCGGTCACGTCCTATCGCGTCAGCCACGTGGAATAATTTGTGGCTCGCGACAGCCAGCTCACGGGCTACAACGTTCAGTCAATTTTAATGTTTGTTTTGCGCTCGTTCCTTTTATGATTCATATATATCTTACAGTTTATTGGTTGAAGCATGTATTCGACGTACCAAAATGGTGGAAAGCAATTAAAAATTTATCTAATTGTACTAGAAGTGACCAATTTTAAATGAAAGTTAAATGAAAATATAGACGAAATAGTAATAATCACACTAAATAAAAAACCTAAAACTAAAATATTGTAAAAAAAAAGGCTTTAGTTTCCCCAACGCTAGTTGGTTCTAGGAGATTTGGTCTATTTCTTGCGTATCTTGATTTTTAACCCGTGCCGATTTGGCCAAAAAACTTAAAAGAACCCAAACTTGTTTTCAACCCAAACTGGTATGAGGAAAAAAAAACAGGTATCCTTAAGCTAATTTAATGTAATGGACACTTTTCGGACATTTTTTTTCTATTTTGTTGTCAAAGAAGTTGAAATATAATTTCTTAAAATATCACTTCAATGTTCATTTAGTCTTAACAATTTCATTTATTCGGAATCACGAATAGAAAACTTTAACTAATTTGAATATCCAGTAGTCAAGGCCGGCCCTTAAGGGGTGCGGGGAGGACTTCCGGCCCGGGTCCAATTTCTTGGGGGCACATTGACGCTCCAGCAATCCAAGTTTTCTTAACAGTGATGTCCTTAATTCGATGGATTTTTGTATGTTTGAGCCTCAAAATTGTTAATCAAGTATTAATCAAAGTGAAGGGTAGTTTAGCTAAAATAGAAAGTAAAGAAATTTTAAGAGAGGTTAAGAATTAAAGAAGAAAATGAAATAATTTGAGAAAAAAAATTGCAGGTTTATTAATAAGCGTAGGACTAGAGAGGATGAAGAAGATGAAATGAAGCGGGCTTGCACTTAGTTGTTTTTGCTTTTTACCGGTTGGTTTTGACTTCCTTTTTAACTTTTATTTTTGATATGAATTTTTTTTTTAATTGCCCAACTTTCACCCATTTATGTTTTCACCCTTTGTGGGATTCGAACTTCCAACCTCTCCCAAGAGGATTTGTTAGACTACAACCTAAGTAGGAAATAAAATTTAATCCATTACTTTGATATTACTTTAATCGTAAGTTAAAGAATAGTTTACATTATTTATTTCGTTAAGGCCTAAAGCTAAGAGGCATAATTTTTGCAGCTCGGCCCGGGCACCTAAATTTTCAGGACCAGCCCTGCCAGTAGTATTGCAACGAGCCCATCTCCTCAAGTACATTTAAATTATATTCTCTGGAATGATAATTTTTTATATGATGTTCCTAATAAGTAATATAATCCTTTTTAGGACTGTTGGTACAAAAAGAATATAATCTATAGTTGGATTTAAGAGACAAGTATATTTTTTAAACATTTGATAAACAGTTAAATAATTTAATATTATAATATATCAATATCATATTAAATATTGTTATTTTAATTTAAAGAAATCTAATGCTTTAATAAAATGTTAAATAACTTACTCTTATTACATATAATAAATTATATTATGTTAATTTAAAGAGTAAAATATTTTCAATTTTATGTTTCCACGGTATGATATTTAGAAATAGATAACTTTAAATCTATTTATTTGCACTTTAGTTATATATAATAGCATATTAATAGTATTACCTATTTCGTTTTTATAGATTTCTTTAATTTTGGGCATGGCGTCCTTGCAAGCATTTAAAAACCGCATTTTGGCAGTTTGCCAAATTATACTACTGCTACAGCTACTGATAATAATAATAATAGTAGTAGTAGTAATAATAATAATAATAATAATAATAATAATAATAATAATAATAATAATAATAATGAGTATGAGATTTAAATAATCTCAATTATCAGCAGTAGACCGCCACCAGTCCCAACAAATAAAATGTGTATTGACGATCTCACATTTTAACAAGTTGGTCACAAACAAACTATATACGACTAAAAAAATTGTGTATATATATAATCAGTTAGTATTTTGTTATTTATAGTTCGATGATGACCAATATGTTAAAAGGTGGAACCGCCAACATATATTTTCTTAGTTGGGACAAGTACCGATTAAGTGCCGATAGTTGAAATTATTTAAATCCAATACTCCTGGTGCTGATAATGATGCTGATGATGAAGATAATAATAATAATAATAATAATCACATGTAACACATGAGTTATTAATAAAATAAAAAATATTGTACGTTATATCAACTAGCTATAACTCATATTTGTATAGCACTCATTTGGAGTGTTGTACACCTCACCTATAACTCTCTCATTTTGTCATCGTTGCTTTTAAGTGTAAGGAAAATTTTCTTATTTAAGTTCATAAATAAGTGTCTATTAATAATTTAATATTATTATTAGTTGGTTACAATACATTTTCCATACGTTAACGAGATATTGAATATTAATCTCTTTTATCCCCTTGTAACTTCACGGGTGCCCACGGCTACACCCAGGGGCGGACCTAGCTTGAAGCTAGGTGTCGCGTCCGTTGCTACTCAATTTCGCGCGCGTAGTGAAAAATTAGTGGAAAATATGTTTTTTACGATATTTGGAAAACGTTACTACTAAAATGAAAAAAAAATGAAAAACGTTACTACTGAAATTAATTTCTAGATCCGCCACTGGCATCACCATCCTCGCCTCTTACCCACAAGCTTGCGGCTTCAATACACGGGTAATAGAACTTGGACACGACAAGTGAAGGAAGATGGCTTTTAAGATTCATGGGCTTCCACCCTGGGTATGTTTCGGGTATTTAAAAAATTGCATATGTGAGATGTGTTTTAGCTTATGTTATTAGCATGTGCTTCAAGCGAACCACATGATACTTATACCGATTATTTATCTCTACACTTTTAATTCATGTTGCTAGCTTGCATGTGTTTATCTCACATTTCTTATCATTGTTATGGTTGTATTGTCGTAAACTACTTAAATAAATGATGTATATATACATTAAACCATGATTTATATATTAAATAAATGATGCATATATCAAACCATGATTTATATATACATTACACGAACTAATTACTTTACATATAACTTATTGGCATATGCATGCAACAACACCACTATACAATTATCATATGGACAAATCACCTTCCTTTGATGTTTCCAACTCACAAATAACTTGATCGAAGATTAATCATCTATATACACACGTGTGATTGGCTATACATCTATAGAAAGTAGAAACACCATGATGAGCTAGTTAATTGATGCGTTCATATATAGGTTGGTTTAATGGGCATCCATACTTTAGATGACACAAAAGCACACCTTGGCCGGCATTATGAGCTAGTGATGATGATCACCCCCACGGTTTTGATCATGTTATCCCATTACTCCGGACCCATGTGTTTTACCTTTCTTGAATATCCTAAAAATAACTAAATTCTTAATATAATTTGTACCTTTTTGCAGTTCCACAATGATTATTTATTTATATTATTTTTCAATAAAAACTAGCGGTGTGACTTTTAGATACGATATGCTCTTAAACACGAAATTTGCAGATTTTGCTTTAGTTTAAACAGTTTCGGGTCAAAAATGCGAACACTTTGCTAAAAGGGTCGTATTTGCAATGACCTGACTGGTTTGCACTTCGCAAGTTGACCAGCTTATCTTTATAAATTTTATATGTATATGTTTTATATTTTCACCTAAGCAGATTAGGCATTTTATGCTAAAGATTAAAAAAATTGAAGGGAAAGAATTATCAAAATTTAGACCTTAAACTTTATTATTTAACATACATTTATATTTTTGTTTGTAAATATGTTTTATGCAAAAAGAAAAGAAACATACAAAAATTTTGAGTTAATCAATTTGCATTCATGTCAACCAGAAAAATTCATGTTGTATTCGGGTTCATATGTCTTACACATTTTTTAGATATAATAAGTGTTTGGCTTCTTCCGTTTGAATTGTCATCCCTTGAGCCTGACCCATACTCCCTTACTAAAAATCATCTGCATATTTGTGAACCGTGTTCTTCATCGAACAAGAACTTTAACCCACGGTTTTTGATCCGAATCAAAGGCGGAAACAATGATTTGGACTTTGATAGTTAGGAGAGATGGTTATAAATGAATAAGAAAACACAAAGCTAAATCAAATCTCAATTTGATTAATCTGACGCAGAGAATCCAGATTACACCTTAGAAAACACATACTTTGGACTCACCAAATGGCTAAGGCTTATTGAGCTAGAGGGGAGACTAAGATATTTACTCAGTCTCAGTCTCCACCTCTCAAACTCCTTGTCTTAGGGAGACTAAGAGCATTCACAGCAGCTCCCCCATTTTTCTGTGAGTGTGTCCCCCATTAATATCGAATAACAATTATTCAAATACGCCATAATAATTATTCTCTAATAATAATCCGTTCAACATCTTAAACAAATCAATTGATTAATCCGTTTAATCAATCCACTTCCAATTTATGGTTTCTCTAAACAATCAACACCGATTATTCGTAATAATCTATTCTATAAATAGTTCTATTCATTTCTCAATCGAAGTTATTTGTGACAAATAATATTTAACAATTAAATATATAGTTTATATGTTCGCAGACCAAAGTGTAACTTATTAGATAACACTTTGATAGTCGCATTTATAATCGATATTTGGACACCATTTCCAACAGTTGTGAACCTCAGGCTTTTATATATAAGTCGGCAATTTGAAGCTTGGTATCCATACTTTTTTGGGTGAATTTCTTTTGATTCTACACATTCAAGAACAAAGAAACAATCCATTTCAACGTGCTTTGTGCGCTCATGATGAACTGGGTTGTTGGCATTGTGTCTGACAGCTTGATTGTCACAAAACAAGGAGTCGGTTGGCTTTGAAGTAGACTGCGTTCGCTTAGCAACCAACGCATCCACAGAACTTCACTTATTTTGGATGCCATTGCGCGGTATTCTGTTTCGACCAAGGAGCGGGAGACCACGAATTGCTTTTTAGACTTCCATGAGATTGGGCTATACCAAAACGTAATAAATAACCCGTTCTTCATCTTCTTGAATCGGGACACCATAGCCATTCAGAGTTACTATATTCCATGAGGTTCGATCCCCCTTCCTTTGGTAATACGATTCCTTGTCCATGGGTTATTTTAAGTATCTCAAAACCCCCCATGGTAGCTTACATGTGACTTTATCGAGGATCAGATACTAATTGACTTAAGAGATTCACAGAGTAAACCACATCCGGTCGAGTTGCTTGCAAACAAAGAATATTCCAATAAGGCGCTTATATTGTCTTGCATCCACCATTGGCTCTTCATCATCCTTTCTTAACTTCATCTTTACTCCACGGGGAAGGCACTGGGGCGAGCTCCTAAGATCCATGGTCCTTTAAAATGTCTAGGGTGTGTTTTCATTGACTAAGGACTAAACCCTCTTTCGTCCATGCCACTTCAATCCCTAGGACATACTTTAAGTTTCTGAGATCTTTGAAACTCAAGGCGGTTAACGACAAATTAGGTCTTTAAAAAAATCATTATAGAAAATAATATGTTAAAAATGTATATTATATATGGTACGGGGGTACATTTGGAACATTACAACCCTGGGGGATTATACATTGACATTTGCAAAGCCAATTGACTAAAATTGCATTGTGGCGAAACTTTGGGTTAGAAACGCAACAAGAAAATCAAAAATAGTAAAAATGCAAACTTTGAAAGTATAGGGGGTGGCAGTAAAATGAAGCAGGAGATAAAAATGTAATTTTGCAAATGGAGTAAATTGCATTTGTCATTTTGTATGTAAATGGAGCAAAAATTCCATTTCACATATTGAAGAGGTGGGTATGTCAATTTTTGAAAGATGGGTGGTTTGTAGCGTAAAAGCCACCAACTTTTGTTGTTAAGATTGTTATAAAAGAATAGAATACAACTCACAAATAACTTGGTGTTTTTATTGTTCGATATACCGCATCTATAAATATACTAGTACTAGATCTAAATATTCCCAACTATTAGCTATTGGTCATCACCAATCCCAATCAATAAAATATGTGATAGCAGTCTCACCTTTTAATATATTGGCCACCAACGAACTATGTTTAAAAATAAAATGTTCCATTTAGAAAATCAGGTAGTATTCTGTTAGTCATAGTCCATTGGTGGTCAATATATTAAAAGTTGTGACCACGAACACACATTTTCTTACTTGGGACTGGTGGCGGCCAATTGCTAATAGTTGGAATTATTTAAATCCAATACTCCATAAATACGGGACTGGTGGCGGCCAATTGCTAATAGTTGGAATTATTTAAATCCAATACTCCATAAATACATCATATATTTTATAGAAAGTTATAGTGTTAATGATGCGAGTGTTTTGTCTAAGGCTGTGAGGTGTGGGTCGGTAGAGTAGGGATGGCAACGGGTAGAGTATGGGTTGGGTTTGGCTAGTACCATACGCATACCCGGTTATAAAATCTCATACCATACCCGTCCCATTACCCATCGGGTATTTGTCAGGTATTATCCATTGGGTAAAGAGCATACCTGCGGGTATCGATATACCCGTTGGTATTTGCATGTGTGTGTATATATCTATCTATATAATAATTGAGGTTATCTCGGGTCGAATCAAGGCTTTAGAGAGGGTTTGAGGTATCCATATTGAATATGGAGCTCCAACTAACATCCAATACTTATCGTATAAAAACCATTTTTCTCCAAAATCGCTGCCCTAGAGCCTTCTTTCTCCTGATTCTGATCTACGATTAACCATTATTCCTAGGTCTTCCATTCCATCTGAATAAGGAAATCTTCTCCTCCTCTCCCTCTAGTTCAACCATTTGCGTTCTTCAATCAGGTAATCCTAAACCCTTCCTCTCCAACACAGAATCCGTTCTTCTCTGCAATCTGATCGAAGGTTAGGGTTTTTTTTGTTATCTCTTCGCATTTCATGTGTCACTGGTATTAGGGTTGCTGATAAGTTAGGGTTTTTTTAGGGTTCTTACCAATCGGGTTTCATCATATAATCTTAGGGTTTTCAAAGATTATCTAATCTGTTTTGGGGTTTTAGAATTCGTCAGTCATTTTGTCGTTTTTAAGTTTTTTTTACTCTTCGGCCGTTTTAGCTGTTCGTCAGTCGTTTTGTTTCGTTTTTGAGATTGTTTCGTTTGAGATTGATTCATAGGCGAAGCATATGAATTTGTTTTTTGAACCTTTGTTTATTCAATGCATATGTTTATCTCTTATTTTTGTTGTTGTATATGCAGAATCTATTTTCACCAAGATCAAATAAAAAATAAAGTGGAACCTAACTTCTTAGCCCATTTTTCTCGTGTATCATCTTTTCACTTTCTTACATTTGTCTTCTTTAATTCTGCTATGTTCATGTAAGGTTCTGTTGTTTTTGTGAATGTAACACTTTGGTGTTTTGTCTAACAGTTTGTTTTCAGATTGCAACTAGCAAGCGAATTTGAGAAGCAATCATCTCTGGTTTGATGCACTAGAAACAGATAAACATGCAAGAGCCAATCTATCTACACCACTTAGAAGATCATTGCCTGATCAAGATGATCGCCTTGGAGAAAAGCTGGTGGAACTACAAACATATTTAGACATTTTCCACTGTATATTACTTTGCCATGATTTTCTAAACACTCAAAGCACGTCTAAAAGCAACTTTTCTATGAATGTTTATGTTCCATTTGATTAATAAAATTTTAATTACTCATCAAACTTAACATAATATTTTGGTGTTGTTAGAACAGAAGCTACACGACGCTTGTGGTTTGGACCGGAGCTGGGGCGACCAGTGGTGCTGTTGTGGTTGGAACACAAGCTGCACGACCAATTAGCGCAGCTGCAGTTTGGGCAGGAGCTGCAATGCAAAGGCTGCAGTATACAACCAGGTTCTGTAGACTCCATTCATCCACTATGTAGGTTCGACAACCACAATTTTCTTCACCAGTTTCAAACTGATACTTCTAATTCTGATGAAAGCCGCCAATAGAAATTTGTTGCGCTTTTTTTTTTTAATTTAAGTTGGGGGTTTGGAACTCTTAATTAACTGATCCATTATAATCTAACATGTATTTTAGTGTGTCTTAAAACATATTAGATTAAGACTTTTACTGATTTATATTCATGAAATTTCAATTTAAACATTTACTAAGTTAATTTCATAAGCACTAAATTTACATTGTTATCAAAATTACATTTATGTTATAAGACAATTAACAAACTGCCTTTAAATGTGGGATCGCTTCACATATTTCAATTGAACCACACACACTACTTAGTAAGTTAGTATTAGTATATTTATGCTTTACTTATATTTTCTGTTTGATCATTTGTTCCACATCCTTTTTTGTATTAGATTGTATTAATTGTGTTCTAATCAACTATTCACAACATGTTGTTTATAGTTTCTTTGTTTTCTATTTGATCAATTGTTTTAGTCACATATTCAGGATCTGTTTGGTCACATGTTTGGTGTTTAATCGACTCGCCTTCAATATACATGGTTAACTTATCTGATCGTTAGTAAAAATGGGGAATATAATTTCGATAATGGCTTTAGAAGTAACAGTTTAAATCATTATTGTTTACCATGAGGGGCTGGGGGATTCTTGAGATTTGAAATAATTGGCTGGAGAAGAAAATTCAAGTTATTGTATGCAAATATGGATAACAGATCTTGGAACTTGGAGACCTTGGGTGCTAGGTTTGGACCACCTATATAAAACATAAATTATTTCAGTAGTTATCTAAGTTTGAACATAATGGATTACGGATTGAGCTCAAACAATCCACTTTGGGTCTTTTAACCTTTTGACCCATTATATACCCGGTTCATTTCTACCTCATTTCTTCTACCCATTTGACCCATTAGATATAAAACATGAGATGAAGCAACAAAATTGTAAGTAAATGGGCCAAAGTTACCACCGATTCTAATTTCCTTCTATTTTGACCAGGTTCGAGAAAACATGATCAAGAAGATAAATGGCCTGATCTACAATTTTGTTAGAGTCTAACAAAACCTGTTTGGTCAGGGACAGAATCGGGTCAACTGATTTTACCACAGGATGGATGCGGCAACCAGCTTCTTTGGTCGAACAGGAGCAGTTCCATGACTGTCTTAACGCCATAGTGGATGTGAGCTGTTCTGGTTATAAAGATAAATGGAAATGGACAGCCGAAGAGGGAGGCGACTTCTCGGTAAAAGCTGTAAAAAAACTCTTCTGTTCGCAGCGTGATTATATAGCGTTTTTTAGATTTAAATGACTCTCATGGGTGCCGTTAAAATGTAATATCCACGTGTGGAGGGCCGAGATGGATAGGATTCCTACACGCGAGGCGTTGCTTAGAAGAAGCATAAACATAGGGGATCCAGTCTGCGTTGATTAAAGGATCTATGTAGACTGTAGTCTTTTTTTTTTTCCTGTAATCATTCACTTGTGGTTCTTAGTATACGATATTTAGTATATTCATTAAGCTTTATGTTTATGCAGTATGCTCACAGGACGTGTGCCCAACATTGGTGCAACAAAAAAGGGTGACATCACTTGTGAAATATACCACCAAGTAAGCTTCCATTTTAAAAATTTTGAGCTTTTAAAATACTCATCGGTTTAGTATTGTTTATGACCATTTAAATATTCAAGACAGAAAACGAAGGTCGTCATGAGAAACGGTTATTTTTAATTTTGTTCTTCATTTTTATGGATTCGCTTAACATCATTTTCTTTTGAATGACAGGTCATGGAGAATCCACAAGCATTTACATTTTCTTTGATTTATATGTTTAATAGTTTGTAAGCTGGATCTGATTTGTATGTTGTAGATTTGATTGAGAGACTTTGTTTGCTGTTGGTTTTTGTAGGCTACGGGTTCAATTTAGCTTCTACTGGATTATCTAACTTATGCCCCTATTTTGGTTGGGCGATCCAGATGGTATGTGAGAGTAAGAAGGGCTATTTGTGTTTAAGTTTTTCTCCATTGACTGCCGCGAGTTTGATCTACAAATCAAACATAAATTCGTCTACCTTACTTTAGGTGATTCGTAATATTTGAACTGAAAGTTTGTTTAATTTAATCACTGAATTTCTTCAAGTATTTTGGATGATTTTACGAGCAGCTTTTGTTTGTTTTCTTTTTTAGGATTCAAAAAGTCAGGTCTAAAAAACGAAAGGATGCAACGGCAACAACGGTTAGTTAGTATGAGAATTTAGTCAAATTCATATGTTTTAAACTTTGTGAGATGTAAGTTTTTATACGTTTAGTAGATTTTATAATGTGAAGCAATTGTTCTCTTCTTTGACCCATTTCATATTTGTTGCTGATTACTTCTTTTTGTTTAATGGATTCTCTTTCTTGAATGAATGACCGATTAAATGCTTTCCGGGTATGTGTTTTAATGCTTTCCAATCTGTTTGTTCAAGAATGAATGACCGATTATATGCTTTCCAATTCGTTTTTAAGTGTGTTAAGGTTTCAATTTTCTGGTGTACCTAGCCAGCAACCCGCTGGTTTTGAATAAAAGATTTATTTTTTGTAGTTAAAAAAAGAAGAAAAAGAAGACACACATGTTAAATAGAAGTGCTGTGACCCGAACAAATACTGATATTTAATGCATAAATAAGTATAAAACTCCCTTTACAGCATGTTTCCATTTGGTGATGTAACAATTTAGTTGTTATTAGTTTAAAAACGGTTTAATAATTTTTAGTTGCACTTGCCGCGTTTAGGAGATTAAATCTTTTGATTACCATTCACTTTTGTTTTTAAATTTTTGTTAACAATTGGCAGGTTTGAGCTTCCCTTGGGGAGTTCTCGGGGTCGAAGACGGTATATTACGATGTTCTTGGGGTTAAACACACGCCTTAGAAGTTGAGATTAAGGAAGTTTATATCAAGGAGGCTGAACGATCAAAAGACTGTGTGCTTACTATTCTTGACTCATAGCTTAGAAGAATATCATCATCTTTTCAAGCAATAAGAGAAAAATAGTAATAAGTGCTACAATCAATACATGATAGAATAAGCTTGCTTCAGGAACATTAGGTATTGTTTTTTTTTTTTTGTGAATTTTTATCTTAAATACACATACCATTTGTTCTATTGCTTTGCAAGTTCCTATGTTACTATATATTAATGTTTGATTGGATTAAAAAGTGACAAACTTGGGTCTAATTCTGTTTGGTTAAACATTCATTTCTTTTGAAAAGAAAAAAGAACCATTAAATAGTCCAGATCGATATTGAGATACGATTCGAGTTACCTGCTGCTATAATTGAAAACTACCAATCAAATTTATTGAAACTTTGATGTTTTTTCTGGTCTAAAATAGGGCTTTACTAAAAATTAGAAACAAGAAGAAAGTTGCATTCCTTTATATGCATTTTAGCTTTATTCAAAATTTATGATCCTTGCTGTTTGCTCACCATATATGTGAATGATTTGTTGGATTTAAATTGAACTAAATGAATGATCCGAAACACAGAATCTTGATTGATTTTACTTGGAAATAATAGGCTTGGAGATTTTGTATGATGTTTGCTGACATTCTCGGGCTTTGGCCATTTACCCTTGACAAGTTTGTTCAAGCTCTTCATGATTATGTGAGTTTCAGACAATAATCTTTGATTATCTTCATCTCTTTTCTTTATAAAATACGATTAAAATACTTATTGTTTAACATTTATTATTATAAATATCAGGATTCAAGATTATTGGGAGAGGTTCGCATTGCTCTTCTAAAGCTGATAGTAAAAGATACTCAAGATGTTGCAAGGACACCTTCTGGTGGGCCCGGGACTAATCAATACACCGTTGGTAATCCTGAAGGTGGCCATCCTCAGATTGTCGAAGGGGTAATTTATTTTTGGATTACAAATGTCTTAAATATGGTTGCAATATATATATTGATTATTGACCAATGCCTTTTTTTTGCAATACGTATTGACCAATGTTTTTTTATTTTTAATCAGGCATATATGTGGGGCTTTGACATACGCAACTGGCTTAAACATCTAAACCCGTTAACATGGACTGAAGTACTTAGACAATTTGCTTTATCTATTGGTTTTGGACCTCGAGTTCACGTGGTAGGTGGTGGAGACGAAAGAGGTTATTCTCAGTGTGTTACTCTTAATTCTGGTACATACTTTACTTATTTATGTTTGATTTAATTTAAGGTTGTTTTTGAAGCAACTTCTAGAAATTTGTAAATATTTAATAGACGTTAATGATCGTTATTCTACAACTTTGTTTCTAAATGTCAACATGCAATTTGATATATATTTCTTTCTGGATTGTTACTGTATTTGTCTTTACTGTTCTGTTTCCTTTTCCATCCTTTTGTTGATTTTTATGGTTAACTACTCATTATTAGAATTATTTTAAAAAATGTTTGTGTTGTTGGTTACATCTGCAAAGAAACCATCTGTTGCTGGCTCGCTGCTATTGACCGGCTAGCGTTAGGTGGAGGATTAGAGGTTGCAATGGTATGTCATATGTGCTATATTTAACTTTTCTTTCTTTTCGCACAACAATTTCTCTTAAATTTACTTCATAAATAATGCTGATTTGTTTTCAGAATGATTGCCATGCTAGAATAGCTACTTCTACTGCTCAGTTAGGCTTGCCTGAACTGCAGCTTGGAATTATTCCTGGATTTGGAGGTATGGACTTGTATATCATTCTACTGAAATAATTAATTGAGATGATATATCATGCACTATACAATCTTCGTAGAAAAAATGGCAAAAAGAACGATGTATAACTTATGATTTTGCATTATTTCAGGAACTCAACGGCTTCCCCGGCTTGGTGGTCTTGCAAAGGCATGATGTTGCAAAGGCCCTTGAAATGATGTTGGTATGTTTTTTTTATCATCAGATACTATTGTATTATGCTAGCATTCATGAAAATTGCATGTTTCAATTAATGGGCCTCTTTCAAAACTCTCACACTTCTAAGTTTTAGAGAGGTTCAAGTTGCAATATATCACTTTCCACGTTGCCATAAGACGTTGATGATATTTAATCGGGTCAATGAAGTTAAACATTCATTTTTTTTACAATAATGAAGAAATTTCAGAAATCTAAGAGTAGAGGTGGCAATTTCAGCCCATTTACTTACCTCTTTATTGAACAACAAAATTTGACTCATTACTTATTGAGTGGGATGATTCAGATTATGTATTTTCTCTTTTCATGTAATAGTAAAATAAGACCTTAAAACACAAATGTTCAAATTGGTCAAACGGGAGTGGGACCAAACTTTGCATAAGTTTATTTTTATTGCATTAAGCCTCCCATATCATTCTATTCATATAGTTGAACTGCTTTACTTGTATCATAAGTTAATCACTGGCACTTTAATTGTTTATAGCATAATTAAAAAATTGGACAAAAAATGTTCAGGCACCAACCTATCTCAAAGAATCTGTCTATAAACCCATTGTGACCCGTTACCAGTCCACCCGTTTTGACACCTGAAATTTAATTGAGCAAACATTGCAATTTTCTTGGAGCAGAGCCAATATATAATATTAAGTTATTGTTAACAACTTAACTGATTGACCTCTCTGTCTGCAAAAATTCGTCCCGAACGGGGGCGAAAATGGAATTTTCAAGTGTTTCTTCTGATTCATGCATCGAACACGTGCATTCTAATGGGTTCAGAGACATTAGTGATCAAGGTACAGGAAGTGCTGACTTGGCGTTGGATAACGGAAAGAGCGACGACAGTCAAGATACATTAATGATCAAGTGTCAACATGGTCACTGAAAATTCCAATAATGAGAAGGTTCCTGAAAAGCAACATGAACTAGATGGCAGCGAGGACGAAGATGTGGATTCTAAGTATGTTATGGTGGCAAGAGATGCGTCTAAGAGGATTCTGATCAGTAGAGCCCCACCAGTTTTGACCATTCATTTGAAAAGATTTATCCAAGATGCTCAAGGGCGTTTAAGTTAAATGGCCACATCAACTTTGGTGAAATGATTGATCTTAAACCCTACATGGACCCCAGGTACTTTTTGTTTTTCTGTTTTCTGTTGAGTTATCTCTTTAAAGAGTCGTTAGAGATTATAGAAGACAGATTATCATGATTATTCTCTTTTTGCTCACATGTTTTTTTGGAGTTCTATGTGATTCAAGAGTTGTTTATGTGCAAATGCCTATTGCTCCATTGTAAAACCTGACTATTTTATGTTCTAAATTTAGAGGTTGCAAATTGCAATTTTGGTCATGCTTGATCTTTGACGGGTCAAACACAGTTTAAAGCTGATTTTATTGTTAATGAAATGAAATAGGTTTAGTGTGTCACATGGCTTCCAAATAAAACCAAATTATATTCAAAAGGTTAAAGGTTACTAATTTTTTTATGTAGAAAAACCTTTACTTTATTACTGTAAATGTAATAGTTTTTAATACTTTTCTAGAAAATAACAAAATCGGTGGAGTAAAAAATGATCGCCGCCTAAAGTGTAGGGCTAGGGGCAGGGTCTATAGATTCTCTTGGTGTTTGTGTGTTTGGTATACGTATGTCAGGTGGGTGGGGTGTAGGCGCCTTTGCGTGCGTTTGGTGTGAGTGTGTAGTCGGGGATTCAGGTTAGGAATCAAGGTGTTAGGCGCTAATTTTTTCTGGCATGATATAGCCGTTTCGTGTCTCGCGTCTCGGTGTGAGTTTCTTCGTTTCCTTGGGGGCCTTTTAGGCTTGGCTTACAATTAATTTCTCTCTTTTGCAGGTTGGGCTCCAAGTTATGCTAAGTCTTTTGTGCAGCTGTTTCTTGCAGCCTTCTGTTAGCACATATGCCGATTTCTTGCGCGGCTGTAACGAAGGGGTTTTGGGCACGCGCAACCTTATTTGAGTAAATGTTTTCTTTAGGCTGCTAATGGATCAGATTGTGCAGCATATATGAGGTGAAATTGGGTCAGATTAACTGTTCGGTCTAAGGAGGCCGTGTTTGGATGTTTTTGCTCTACTACAAAGGATTATGGTTCATGTGGTGATGATATTTTTTTGCTCAAGGCTTCCCGAGGATGTGGCGTTGTTTCCATTTAGTCACGCAAATGGGACCGAGTGTATGAGTGTAACATGGACGGGTCAAGTATCTCTTCATGCTGCTTCATATTTCATATGGCTTTGGATGAAATTCAAAACTGTTACCAACCATGATAATAAAAATTGGAATTCCATTGTTATTATTGAAATTTATTGGTACCTATAAGTCATAAGCCACTATAAATGTTTAATTTATTTACAAATGGCTTTTATTGCTAGACTCTTCTTTAGTGGTGATAGTTTATTTTGAACCAAATTAATTTTAGTTGTTAAATCATGCAATCTGGTCACCCAACGATTCCATTGTTATTATTGAAATTTATGGGTACCTATAATTTTTTCATAGACAATATGTGTTATGTTAGTTGAAAGTTCATGCTATAATTATTCCATAAATTCAAATTTCAAATTTCACATACAATGCAAATTTTGATGTGGCTGAATTAATCTAAGCAGCATACCCTTTTCAAAATCTTAAAAAAGCACTAAATATTTAAATATGTAGTGGTAAATTAGATATGGTCGTCATAGTATTTCAATAGGCGACGATTGTGTTTTTAGATGGTCTACATGAGAAGTTAATGATTTTAAAAGTTCAAAACCATCATACCCATTCTCACTTTCTCATTTGTATACTCTAATAATCTGACAAACTCTATCTCTATAAAAGCATCCACTTTTCTTGCTCTCACCAAAAAAAAAATTCACATAACAAACCTAAATCTTCAAACCATAAATCACAAACATTGAGTAGATGAGTGGGTTTTCCAAAGCAGAACTTTAGTTTTTCGTCTGACCATAAAGGTGACAAAGTATGGTGGCTGTAGACGAATCCTTACTTTTCCGTCCAACCATGAAAAAAAATATACAGAGGATTAGAAAAAACTTGAAGTAAAAAAAACATGAGCGTTTTGTTATAAATAAAATATGATTATCAAATATCAATAAATGATGATGAAACAATGTTTTTACTACTTCAAAGTTAAAAACATCATGTAAATGTCGTTTCTTGGTTTTTAAAGTTGAATTCATGGTTTGATTGTGATATTATAGCATCAGTATTGACAAGTTTTAAATAAACGGTTTTTACTTGGGTCGTGTCCTGGTTATATGTGTATTTGTATTTATAGATTTGTAAATGCTATATAATGTTTCATTGATAAAAAATAGAATTTATGATTTTTATATATTTTAAAAATGATATACCTCTAAGAGAAGATTTATTATAGATAACCAGAGTTTACAAAAGGTAGGAACAATGGTACCAATTAAGCCATGAGGATGTGAGGGTTGGTGTCCTTTCAATACCCTAGCAATGTCACTAATATTATTTGTACATTATGCGTCTCGATTAAAAATATATTGTGAGTGAATGCAAAGATAGCTTGAGAAATATGCATAAGTGTTTATTTAGGACTTAGACTTCCTAAAGTCAACCAAGATAATTGTGATATTTTTTGTTCGTCTTGTGATACTAGCAGTATTGCACTAATCAAATGTCTACCATTTTGAATAGGCATAGGAATTATGTAATTTGTTATATTTAGTCATTTGTATAGATGCTTTGATTTTATATAATGGTTATTATTGTTTTTTGTGTAGGTATGCAATTAAGAAGAAAGATGAGATTGTGAGAGTTGCCAAGGCTAACCCTTGAGCTACTGTCAACGTATTAGTTTTTTCAGGTTGAGTTTAATTTTTGATCTTGTGCCGAACAAGTATTAAAACAATGGTCTTATTATGTTTCAATTTGTATATGGAAGACAATAAATGAGAAGCACTTCTCAAATAATAACAAAAAGGTGGTCGAAGTTGTTTCAGAAATAAAAGCGATAGGGTATTTGTGGTATAAAATAGATTTAGTTCCAGCATAGTTGATTGGGAGAGTTGGTGTAAGTTTGAATTTGTGTAATGTTTGTTTTAGGATCAGCGATATCTCCACCTTGGAGATAGTTTGTTGGCTTTGTTTTTAGTACATAAGTTGCTTACAATACATAACAACATTAACTTGAAAATAAAAAAACCAAAAATCATAAAACATATGGTAAGGTTAGATATAATCTTAAAAGATCATCAATTCCTAATGAAATGGATGCGGCGGTAGCTTGTCGAAAACCCAGAGTCTTTACTTGAGCCAGGATACGTGATGTATATCTTTTTTTTTATAATTTTTAGTTCTATGTTTTGTTAAACTATATTTATTTACTTTGAATTTTAATGATCATTTGCATTCCGTTACAAGAAATGTTATTATTTATTTCATTATAAATCACGTCTAATCAAACATTTGTTTATTCATATATTTATTATTGAGTAACATTAAGTCTTTTTATGATATTTTGCATGTAACCAAAATACGAATTGTAGTACGTGACTTTCAATAAATAAAACTTGTATAATACAATCTTTATAAAATAATTTTGTCACTTGACTTGGGAACTACCGGGTGTACACCCGGGGCTCTAACCTAGTATATATATATATTAGAACCAAAATGAGAAAACATGAGGTGTTAAAGAAAACTAAACGTAGGAACCAAGACTGAACAAAGTGAAGAACATCCAAGAGAAGTTCCAAACAGAAAAGATAAAGATCAAGAAAGATACAACAAGATGATCTCTCTGAAGACAAAGACAATAAAAGACAAACACAACTCTTTTATGATGAAATCTGGGAAATAAGACTGAAATCTGGGACAAAGGAACCAGATTTCTGGGACACAAACTCTATTTTTAAATTTTAACCAAATCCCAAATTTAGACTTCAGATTTCTGGAAGAAAATCTAGAATCTTGGCAAGTGGGAAAGTAAAAATACATGCACCTTATCCTGATCAATCATACGAAAACTTTCTATCCCTTGTCAACCTGCAAAATAACAAGTTGATAAATAAACAATTATTTATTCGTTAACTTGGGATCAATACTTCTCTATAAATAGAAGACATCATACGAAGGAAAAGATTTCCAAGGGTGAATGTGAAAGTGTATGATATACAAAAGCAAACATCTGCCCTCAACTAATATATCTTTTTACGCATACTCCATACCACATTCACAACAGCCATAAGAATTCTTTTGAGACATTCTTTTGTAAAGTATAAACGTGATCCTTGTCAAAAGGTGGTGACTATATAAAACTCAAAACTTCTTAAAAACTTGTGTGCTCTATTGTCTCTGAAAGTTTAATTTCTTACTCCACACATTGATTATATATCTTGTTGAAATCTCATTGCCATTTGTTTCAAAGTGAGAATGATACTTCTGGGACCAAACATATATATAAACATATATATATATATATCTTATTTTATAGTCTTATGTTTTAAAAAATCTAGAATATATGAAATTGTAATAAGTAAGATATGTATCATCAACACCATAACTTTTCAAATATTTAAAATGTAAATATATATTATAGTATGAATTTTGAAAACTATTTTTATATTTCATAGCATATAAATATAAATAATAATGCTAATAGAATATATATTTTAGATGAAAAGTTTATTTTTTCAAATTATGAATCTATCATAATGAAACATTACTAAAAAATAGTTAAGAAAAGATATATATATATATATATATATATATATATATATATATATATATATATAAAACTTAAAAGTCTTCGGTATATGTTTCGGGTAGACGGGTATTTAGTTTCGAGTAATCGGTTCGGGTATCACCTTTTTCCAATACCACACTCGTCCCATACCCGTGAAATATTTTTTTCAATACCACACCCGTCCCATACCCGTCGGGTATTGGGTATACCCGTCCCAAATGCTTCAGGTTTAGGGTATACCCGTCGGGCTCACGTTTTTTTTTTGCCATCCCTACGGTGGAGGGGATCGGTATACGTGGCCCCCTTAACCGATGGTGAACACCCCCCAATCATATTTCGGTGCAAACGGGGATTTATCCACCTCCTCCCTGATGCAATTTTTTCAACGTTCAGTGCATGTTTCTGTTGAAAACGGTTGGATTTTAAAAAAAAATTAACTTTTCTATATATATTATTTACCTCACCATTTACCCACCATATACTCTTCACATACACACACTAAATTCATTAAAAACAATATTAAATAAATAAATAAAAGTATGGGTGGTGGTTATCCTACTGAAGCAACTCCAACCTCAGGCGATATTTTCGCCGACGTGCTAGCCGACCTTCACAACCAGTGTCGTCTCCTCCTCAACAAGTGTAGACTTCTCCTCAAGCAGTGTACACTCATCCTCAACAACTGTACACTTCTTCTCAACCAGTATACACTCATCGTCGTCTGCTCTATACTCCTCCGCAACTAATAATCCATCCTCCCTTACCAACCTACACACCTACTCAATCAAATGTTGTGACATCCGGCAAAAATCAGTGTGTTTTCGTACGTAATTAGTATATGTAATCAAGGATAATTAAGTGCAATTCCAAATTTATTGTATTAATTTAGCCTTTAGAGAATATCAAATTCCCCATAGGACGCATAGGAATGCATTTGTTTAATTGAAAGCACGGTGAAATCGCGTGCAAGTAAACTTGTCCGGAACGGACGTTGGTGATTACCCGGTAACAATTAATTAACCAAAAACGATCCCGAACACCCAGGATATAAAATAAAGGGTATTTTCATGAAATATTACGTGTTTTGGAACTCCAAAACAATAATTGGAAACTCCAAATATAAATCTCCCGGTAACGAATAAAGTTCATGTATCGCACCCGATACGCGCTAAACTTATAAATTCGCCCAAATAAAGCCTAAATAACTCACCAATGCCTAAACTAGTCCATGTTTAAGGGTAATTGGGAGTCAATTATGTGTCCGAAATAGCTCGTAATAAACACGCGTTAAAACCCTAACCGAAACGTTTGAATTCTAATTAAACAATTAAGAGACATTTTTGGCCTGAAAGTGGGCCCCACAAGGCCATATAGCCCGACCACTTTGTGGTGGCTTTATCCACCCTATATTACTTTTCATGCCATGCTTAATGATGATGTCTTTCATGCTTAAAATATTATATTATATGTTGTAAACACATGTTAATTAATATGATAAAAACCACCAAATATATTCACACCACAACAACAAAATCCCTTCCTCTTTCTCTTGATGAAACCCACGGCCATGAGGCCCTTTTTCACCATCACCTTTTGTTTTCAAACAAAAACACTTAAAAACACTTCCTTTCCATACCCAAATCGAGTTTGTTTGGAAGCTTGGAGCATAACCCATGGAAAGAACACACTAAACCCCATCCAAATCAAGAGTTTTTGTCTTCCCTAGCCTTGTTCTAGTAGTAAGCTTCTTGATCTTGTCTTTTAAATCGTGAATGTTTATGTTTTCATGTTTTAAAGGCAAGTTGTACATAGGGTAGGGTTATGGATTTTCACATAATATAACATATGTTGTTACTAAACTAAAATAGGTGCTTAGACATGATGTGAGAGCCGTAGGCCTTGTTATGTTGTTGTTATTGTTTTTGTAAGTGAAAAAAGATAAATACAATCTTACACTTGTTAAAGATCTAAACATATTATGTAAATAGGGTTTTTAAATATGAAAATATCATATGTTTTTCAAGTTTAACATGGATCTTAGAAAGATGAACATGGGCCATGAGCTTGACATAATATTGTTAGTGACTTTGTAGTTTTGAAAAGTTCACATAAACATATTTTGAAGGTGTTTTAAATGTTTTTTTTTATAAAAATAACTTGAACACACTTCAAAGTGGTTTTGAACATCTTAAAATGACCATCTAATACATAATATTATGATGGATCTATAAAATGTATCAAGATATAAAAATTCCACGTTCAAAGTTACTAACTTGAAATGCCAAAAATGGACACTTTGGACTTAATTTACCAAATACGCCTATTATTATCCATAATAAGATTATTATGAACTATTGATAATGTTGGATTGTAATAATAATCTAAATCGACAAAGTTGACAAAACCAAGCTTACTAGTTTAGTAGAAAAATGTCATTGTTGAAAGAATAAGGATAAAAGTGTAACTTTAAAAAGTTGGGGATGTTACTTGGACGGATAAGTATATATTATATAACTTCCTACAATACGTATATATGTTATCGCGTCAAATATGGCATGAAAATATATATTTTATGAACTAAAATTTATATGATTAATTATGGGTGAAAAATATGTAACACTTTCCTAAGTGTTGAAAAACTATTCATGTGAGAATTAACGTTAAATAATCTATAACGATTACACATTTAAACCAAGTTAAGTATGTAAACTTGACAATGTAAAATATATCATCGAATCAGCAAGATCCTAGTATATTTATTTAATGGGAAAATAAATATATGGTAAAGTGAGTCGCGTGTTGAAGATGAAATATCGATCGACAAGATCCTAGTATAATTATTTAATGGGAAAATAATTATATGGTAAAGAGTCGAGTCGAGGATAATGTATTGTGAATTAATTAATACGGAAATCTAAGTGTAAATTATAACAAAGGTAATCCATCACCAACAATCCTAGGACATATGTTTAACTAAACGGGGAATTGTGTCTAATAGTGGTGTTGGGAGTTGGGCGTACAACTTGCTGGATAACACACACTATAGACTTAGTGACTTATGTGTATTAGGACGTTCGTAGGTGCTTGACCTCGGTCTTGCTATTCTCTGCGATGTGATTGCACGATGTACTTCAGGTGAGTTTCACGGCCCCTTTTATTGTTTTGTTTTGAGGGAAAGATATGTTTATCAAATGTTGTTACATGTCAAAATGTCTTTAAATGTTAAAATATGATAAGTGGCATGATGAGTACTTGGGTTTGTTGTTTGTACACCACTCAGGGTGAGTCCTCGCTACTGTAACCATTTACTCGTGTGTTGTGTGTGTGTTGAAATCGAGAACCGAAGGAATATTTGGATAGTACTATTGGTGCCTGGCAAGGCCTACCCCTAATTGATAGCATCGATTATGCAACTGTGTCAGGGGTGCACATATTCTGAACTAAGTTGTTATTTTTCGAGAAACAATTTCTGCTCGCGGGGCATTATTAGTCTTGGTTTGGTTATGAGCTCAAGGGATTGCTCGTCATCGTAGCTTTGTAGGAGCTAGCTACTCCTTACAAAGACCACTACTTGTGTTTGTTCCGCACATGTTGTTGTTAAAATGTTGTTGTTATGGAACTAAAACATATGAATTCACCAATATTTTATATATTGACGTTTTTTTAATATATCTTTCAGGTAACTAAGTGCTGAATAGATTTGAGGCTAGTGCGGTGGAATATGGGATGTAGGATACTTGTCAGGGTTTCATCAATATTTTCCATTGGGTTGGGACTTGGGTGGAAAAACCCTATCTATGAACTTGTTATTTGTTGTTTTGTGAAATGTTGTGACAAGGTACTCATTTTTGACATCTTAATAAAATAATCTTTCTAATTAAATATGGTTTGTGTTAATCTTGACTTTGATATGCTTTCGAGCGTTGCGCCATGTGTTTTCGCCCTTGGCATGGTGTGACAAATGTCGATCCAAATGCCCCTCTTACAAACGAGGAACTTAACTGGGCCTATGGTTGTACTACAATTTGCTCAACTACAATTTGGGAAGACGCAACCAAACTTCACCCTAAACCCTCCCGTTTCAAACATTCGTGCAACACAAGTCGTACATAGCTGGGTTGAAGGGTACGAAACTAACCAGGGTGAAGAGTACGTCACTATGGACGATGAACCATATCGCCTTCCAAGTCCTAAATTCGGATGCATCCGTTAAGACAGTAGGTCGGATGATCGTGATAGAGATCGTGACGTGTCGTCTCTAGAGACTACCCTAGAGGATTGGGGTCGCATGTATTAGTTGGTGTGTTTAATATGTTAATGTATGTTTAAGTAGTGTTTTAACTTTATGTTTATGTTTAAGTAATGTTTTAATTAGGTTTATGATAGTTTTTTTACTTTAATGAAAAAAAGTTTAAGTAAATATAAAATAGATTAAATAACAAGAATAAAAAAAATAGGTGGAAGGGGAGCACACCCCTTAAGAGGGGCAAGTGAAAGGAAAGGGTGACGCGACGCTAAGGGCATGTGTAGTGGAGCCGTTGTCCGGCGTTTAGCAGCCCATAGCGCCCCCGCACATCGCCCCGCGGGGTGCTATAGGGCGTTATGGAGGATGGGCGCGAGGAGTATAACGGGCATTTTGGATTGATTGTGCATTGGGGTTTGTGTATTTGACCGTTTGACAACGGTTGTTTGTTTAATTTTTTTAAACAAACTCTCTATATATATATACACATACAACATACACAAACAACACACACCAACAACACAAACACATACACTTTTTCTACCAAACAAAACCAAATACAAACCCAAAAACAAACCAATGGCAGCGTGGACTAACCAAGATCAACTCGAGTTGGTGAGGGCGTGGATCAACACTAAGGAGAATCCGCCAAACGATAGGGAGCATTTTTGGCGCAATGTATTGGAGGAGTTCAACCGAATTACCGAAACGAACAACCGTACTATCGATCAAATTCACACTAAGTGGTCCTCCATACAAAATAACTGAAGGAGATGGCACACAGTCTATGAAACGACGATGCAGGCGCACCCTGGCATTAGCGAACAGATGGCAATTCAACTGACACACGACGCTTATCGTCAACGCTACGACAGCGACTTCAACATCACCAATCTTTTGTCCTGGTCTATGATGCGTTTTATTTTGTTTAATGTATAAGGTTTTAGTATTTTAATAATGTGTAAGGTTTAATATTATGTTTTATGATTTGTAATGTTTAATGTTTTAATGTTTAATGTTTTATTAGTTTTTGTGTTTCATGCTAGTTTATGTAAACAGATTACATAATATTTAAAATTTAAACCATTACATTACATTTAAAAAAAGTTACAACTAATATTAAAACACACTTCCTAAATTACTTATTTAAACATTACATATTCCTAAATTACTTATTTAAACACTACATAATTCCTAAATTACTTATTTAATCCTAATTTTCTCCACTATGGAGAGTAGTTGTCCCCGTCCTCGAGTGTGTAGTACTTGGGGGACACGGAACGAACGCTATTGCGACCATCGGATCTCGCATCCGAGGGGATCCAGCAGTACTCACGAGGAGGGGAAGGTTGGCTCCAGAGACGTTCCTCCTCCTCAATTTCCCTGAGGGCTTCCAAGTCCTCCTCAGTTGGCTCCCCTCGTTGACGGGGGGTGGGGGTAGTCTGGTGGTGGTAGGGGGTGGGGATAGTCTGGTGGTAGGGGGTGGGGATAGTCTAGTGGTGGGGGTTGGTGGTACAGCAGCAGCAGTCCGGGGGGTGGGTGCCGACAACATTAGTCGGTCCATTTCTTTAACAGCCATGGCATAATCCATGGCCCAGACCAATTCCTCATCCGCGAAGTCATCATCGGCTTCAGGAGGAGGAGGAAAGGTTGGTTGTGCAGCAGCAGCAGGAGGAGTGAAGGTTGGTGGTGCAGCAGCAGGAGGAGGAGGAGGATAGAACCAATATTGTGGAGGAGGAGGAGGAGGTTGTGCAGCAGGAGGAGGAGGAGAGGAGGAGAATGGTAGTCTCCGGGGCCGGCCCTGGCCCCGGATCCGGCGAGAGTACTGCTAGAGATTAGACGGTCCGGCAACTCCTGGTGCAAAACCGCCACCCATATTATTCATTGCTTTGAGGAGGAGGAGGAGGAGGAGAAGGAAGATGTGTGACTGAGAATTGGATTAGATGTTGTATTTATAAGGTTACAAATATGACCGTTTTGGGGGAAAAGTTTGAAATTCAAACTTTGAAATAGGAGGGAAACCGTTTGTGTAACACCCTAAACCATTTTACGGAAAATATGCAGCGGAAATACGGACTAGAAAATTTCTTGCTTTACAGAACATTCTCAATGTTTGGAAACCATATCTAAGAGATATTTTTGGTGTTATATCTCTTATTGTTTCTTATTACATTCAACATGACTCATCTTTACTAGGTTACGTGACCATGACCACATACATTCTGCGTCCTCGCTCGATCTCCTTCCTCTCCTTACTTTATTATGTAGACAAGACAATCTGCAATCACCACATAACCGTTTCGTTAGTTCATTAAGTGACTTCATGCAAATTACTCACAATGTGGAAATAACATCCAACAATACTCAATGATCCTATTCAAACGCCTTTTTGCAAGTTCGGGTGCGATACCCGGATCTGAACCTCCAAGTCCCATGCATTCATACTTACATACCTGCATCTTCATTATAATTCTCATAACAATAAGGTTAATAACACTACAATACATACATACTTGCATGCAATTCCCATACACAACTTATCTTGACCCATTATATTATTCTTCCTTCATGTATTCTCTAGGACAAACATGACGTTTCCAATCCTATACTCAATCTACACAAGTATAACAAATCTACTTACCGTATTTGTTACTATGTACACCCACATATCAATTTAATTACATACACACGCATCATTCCATACTTGATTCATATTTGCAAATCCGACATTCCTATTACTTGCTACACCCATACCTAGCATTCACGAAGTCCAACGATGTTATTCGATGCGTTAAACGCGAATACGGGTTGCGCACATAAGCGAAACATCAAAATACGATAAAAACAGACATATAACCAGTGGGGGGCGCAAGCTTGCGCCCCTAGAGGGGGAGGTTGCGCCCCTAGAGGGCGCAAATCAGCCAAAATTTTCCATCAGAGTCAGGTTGCGCTCGTACAGGTCACCTTGCGCCCGGACCTGATGTGAGGTTGTGCCCACTATGCACTTTTCATTCTTTAATGGCATATCTTAAAACCCAAACCTCAAAAGGTTCTAAGATCATTCCCTATGATTTTCCTAGGCGTTAAACTACCCGGATTACGTGATATCATCACGAATGGCGTAACATTTCCTTGATGACCCGTTTGTCTTCTCTATATGCAACCAAACATGGGTAAATCTATGGTTAACCAATCACCAAGTTTCTTACCTTGGCATAACCATTAATTATTTGTTTCTTACAAGATTCCCATACTACATTAACATATAGATTCGATATCATAATGCAAGTTAAGTTCGGGAATCATTTACCTCAAGTCCTCCAAATTCATGCTTGTTCACTTGCCCCATCTTGACCCATTATCCTCCCATGCTTGAGTCCATCATTCCTATCCTTTCATGTCATCATGTTCATATCATTGTTAGCGCGTTCATTCATAAACCAATCATATCAAACTCATACATTACATTGACTTGCATAGGTCAACTTATAACATGCATAAGACATAGATTCACACCCTTTTTAATTCATAATTCAAGCAATTAAACTTAACATTGTATATGCCACATAACCAACCTAACGTGTCTCACACGGAATCCCCAATCTTACAATCATGCTATAAAACATACCACATTATTTCCACAACAGTTGACTTTCCAGAAAGTCAACTTTCAACTATACAAACTTTCTTCTAACAAACATATGTCCATATTGACATGCTAGACCATATGAAATTCACCATAAACATCATATTCATATCTCATTAACATAAAGATCATTCGTCTTACCAATTAACCAACACATGGTGTGCATCATAATACTTAAGCATATTGTAGACGCTACTAATGCATACTTCTTACCAAGTCATACAATCAACTAAATTTTCACATGAATGCTATCTAAAACACAATCCTCATGTTAACCTTCTATCAATTATATCTATTATCACATATTTCTTTCATAGTTCTCAAGTCTTGCACACAAATTCACACATCATGCTCATCTAGACATTTCATCAAACACTTGGTATGCGTACAACATTCTAAGCTCAACGTACAAGTATTTCATGCTTAGATTCCTAGCTCATAACATAAATCATCATGTTCTTTACCTACATTAGATACCCTTCATTCAATAGATGTCAAACATAGCAAATCACCACTTTCTGTTCCATATATTCAACAATTTAACTAAGAATGATCTTGGGTTGCACCAAGATCAACACCCACTTCCAACTTTATGAGATACCCTTCAATTCACTCAATTTCCCTTCAATTAACAGAATTTATACATGCAACTTGGTAGATTTTCACAAATAAACACACTACTTTCAATTTCTAAGCTAGATTACCAGAATCATGCATTACTTCCATTATTTAAGAACTTCATCAACATAAAACAACCATCAAATACATCCTACAACTCACCTTGAGTTTATTATGACCTAAGGACTTGAATTCAGTTCACATGCAGGTCCAGCAACTGATTTTAGCTTGGATTTGGGGCTGATTAGTGGGTGTTAGGGTTGGGGGTGATCTCCTTCTCTCAAATACGTGATCTCCTTCTTCCAGGAGTTTGTTTTGTTTTGAGCCATCCCCTTTTTAACCCATAGATATAATGTTATTCAAATTCAGCCCCTTCCCTTTGTTACATGCCAATTATGTTATAAATTAGGTTACTAACCAATTACCTTATTTACCCTACATTAGTGACTAAGTCATTTTATTTTATACACATGTTTGTTTACTACCCTCTATTAGTATTATTTTAAATTTGGGGTGTTACAGTTTGAAATTCCAACGGTTTGGAACAGTAACCGTTTGAAATTCAATTTTTTTATTAAATATTTTTTTTAATATTAAATATTTTTTGTTATGATTTTATTAATTTAATAAACTTTCAGTTTAAATTTTTATTTTTATTATTATTAGTATTATTATTTAAACTATTTAATATTATTATTTAAATAAGAAAAGAATAATTAGCCAATGATTACCCAATCATTTATAAAGCCTCATAGCCCCCCTTCCCATTAGAGCATTCTCATCCCGGGCATCAAATATATGTGAGTGTGTCCAAATTATATGGGGTTAGTGTAAGTGGTTGTGAGTGAAGGATATAGAGAATATTTGATGGAAGCACTTTTACCCCAAAATATGAAAAGTTACTGTTCACCCCTAAACATATTTTAATATTTTTAGAAGTGGTTGTGAGTGAGGAGAGAGAAAAATAATGATAAAAGTATGAAAAAGTATTATTATTTTAATTAGGAGAGAGAAGATTTAGGGGTGGAGTAGTGATTTTTAGTGTAATTTGATGGATGGGACAAGAATGCTCTTACACCCTCTTTTTCCATAAAACCTCATAACCCCCCTTTTATTACTTTTTAATATTTTAATACCCATAACCCCCATAACCCCACCACTACACATGAACTAATGTGTATAAAAGGGAAGGAAGAGCGCATACATAGCCTAATAAAATTCAATCCGTTTCTACGTATCCAGAGAAAAAATAATTCAAAGTATAATAATTAGTGGGAGAATTTTGACAGGATTCACACTACAACAATCTAACTAAATGTACCGTGCTTTTAACGACATTTTACGTATTGAAAGAGACATAAGTGGTGACCACAACGTGGTCCGAAATGCTCCTATACTTCATACAAAAACCAAGCAATCATTTTATTTGCTACATCTCAATCCTATTTACTCTTTATTTACCTTTTTGTAGCAAGTAAGAGGGTGTTTGGGATTGCGTTTTGAATTTGATTTTTAGATTATTGCGTTTTGAAAACAAAGATAATCAGTTTTTAGTATTTGGGATTGCGTTTTGAAAACGCAGATAATCAGTTTTTAGGCTACCAAAACGCAATAATCTATAAGCAACTCCACCCATGCTTTTCCAAAACGCATAATCTATTTTAAATAATTAATCCCAAACACCCCCTAACACTGAGATGTATCAGCTTAAAATATAAATGCTTAGATTTCATATCAAGTATAGAACGAGCTATGTGAGTGCCTCCACTTAACCGTGTGATACAAAATGTCTCCACTTTTAAATTAGCTAATTAAGTTATATGGCTGTATTTGGAATTTACATAGTTTTTTTTTTTAATGGTGACTTTCATATGAGTAACCAAATGTCACACTGCCTAGTCGGCAGCCCTAGACAAGGTTTCTTTTGTCCAAACTTCAATTTTCAACTTTTGATGACACAACTACGTATAGGAGATCGAATACACCACTGTGTGATCACTTTTGTAAAAGTCCATTTTCCTTATTAAGCAAAACGACTATGTGAGCCCTCATAGTCGTGTTATGAAAGTACATCACAATCTCAACCATTTAATGCAGTTCAATAGTCTTTGAAAAATATTTTTAAACATTTTGGGAATGGTCGTTAAATAAAAAACATGTGCTAAATACATAATTAGTGAAGTTTTGCATTTAGTGTGTTATTCCAATTTCAAGAATTCAAAACATGTTGGAAGACTTCAACCATTATTGTTTCGTACTTTCATTTTATAAGGGATTATTATATTTGTATAAACTTTGGTGAGTTTATATTAAGACTAGATTATACCCCGGGGACGTCCCGGGGTTGAAAAATCTAATATGACATATTAATTTTACATATGAAATAGAATGATGCGCTTTACAGTTACATGCTTGAAAACTTCGGATAACAGCTAACCTAAAACAATTAAAAATATATCTCCAATATTAACGCCTAACCTTAAACAATGTATGACTCTAATATTAATATCTAACCTAAAACAATGTATTACTCCAATGCTAATGCATGTTGAAAATAGAATTCATATTTACTGATTTGAACATAATTAGTGACTTGCCTATACATGATTAATGATTTACCTGAACGCTTTGTGTTTTTTTCCTGTTTTAACAAAACCCAACAAAAAATAGTCGTTTTTTTCTCCGTTTTTTATATAGCACTATGGTACTCGTTGGAAAGATAATAAAACAGTACTCGTTAATTTGGTGTAATTTTTTTTCTTTAAAAAATCTCGTATATAAAAGATATTAACGTTTAAAAATTATGGGAGAAAACATAAGAGAGAAAAATCTAATTTTGTTTTTAAATTATTTTTTTCCTAAAATATCTCAATGCCACATGGGATGACACATGGCACACTCAATGAGAAGAATGCCTCTTTGAATGCCATGTCATTAAAATGGCTTTCTTTTATTATATGTATAGATTATCTGTTGTGGTTAGAGGTGAGCACAAACTTTATCCTCTTATATTGTGTCATGTCAGCGCCCAGTTGGCAGGGTGATAAAGATTCTGCTCACTCACCTGATGCTGTTGTGACTAGAGGTGAGCAGCAGCTTTATCCAGTTTTTTTGTATTTTTTAATTTTTTTTTCATACTTTCTGAATTTGTCCAAATTATATTAAACCAATAAATAAAGTTAACTACAAATAGATTAACTACAAATAGATTAATGTTTACAATAACGTATAAAAAAAACTAATCTAACACAAAATCATCGGGACGTCTAGCCACAAATGCTCGATTAATTCATGGCGGAGGTTTCCGTGTATCTCACGGTTCTTGAGATTCCTTATGTTCTCGAGTCTTTGGTTATTATCGATCGTTGATTCGGCACGTGGGACATCACCTTGGTAATTTTGACAAATCGCCAAGCCTCGGTCCTCCAATATCATGTTATGTAGAATAATACAAGTATACACAACGTCCATGATCATCTCTCGTGTCCAAAAACCTTATTGGGTTGGCAATCAAAGCAAATCTTTTTTTTAAGAACGCCAAACGCTCTTTCAATATCTTTCCTTGCCGACTCTTGTTTCTTCGTAAAGTACTTGCGTTTGTCTTCAAGCTGTGACGAGAAAGCTTGAACAAGTGTCGCCCATTCGTTGTAAATTCCATCAACCAAGTAGTAGCCGTACTTGAAATTTATATTATTTGCGTAAAATGATTGGGGCGGCTCAACCCCGTCGATAATGTTATCGAATATAGGTGATTGGTCGATAACATTTAAGTCGTTATTTGACACGGCAACTCCAAAGAAAGCATGCCAAAACCAAAGATCATGCGAGGCCACCGCTTCAAGTATGACACTCGGCCCAGAATGATCACCCCGATGAAACTGACCTCGCCAGGCCGTAGGACACATAGCCCAACCAACATGCGTACAATCAAGACTACCAAGCATGCCGGGAAAGCCATGTTTCTCACCATGAACCTCGTATATGCGTTGGTTATCATACATGGTTGGTTTACGCAAATACCGTCGTGAGTAAACATATGATCCCTACGCAAAAATAAATAAATAAATATATATATATATGTACATATTTTAAAACGACGTATGATAATAAAAGTGTAAAAAAATGTGACTAAACTAGTAAATAGAGATATACCTTGACAAAAATAATGAAGAGAGTCGCGGGCAACTTTTTCGGACATGGAAATATACTCGTCCATTGCGTCCGAAGCAATCCCGTAGGCTAGCTGCCGAATAGCGGCCGTACATTTTTGTAAGGAGGTGAACCCGAGTCGGCCCCTTGCGTCTACTCTTTGTTGAAAAAAAGGATTACGCTCCGACAAATCATTTGATATACGAATGAATAATTGTCTACTCATTCGAAAGCGTCGCCTAAAATGATCTTCAGTATACACAGGATCTGGGCTGAAGTAGTGACGGTACAAGGTATCGTTTGCTCCCTCTCTGTCACGGTCAAGAGCCGGCTGTCGGGTTAGCACGGGATTCCTTCTTCTTCGAGACCGTGTTATCAAGTACTCAACCGTTATCCTACCCACTTGCATAATCAAGTCGTCTTCTTCGGACGAGTCAGACAAAGACAAGTCATTCCATTGCAAAGCCATTATGTAGTCGAGAGAAAGAAATTTTTTTTTTGATAGTTTGTGTGATGTGATAGTTGAAATATTTAAGTTGCCAAAAATAGTGAGTTAGCTGCCAACGGTCGGCAGCCAACGATTAGTTTGACCTCCAACGGCTACTTTTGACCCGCTACCACACGCGAGTGTGGTAGCTTCGGCTAGCTCGCGGGGTTAATAGCTGGACGATGTTATGGTCCAGGCTATCCACTTGTACCAATTTGTGGCTCGCGGCTCTTCGCTCGCGAGCCACAACGGATAGTCTAACATATCAATATATATAATTCGTCTCTTTTAATTTTATAAAACTTGTTTAGCGATGACTTTTAATTTAGTATTTTTGGATCATATCCTCACCAATCAATATTTTATAAACCTTGAACCATTTTACAGAACTTAGTCATGGGATTATTAAATACTACTATTGGATTGACACCCCCGGTTTTGGTTCGTCACGCTAACTTCCATTGATGAGTGTCTACTACTTAATTGTTTTTGTCTTAAGTGGACAATGTGTAAGGCACAATGACGTCTTGGTTTGGTTACGGACTCATCCGGCACATTTTTTGATGTCATAATTAAACATAGATTAGTATTGCGATATCATTAGCTATGTGTACATTGTTTTTACAAACCGCTTCTTGGGAAACAAGTTTCGTTGAGCCTTTTAAATCAGTTTACTTGTCGACTTTATGTTGATGATTTTAAGAATGTAGGGAATTGAACGTCAGCCATGGAATTTGGAAATTTATTCTTACCTCTAAATGATACTGCTCTTGAGAATATTTCCTTTTTATTTCTCCATTAATTTGTATTAGAGATTAATCCCTTTTGGCTTTCTCATTCATTAAGCAATCAATATATAATACAAGTCTATCTCCTATTTTTGGTATGAGATAATTACATTCAAAATACAAATTACGTTATCTATTACACCCCCGCAGTCGAAGCGGGAGGAGACCGGATGCTGAGACTGTCTCGGAAATCTTCAAACAAAACTCGAGGCAAGCCTTTAGTGAAAATGTCTGCCACCTGGTAACGTGAAGGAACGTGCAGAACACGGACCTGTCCGCGCTGTACCTGTTCGCGCACAAAGTGAATATCCAATTCGATGTGTTTGGTCCGCTGGTGCTGAACCGGGTTCCCTGACAGATAAATGGCACTGACATTATCGCAGTAGACCAGAGTGGCACGAGTAAGAGGAAGATGGAGCTCAAGAAGAAGATTCCGTAACCAGCAAATTTCTGCAACCACATTCGCGACCCCGCGATATTCAGCTTCGGCACTGGATCTTGAAACTGTTGACTGACGCTTAGACGACCAAGAGATAAGATTATCACCAAAATAAATGCAGTAGCCGCTAGTGGAGCGTCGTGTATCCGGACAACCAGCCCAGTCCGCATCTGTGTAGGAGATAAGAGACTGAGCCGGCGAACCGTGAAGAGTGAGCCCAAAGGCTGTGGTGCCTTTAATATACCTGATGATACGCTTAAGAGCGTTCCAGTGATCAACCCGAGGAGAGTGCATGTGCATACAAACCTGTTGAACCGCGTAAGATATGTTAGGTCGCGTAAAGGTGAGATACTGTAGCGCGCCTGCTAAACTGCGAAATAACGTCGGGTCATGAAACAGGTCACTCTGAGTAGCGCTGAGCTTGCTGTTGGTGTCAACAGGAGTAGCGACAGGGTTACAAGATTGCATGTCGGCCCTATTGATGATGTCAGTAGCATAGGTATGCTGGGAGAGAAACATGGTGTCATGTGTGCGAGACACCGAAATACCCAGAAAATAGCTAAGGGGACCTAAGTCCTTCATGGCAAATTCGGCAGCTAATTTCGCCATGAGAGATAGACGAAGACGGTCAGATGACGTGACGAGAATAATATCGTCAACATATAGAAGAAGGTAAGCAGTATCAGTACCCTGTAGTAGAGTAAAAAGAGAAGCATCGCTCTTGCTATGATGAAACCCAATAGAAACAACAAAATCTGTGAACCGCTGGTACCATGCCCGAGGTGCTTGTTTTAGCCCATATAATGACTTCTTGAGAGAGCACACATAGTCAGGGAACTGTTTGTTGCGAAAACCCATCGGCTGATACATATAAACCGTTTCATGGAGATTCCCATGAAGAAAAGCGTTGGTAACATCCAACTGATGGATGGACCAGCGCTTAGATAAAGCGATGGAGAGAACAGTCCGAATGGTGGCAGGCTTAACCACCGGGCTAAATGTTTCCCCACAATCAATACCAACCTGTTGCGTACGCCCATCACATACCAATCGGGCTTTGTACCGTTCCAGCGTGCCATCCGACCTGTATTTATGTTTAAACAACCACATACTACGTATAACATTCATGTCGGGCTGTCTAGGTACCAATTCCCAAGTTCCGTTTCTAACTAATGCATTGTACTCAGTGGTCATAGCAGAGTACCATTCCGGTGTAGATAAGGCATCGGTGGGATTTTTGGGAATGGGTACGACATTGGAGGTTGTGATGTGTAGGTTGAAGGGTTGTTTAGGCTTGAAGATGCCACTCATGGAGCGAGTGTGCACCGTACGGGCGGGTGGTGGGGGTGGTGGGGGAGGTGGTGGTGATGGAGCAGGTGTAGTAAATGGTGGTGTGGGTGTAGGTGGGCTCGGGCTCGGGGATTGGTAAGTGGTATTGGGCCGTGAGGTAGATTGGTCAGGTGGGCCTGGGTTGGTCGAGTGGGTAGCGGCAGGAGTGGGGTTGGGAGTTTGTGGGCCAGGTGTGTGGGGTGAGGTGTTGGCTTGGGGTTGGGCAGGCCGTGGGTGTTGGTGAATCTGGGAGGACAGATGGTAGGGAAACGGGTCATCGAGGAAGGTATATGTGGGTGGGGCGCCTATGGTTTGCTTAAAGGGGAAGGTGGTTTCATCAAAAGCAACGTGTCGGGATATATAGACCTGTTTGGTAGTCAAGTCAAGGCAGCGGTACCCTCTATGAGTAGGGGGTAGCCAAGAAAGACACACGGGTTAGAGCGACTGTCAAGTTTGTGGATGGTTGACGTAGGGGTGAGAGGGTAGCAGAGACAACCAAAGACACGAAGATGATCATAGGTGGGGTTTAGACCGTAGAGTAGTTCAGTGGGTGTTTTATTTTTGGTGGCTTTATTTGGGAGAATGTTGAGTAAGTAGGTAGCTGTTTCAAGAGCAAAATGCCAAAAATAGGTGGGTAGGGAGGCGTGGGCAAGGAGGGTACGAATGATGTTATTTATGGTGCGGATTTTTCTTTCAGCTTTACCATTTTGAGACGATGTGTATGGACAGGATAAACGGTAAAGTATGCCATTGGTCGTGAAAAAGGTTTGGAAAGAGTTGTTAACATATTCACGACCATTGTCACACTGAAAGGTTTTAATGGTGCGTTCAAATTGAGTTTTAATATTAGTGGCAAATTGTATAAAAGCTTGAAACACATTGGATTTGTGGGTGAGTGGTACGGTCCAAAGAAAATTAGAATAATCATCCAAAAACAAAACATAATATTTATGGCCTGATGAACTAACAATAGGTGAAGTCCAAACATCACTATGTATCATGTCAAAGGGTTGTAAAACATTAGAATTGGAAGCAAAGAAAGGTAATCTAGTACTTTTACCAAAAACACAAGAATCACAAACTTTATTGTCCAAAGTATCAAAAGAAATAGACGAAACATTTTTAAAAGAATGTAAAGATTGACGTCCTGGGTGGCCAAGACGTTGGTGCCAAAGGTCAGCAGTAATGGCAGCAAAAGCAGAAGGGGATGTGGAGGAGGACCCAAGCACCAGAGGGTAGAGGTCACCGCTGCTGTTGCACCGCAGGAGCGGATTCCGCGTCTTGAGGTCCTTCACAAGAAAACCAATCGGGTCAAATTCAACCGACACAGAATTATCTCTAGTAAAACGACGGACGGATATAAGGTTTTTAACTAATTTAGGTGAGTAAAGGACATTTCTAAGGATAAAAGGGGGAAATGGTTTGGGAAGGTATTTAGTGCCTTGACCTACAACCGGTATAGTATTGCCATTACCTACAATTATATGCTGAGGAATGCAAGAGTTAGAAAAAGAATGGAAATCACCTTGTTCGTGAGTCATGGTGGAGGAGGCGCCTGTGTCCATGTACTGCGTAGGATCAGGTTGCTGGAGAGACATGGTGTAGAGAGCCTGCTCAATGTCTGTCGGGCTGTAGGCGGCATAATTATTCTGCTGTGGTTTAGGGCCTAGGAGACCCGGCTGCTGGGCCGAGGAGGGGGCAGAATTGCGGGCTGCTGTGGGGTAGGGGCAGGGAGGGGTGGGCCAATGGGGGAAAGGGTGAGCTGGGCTAAAGGGAAAGTGGGCCTGGGAAGGAGAATAGTTTGGGCCGTAGGGGGTAGTGGACCAAGCCGAAGCTTGGTGCCAAGGGGAAAAGGACGGCGGCCAAAGGGGTGAAAATTGGGATCTGTTTTGGTTACCGCGGCCACGACCCCGACGAACCGAACGTCCGCGGGTGCGATTATTGGCTGGGCGGTCAGCGGTACGGGTGGGGTCGGTGGGTGGGGTTCGGTGTGTGGTGGCGGTAAGGGCGGTAGAGGCGGTTTTAGAGGCGGTTAGGGCACGCTCGGCTTTATTGGTTTCGGCTTGGATTAATTTTGAGCGGGCGTTGTAGAAGGAGGGGAGAGGGTGAGTGTTTTGGAGGATGGTGGAGATGCTCTCGTATTGCTCGTTTAATCCCGCAAGGAGTTGAAGGACTAAGCGATCATTATCTACGGGAGCGGCTACATTGGCGAGTTGATCGGCTAACACCTTGAGGGCTTGACAATAGGCGGACATGTTAGGGAAACCGTCCAACCTAGTGTTTGAGAATTTGTGCATGAGGTGTATAGCGCGAGCGCTTTTGTTATCATGAAACAAATCCTCAATAGCAACCCAAGCCTCATAGGCGTTGGAAACGTTGTTGATGATGGTGTGGAGTAGGTCATTGGATATCGTCGTGTACAACCATTGTAAAACAATGGCGTCAAGACGATCCCATTCGTCTTGGGTGGGAGATGGGTCGGCTGAGGTGGGTTCGGGTGGGGGTTTGAGATGGTCATCGACAAGGTGAGCCTTGCAATGTAGTTTGAAAAGGGTAGCCCAGGTAGAGTATTGGGATGATTCGATTTCCAGAAGGAAGGGGATAAAGTTCTTAATATTGGTGACGGTGGTGGCTGGGTGGAGTTTGCCATCGGCTGGGGTGGAGGGGATGATGGTGGATGAGGCCTGGGAGGAGGTAGACATGGTGAGGCAGGGTAAGAAAAGGTGTTGGCTGGTAACAGAATGGGTTCGGCAGCAGCAGAGGGTATCTACCAGAGGCCGGAGGTCACAGCAGAATTGTTGCAGCAGAAGAATAAGGACAGTAGCAGCAGCAGAGAGGAAGCAGAGGTGGTGGGGAGCCGGCGGCAGTGGGCAGCCGGTGGGGAGGGATTGGTGGCCTAGGGTAGAAGACCTAGACTCTTGATACCATATTAGAGATTAATCCCTTTTGGCTTTCTCATTCATTAAGCAATCAATATATAATACAAGTCTATCTCCTATTTTTGGTATGAGATAATTACATTCAAAATACAAATTACAATACAAGATATACGTTATCTATTAATTTGGAATATAGTTGTAAAATCTCCAGTTTGTCAAACAATTGTTTTGGGATGATGTAAACTTATAACATTCGGTATCAAAACTTATGTCTATTCATTTAGAGGTTAGCTTAACTACATGCGTGAAAACCTTTCGTGTGCGCCTTACATTTCATCCTTAGCAGGGTGTCACATCGTATTCCCCATCCAAATGGTCATTTGAATCTGAACGACTGAACCCAATGCCTCTGTATTATCTTCCACCTTCTGAATAGTTTGAGCTCATGTGGAAAATATTTGACACTCACATCATAAACGGATGTATCAACTTCCACCATTATCACCTCCAAAATACATTTTTTTTAGTAAGAACACAAACCTTGCCTGAAGCTAAACCTTCAACTTTTTCGTTGACTTTCGAATATCTCGTTTGTGATTCGCACGTGACATTCATACAAATTTTGTCGTTTTTATTTATTTTTTATTTTTTGAACGGCTAAAGTTCCCCACTATATTTTATAACAAATACACCCTTACCTAGATTTGAATTTAGAATCTCCTTTCTAACAGACATAAGTCTCTACCAAATAGACTAACCTCACACTAGCACGAATTTTGTCACTTAAGAATGAACACTAGTAACATATATAGAAATATATAAATGCATTCTGTATTTACTCTTGAGCTTTTAACATATTTGTTAAGAACTAATAGCAAAAAGAAAGGCAAAGATAATTATTTGTCTCCATTTTCTTAATGACTAAGAGCATTCACATCCCCTTCACTATTTTATACCCTATAATAAGTTAAAATGGTGGATAAGATGTATGGTGTTTTTAGTAAGTTTTTTTAAATTTTATAGATGGGGGAGGTTTGATTTTTTTTGAACGGCCAACGAAATCCACCCGGCATAGCCAGACATGTAAGGGAGCTCCTGATTTCACCAAGTCCACCAGTTCTGGGAAAAACCCGACTATCTACCCGCCCGAAAGCACGACAATGGAATAATCGGTAAAACCCGACGCTCTCAAGAATCAAACCCATGACCTTTCAGCCATGGGTCTTCTATCATTAAAGCTCCATACCACTCCACCATAAGGTGAGTGGGTGGTTGGGGGCAGGTTTGATGGAGGGGATGTGAATACTCTAAGAGAGTGGTAGATGAGTCTCTTTAAAAATGATCATAACCCAACATCATTACGAAAGTAAACCCAAGAATAATTCTTGTCTCTTACGAAGCTCAAACCTGATACCTCTTTCTAACCTCCAGAATAGTTTCATTGCTGTAACTAGCTTCACTAGGCCATAATTAGCTTATCTCCACAATTAGGCAAACAATTCTTTAAGCACCAAGTATGAACACACGTGTAATGCCTAAATGTCATCATTACGTTGGTTTCACTTTGCACGACATACAACATCTTTAATTACTACACAGAATCTAGAGTATAAATTCGATCAAAAATGAACTTAAATAGTTTTTCTAAACAAATTATATTTTAGATTTTCTGTCATTAGATTTTTAAATAATTTTCATTAAATAATAAAAATAAATCGTGGATGTATCATGCACCTGAAATGCATCGATGTATGAGATTCTTCGTTTGTATTGCATCAATCAAAGCCTATGTAATTTTGTCAGTACGTATTCTTCAATATAAAATGGTGTGCATGTGCAGCAATATTGCCAGGCTTCCTTCACCGACAGGATCAAAGGCTAAGATAAGTGAGGTAAATCGCGTGTCTCAGAGTAAATAAGATGGAGCCGTGGTTCGATTCTAGACCTCCACAATAGATTCTCAACTCTTTACAACTATGGCACTAGATCACTATATATAGTCTATAGTGAGGACAATTATAACCTTAAATTTATCAAATATAATTAACGAACTGTTTGAGTTTCATGTGTTCTAGAGACTAAATGAGTGTTGGACAATCGGTATTAGAGAGACAAACGATTAGGAACCAAAACTTGTTATTGTATTATTTGATATGTTCCTAGGTTTACATAAGGTCCTCTTTATATAAGCCTACTAATCCTTGGAGAACAAGGAATTACAATAATTATCTAAACTTTAATGTCTATCTACAATACACCTATTTGATTCCTTTTAGGATGATAAAACTATCTCAAAACACCCTTATCTTATTGTTAGGTCGGCTCCTTTTTAACCGAAACCTACAAGATTACGTCTTCAATCACCCCTCTAATCTTGTAAGCCCAACGAGTCCTTTCATCTCGTTAAACTTAAGTCTTGGTAACGCTTTTGTGAGAATATCAGCCCTTTGTATACTCCCGCTCACATGCTCCACTTTAATTTGTCCTTTCTCGACACATTCCCTTATAAAGTGGTATCTCGTGTGAATATGCATACTCTTCTTGTGAAAAACTGGATTTTTCATTAAGGCTATAGCCGATGAGTTGTCCACCTTTAAAGTTACAACTTCCTCCTTTTCACCGAGTAGTTCTGCTAGAAGACCACCTAACCAAATTGCTTGACATGCTGCAGACGTCGCAGCCATGAACTCAGCTTCACACGAAGATAACGCGACCGTGCCTTGTTTCTGTGAATTCCACGTAATCGGTGCATCATCATAGTAGAATATTGTTCCAGTCGTGCTTCGTCCGTCATCAACATCGACTGCATAACTGCTATCACTAAACCCGAATAAAACCTTGCTTCCGCACCTTGGATACACAATACAAAGATCAAGGCTTCCTTTTAGATACCGGAGGATCTGCTTTACGGCTTGTTCGTGTGTCTTGGTTGGTCTCTGCATGAACCGACTTACATATCCCACTGAGTAACTTAGATCCGAACGTGTATGAGTTAGATACCTTAAACAACCCACAACCTTCCTGTACTCGGTTGGATCTACTTCTTGCGTCTCATCATGTTTTGATAACTTCAAACCCGGATCTATAGGGAATTGAGTTGAATTACATTCCCACATACCTACTTCCTTCAAAATCTTGGTGGCATACCCGGTCTGCTTGATTGAAATACCTTGGCTTCCCTGCTTCACTTCAATGCCGAGGTAATAATGCAAGATACCAAGGTCACTCATTTCAAATTGCATCTCCATTTGTTCTTTAAATGCCTTGATGTCTTGAGATCCTTCACCCGTAACAATAAGATCATCAACATATATACCAACAATCAACAACCGATTATTGGCTTCCTTTCTATAAACCGCTTGCTCTCTTTTGCATTTATAGAAACCAAGTTTTAATAGAGTCGAGTCGAGTCTAGAGTTCCAAGCCCTCGGAGCTTGTCGTAACCCGTACAACGCTTTAAATAACTTGTACACCTGCTGCTCGCGTCCCTTTTTCACAAAACCTTCGGGTTGCATCACAAAGACTTGTTCCTTTAACTCTCCATGCAAAAAGGCCGATTTCACATCTAAGTGATGAATCTCCCATCCGCGATTTGCCGCAAGTGCAACAAGCAGCCTTATTGTTTCCATCCTTGCGACCGGCGCAAAAACTTCTTCGAAATCAATCCCGGCCCTTTGTGCATATCCTTTAGCAACGAGTCGAGCCTTGTACTTGGTAATAGCCCCACTTGCATTCTTCTTGACCTTATAGACCCACTTTACCCCAATCGGCTTTTGGTTTGGCGGTAATTCAACTAGCTTCCACGTTCCGTTTTTCTCTATTGCAGCCAATTCATTCTCCATAGCAATCCGCCAATGTTTTTCTTTCATTGCCTCTTGAACATTTGCTGGTTCATCATCTAGAGAAAGCATGAGATTATGCTCCTCATTATCGGCTTCAACATTAACAGTTTGATGACTTAAACTTGGCACTGTCTCAACTTGATAACCTTCAAATCTTCGTGGTAAAGTTGATACTCTATTTGACCGTCGAAGTTGCTTTACGTCTTCTTCAGCTTGAACGGGCTCGGGTGTCTCGTTTGTAGACCCTTGATCAGCAGCGATTTCTTCTGCCAATGGAACATCTTGCGTTTCTTGAGTTGCTTGCAAAGGTATTGATTCTACAACAAACTCGCTCCATTCTGGCTTGTCTGAACCAACTTCCTTCAAGTAATCCTTCCAATCATACCTGATTAACTCATCGAACTTCACGTCTCCATCTCGCATCGCGTGTAACCGGTTTCTCACAGGATCATACATACGGTGTAACACTCCTTCGTTACCTTGCACTCCGAGATAGATCATCTGTGTACTTCTATCGTCTAACTTCTTCAGACCTGGCATCAAGACTTTGGAATATCCTACACATCCAAATACCTTAAGAAAGGTTAAGTTAGGCTTCCTCCCTTTGAACCTTTCATAGGGAGTTAACTGTTTAAGCGCTTTTGTAGGCGAGCGATTAAGAAGATAAACTGAGTGAAGCGCTGCTTCACCCCAGAAATTCTGCGGAAGTCCTTTGGCCTTCAAAATACTCCGTGTTGTCCCGAGTATTGTTCGGTTTCGCCTCTCAACTACTCCGTTTTGTTGAGGGGTATAGGGTGCCGTGAATTGTCGGGAAATGCCGTGTTTCTTGCAAAAATCACCCAACGTGTGTGATACAAACTCTCCACCATTGTCTGTCCTTAAGGCCTTCACTCTTTTTCCAGTTGTGTTCTCGACATTCTTGATGAATTCGATCAATATTGTTGGCACTTGGTCTTTAGTCTTGATTAGAAACGCCCACATGTAGCGACTACAGTCATCAACAACTAGTAGAATATATTGATTTCCACTAGGCGTTTTTGGTGTAATCGCTCCACATACATCTGCATAGAGAAGCTCTAGTGGTTCCTTTGCTCGATACATCGTTTCCTTTCGAAAAGCACCCCTTGCTTGCTTTCCATACATGCACGAGTCACACACTTGCTCCGGGTTCAAAACTGTTGGTACCCCGATTGCAATTTTTGAGAGGCTTCTAATCGCATCAAAGTTGAGGTGTCCAAGACGAGCGTGCCACATCCATGACTCGTCTTGTAAGTTAACCTGTAAACAAACTGGAGAAACAACCTTTAAGTTAATCTTATAAACACGATTTGCTGAGCGTGGTACCTTCATGAGTAACCTTCCATTCGGCTCATGCATCAACAATGTTCCGTTTTCTATAGTGATTTTGCACCCGGCTTCATCCATTTGTCCCACACTTATGATGTTATTCTTGAGCGATGGAATATAATAGACGTCTTCGAAAATCCTTTGTTTTCCCGATTTTCCTTCAACCACGATAGTACCTTTTCCTTCGATATTAACATACGAATTGTCCCCGAACCTTACCTTACCTTTAACCCGTCGATCTAGCTTAGAAAACCACTTCTTGTTCCCCGTCATGTGGTTGCTTGCACCATTATCTAAAAACCAAGTATGATCTTCACACGGACTTGTTGCGTAGATACTAGGATCGACTAGTTTTTCATTCAGGTACACCACATGTTTAGAGTCCTCCTCACATGTGTGCATATACAATACTGGGCCTTCATCATCTTGAACAAGATTACTTTCTTCATCCCTTTTCCTTGTGGGACAGTCGCTCGAAAAGTGTCCGAGTTCGTCACAACGAAAACACTTTAATTTCGAACGATCTTTCACAGGTCTTTCCTTCGGTTCCTTTCCCTTTCCCCGTGTTCCTGTGCTTCCTCGACCGCGTCCTCTACCTCTGCCGCCATATTCAACAGTTCCTTTGCCCCGACCGAAACCTTTTCCATTCTTTCTTTTGGCTTCCCATTCTTCATAGGTTAGTAAAAGCTTTTCTTCCTTGGTCGATTGCACCTGTTGATCGAGTTTTATTCGTTCTTCATAGGCAGTGAGACGCCCTACTACATCATCATAGCCGACTGTTTTAAGGTCTACCACTTGTTCAATCGCAGCTACCATCTGTATATACTTGCTCGGTAGTCCGTGTAGAAACTTCTTCACCAATTTTTGTTCTTCTATCACGGTCCCAAGCGAGGCTGATTTCGAGGCTATACCTGAGATCATTCCAGCGAACTCGGTTATGTTACTTGAATCCTTCATCTTCAAGTTTTCGAATTCAGCCATGAGCGTCTGAAGTCTCGCTTCCAACACTCGCTCAACACCCTGATGCCGTGCCTTCACAGCTTTCCACATCGCTTTTGCCGTATCACAGGTTCCAATTTGAAGCACAATTTCTTCCGGTAAAGCTTGAAAGAGCAGTGCGGTTGCCACGTGGTTCTTGTGGACATCGGTGGTCACTCCTGGATCGATAACATCCCACACCTTGTGAACATTAAAGATCGCCTTCATCTTTATCGCCCATACCGCATAGTTCGTACTCGTGAGAGTCGGACATGCCAAACTTGGTACGTGATCCTTTACTACCAAGTTTGTGTTTCTGTTCTGGTTCGGATCTCCCATCGTATTCTTCTCTGGCTTACGTGATGACCTGGTCTCGAGTTACAAACCACAACCAAAAATCCTTCTTTGATCGTTGCCTGATAACTTCGTTCGTTCCTTGATGATCACGTAATAGATCTTCCTTCTCTTTGATCAACCCTTGCTCTGATACCAATTGTTGGACAATCGGTATTAGAGAGACAAACGATTAGGAACCAAAACTTGTTATTGTATTATTTGATATGTTCCTAGGTTTACATAAGGTCCTCTTTATATAAGCCTACTAATCCTTGGAGAACAAGGAATTACAATAATTATCTAAACTTTAATGTCTATCTACAATACACCTATTTGATTCCTTTTAGGATGATAAAACTATCTCAAAACACCCTTATCTTATTGTTAGGTCGGCTCCTTTTTAACCGAAACCTACAAGATTACGTCTTCAATGAGTGACATCTTTTTAAAATTAGTATCCTTGGTGTTGATTTTGATACCCATGTTTTCACAAAGTCTAGCCTAATTTATTGTACCCAAGTTAGCAAAATACATGGAAAAAATTTACATAATCATGCTATAGTTGATCCAAGATCCCATATAATCATATAAACGGCTCATTATTATGATAATCTAATTGTTTTAACTTTTAAGTACATGCATGAGCAGCATGTTTTTTTATTTGTTATCACAAGAATTTAAATAATTATAGAGTAAGCAGCATGTTTACTTCCAAAATATATATCATACTTCCAAAATATTGTACATATAGCTTTTAAAATGAAAAGTTATACGTTTAATTTTGTTGCAAGTGACTCTTGAAACCCACCTTAATTAGTTAACTCGATCGCAATGGTGTACGTTAGCTAGATACATGTTTTAACCATAACAATTACTATTAGCTACAAAACTAAAGGCCCTTTGATTTCTACACAGTAGTGCATGTGATCATGAGCATATGTGTAGATTTATGTATATTTACTCATATATGCATGCATATGTTTGAGATGTAAGTATGTATGTTCATATATTACATTATATTTAAATGTATATATGTGATGTGATATGGTATATGCATGACCATGATAGATCATAAGTTGGGGACAAAAGTACAAAAAAGCAAACAAGATTCACTGGATTTTTTAAAAACTTCACTTTGAATGATTTCATGCAGGAAAGGCAAAACTTTGAGAGAAGAAAATGGACCCCTTTGTATGGTTTAAGAAGAAACAAATCTTTCACCCACCCTGTCCTTCCATTAAATCAAATCTTTGCATGCTCTTAATTTTACAAGTGGGGACTTTCTAGGGCATTCACACGATCTTTTCCTTACCTAAACAACAAAATATCAATAAATTGTTAGGTATATATATGTTAATGGTTAAAGAAACAAATTAAGAACTATAAGTTAAATTGATATTTTTACTCGACTCGTAAATGAGGCTTGCTATCATGGGAATGAGAAATAAACAACAAATTAAGAGATCGAAGAAAATCTTGATGGCTCTTATTTGATGGGTGTCTTTCCAGCTGATTTCTCATAAAGGCGAATATTGTAAAATCGTCAATCACACTCATAGTACTAAAAATTGCGACAAATCGAATATAGAATATATATAGTAATGCATATCCGTTTGTAATCTTCTTATTATATACCATTTGATATACATAATGTAAAGTAGTGTTATATATTTCAAGATAAAACTGCTTTCTTAGTGTGTTCCAAACTCAACATTATACATTAGAAAAAAAAAAAAAAGTTAAGATCCTACAAATTTTTACTATGATATAAGATCTTAAAATTTTAACCATACTTCATATCTAAGAGTGGTTCGTGTCAGGGTATAGGATGCTAGCTAGACATGATGAACCTAAGGGCTTTTAGCCGAGGGGTATCAAGGCGTGGAGAAAATGTGCCCCTCCCTAGTAGGTTGAGGATTCAAATCTCAAAGTGTATAAATATTAGATTTAGGAATAAGATTAGAAAAGTGTATGAGTTAGGGTGGACGGAGTCTTGCCTGCTTGTCAAACTCACCACAACTCTCCTTTCCTGCACATCAGCGTTTTTCACTATTTTTGTTTTACTTGTCACAACTTGCTAAATCACTGGAACTCTTATACGCTTCACAGGCCATAACCAATTTTTAAAATTTAATTCAAAATACATATTTGTTTGATAGAAAATAATAATTTTTATTTAAAACAAATTAATAATATGTAATTAATTACATCTAAATAAAAAACAATTCAGTGTTAAACATAATTAAAATTATTATTTATATTACAAAGAAACTATAAGTATAATTATTTAAAGAAAATTGAAAACTAATAATTACAATGGCTAAATTTTAATGGATATATTCTATAGGTTATACACTCTGAATTTCAATCCTCATTTGCACATCTCAGTTCATAATTCACTTCATCTTTCACATATGGGTGGTGGTTATCCAGTTCCAAACCAACGAGCAGATCCTTCAAACCTTCAACATTCATCATATCGATGACTGCCTAACCCTCGTACAGTTTATCCTCCTCAATGTGCAACCCTTCAAACCCTCCTGCATTTCACCCTCCGCAAATGCATAACCCGTCAAACCTTCCTGCATTCTACCATCCTACACCTTCAAATCCTCTTGCCTTCTACCATTCTACGCCTTCAAAGCCTACTTCGGTGGCAAACAATACAAGTGATGCTCAAATCGAATTGGCGGATGAGGAGTTGAACTAGGCGTATGACCGCACCATGAGTCAATTACAATTCGAACGACTACGAATTGGAGGTGTTCAATCAGATTTCACTTCAAACCATCTTACGGAGAACCTCCGTCCAACACAAGAACTTCCAAGTTGGGCCAAATAGTATGAATCTGACCCAAGAAAGGAATACGTACGATACTCGGATGAAGAAATAGTTTATCCATCTTCCCCAAATTACAGATGCGATCATCGGGATGAGAGTTTAGACGGTCATGATAGTGATTGCTCAGTTTCTCCTTAATCCTTCTTGGGTGAATGAGAATAATTTTAATTAGGTTTATGTAACATTTTTATTAACTATGTTTGTGTAACGTTTTAATTAATTAGGTTTGTGTAATGATTTAAGTATATAGGGATATGTAATATTTAATTATTTAGGTTTATGTAATATTTTGAATTAGTTTAATGTAAGATTTTTATTTCATTTTATACTTTTTTAAATAATAATAATAGAAAATGGTCATACAACCTTCAACCATTAAGAAAATAAAAAAAAAAATAACCTTTTAAATTCTAACCAACTCTTCCAAATCTACTGTAAAAAAAATCATACCATTTTAATCATTTCTTACACAATCTCTCTCGAAAAATCATACAATTTTAACCATTTCTTATACCAGTCATCTCTCTCTAATAACACATTCGATGGAAGAAGAAGAAGTAGCCTTGGTTACGAATTGGATGAATGTCCAAGAAGCGAGAGCACCCAGAAGGTCTTTTTTTTAATACAGTTTTCGCTAGGGGTGAGCAGAAAACCGGTATGGTAGATTTTGATGCCTAGATTAGTTTGAAGTGTACCAAGTCTAGTTTAATTATGTATTTTCTAGTTTAGTTATGTATTTTCTACTTTAATTATGTTATTTCTTGTTTAATTGTGTAGTTTTATTAATGAATTATTTGAATTATGTTTTTAAATTAAGAAATATAAAAGTTTTTTTTAATCCAAAGGCTATATTTGGGGTTTGGAACCCAAACAATTTTCAAATTTGGATCGGTTTCATCGGTGGGTGACAAGTCAACCCCACCGATCCATCCTCGCCGAACCCACCTTACCAACGAAGACGGAATGTAACGCTGAACCTTCCGCAATGCCACACCTCATCGATCCATCCTCACTGCATACACTCCGTCAGCCCTTAGCTAGTATAAAAAACACGTAAGACATGTTGAAAATAAAATTTTAGCTTGAAACAACTCAAAATTTATATTAAAAATTCGAATAGATCCTAATTTAACTTATAGTCATAATTTTCAAAGCTAGAAGCTAACATTTTAAGATATCTAGTGTGTTTGATCATGAAAAAATCAAAAATCTTATGTAATTATTCAATTAGGTAATTCTAAAGCAAAGTGTAAAGAGAAATGGACTATAATTACACATAGATGAAAGTCAAAAGTCTAATTCATTCTTAGCTTTCATTATATGAGAATCTATGGAAGATACATGACCATGTGACTAGGCAATTAAGTCTTTGGATATTTGGAAAATCATCTAAAAACATATAAAATAGATATTTTGTCATGCGTTTCCCATTTATTTCACGAAACTGTGGTTGCACAATAAACATGATAAAGATGGATAGTGATTACATTAAGATTCTTGAAGATTTTAAAGATTTCAACTAAATAGTGATTACATGTAATCGCCTTTGTTTTGTAGACTTCAATAATTTTAAATAGGGGGACAAAAATACCAAAATAACCAAGCTAATTGAAAATCCATGCGATCGAATAAAGTTTTTTTTTTATAAGTTATAACCGAGTTTAATAGTTCGTCCGTGACTGTATATACAAAACCGAAATATGAACTAAAACCTAACCGTGTTGATGAACCAAAACATGCTTGAATCGACACACACCCAAAACCGTCGATTATTTAATGACCAAGGGAATTAACCGAACCAGCTAGCGCTACAATTGAAAATTTAACCATTCAGTTATAAAAATCTAAAAACCGAAGCATTGACTATAGGTTTGGTTTTGACCCATAACCAAGCCGAACCTACGTATTCTCACCCCTAGTTTTAAGCAAGTTACAAAATCTTTCAAATATTTTGTGGGGCATGGGTCATGAATATAGCACTGGAAGACGAACAAAAACTCACTCTGTGACAGATGTTTGACCTTAAAAGATAATACTGAATCTTCTACAATGGATATGGTTCTAGAGGATCTATAGATTTTAAAACATAAATTAATATCAACTCTCAAATCCAAATCTTGATTTGTTGACCAAATAATATTACAAATATTAATTATGATTCAATTTCTGGAAGTCACATAGCAGGGACCTTTTTCCCATCTCCAATGAAATAAATCGCGGTTTCTGGAACCTGCAATACAATTTTTGCAGCAAAATTAGCTCCTGCAAAATGTTTTTGTGATTTACAGAAGCAGAAATTTCGCCCCATTTACTTCAAAATGGGTCAATTTGCTATATTCTCCAACGGGTTTAAATGAGCATACACTTAAAATATGTACTTAAGAAAACAGGACAAACGGGTCATATTTATGCGGGGGGGGGGGGGGGGGGGGGGGGGGGGGGGGGGGGGGGGTTGCTTATTTAAAGAGCTTTATCTTGTGCTTATAAGCAAAAGACGATAATCAACCTTTTTGAACAGTGACGATTCCTTTAAGCCCCCCCCCCCCCCCCCCCCCCCCGAGTTTTCGCTTAGAAGTTCCGATTATATAGTATTTGTATAGAAATTTTTTGGTATATAAGGTTTCGACCCCCCGAAGTTTCGGGTCAAGATTCGCCACTGATTTTGAATCTAGCATGAATAATTAGTGTGAAATAAGCAAAATATGTTTTGAACTTTACAGAGGTGGCAGATTTGACTAGTTTACTTAAACATAGGTCAATGTTGCTACAATCTCCAACAGGTTAAATGTGCATACTTTAAATTATTTGGTTAAGAAAATAGGCCAAACGGGTCAAATTTATTTTGGGGATTGCTTATTTAAACAGCTTATTCTTATGCCTATAAGAAGAAGACGGAAATCAGTTTGCTGTAAACAACTTATTTTGTCACAAGGGTAAACTTGTGATTTTGAATCCACCAAAAATAATTAGTTTGAAATAAGCAATCTCAAAAAACTCGAGTGTTTATTGCTTTTAAGAAACGCAATATGCAGATAATTTTTTTTAAATAAGCAATCCCAAACACCCCCTTAGCTTCCATCAAGATCAAGATAAGATAAAGAAAAAGGTTTTCATTTACATCAGGCTACGTATCTGTAATGAATTCCACGATATCATATGCTATATCTCCTTGTACATCAATTTGATCTTTCTCAGTTGGACCCTGAGAAGACATACACACATAAGAAATTTCAATCAGTAAATATTGAAATTTATTAATAGAAAAAACTCCTTAAAAGTTTATGCAGCCACATTAGTATACCTTCACAACAGATGCTTCCAAGTTTCTTTGAAGCATCACTCAGTTTAACACCTGGAATTATTCTTTAGCATCCAAGAAAACTGGAAACTCAAAATACCACGAATGCAGTGTATTAAACTTACCGAAAAGGTAGAGACCTTTAAGGGTGGTGATAGATTTACGCTTGTTGCGGGTCACTTTCTCGATTATAACTTCTTGTTTCTCCTACAGAATATATCCGTGTTTTATTGATATACTGTACATAATACTTTACATTAGAATTTTCTTTTTCTTTTTTTTTTTAATTTTGTACCTTCTTTTTTGTCTTTCCACCTGGAAGTCGTTTTACCGGCTATTTGGGTGCGGTAGAACCTGGTGTATGAAAAATGAAGTTCAGTAAGGTTAGATTACAAGGAAACAAAAGTTAAAAATTAACTAAAAGCAAAACATGTATATCAAAAAATTGTATAAGGTCATACATAATTTCTAAGGCTCCACATCAAATAGGTGATAAACTTGGGATGGGCTTTTCTAATACAAGTCAGCTTAGGTGGAATCATCCTGCCAACAATTATTATGTCCCTAATTTAATAAATAACTAACGCACTGAATATAATTACATCAACTACATAATCACATAATAATATAACTATTTTAAATAAAGAGATTACGGTTGCAAAAATTTGAATACAATTTGGTTAACTTTAAACCTGTTTCACCAATTTGACCAAATCCAATTTAAATTAAGAAGTTAAAACCATTTTGCTCTTAGAAATACTCGTTCTTTCCATAGAAAGTATGCTAGCATAGTAGCATGTCAATTGCACTTGGCATGTTTAGCAAGTCACATTTACCAACAGGTGCAATTGTGTACACATTAATCACGCTCACGCATAGAGTAAAGTTGTAAACCACTTTATGAGTTTACATGAATATTAATATTTAAAGCTGGTTATGTACTTGACATAATGGAAAGGAAAGAAGCTTACAAGATCAAGTAAAAGAAGGTAAACATGCCAAAGAATGAGAGGAGATGACAAGTATACTTTTGAGTTCCGAGGTACATAATTCAACCAAAAAACAACTGGACTACGTGTTGGTCCCTGTCTTGTGGAAAAATGTCGCCCTGCCTAATCCTCCATAGTACTTTGGCAAGAGGCCTTAAATCATCTCACATGTAGCCTCTATAACCACATGCATATTCCTTACTGATGTAAAACAGCTTTGTTAACTTTTCAACCCACTGAACTGTAACATCTATCATCTATATCTCATTCACATTAACATATGCTTGTCCAAGTATGTGTATTTAGGTCCCAAGGAACCAAGTTAGGGTCATCTTGGACCCCAGATCCGAAGCCATAATGTTTTTGGTAAAATCTATCATGAGATGACGCCTTTCCAATTGACCTATCTTATTACTTGAGTGGTTCTCAAGGGATCATCGTCATCCATGTTTCTAGGAGTGGGAATCCACTCAATAACCTCTTCCTCACAGACCTTATCTTTCACTACATCAAGTACACCAGCCCAACCCAACTTATCAAACCATCATATTATATTTATTACTTTGTCTCTAAGTCATCCTTTAGAGGCTTTCTATGCCCACACTCGTAAAGGTGGAGGGGCCAGCCGAGACACACTTGTTGGAACAATCGGGTCACAAACACAAACAAACAACCGGATTTTGTGAGAAACACACTCACGACTCTTTTCGTTTATTAAATAAAACCACCACACATTACAAAACAAATAAGCCCCTATTTATACTAAACATAACTTGACCTATTCTAGTCAAACTATGACTCCTAATTAGATAATTATATCATCTAAACTTATCTAAACTTAACCGATAAACATCACACTAAATTATCAATTAAATAACTAATTAAAACTAACTCTATCAAGATTAAACCCAACAACATTAACTAATCGGAGAACCACTCAAGTAAGACAAATCAGCAGGAGACACATCATCCTCATTTTGGATGTTGTCAAAAGCATAATGGTTCTGGGTACCAGTTCAAGAAGGACGAGGGTCCTACACGTGGGTTTAGAGAGATAGTTCCTATTTATGCACTTGTGGCTAGTAATTGCCAGTATATTGATGTCACACGGTGGCATCATTTGACTTCTAATGATCTAAGAAGACCATGATTTTCATGTCTCGTCTCGGAGATGTTAAGGCAATAAGAAGTGATAAAAGTGACTGCAAAGCCACTGCCCATAAGGATAACTCAAAACGCACAGGTAAATAGGTAACAATCTCTAAATACGGCAAATTGGATTTTAGTTATTCAAAGTTGTCTTTTGAGTTGGAGTCTGTAGTAAAAGTTCATGTTGAAAATTTGAAATCAATTAAAAACGGAAAATGATTAGATATCATGTCCCACTACTGCTTACAGTTCTACTGAAATGTCCTACATAAAACACAAGATAATTTATTTATGAGTATGTGCTTGACATACGGGTAGGCAATCATAAAGTGATTTCTCCAAGTATATGCATGATTTTAGGGTAGAAAATCATTAAATGATGAATTTACCATACATATGCATGATGTTAGGATAGTCGATCACTAACACATGCATAGATAATTACATGCATATAGTGTCACAATTAGAGGAGAGCACCTATTGGATATTTCCATGTAATCACACACATCAATACTAGATGTAATACCAAGCACTAGCTCAACTAAATTCTAGAAAAAGATAGTGTTTCCTCTAAGGGTTAACTTGAGTAAAAAGAAACTCACTTTAGGCCAACTTTTGTTATAAGCCTCGGACTTTCAAATAAACATACAAGGAGCAATACTCACCAGTCAGTAGTCACTACAGTTTCCACGTGTTAGACCATGTTACCCATAATCACATTTACAAATTTTTACACACAAATAAGGTCCTGTAAGTTAATTCCGTTCCATTTAAGACACTACACTTTATCATTGTCAACTATAGGCGGTCATTGATAAGTAGCTCATGGGATCTATATGGTTTTCATGAAAAACCTAGCCAAATCTAAAAAGAGAACTTTTTAGGGTTCGCCAGTTCTGATAGCAAAGGGCGGAAGCAGCAGGGTTGGTCATAATCACGCGACAATCACTACTGTTGTGGCGATTTAACAAAAATGAAAAATCACCTGAAAACGTTCAGAATTGAACTAACCATGGAGGTAAATATTGGCATAAAGAACCACTGGGTTGTTGTGATTTTGTTTAGTTTTCAATATAAGAATTGTTTAGGTGGGTGGTGATGCTACATGAGAAGTAATTTGAGGTAGATCTGAATAAAACACATGTATGGGAAATAGGCCGTAAAATGACACTCTGCAGCCGAAGGTGGTTTTTGGCTGGATAGAACTTTCAAATACCATGTGAATGTAAAAGAGTACATGGAAAAGAGATATTTTATTGAGATAATATATGTATAACACACACATGTGTTACAAGAATATATAGTGGGTTAAACTATAGGCCTAACTGCAATATATTTAACACATACATTATATGAGTAAAGATCAAATACATATAGTTTTTTTGTAAGAACTGTGAGAATCAAAGGGGGTAAAAAAAATTTATTTTTTTTTTTAGAATTTTTTTTTCCCATGTGCTTAAACATTCTTTCTAGATGAATAATACAAAAAAAAAAATTTTAAAAAAATTTTTTTTTAGTGTAATTACGTCATTAAGGTAAATACATTAGTTTACACTAGAGTAATTATGTAATTACTCTACACGTAATTACTCTACACTAAATTTTTTTTTTTTTTTTTTTTTTTAGTTTTCAATACTATAATACATGTTTAACAATATGGGGAAAAAAAATTTAAAAAAAAAAATTTAAAAAAATACCCTCCTTTGATTCTCACAGTTCTTACCAAAAAAGCTATTTGTACCGGATCTTTCCTCTACATTATATAGGAATAAATTAACAGGTACAGTTTTATGGGTTAATAAGTTAATTGAGTTGCTTACCATCACAAGAGAGAGAGAGAGAGAGAGAGTTACAAAGCCACCTGGAAAATGAATTGAGATCACTGGCTGAGGTACCATATGGGATAAGGTGGTGGAACATATATCCATGTGACGGGAACCTACATGTGGCCACTCTTCATGCACTCATTATGTTGGGTTAATCTTGACTAATAATGAGTCAAATAATAATAATAAAAGGTCAAAGTCAAATTTAAGTTTTGCATGTGATATTCAACTCCATGCACGTAAATTTGACTATTATGCATCTGTTAATTTTAGTTTGAAAGCATCTTTGTTTGTCCTGGTCTTAGGGAGAGTTAGTAGTCTTTTCCAATAAAGTAGGCTTATGGTTAGTTGAATATTTCTTTAGTCCGTTGAGTACTTGGGTATGTATGCCTATTTAAGGCTTTGTTTGGTTGGTGAATAAAGTACAAGATTACACAGTATCTTTTCCTTTGTAATTCTCTATTCTCACTTTTCATAGTACTGCACAAATCAGAAAAGTAGAGGGCTGATACAACATTTGGTATCAGAGCCCAAGGGCTCGATTCTTAGAAAATAAGAGAGTTTATGTAATACCTAGCAAGAAAGAAAAAGAAAGAAGTTGATCTTGGTGATCAACGAAGAAAGAAAGAAAGCAGCAGAAGAAAGAAAGGAGCAGCAGAGTAAGAGAAAGAGAAAGAAGCTGCTGAAAGAGAAAGAATCTGCTTGTGAAAGAGAAAGAAGAATCACAAGAAAGAAAGAAAGAAAGAGAGACCAGTCGATTCAGGGAAAAAAAAGGAAAGAAAGTGAAGAATGGCTATGATACCAGCAAAAGAGGCAGGTTCAATGTCCTACCAAGTTCCGGTTTTGACCGCGACAAACTATCCGGTATGGGCGGTCAAAGTGAAGGCGATCATGGATGCACATGGTCTTTTAGAAACGATTGAGCCGAGGGCATTAGGTGAAGAACCGGACTTGAAGAAATCAAAACAGGCGCTTGCCTTTCTATTTCAAGCTATACCGGATGACATGGTGTTGCAAGTGTCGAGTCACACGGACCCGAAGAAAGTATGGGACGGTTTGAAAACAAGATACTTAGGTGTAGATTGGGTGAGGACGGCTCGAATTGCAACGTTGAGAAGAGAGCTTGAAGGTTTGCGGATAAAGGAAGGAGAGCTTGTTGATGTTGGTGCTACTAAGGTGAGCGGGTTGGTTTCAAAGTTGCGGAGTCTTGGTCATGAAGTTGAAGAGCAAGAAATGGTGCAAAGGTTACTTGATGCAATGCCAAAGTCCTTTCTTCAAATTGTAACTTCAATCGAGCAATGTTTCGATTTGGACTCAATGCTCTTTGATGAAGCGGTTGGAAGGCTTAAGGCTTATGAAGAAAGATTAAAAGGCCATGGTGAGAAGGAAGACGAGCAAGGCCAACTCTTGATGGCCGAACAAAAGAATGGTGAAAGTAGCGGACGAGGAAAAGGTCGCGGTAGGAACTATGAAAGAGGTGGAAAAGGCCAAGGAAAAGGAACGGGTCGAGGCGATAAAAGTAGGTTTCGATGTTTCAATTGTGGAGCATTCGGACATTTTGGTTATGAGTGCACTAAATGGAAGGATGACGAGAAAGAAGCAAATTTGATCGAAGAGGATGAACCGGCACTCCTTTGATGAAGAAATGGGTCAAGATTAAGAGGGTGAATGTTGGGTTAATCTTGACTAATAATGGGTCAAATAATAATAATAAAAGGTCAAAGTCAAATTTAAGTTTTGCATGTGATATTCAACTCCATGCACGTAAATTTGACTATTATGCATCTGTTAATTTTAGTTTGAAAGCATCTTTGTTTGTCCTGGTCTTAGGGAGAGTTAGTAGTCTTTTCCAATAAAGTAGGCTTATGGTTAGTTGAATATTTCTTTAGTCCGTTGAGTACTTGGGTATGTATGCCTATTTAAGGCTTTGTTTGGTTGGTGAATAAAGTACAAGATTACACAGTATCTTTTCCTTTGTAATTCTCTATTCTCACTTTTCATAGTACTGCACAAATCAGAAAAGTAGAGGGCTGATACAACATTTGGTATCAGAGCCCAAGGGCTCGATTCTTAGAAAATAAGAGAGTTTATGTAATACCTAGCAAGAAAGAAAAAGAAAGAAGTTGATCTTGGTGATCAACGAAGAAAGAAAGAAAGCAGCAGAAGAAAGAAAGGAGCAGCAGAGTAAGAGAAAGAGAAAGAAGCTGCTGAAAGAGAAAGAATCTGCTTGTGAAAGAGAAAGAAGAATCACAAGAAAGAAAGAAAGAGAGACCAGTCGATTCAGGGAAAAAAAAGGAAAGAAAGTGAAGAATGGCTATGATACCAGCAAAAGAGGCAGGTTCAATGTCCTACCAAGTTCCGGTTTTGACCGCGACAAACTATCCGGTATGGGCGGTCAAAGTGAAGGCGATCATGGATGCACATGGTCTTTTAGAAACGATTGAGCCGAGGGCATTAGGTGAAGAACCGGACTTGAAGAAATCAAAACAGGCGCTTGCCTTTCTATTTCAAGCTATACCGGATGACATGGTGTTGCAAGTGTCGAGTCACACGGACCCGAAGAAAGTATGGGACGGTTTGAAAACAAGATACTTAGGTGTAGATTGGGTGAGGACGGCTCGAATTGCAACGTTGAGAAGAGAGCTTGAAGGTTTGCGGATAAAGGAAGGAGAGCTTGTTGATGTTGGTGCTACTAAGGTGAGCGGGTTGGTTTCAAAGTTGCGGAGTCTTGGTCATGAAGTTGAAGAGCAAGAAATGGTGCAAAGGTTACTTGATGCAATGCCAAAGTCCTTTCTTCAAATTGTAACTTCAATCGAGCAATGTTTCGATTTGGACTCAATGCTCTTTGATGAAGCGGTTGGAAGGCTTAAGGCTTATGAAGAAAGATTAAAAGGCCATGGTGAGAAGGAAGACGAGCAAGGCCAACTCTTGATGGCCGAACAAAAGAATGGTGAAAGTAGCGGACGAGGAAAAGGTCGCGGTAGGAACTATGAAAGAGGTGGAAAAGGCCAAGGAAAAGGAACGGGTCGAGGCGATAAAAGTAGGTTTCGATGTTTCAATTGTGGAGCATTCGGACATTTTGGTTATGAGTGCACTAAATGGAAGGATGACGAGAAAGAAGCAAATTTGATCGAAGAGGATGAACCGGCACTCCTTTGATGAAGAAATGGGTCAAGATTAAGAGGGTGAATGTTGGGTTAATCTTGACTAATAATGGGTCAAATAATAATAATAAAAGGTCAAAGTCAAATTTAAGTTTTGCATGTGATATTCAACTCCATGCACGTAAATTTGACTATTATGCATCTGTTAATTTTAGTTTGAAAGCATCTTTGTTTGTCCTGGTCTTAGGGAGAGTTAGTAGTCTTTTCCAATAAAGTAGGCTTATGGTTAGTTGAATATTTCTTTAGTCCGTTGAGTACTTGGGTATGTATGCCTATTTAAGGCTTTGTTTGGTTGGTGAATAAAGTACAAGATTACACAGTATCTTTTCCTTTGTAATTCTCTATTCTCACTTTTCATAGTACTGCACAAATCAGAAAAGTAGAGGGCTGATACAACATTTGGTATCAGAGCCCAAGGGCTCGATTCTTAGAAAATAAGAGAGTTTATGTAATACCTAGCAAGAAAGAAAAAGAAAGAAGTTGATCTTGGTGATCAACGAAGAAAGAAAGAAAGCAGCAGAACAGGGCCGGCCCCAGGGGTGGGCGAGCCGCACCCCCGGCCGAGGCCCGTTTTTCCCGAGGGCACTAATGTTTATATCTATTTTATATATGTTTGTATATATTCTCGGAAGTAAAAAACATTAACAATATCTATGTGAGCTCAGTTGGTCCGAGTAATCCTCCACCCTAATCTCAAATTTGCAAGAACCCAAGTTCGAGTCTAGTGCTTGGTTGTTTTTTCCTTTTTTGTTTTTTTTTCCACCTTTGATTTCTTTCTTAGTAAAAATTAATGGATAAAAAAAAATCTACATATTCCAAAATCTCAAGTTGAGTCCCGTGAGGTTTTTTTTTCACCTTTAATAGATTTATTTATTAATCACTTTATATTTAATAGCTTATATATAAATCATGAATAATACTTTTAAATATTCATTTAAGTTTTTTTTAAAGCAAACAATTTTATAAGACAAATAAATATTTTTAGTTGTTAGAATGCCGGTACCATATCTGTACCGTAACTTTGAGTTCGACGTTGTTTTGAACGATAATTTTTGTTTGACCCTTATATTATAAATATTATACGTCTTTACACATTTATTTTTCATTAACACAAATGAATACGCAACTTTATTCCAATATAGGTTTCACTAAAAACGAAGTTGTATATAAAATTTATATCGCGCATAAATGTGGTGGTGTAAAAATGAAAATAGATAGACCATTTCTCATTATATAAAAACGTTTTTAGTTATAGATAAGAAAAACAACTAAATCCAATATGTTTTGAAGTGTTGAAAATGAAATAATTTTCCTAGTTTCAATATATGAGTACGTATGGATTATAGTTGTTGGTTGATATATCGATTGCAAAAAAGGCAACTGATTTACACTATCGAGTGTAAAATTGTTTTTTACTCTCTTGTTTAAATCTTGTAGTTCTGTCACTCTCTTTGTATGTGTACACATTTAATTTTACATGTTTAAAATAAATTAGTTTACATAATTCGTTAGAGTCTAAGGGCCTTTTTTCAAACTCGTACAAGGCACTTAAATTCTAAGGACCGGCTCTGCAGCAGAAGAAAGAAAGGAGCAGCAGAGTAAGAGAAAGAGAAAGAAGCTGCTGAAAGAGAAAGAAGCTGCTTGTGAAAGAGAAAGAAGAATCACAAGAAAGAAAGAAAGAGAGACCAGTCGATTCAGGGAAAAAAAAAGAAAGAAAGTGAAGAATGGCTATGATACCAGCAAAAGAGGCAGGTTCAATGTCCTACCAAGTTCCGGTTTTGACCGCGACAAACTATCCGGTATGGGCGGTCAAAGTGAAGGCGATCATGGATGCACATGGTCTTTTAGAAACGATTGAGCCGAGGGCATTAGGTGAAGAACTGGACTTGAAGAAATCAAAACAGGCGCTTGCCTTTCTATTTCAAGCTATACCGGATGACATGGTGTTGCAAGTGTCGAGTCACACGGACCCGAAGAAAGTATGGGACGGTTTGAAAACAAGATACTTAGGTGTAGATCGGGTGAGGACGGCTCGAATTGCAACGTTGAGAAGAGAGCTTGAAGGTTTGCGGATAAAGGAAGGAGAGCTTGTTGATGTTGGTGCTACTAAGGTGAGCGGGTTGGTTTCAAAGTTGCGGAGTCTTGGTCATGAAGTTGAAGAGCAAGAAATGGTGCAAAGGTTACTTGATGCAATGCCAAAGTCCTTTCTTCAAATTGTAACTTCAATCGAGCAATGTTTCGATTTGGACTCAATGCTCTTTGATGAAGCGGTTGGAAGGCTTAAGGCTTATGAAGAAAGATTAAAAGGCCATGGTGAGAAGGAAGACGAGCAAGGCCAACTCTTGATGGCCGAACAAAAGAATGGTGAAAGTAGCGGACGAGGAAAAGGTCGCGGTAGGAACTATGAAAGAGGTGGAAAAGGCCAAGGAAAAGGAACGGGTCGAGGCGATAAAAGTAGGTTTCGATGTTTCAATTGTGGAGCATTCGGACATTTTGGTTATGAGTGCACTAAATGGAAGGATGACGAGAAAGAAGCAAATTTAATCGAAGAGGATGAACCGGCACTCCTTTGATGAAGAAATGGGTCAAGATTAAGAGGGTAAATGTTGGGTTAATCTTGACTAATAATGGGTCAAATAATAATAATAAAAGGTCAAAGTCAAATTTAAGTTTTGCATGTGATATTCAACTCCATGCACGTAAATTTGACTTTTATGCATCTGTTAATTTTAGTTTGAAAGCATCTTTGTTTGTCCTGGTCTTAGGGAGAGTTAGTAGTCTTTTCCAATAAAGTAGGCTTATGGTTAGTTGAATATTTCTTTAGTCCGTTGAGTACTTGGGTATGTATGCCTATTTAAGGCTTTGTTTGGTTGGTGAATAAAGTACAAGATTACACAGTATCTTTTCCTTTGTAATTCTCTATTCTCACTTTTCATAGTACTGCACAAATCAGAAAAGTAGAGGGCTGATACAACACTCATTACTAGTAATTGTCGGTCTCATGTAATCACATGATTTCCATTCCTCATCTCGGAGATGTTAAGGGGGTAAAAAGTAATCAGAAGACAGAAGTCACTGAAAAACCATTGCTCATGAGAGATGGGCAACAGTAACGATCTCTAAATTGAGCAATTCACAGTTGGATCTCCATCTCTATAATTACACTAAAAGTCACTACTCTTTCTCTCTTCTTTTCAATTAAATAATACTTTTTTATATTTTTATCATTACTTTTTCTCTCTCCTTTACTCACAACCACTTTTAAAAAATATTAAAAAATTATAGAGGTGAACAGTGTCACCTCCAAATTTACTGATGAATAGTAACATACTCTCTCTTTCACTCACAACCACTCTATATAAATATAGAGAACTCACTCACACTGAAATGGAGATCCTAATGTGAATGCTCTAAGTAGAGGTTAGGATAGCTTTCAGAGTTTCATATACCCCCCCCCCCCCCCCCCCCCCTCTCTCTAAACTTGCAAAATATCATAAGTTTCCAATGCATAACATACAACGCTTTTCAAGCATGATTTGAAGAAATATGATTTTTAACAACTTTAGAGGAGGATATATGAAATTACCCCTACTAAATATACGCATGATGTTAGGGTAGTTGAGCACTAACACAGCATAAATCCATGAAGGTTCTTACAAACTTATGCATTCAAAGGTATGTCGAGACATGAGACAAGTAGTCTTAGAAGAAAAAGTTTGTTGTTCCTCTAAGGGTTAATTTTGAGTTAGAAAAAAACACAATTAAATCCATCTTTGTTATAGGCCTCACACTTTCAAAAACCACAAACAAGAAACTATACTTACTAAAATGTCCATGTGACAGATCATGTTACCCATAATCACATTTAAAACTTTTTACACACAAATAAGACCCTACACGTTACTTCCATCCCATTTTAAGCATTACACTTTATTATAGTCATGTTTAATAAAAAGATGAAAACGAAATACGCTACTGCAATGTACCTTAACATCATTTTGAACTATGGACAGTCTTTGATAAGTAGCTCAAGCAACCAATTCATACAACCATGTTATCAAGTACTCAGGTATGGTTACAGGTAGGCTTTGTCAATTCACATATGTACACCAATCCATGCACTATCATTGTTCATTACCATACATCCATATCATCCCACACAATATCAAATTTTGTCACCAGTTTCAAGTTCAGAAGATATTGATACAAGCAGGTACACAAATAAAGATTATTAAAAGGAATTGGCAAACTGGATTTTAATAATCCAAATTGGCAGGAAAATTAATCTCTCCATTTATCAATATAGATTTACACACGAACTCGCTCATAAAAATGTAGGCTTTCCCAATTCCCAGATAAACATTCATGTGAGCAAAAAATTTAGGGGTGCAAACGAACTCGGCTGGAAAAAAAAACTTAAAACGAGCCAAGCTGAGCCCTTGGTTCTAAAAAGCGCATCTAGGCGCCAATCTGTGCGCCTTATGTAACACTAGGCGAGCATCGTACGAAAAGCGCAAAAAGCACACTTTTTTGGCCAAAATAGCGCAATAAAAGCGCGCTTTTCGTACAAGGGGTGTTTTTGTGCTTAAAATTGTTATACATGTAGCTAAAAATGTTGTACATTTAAGTTAAATGATATATAAACCTTATTTGTCTTGCACCTCGCGTACGAAAAGCCCACCGCTTTTGCGCTTTGCGCCTCGGTTTTAGACCTCGTCGCTTTTGTGCTCTTCGCGCTTTTTAAAACCAATGCTGAGCCGGAGCCTAAAAACAAACTCATTTAGTAAACGAGCCCAAGCTTCGCTTATCAAGCTCAAGCCGACTCGTGAGCCTAAACGAGCCCACTGTTTTTATAATTTTTAAATTTAATTAATATATTAAATATATATTTATAATTATATAATAATAACAATTACTACTTATAATTATTATGAAAAAATAACTAAATTATACATAATATAACAATTAATTAATAAATTATAAATGAGCCAAGCCGAACTAGAGCTTGAACAACTACTACGAGCCGAGCTCGAGCTTGGCTCGTTTGTACACCTAAGTGTGCAAAATCTAATGAAAATCAAGTGTAAATTTAGGATGATTATGTGAGTGAGATTACTCTGTGACTATGTCATTAGCCCAAATTATCAATATGAATTATTATCCGCCAATGAGTTTAGATTATTAAACTATAACACAAATATGCAAAGTATTATGAGTTTAGGATTACCAGAAGGTTGAGTGGCATCTGTAATCGAAGAAGAAGATTGCAATTGATCCGATATTCCATCAGCTACACTATTATTTGATTCTGAATTTTTTTTATTTTATAAAAAGAAACTGAACATATGAGTAAAAAAGCATTTAAATTCTTTGAAATCAATGAAAAGGGGTATAGTAATATTATTATTATTATTAATATTATAAATATACCTTGAATAAGATAAGATGGGGGTGCGTTTGGGATTAACCAGCAGGGTTTGCATTTATTGAAATGGGGCCAAATTCACAGTACTCAGCGGGTAAGGTGCAGACACCACAGTATAAAACTTCAACTGGATCCGCCATTACAGTCGATTGATTGCTGGGTTCACGATTGTTGTTCTCTGAAGATGAGTGATTTTTTTCAGTGAAGGGTTTTTGGCAGAGACGATGGAAGAACCAACGCCAATTGCAACCACGGGTATTCACGTCCGGTTTTCACGATTTTATGGTCAAACCCTGAACTAAACCGTTAATAACGGTTTATGATTAATGTAAACCAAAAACAAACTGTGGAACATTTAAACCAAACCAAACCGTAAATAACGGTTTGGTTCCGGTTTGGTTTCAAGGTTTGTGCTCGTCGATAACTTACCATGGGTGAATGTGAGCGGCCACACAAACTTAGAGTTGAATCATTGATACTTTATCGCGATATTTGATGGTTAGGGAAAGATAGCGGCTAGGTTTTAAAATCTTGTGGTAATTTACATCTAGTACTCTAATTAGTTAGTTTCTTTGGAGCTGGAAACTTTTATGTTTATAACAGAAAGGAATAGAATTAGGCCGACTTGATGGCTTACTGATCTACTGTGTTGACATTTGAAAATGTAAAGGCGCTTGGCCACAATTTGATTTACTTAAAAATAACTAGGAGTTGAAACCAAGTTTTTTATGTTTTTTCAAGTTCGTTCTATATTAAATAAACCAATATTCTGACGAACGGTTCACGAATGATTCACTGAACGTTCAGTTCGTTGATAGGCCAAACTAAAACATACATCTATTACTTTAATCAGTCGAGCCTCCTTTTATGATAAGAAATTTTTATTGGCTACGAAATCCAACTAGTATAACAAATAGTTGTCAACAACAAATTAATGTTTGTATTGGAAAATAACAAAAGATGTTGTATACTTTTAAGTTTTGAATTTGAATCATGTTTCGATAACTATGATATGATATAAACTTTTGTAAGAAATAATTAGGATGAACAGTTAAGTCATAAAGACAACACAATCAGTCAACTAAAAACTAGTCTTACAGTGTATTTTCTAGAAATAAAAAAGTTATAATCAAAATGTCTGAGCCCGGGTTCGAACCGGGGACCTCTAGTGTGTGAGACTAGCGTGATAACCGACTACACCACCCAGACAACATGTCATTCTTTTATTTTGATATATTTATATTCTTTTCTTAGTTTCAATTTTATCAACATGAAATTAATGTTGTATTCTTTAATGAGAAAGTATACGGTATAAAGTTTCTTAACGTAAGAAGCGTAAGAAGCCACCAAAATTCGCCACCTGTCCACTCTGGTTAGGTTTAATTAACCTAATTCTGGTTTATCCCAGGGGTAAGGTCGTCTATTTACACCATCATTCAATTCCTTTAATCACGTTTTAATTAACCTGATGATTCTCAAAAATTAACCAGATTCAAATCATATTTTTTTCAAATCATGATCGTCAACATCATATCAATATGTTATTCATCAAACCAAAGCATAATTTTCGTTTTTTTAGTACTCTGTTTATCGAAGATTAATTTTCGGTTTTTAAATTTGTAATTATATGTTTTGTTTATTATTTTTTTAATGTTTTTGATCGAATTTTATAATATTTTCAGTTTTGATATAAAAAATTCAAGTTTCGAAGGTTTTTCAGAGGTTGAAGATGAACAGAGTTTTGAAGATGTAAGCAATGAATGCGTCTGAATAAGAACTGAGTGCGTCTGTTTCGAAGCAGAAGACTGGATCAATGTACAGAGTTTTGAAGATGGTAGCAATGAATGCGTCTGAAGAACAACTGAGTGCGTCTGTTTTGAAGATGAGCAGGAGACTGGGTCTATGAATGCGTCTGATTTCTCGAATGAGTGCGTCTGTTTAACTTTTTAGTTGTGTCTGTTTTTTACTAATGCGTCTGTTTGTAATCATGAATGCGTCTGTTTTTTATCTGTTTCTAATTACTGTTTTACATGTGATTTTTTGGGAAGAGATATTATTGGAATAAGAAAAGGAACAGTAATTCTCGTGATTTTTTTATCCTTTTTGTCATTTTGTTGTTGTTTGTTTCTTTTTATCCTCTTTATATAAGGCCTTTTATTTTGAAATTGATTTGCACATTCAAATTCATATACAGATTATAATTCAAATTGATTTTTCTTTAATGGCTTCATCATCTTCATCTGCAAGATCTGAAATGATCAAAAGGATGGAAGATCAAATTGCAAAAGATTATGCTCTTCAGGGTCGGTTGGCTGATAATTTAAACAGGATAAATGATGGCATGAGTAAGAGAGATGAAATTTCCAAGCTTCTTTTGCGTATGCCTGACTCTAGTCTTCGTGAACTGTCGGTTATGTTCATGATTGATGCAAACAATGGCGATGTTAATATTGTCGAACAACTTACAAAATGCATGGCACTTTTGAGGTGTTCTATTGAATTTAAGATTCAATTTTTAAAGTCTATGTAAACACCACTATGTGTTGTAGTTGCTGTTTTTTTTTATAATAAAGGTGTGGTTTGAAGTTACATTTGTTTGAATTCAGAATCAGTTAGTGCGTCTGTTCTATATATGAGTGCGTCTGTTTTTATACCAGTACATATAAAAAAGATAAGTTGTTTTTTATGTGAATGCGTCTGTTTTTTATATGAGTGCGTCTGTTTTGTACAATAGTAGATGTTGCAAAGATCAAGTAGTTTTTTATGAATGCGTCTGTTTTATAGATGAGTGCGTCTGTTTACAAAGATCATTTACATCAGACAATACATCAGAAAGTTAGCATTCAAATTGTTTATAAAATGACATAAGAAAACCATTCAAATTGTTTATAAAGCAGCTACCCTCCTCTCTAATTTTGAAAGTGCATTCTCTAGCATCTTCATTCTTTGTTTATATGGCCTTTTTGCAAACTTCTCAGCTTCTTCACTCATTTCTCCCCTGAGTAGGTTGAATGGGGAGAGTATTATCTTTGCCACGTACTTGAGTCGTAATGCAATCAACTGCTTTTCTTGATGCTCTGATTCGTCTGAAAACCCCGGGTTCCATGACTCATAACCTTTAAAGGTTTCGAGTGTTCTCATGGTGAAGACACCACAGTCTACATGGTTCTTTTCAGTCCTCCATGTCATCTCTCTTCTTGTTATAGGACCTGTTTTAAGTCCTTCTATTGCCGGTGTTTTCGGACATGTCTTTTGCCACACCCGGTACAAAGTGCCTCTCTGTGAATATTTTTATTCAAACAACCATTAGTTTATTTTTTAGTATATTAGTGTGCAGGTATAAGTTATAATTACATACCAATATTTCTGGCACGCCTTTGTATCGTTCTGATGGGATGTCTCCTGCTTTAGAGTTGTCAAGCAAGTCTGTTGTCCCATTTTTGACATCATAAGCCAATGCATAGAAATGCTTGTCAAACCACACCGGTTGAAGAATCAGGTCGAAGTCGTACAAAGAGGTTGCAGTTGTTGCTTTTACATTTATTTTTCTGAAGATATCCTCAAGGTTGCTCATGTACACCTTTTCAATCTTCTCCCAAGGAACACCTACCTCATAGAAGCTTGGAGGCTGAAAATAAAAAATAAAAAAATACAGGAAATAGATGAGTGCGTTTGTTTTTGTTATTGGTGCGTCTGTTTTGGTTTTTTATATTTTTATAAAATAAAGTGCGTCTGTTTTGATGTGTTAGTGCGTCTGTTTTGATTTCTATATTTTTTTTTGCAGTAATAAAGTGCGTCTGTTTTGATGTGTAAGTGCGTCTGTTTTTTGTTTTTTGTAACTTACTATCATGCAGCTACTCAGAAACAGTCTCCTGATAGGCCCATCCTTCTTCTCCCTCCTTCTCTCAGCCTCCTCATAGTTCAGAATGTCTGACCATACGTCAATGACATTCGAACAAATCCATATCTCTGGAAACAAACTTTCAAAAACCACCTTCATCACCTCATTCCCACCTTCATCCCAGTAAACTATTTTCTGAAACATTGCATATGAATACAAATTAGAAAAATTGTATATGTTTTTATTAGAAAAAATCTGAATAAAACACTTACATTTAACTCTCTAATTGGGGCAAACATATACTGTGTAATCTTTGTTTCATCCTTAGATAGTTTTTCAACTGGACAGACTTGCCTCCCGGCGTACGGTGATCTTAATGCATAAGAAGGTTTTTTTTCCCTAGCTGGTTTATCATAACCAGCCAAGCCCTTCCCTTTCCCCTTCCCTTCTTTCTTGCTGCACTGCTTCCTTCAACGGTGTTTCGTCTTCCTGGGGATTTTTATCTTCATGGTGTTTCTGAATTGCTGCCTCAATCAATGCTTGTGTTTCCAATGATATTTGTGTTGTTTCAGCCACCACTCCTTCCACAGGTTGTTCTTTTGTTGTCTCATTCACATCTACAACCCTGTAAACACCTGGTTCGACAGTTTGCAGCATGTTTATTGCTGTATCACTGATATCAAACTCCTCATTTGTAGCTCCCAACCCTTCCTCGACAGTCCCAGCATCCATTTCCACCTCTTTCCCCCCCTCATTCACATTTTCAGCTTCAACTTGTTCTTTGACAACCTCAGCTTCTTTTTCTTTAGCCTCTTCAACATGTTCCTTGACAACCTCAGCTTCCTTCTCCTTAGCCACTTCAACATTTTCCACCCCAGTCCCCTCCTCATTCAGTTTTGAAGATCCAGGCAAGTCAACATTTTGCTTTTCAGCTTCAACATCTGGTTCTTTGACAACTTCAGCTTCCTTAACTGAAGTGTTCAGGGCGTCCCACCTGTCGCACAATTGCATCAACTCTGGAACCCATAAATACCTGGTCCGTGCCTCCTTTACCATTTCACCCATCTCTTTCTGTATTGCTTCGTATTTCTTTATGTTCTTTTCCATTGTCTTGATCCAAACCTGTGTTTTTTACAAAAGAGCAATGTACATATATTAATGAGTGCGTCTGTTCCATATATGAGTGCGTCTGTTTTTATACCAGTAGATATTAATAAGATAAGTTTGTTTTATATGTGAATGCGTCTGTTTTTTATATTAGTGCGTCTGTTTTTGTAAAATAGTAGATGTTGCAAGGATCAACTAGTTTTTATGAATGCGTCTGTTTTATACATGAGTGCGTCTGTTTTACAAAGATCATGTATTAATGCGTCTGTTGTGTGCAGTGGGTGCGTCTGTTTATAAAAAGGCTGTTTTCAATGAATGCGTTTGTATTTACGTGAATGCGTTTGTTGTACCTTTTTTGCCTTCATTGAAGCTTCATATTCTGCTTCTCTTCCTGTCTCAACCAAACTTAATTGTGGTTGAGTTTCTGAATACTCAAACATTTGTTGTGTTTGAGTACTCATATCATACTGTCTCCAATCTCCTTCTTCTTCAACATCTTCTTCTTCTTCAACTGTGATCCTTTTTTGTGGAGTTTTTCCCAATGGCAAGGTGTAATCATCTTCCATTGGTTTCTCTTGCATGGTTACAAGCATGTTCACCACATCTACCTCCTCGTCCCTTACATTTGCATCCACCTCATCATTCTTATCATCTTCAGCTTCATCATCTGCATCATCTTCTTCAACGTCGATCAACGTAAAAATCTTCTGGTATGCCTTTTCTTGCTGGTTATATAGATGTTCTTCCATTGCCGCTAGTGAACTATTTGTAATGTAAGAAATTGCTGGTATGCTAATTCTTACTTTAGATGGATGCCTCTTGTTATATTCATGTGTGTAAATAACCTGCATGTGTTCAACATATCAAATGCGTTTAAAATATCATTAATGCGTTTAATAATAAAAAAAAGGTGTTTTGAAGGCTTACACTGAGCATTATAACTGGACCATTATACTGGTCTTCTTTCCATCCTGCTTTTGTCCTCTTAAGGCATTCTATCAGGTATGAGCACCAATCCATATCTGGAATCTCATCCTCATTATCCACACCATGCAAAAAGCTTTGATTAATTGTGGTTGATTTTGTGATCTCGCCGAAAACTGTGTTCCAGAGCACAAGAAAATTCAACCTAAACAGCCTTCCACCTTTTTGTTGTGACTTAACAACGTTGGTTACCATTTTTACAGTCACTTTTCTTCTATCAAACTGACCCTTGAACTCATCAATTGTAGAGTCAACACCCTTTCTTGCCCTTGTGTACTCTAGCACCTGCTTTTTTCCCATTGGTATCCCAAAAGCTTCATTCACCAATGCAGGTGTGATGTTGATTTTCCAATTTCCAGCATTGAGTTCATTTTTATCCTCATCATAGTTTACTAGCAGCCAGTAACCCAATGATGTTGATATTTGATCAATCTTAATGTCTAAAACAGACCCAAAACCCATCTTCCTCACCTCAGCTTTCTGTTCATCAGTGTACTCTTTCATGCTGTCAACAAATTCAGAAGGAGAGCATCTGATTTTTAACTTAATGTCCCTGTATTCAACAAACTCTCGATCCTTTATTTTCTTCTTCTCCTTCTTGGCTTTTTCCACCTTTTGCTTTTTTACAGGCCTTTGAAAATCTTCGTCCGATGATTCCGAAAGGTCAACTACAGCCTGTTGTTTTTTTTTATGCAACTTTTGTGTCATCTTTTTCACATCTTCTCCCAACCTCTTTGCAGCTTCAGGGTTGACCTTTTCAACCCTTTTTTTAATATTAATTAAGTTTTTTATTGGTCCATCTTCAAAATCAGAAGCATTCCATGTTGAGTCTGTACATGAACAGACGCATTAAGACATACATACAGACGCATTCAGTAACTAAAAAGTGGAAATAACAGACGCATTAAGACATATATACAGACGCATTCAGTAACTAAAAAGTGGAAATAACAGACGCACTCATTATGTCAAACAGACGCACTCAATAAATGCAAAGTGGAAACAAACAGACGCACTTATTAACCTCAAACAGACGCATTCAATCAACTTAATTTAAACATCAGTAATCAGACGCATTAATGTTTTTACATGTTCAAAATGAGTACAATACACTAGTTATACTGTGTCATACATACTAATCATAAAACCCTAGTTATATTAAACAGATTTTTGATAAAAAAATAGAATAATGAATTTTTTGTTCGTACCTGAAGATGTGTCATGTATGATTTTGCTTCCCTTTCTACCTGTTTTACCTGTAACGATGATTTTGAAGGTTTTTCTGATTTTAGAAGTTGTAAATGGTAGTCGAAGTAATTTTTAAAGTATGAATATAAGAAACGCACCTTGATTTCTCTTTGAAGACATGTTGATCGTCTGTTTTGTGGTGTTCGTGATCGTCTCTGTGTGTTTGTTTTTGTTGATTTCAATCGTCTGTGTGTGTTTTTTGTGTGTGATTGATTTTGAAAAACCCTAATTAAATGAGACGTAATGATTTGTTTTTTAATTTTAGTAACCGTCGACATTTTGGCGCTTCAGATTATGATTGTTTAAAGCAGTTTTTTGACTAATCTACCCCTGGTTTCATTTAAACGCTCGGGTTAGAAGGTGGGTTAAAGGATCTGATCTGGGTTTGATCTAATGGTCCAGATTGCTTCTTATGCTTCTTATTTTAAGGGGCTTTATACAATATCTCTTCCCTTCTTTAATATATGTTTATGTTTTTAGGTTTTTTTTTAAATATTTATATTCGCATCAACGTTTTACGTTGTGTTTTGTTTATCTTACTTTTTTTTTTGCTTCAGCACTATTATAAGCTGTAGAGTATGTAATATTAATTTAGTCCACTATTATCAAATCAATGTTTCAAAAAATACATTTGCAAATAACAATAATCAGTAATAATTATTCTAAATTTTCATTACTAGAGTGACTCTCCACATCCTTAACTCCTATTTGTCATTACTTCTTGTATTAATATGTGAGCCTATAAATAGAGGCTTTGTACTCTTATATGATTATCAATAAGAAAGTATCCCCCATTCTCCTTTCTATTCTCTATTGCTAACTGCTAATTGCTAATAGGTGTAGTTGTCTTACAACACGTTATCAGCACGAGTTGCTTTGGAGTAAGACCACACCATCGTAAGGTATACCATAATGTCTAACTCATGATTATTCTTTATTATCTCGTATATAATTCATATTGTAATTCATACGATTTTGAGTTGTATATATAAGAGATTTGTATAATTCTTTTATACCTGCTATACATAAGGCATATTGCAAAGATAAAGTTACATCAATTTCCAAAAACATAGGGTCGCATCTTGTTTTAATATTAACTAATCAATTCTGTTGTTAAATATAATATAATTTAGTCATCATGTAGAAGTTTGTTTTCAATTAAGTTTATAACCCTTAATAGATTTGAAATGTTTGTAGTTCCAAATATTTATTAAACGGTAATTAGTGTTTTACATAATTTTAAAGATATATAAGTTTTGATAAAGTATGAAATCGAACTTCAAAAGTTATTTAGTAGATTATTATATAGTAATCATTACCATTAGATATTGTTTTTGGTCTTGTGGCCAATTACAATTTGTTTGTCATTAATTGAATCTTAATAGTTTTATATCAGCACGGTTATGTCACAAATAAAATGTTATAATGATTTTTATTTGTCATTAATTGAATCTTAATGGTTCATTATTTCGATTTAAGGGTTCAAAATAATCTCTTAATTGCTATTTTGCTTTACATTTTAAATCAACTTTTTATATACCCGTCGTAATACTGTTTTATGTGAGAAACTAGAATAATAAAATATATCGTTTCTAGTATTCAATTCTTATATATATTTGAAATTCATCTATCATGAATTCTAAAGAATCAATGAGTTCTCCACTTCTAAATGATGTTAACTATGTTGTTTTATTTTATAGTCATTATTCGTTGTTACAAACTATATTTTAATTGACTTATAATTTGAATAACATATATTAATCAATAGTCATTTTGATATAGTTAACCATGTCGAATCTTGCAAAGCTTGAGTTTATGGCTCTAGATATCACTGGAAAGAATTACTTGTCATGGGTATTGGATGCTGAAATCCATTTGAATGCCAATAATCTTGGGGATACAATTAAAGAAGGGAATAAAACAAATGCCCAAGATAAAGCAAAGGCGATGATCTTCTTACGCCACCATATTCATGAGGCATTAAAAAGTGAATACCTCACTATCAAAGACCCACTCGTCCTATGGACCAATTTGAAAGATAGGTATGATCACCAAAAAACGGTGATATTACCAAAAGCTCGTTATGAATGGATCAATTTAAGGTTGCAAGACTTTAAGTCTATAAGCGAGTATAACTCGGCAATGTTTAGAATTACATCACAATTGATTTTATGTGGTGAAAATATTACTGATAAGGAGATGTTGGAAAAAACATTCTCCACCTTTCACGCCTCAAACATGGTCTTGCAACAACAATATCGTGAAAGGGGTTTTACCAAATACAGTGACTTAATATCATGTTTGCTTGTGGCTGAGCAAAATAATGAGCTTCTAATGAAAAATCATGAGACTCGTCCAGTTGGCACAGCCCCATTCCCTGAAGCGAATGTGGCAGCATATAACGACCAAAGTGGAAGTCGTGGTCGTGGTCGTGGTCGTGGTTACCATCGTGGTCGTGGTTACCATCGTGGTCGTGGACGTGGATATAATCGTGGAAATTTTCATGGTGTTCAATATAAAAACACAAAAGTCCACCATAAGGGGCAAGAAAATGCAAAGAAACCTAGGGATGAAAGTGGTAAAAGTAAGAATGTAACCACATCAAATGCATGTCATCGATGTGGAAGTAATAACCATTGGGCGCGTGCTTGTCGTACACCCAAACACTTGGTAACACTCTACCAACAATCCATCAAAGACAAAGGAAAAACGATAGAGACAAACTTTACATATGGAGATGGAAACACTGACGTCCCTAGTGGTTTTCTTGAAGATACAACTCGTTTTGATGTTGATGATTTCCTTATTGATCCAACTAATTCGGATTCCGGTGATATCATGGCGGATGCACCCCAGTTGGATGCTGGCAATTTTCGTTACATATGAATGCTTGAATTTGAAGTTATTTTCCCAATGTTTTGTTTTGTGTTTGAGGTTATGTTTCGTTTAATAAAAAAAATATATAAGACGTTTTATTTATGAAAATTTTTGTTTTGTTTGTTTTGAAGCTTATGGAGCGTTTTAAATATCATATTAATGGTGAAGATATAGGCCTATTTGACAGTGCAACTACTCATACAATTTTAAAGAGAAGAAATTATTTCTCTAGTTTAATTATAAAAGAGGCAAACGTCGGTACTATATCTGGTAGTTCAAAATTAATTGAAGGCTTTGGAGAAGCACATATAGTGTTACCAGGTGGAACACAATTTAAATTTACTAATGCATTATTCGCTCCATTGTCTCGAAGAAATCTAATAAGCTTTAAAGACATTAGTCTAAATGGATACCATCTTGAGACAACATGTGAAGGAAATGACGAGTACCTTCAAATAACAAATATGATTTCGGGTAAAAGACATGTACTAGAAAAATTACCCGCACTTGCCTCAGGTTTATATTGCACTAAAATTATTGAAATTGAATCAAATATGGCCATAAACCAGAAATTTATGGACCAGGAAAACTTTATCATTTGGCATGACCGGTTAGGTCATCCCGGATCAACAATGATGCGAAAAATTATAGAAAATTCATGTGGGCATTCTTTGAAACCCCAAAAGATTCTTCAGTCTAAGGACTTTGCATGTGTTGCATGCTCACAAGGAAAGTTAATTACTCGTCCATCACTAACTAAGGTGGGGAATGAATCCCTTAGTTTTTTGGAAAGAATACATGGGGATATATGTGGGCCTATACATCCTTCTAGTGGACCATTTAGATACTTTATGGTCCTAATTGATGCGTCAACTAGATGGTCCCACGTGTGCTTATTATCAAGTCGTAATGTGGCATTTGCACGACTACTTGCTCAATTAATACGGTTAAGAGCACATTTTCCTGATTACCCTATCAAGAAAATTCGGTTAGACAATGCTGGTGAATTTACATCCCAATCATTTAATGATTATTGCATGTCTATTGGAATAAGTGTAGAACATCCTGTACCTCATGTACATACACAAAATGGGCTTGCTGAATCCCTTATCAAGCGTCTTCAAATGGTGGCAAGACCAATGATTATGAAATCAAAATTGCCAGTTACTGCTTGGGGGCATGCAATTTTACATGCAGCAACATTAATTCGCATCAGGCCAACGAGTTATCATACTTCCTCCCCATTAAAGTTGGTTTTTGGTCAGGAACCAGATATTTCCCATCTAAGGGTTTTTGGTTGTGCCGTATATGTTCCAATCAATCCACCACAACGTACAAAGATGGGGCCTCAAAGGAGGTTAGGAATATATGTTGGGTATGAATCGCCATCTATTATAAAGTATTTAGAGCCAAAAACAGGGGATTTGTTTACAGCTCGTTTTGTTGATTGTCATTTTGATGAATCAACATTCCCAACATTAGGGGGAGATGAAAAGCAGCTAAAAGGTGATATATGTTGGAATGAATTATCGTTATCTCATATGGATCCTCGAACTAAACAATGTGAACTTGAAGTTCAAAGAATAATTCATTTACAAAGATTAGCGAATCAATTACCAGATGCATTTACTGACCCAAATAGGGTGACTAAGTCACATATACCAGCTGCTAATGCTCCAATAAAAATCAGTGTCCCGGAAGGACAACCACATATTGGTAATGAGTCTAATGCACGCCTGAAGCGTGGTAGACCAATCGGTTCCAAAGATAAAAATCCTCGAAAGAAAAAGGGAGCAAATAATGAACATGGCCAAATCGAGGTAGCTTCAATGCCAGAAAAAGAATCTCATAAAGAGACGCTAGACATGATGGTTCAAGATGAACATAAGGTACCTGAAAATGAAGAGATCTCAATAAACTACATCATGTCTAGGAAGGTATGGAACCGAGACCAAGTCGACGTCGATAATGCTTTTTCTTATAATGTAGCGCTAGAAATCATGGAAAGCAATGAGGATCATGAACCAATATCTGTTGATGAATGTAAACAGAGACATGATTGGCCAAAATGGAAAGACGCAATTGAAGCGGAATTAAATTCCCTCACGAAACGTGAAGTTTTTGGACCTGTGGTTCAGACACCTAAAGGTGTAAAGCCCGTTGGATATAAATGGGTCTTTGTGCGAAAACGTAATGAAAAAAATGAGATTACACGTTACAAGGCACGATTGGTAGCACAAGGTTTTTCGCAAAGACCTGGAATTGATTATGAGGAGACTTATTCTCCAGTGGTGGATGCAACGACTTTTCGTTATCTTATTAGTCTGGTAATTCAAGAAGGGATTGATATGCGTCTAATGGATGTTGTGACAGCCTACCTTTATGGCTCACTGGATACTGAAATTTACATGAAACTACCTGCAGGATTTAAAGTACCAGAATCATGTAAATCAAGTTCTCGAGAACACCTTTCAGTTAAATTAAACAAATCATTGTATGGGCTAAAACAATCTGGGCGTATGTGGTACAATCGCCTTAGTGAGTATTTGCTGAAAGAAGGTTATAAAAATGATTCTGTTTGTCCATGCATTTTTATAAAAAGATCAGAATCTGAGTTTGTTATAATCGCTGTATACGTTGATGATTTAAATATAATTGGAACTCCTAGGGAGCTCCACGAAGCGATTGAATACTTGAAAAAGGAATTTGAAATGAAAGATCTTGGAAAGACAAAATTTTGTCTCGGGCTACAAATTGAACATCTTAAAAATGGGATACTTGTGCACCAAGAAACCTATATAGATAAACTGCTCAAAAGGTTTTACATGGACAAATCACATTCACTTAGCACTCCAATGGTTGTGAGGTCGCTTGATGTCGAAAAGGACCCCTTTAGGCCACCTGCAGACGAAAAGGAAATTCTTGGTCCGGAAGTACCATATCTTAGTGCAATTGGTGCATTAATGTTCCTTGCTAGCCATACACGACCAGATATATCATTTTCACTAAATCTGCTAGCAAGGTATAGTTCATGTCCAACAAGGAGGCATTGGAATGGGGTAAAGCAAATATTTCGGTACCTCCAAGGTACTAAAGATATGGGCTTGTATTTCACTAATCAATCGAAAACAGGTTTGGTTGGATTTGCAGATGCAGGTTATATGTCTGATCCTCACACTGGTCGATCTCAAACGGGATATTTGTTCACACACGGAGGCACTGCAATTTCATGGCGTTCCGTGAAGCAAACTATCACAGCCACTTCATCTAACCATGCAGAAATATTGGCAATCCATGAAGCTAGTCGAGAATGCGTTTGGTTAAAGACAGTAACACAACATATTAGTGGATCTTGTGGTATTTCTTTAGGGGATAAAGAGCCAACAATAATACACGAAGATAACGCAGCATGCATTGCACAGCTTAAGGAAGGATACATCAAAGGAGACAGAACCAAACATATTTTACCAAAGTTTTTCTTTACACATGATTTACAAAAGAATGGTGATATAGTAGTCCAACAAATTCGTTCTAGCGACAATTTGGCAGATCTGTTTACCAAATCACTTCCGACTTCAACATTCAAGAAATTGGTTCATGGGATCGGGATGCGTCGACTCAAAGAGCTTAAGTCATCAGGGGGAGAATAATACGCGCTGCACTCTTTTTCCCTTAGCTATGGTTTTATCCCACTGGGTTTTCCTAGCAAGGTTTTTAATGAGGCAGCATCACCAAGCGTATTTCATTTTGTGGATAGTCAAGGGGGAGTATTATAAATTTTCATTACTAGAGTGACTCTCCACATCCTTAACTCCTATTTGTCATTACTTCTTGTATTAATATGTGAGCCTATAAATAGAGGCTTTGTACTCTTATATGATTATCAATAAGAAAGTATCCCCCATTCTCCTTTCTATTCTCTATTGCTAACTGCTAATTGCTAATAGGTGTAGTTGTCTTACAACAATAATTAATTAATAACGACGTTGTTCACTTTTGCCTGTTGGTATGATCATTTGCAAATAAATGAATAATAATCATCAAATTTGTATGTAACACTAATATTTCAAAACAATTTACTTTTAGTGGTGTCGAACAAAAATATTGTATACTTAGATTATGTAGATATATATATCCCCCAAGACCCAACGTATCTTGTTAAAGTTGATCCAAAACCACCTAATTAATTAACATGCAATTTTGTACTAAAACTATAAATACAATAATATGAATCACTTGATATGAGATTGGTTCTTTTTTTTTTAACATTTCCTTATTTTTCTCTAGTAATGATGACATATTCACATACTTCAAATGTATAAACTATGATGTCAACATATCATTTCAAGACAACCTTACTTATAAAAATAAAGACAGCCTAAAAGTATAAAGTTAGGAAAAGTTAAAACAAACTCCTCTCTTTATGATAAGAACAATATGTAGTTGAGTCATGAGTTCGTGAGTTCTTATGTAATATTTGCCTTTCTCTTTCACAAAAAGAAATCACTTATTTATCATATCTGACGTGTCAATGGTTTTCCCATGAAGGTTACTATATTGGTCATAACTCATAATCTACTTTATGCTACCTTATGTCATCATCTACTTTATTAACATAAGATATGAATGACTGGATGAAGCCTTCATTGGGAGTGATATTCATCCTATTCTAAGACGGAATAATTTGCATTAATAGGCGATTTTTCAGATGGAACAGCGTTTTTGGGTGTTACATGGGAGTTTTTGTGAAAATAGGTAGATCACCAAACGGATCAGCGACCTTCAACCAACATTTGCAAGATCGCTGATTCCATCAGTGACCTTCATCAAAGTCGTTGATTCAATCAGCGACCTTCATGTTAATATCTTAATCTTCTTAATCCTAACGTTAATAAACATGAGTTCGTTTTTCTTTTTTGAATATAAGTTGCTTTAATTTGGTGTCTTGAATATCATAACAATGATAATAATTACCTTGCGTCCATCAAGTTTGCTGAACCGGTTTCGAAAAACATGAAACAAAAATTTCATGCTCTGATTTACAAATAAAAAATGCAGAAGCAAATTGAGTCAAGAATCGTTGATAAAGAACATTACTCAAGATAAGAAAGATCATTCCTCAATATTATAACCGTTAAAAGGAAGAACAAATCAGATTCAGAAGGATTCCGGCCATTTCAGTAAATTCCGGTGAGACACTGGAAGGATCGAAACAGAATCAAAATTCGAAATTTAACGTTTATACATCCCTTCCCCTCTGCATATTATCATAATCGAATACTTAAACCTTAATCCAATAAAAAAATGAGATTAATAAGTGATCCTCTGTTTTTTTGTATAAAAAGTTTTCCCGCCAAAATTTTTTAACTTCAAAATCCTTTTTCTGTGTTCACAGCAATTGTAATACTATTGGAGATGATCTTTTTTGTTATAAAATGCATATTATAAGAAGGAATTATTTGAATATTGGTGATTGGTGCAGGTTATGTATATCTCTGTTGATCTAATGTATGTATATCATCGGCTGCAAGTTAGATGAAGGTCGTATATCATCGGATTAAGAAGATTAAGATATTAACGTACAGTTAGATAAAGGTCGTTGATTGAATCAGCGACTTTGATGAAGGTCGTTGATTGAATCAACGATCTACCTATTTTCACAAAAAAATCCCTTGCAACAACCAAAAACGCTTTTCCATCCGAAAAATCGCCTATTAATGCAAAAAATTATCTAAGACGCGCACTGACTTGATTGTTGGAGGTTGTGACTCGATCGGGCTCTAACGTTGGTCCACTCACTCTAATGTGTTAAAAGCGAGAGTAAGAGGTTGGAGTGATTTTTATAAAGTATCAAATGATTTTATAATGGTTTTATAATGGTTGTAACTTTTAATTCTATGGTCAAAATCAAATAATGAAAACATTTGGCTATCATGGCCATACTCATGTGAGCATCATGTGTGCTCTAGATGTTTGTATGATCAAATTTACCTCATGTTATCTGTAAGCAAATACGGCTAACAAAACGTTTCGTGTTAGGTTACATGTTCATCACATAACATTCTTAATTGTGTTATACAAGGTTAATCGGGTTGAACCCATTTAGACATGCTTTTAATCGCGTCAGCCCGTATGATGACCTGAACCCTTTTAATTCAAACGCTAATCACTTTAATTTTGTATCAACTCATTTTTTTAATCACTTTAATTTTAGTCATGTTTTTTGTTTTTTGTTTTTTTTTTTATCTTAACGGATTGTGTAACTATGAGCTCTAAAAGAATACCATGTACCTTTTTAATGCTTTAGTGTTAAGTAACATGTGACTTATTAGATACAAAATATATTCTTTTGTAGAAAAAAACCATAATACTTTAATGCTTATTCATGGAATATTAGGTACTTAGTTGGTGCCAATGCATACGTACACAACATGTCAACGTTAGTGAAAGGACCAAATAATTTTTGAATTTTGAACATTGAACAAAACAAATCTGAAATAATCTAATCGAATGACCAAATTACCCATGTAATTAACCGTGTAAAGTAGTAAACATAATGCATAACTCACTAATAAGGGGCTTTTACGTCAAGAAACTGTTTATTACACGCTGAAGATGTTCATGTTCCTCTATTCAACATTTCTCTTAATTTTTGAAGAGAATCAAGTCTTTGCAATTTCAGTTGCTGCTTAAACCTTTTGATGAAATCATCAGCTTTTGCATCTACACTCTCATCGGGCACCCGAATTGCCCTTCTCGTTTCCAGAGGCTGCCGCTGCCAATCGTCATCCTCTTCACCGTCCTCTGATGACGCCACCTTCTTCTTGCTACTTGAATTCCTTAACTTGCTTGGTGACCGTTTCACCAGAGTCACCCCAGACCTTTCCGATGCTACATAAAACATACTTGGATTGAATGACTATGGGTATGGGATACGCTCATGAGTCATGGGATACGCTCATGAGTCATGACACTCCCATTTTCAGGAAAAATATGATATAAATACTCGGTACTTAAAAAACTGGGCAAGTACGACCAAAATTTGGAGAAAAAAATGGGCGCAAAAGTAGTGACCAAAAACATAGGTCGCAAAATGCGACCCTACTAGATTAATTCATAAAACGGTCACAAATGTTACGAGATAATTTTGGTGGCAAAATAACCTATAACTTTTGCCATTGCAATTTCCATCACAAATCAATCCCAAAAGACCATTTGTGACGGAAGTTGTGAATATAATAGTGGGTTTTCTAGTAGTGACCACCACCTTTAATAATCTATACGTAATAAATAAGTAATTGGTTGCGACACGTGTTACAATTATGCGAACTCAAAATTGTTTTGGTATGATAGGTTTTGCTATTCAAAAGAGGTTGTGGCGCAGCTTGTTGTCCGTTTACATGCCATCTTGCTGCAAAAATATGTACTTTCGTTTTTATATTAGTTAACTAATAGAAAAATAATCCAGTCATATCTTGGTCAACTTAACAGAAAAAATTAACTAGGTTATAAGTACATGACACCGTCTTCTTTGTAGTTAAAAGATAACGCCTCAAACATAAAGAACGTGAAATGCAATTTTGTCTAATTACTAGTTAAGAAGAGGTTTCTAACTTGGTGTGGTGTGACTTACCATTTGTGACATTATTGTCTTCAACTGATTCCTTAAGTGGGTCGATGTCGGAATCTTCATCTTTGCTAGATGCTGTATCACCGGAGTGTTGATCGGTGTTAAAAGGAGAGGCGAGTTTAAACGACTTGACTCGGTCCATCAACGTAGGACTTCGACTTCGTTCAGTAGGCGAGTTACTGAGTTGCTCCGACTCAGTCACTACTGAGTTGTGGAAAGAAGAAAAAGAGAAATCGATGGACTTAACTCGTTCCAAAAGAGACGAAGAACGACGACTGAGCTGACTCGCTGAGTTACACTCGCTTGTTGGTTGATCAGAATATTGATCAACCTGATTCTGGTCATGTGATTCTGGGGTGGTGTAAAAGGATGATAAGTTGACAGACTTGACTCGTTCAAGCAACGAAGGTGATCGAGTGAGTTGACTCGGTATATTATCATGATGATGATGATTATTAATATTATTAGGAGAGTTGTAGTTTGAAGCTATGAAGATGGTGGCTATCATGAGGTTAAGAACACAAAAAAGAACAGCGGGTGTAGACCAATCCGCCATGAAAGCTAACATGGAAGCAATCTCCATTAATGTATCACTTCCCTTAGTTATTCTTACTGTGTATTTATGGTGAAGAAGATGAAGATTATATATATATGGAAGTGTGTGTATATACAATAAGGCAAATATGTATAATAAATATGTATATGTATATGTATATGTATATGTATATGTATAAATTAATAAAAGAGAATGTGGAAGGGAAAATATATATAAAAGTCATGGGATTGGTAAAAGATAAGCAAGACATTACATTAATAAAGACAAATTAGATCGGTTTCACGTACTATTGATTGATGTATCATTTATGATTCAATACTATGATCATCAAATTATAGAAATTGGTGGATTCATTTTGTCTCTAAGTTTATAATAATTCATGTGCTTTACGTAACTTTGATTTTTTTTTCTAAGAGAAATCATGAGTATTTCAAGGAGTTTATCATGAGCATATCTGCAATGGTGTAGGTGGTTTGAAATTTTAAATCGTCACCTTATAAGTATGTTATATTATTCTAAACCATAATCCTTCTAAACCCGTTTTTTTACAACTGTGTCATTAACAAAGTTGAGTGACCGTGTGACAAGATCAATTAGACATAAAGAAGTGTAAGTAAAAAATATATACTAAAAGACAAAGAAAAACGAAAATCTACAAAGAAATAAGAGGGAGAACCGGATACGTGGAAGTATCAAACAATTATACATAAAAGTACAATAAATGATGCATACAAACCTTACTAATTGCATAATATATATATATATATATATATATATATATATATAATATATACACACACATATATAATTATGTTGTGAATTGGTAATTCTACCGTTTTAAACATTTAGTTTTCAACTTATTATTTCCCAACTTCACATCATAACAAATTTACACGATTTTTGTATTTGACTGATATAGACATACTGAAATGCATGTAAAGCTTTCTTAAATAAAAATGATTATTGTAGAGACGTGCGTCCTCTTCTAGATTCAAGTGACAATATAAGAGTTAATACTTATAATTATCTATATATTAATATAAAGACACTTCAAATGTTTGAAGTGTATTTGTTTTAATATATATATTGGACACTAATATTTAGGTTAACTTTATTTTTGTCACTAATTTTTAGGTTAACTTTATTTTCTTCTAATTTGACCAACAAACTTTTAGCTTTTAGGATTTAAAACTTTAGCCACTAACTTTTAGCTTAACTTTATTTTCTTCCAATTTGACCACCAAACTTTTAGCTTTTAAGATTTTAAACTTTGACCACTCAACTTTTTTAAACTTGCATTGCACTTTGGCCAAAATTTTAGCTTTTAGGAGGATTTCAAACTTTGACCTCCAAACTTTAAGCTTTTAGCCGCGAGTATTTTTTTGAAGCCCATGCGAGAATAACAGTCACTTAATATTATCTTTTATGCACACGAAACCCTCCACGCAACATGAGCTCCCACAGCGACGCGTGATCTTTAACGTCCGCCAAACAGTCAATGCAACAGGAGCTTCCGCCGCGTTTGGCACAACAGCCGCACCCGCGGCGAAGCGCGGGCAACTAATACCTAGTTGTATATTAAAGACTTGTTTGATAGAAAAATTTGTATATAATATCAAATGTCTTTTACTAGCATATAACCCCGCACGGGTTGCAGCGCGCTGATGTTATAAGCCTGCGCATTGCAATGAGGATGCAATAGAAATTCGGCTAGTATGGACTCCCTTTCACGCCCTCTACACTCTACCACTACACATGATCTTATGTGTTTCTTTACTAAAAGTAGATCCCTCAAATCAAATGTTATATATATAATATATAATATGGAATAGGATAATAATAAGGAGGATAGATAGAATTGGTAAGTTTGAATGCACTAATATAGTATTAAATATAATATAATTACTGTTTACAATTGAAATTGTTGTATATATAGAATTAGTTGGAATTTGTAAAAACATAAATAAAGTTAGAAAACCAAATTTATTATTTTATGTGGTGATGTAAATTATGGTCATCGTAACCTTATTTAATTATGGCTTGGGCTAGAATATAAATTAGTTAACTCGACTCAATCGAATTCTCTTAAATTACGAGCAAAATTTTGAGCTCAAAATATGTTACAAAATGCAAAGGGTCAATTGGTAATTGTTTCAAAGTTGTTATGTGAGTGTAATAAGTTTTAGTCCGGAGTTGTCATGATTGTGAAACTATGAGGGGCTGATATGTAATATTTGGTCAAGTTCGTTAATAGTTAGTTAACTGATAGATTTGGGAATTAAGGCTTATAAGTAGGTTGATCGATTGAGATCTAATTCATCTTCTTTGTAATCTTTTCTTTCTCTGTAATCTTTTCGTTTGGTCTGACTTATAAAGCGTGTGTTCTTGATCGATTCAATTGTGTCAATTCGTTGGGTGTTTTATAACAATTGGTATCAGATCCAGGTTGGCTCGATTCAAAGTTTGAAAGTGTTAATTGGGTATCAAGATGGTTTCAACGAAGTTAGAGATCAGAAAGTTTGATGGACGAAACGACTTTAGTGTCACACCCTCAAATTTCCACAAGCGGAGTTCTACCGCGAGGCGTGCGACACACCAGGATCCAAGTCAACGGTCATAATAAACGACGTCTAAATGTAAAAACATACGTAGAAATCCATGCATAGAATTTTAAACCAACGTTTGAAAGCGCGGAAGCATTTAAGTTTACAAAAGTCAAATGTAACAGAAACATAAGTTTTAAAAGTTAACATCCCAAAACATGCACAAATGATCCTAGACGCGAGTACGACTCCAGTGCGACTCCGTGCGCCTAGATGACAGCTGCTACCTTAGCGACCTGAGAAAACATGCTAAAAACGTCAGTATAAAATACTGGTGAGTTCACAGGTTTTTAAGTAAAACGTTTTCATGAGTTTGAACTTTGATAAACCTTTACCAATGCGGAAGCTAGGATACACGAACACCTGAGTTCACAATGTATGAATACATGGATACACGACTACACGAATGCACGAATACACGAATACACGGATACACGATTACACGAATGCATGAATACACGGATACACGATTACACGAATGCACGAATACACGAATACACGTTTGCATGAATACACTAAACTACTGTCATCCCCGTTTCCCCGTTATGCGTCACCGAATGTTCACAGTTTTATCCAAAACTTAAAAGAGTTGTTTAATAAGCAGAGCACTTTTGTATAAGCAAATCATGTTTGTGTGTAAGTTTTTAAGAACACAAGTGTGTAGCATGTTTCTCCCCCAAAAACCAAAACGGATAAAACTTAGGTTGCGTCTTCCGTTAACGAGTAAACCGTTTATGTGATATGATAGCCCCAACTAGTGGCGACCTATCATAAGATATGTGTCAAGTTAGACTAATAACCCGAAGGCTAACTAGTCCCCGATTGTCCAGACCGTGACTAAGTACGTTTTGAAAACACGTTTGACTGTTACTTTGACCACACATACAAGACCCGACGTCCCATTGGTGACCCGACGACTCACGTGTTAGCTAAGAGTGAGAAATCATGCAATCACAAGCAAACATGCACTTAATACGCATAACAGTTCACCAAAGTCAACATATAGTTCATATATCGCATATACGAGTCCACACGTGTATTACCGGGTTATCGGACATTCCACAGGGTTCCTAGCATGCTCCTAGGTGTCATTTCATGTTCGGGATGTCAAACTATGCTTAAATCAGCTAATCACGTGATTAGACATTAAACATGCAATTAGGAAAGTCAACTAGCAATTAGGATGGTCAACCAGGCAATTAGGATGGTCAACTAGCAATTAGGATGGTCAAACACGTGGATAGGAACCAAACATGCAATTAGGAAAGTCAACTGGCAATTAGGATGGTCAAACACATGGATAGGAATCAAGCATGCAATTAGGAAAGTCAACACGTGGATAGGATGGTCAAACATGCAATTAGGGCTCCTAATCGCATGATAGTACACGCGAATAGGGCTAATCGCCCCTGTACCATGCGATTAGGATTTCCTAATCGCCCCCTGCAGGTTTTGCCACTTTTTCGTGCGTTTAATCCTCCAGATCAGATCCGAAACAAGTGGAAACACCCAATATCAACCCAAATCAATTACCAACCTATTCAAAGCAAAAACCCCCAATTTATCATCTCTCTAACAGCCCTAATTGTAACCATTTCCCAAAAAGGCATAATATTATGAAAACATCACATCATTCATGCACAACTTACCCTAAATGGCAAATATTCAGATTTCATCACATAACAACGTCATCTAATCCTTTCCTACTGTTCTAGCATCATCCTAGAGCAAACCCTAATCCTCTAGAATCATCAAAACAGATTAAATCACACTAAGTCTCCCAAAATCACCCAAACGGGTCAAAATATCAAATATCATCAAAACACAACTATATGCTCCCAAATTCATAGACAATCATCCTAATGATTCATTTAAGTCAGAAACATATCAAACACATGGAAACAAACACATTTTAATATAAAAAATCTCATCTTTGCATGATAACATAACATAGAACAAGCATGAAGGTGTGGGTTTGTTTATAATCTGTTTTTAACAAGTTTTCAAAGACACAAATACTTAGAAACCAGGTCTGGACCTCTAGGGAGTAAAACTTTATCATTAACAAGGTTTAGGAAGATGAACACACCTTAGATTTTAGCAAAGAAAGGTGTAAGATCTTGTAAAGGTGGTTTCTTGATCAAAAACGTGTTACAGTGGTTGGATATAGTGTGTAATGGCTTTGGGGTGTGCTAGGGTTTATAAAATGATGTTTTGCAACACAAGGGTGGTATTTATAGGTGTTTCTAGTCGTCAGGGCTGCAACAGGCGATTAGGGATTTGTAACACGCGATTAGGCCACATGGATAGGCCTAATCGCCTCCTTTTCCACACGATTAGCCCCCTATCAGGCGATTAGGCCTCCTAATCGCCCCCTGATATGGGCTAATCGCCCCCTGCAGCTTACTTCCAATTTTTGGCGCGTTAAACACTATTTTAACACATATAAGCACGTATTCACATACCGACAAGTCACATAATGATTATAAACACATAATTCATGAAAACAAACACGTTCACACTCGTTCACCAATTCCCAGGACTCGAGACTTGTGTGTGTTAGAACCCCAATGATGCACGACTCGACTCGACTGACCTTGTCATGTGTAATGTATGCACGACTCGCTAAGGTAGACTTACTGAGTTTTCAAAAGTTAATAACCGAAGTTTGCCGGGTGTCACATTTAGTCTCTGGCGTGTTAAGATGAAGGCGTTGTTAGTGCATCAGGGAGTCGTTGATGCATTATCAGGGGAAGCCAGGTTACCAGCAGAACTGTCTGAAAAAGAGAAGAAGGATATTCTTGAGAAGGATCATAGTGCAATTATTTTGAGTCTTGGTGATCGTGTTCTTCGAGAGGTATCAAAAGAGGCATCTGCTGCTGGGATTTGGTCTAAGTTGGAAAGCTTGTATATGACTAAATCTTTAGCCAACAGATTGTAGTTGAAAAAGATATTGTATACATTCCACTTTACACCTGGATAGACTTTGGAAGATCATATTGATGAATTCAATAAGTTGATCTTGGATCTTGAAAATATTGATATTAATCTTGATGAAGAAGATCAAGCAATAGTATTCTTGACTTCTCTTCCACATTCTTATGAACATTTTGTGGATACACTGATGTTTAGAAGAGATACTCTGTCAATGGATGAAGTATTGGCTGCAATCAATTCTAAGGAGTTGCAGAAGAAGAATGATAGACAGGATGATGTGGGAACTGGTCTGTATGTAAGAGGAAGGACAGAACAAAGAAATCAGAAGACAAAGTTTACAAAAAGGTCTAATTCAAAATAAGATGCTATATCTGTAACTCTGAGAAGCCTCCAAAGAAAGATTGTTCTGAGAAAAGAAAGAAAAAGAATGAAGGTTCATCTTCAAGAAATCAGGGAAGTTTTCTCTCGATGAATCACAAGAAAGTTTTGGAAGTGTTGAAGTGTTGATGGTAGGTAAAGGAGATAAAGTAATGGGTATGTGGATTATGGACTCTAGGTGTTCGTTTCACATGACACCCAACAAAGAATTCTTTGATGACTTGAAGATGGAGGATCTCGGGTTTGTACAGTTGGGAGATGACAGGCCATGCAGAATCGAGGGATATGGAAATGTAACATTGCAGTTAGAAGGTGGAGTTACATTCACCTTGACTGATGTGAGGTATATTCCTGAATTAACTAGAAATTTGATGGGACATTAGAAAAGAATGGGTATAATGTGAATTTGAGAAATGGAAATGCCATAATCGTAAAGGGTTCTATGGAAGTTTTGTCTGGAACTAGACAAACTAATAACATCTATATTTTAGATGGGAAAACCATGGAAACCATAATAGTGTGTTTGTTGACCGAAATTTTGGTCAATCCAAGACGCGGAATCTGAAAAACAACACGCGGAATCTGCCCAGGCCCAATAATGGTTGGTTGAGACTCATTAACATGTATCCCAAATTTTGATTTATGACAAGTTTGTGGGTTGGTGCCCAAAATACTTGATCCACCAGGAGATTGAGAAAAACACTTTGCACTGTCATAATATGACTGAGAGCCTAAAGTAGCTCTACAAAATCCCTTTTTTGTCTCAAAACTAGGGTTCAACTCATTAACAAACGAAGATGTTATAGATTCCTCTTTCAAATGAAGATGTTATGTTCGTCCAGATTACAGATGAAAATTTTGTTTCACAAACAAGATGCTGCAGAGACGAAGACAGAGTGGTTGTTTGAAACTTTGATACATATTCATCAATTCGATTCCATTCAGCACGTTCTATGGATCCTTTAACCGAAATGGATAGTCCACAATTCAAAATTTGCAACAAACCATATGTCTTTAAGATCGTCAATATTTGATGTTTCCAGGTAAGATAATTTGATTCATCAAACCTTATTGAAGGTATATACATGATTAGAGACAATGATAAATAAAAGATGAAGATAAGAAGAAACGGTCTCGACCGAGAAGATGGCCGGAGATAAAGTGTCTCGCCGGAGAAGATGACCGGAGACACTGTAAGTACGCCAGAAAACTAACAGTCCCCGGTGACAGAGCTAAGCTCCGATACCATAAATAAGATAAAGAAAGTTCAAGATAATATGGTTTTGTGTTATTATTCCAAATGAGATACAAACACACACATATATACACAACTCCAACCAATTCAACTACCCAACCTACAATATCTGGTAATAACCGTCGGTCACCGGGTCAACCGGTAACTCACATCAGAATATACTCTAATATTGTGTTAACTTGACACGTCATGCAATGAGATTAACATGGTCATGTGTTTTAATACTGCATTTTTCAAGTTACATAACTTTACACATCCTTGTAATTTAAATTAATTATGCCTAATGGGATCACAATGTTGTGTTTTATAAGAACACATGGACAGTCATTCTCATTTGAACTAACTTTTATCGGTTTTCTCTTTGTACTTTTTGTTTCTCGTTACTTTTGTCTTTTTATGGAGTTTATAAATACAAATAAAATATATATAACACAAGTATGATTAAGACATGTAAAAGCGGCTAGATAATAATTAAACATTTCCTATTTGTGCTTATTCATTTATTAAACAAAAAAACACAAACAAATTCCCTACCAAACGGTTCATAAACTTTTTATTTTCATTAAACATTTGGTTCATTTGCAGCTCAACGGTTTACACACATACCAAAGTATTAGCTTCAAAATGAAAAATCCAAAACCTTGAGGGATAAAAATGTGAACCTAATTTTGGTATATTATACATTTCGGGTCTTCTAAACCTGTTGACTTTTTTGTTGTGAGTTCAGCCAGTGTATCATCAAACGAAAGCAGATCAAAGAAAGAAACCCTAAATGGTACCGAACATTTTAACCTTTTTAATCTAATTATTATTCATTGATGTTAACGTTATCTGATCTGTGATTGATTTTGTTTTTGGATTTCGATTTCAATTGAAAGGCTCAATCAGCTAAAGCGATATCCAGCCCTGTTCCAATCGCTTATTATCCATCGTTGGCTGTCCTTTTGCTTGCTATCGGCCTCGTTATCACCGCTTCTTTCTTTATGTAAGTGGATCTGGCTTTTGCTTTACTGTTTGTTGAGTTTCTTGAGTTTGTTATCAAATGTTGGTGATTTGCCCTAATTTTAAATATGATTTGTTATTTTATTGATTGTTTTCATAATTTTATTGCATTTTGTTAGATTTGAAATATACCTTTTTATATGAAAAATAACAGCTACGTCCAGCAAAGTTTAAAAGAACGGAATCGAGTCTTGATGAGCTTTCCCTTCGCGTCAAAAGGCGTAAGCCCGAGGGGAATTAAAAAAATAATATAAAAATTATATATATTATAAAAAAAATAAAATTATTGATACATTAAGTCTATCAAAAATAAAATAATTGACATAGAAAGTCTAAAACATCAAAAACACACATAACTCCATGTGGTGCATATACATTCTTACAACCTCAGCCCTTAGAGGCGTACGCACAAAATAACCACATGAGGCGCCGCCTCATACTCGTTTTCTTAGCACCTCGCCTTGAGGCGCACGCCTCGGCTGTTTTTTTAAACCATGAGTCATGACATCCAGTTTTATAGCAAGTAATCAAGTATTATAAATTTCAATTTTGTTTTCGTAAAACACGACCGTAGAGCTATGGTTCATTTGAAGGTATTGCATGGTTCTTGTTGGTTTTTGATGCTTTATAGGACTAGGATTGATGATTAAATATTAACAATTGAGTCATATCACGCACGTCTAAGAAATGGTGCTTTAGAAAGATTAGCAAATTCTGGTGGTATTCGATAAATATGGACACATCTTTTAATGATGTTTTAGTAGATAGGAGACTTCCATTTGTGAGAAAAAATACCAACAAAAATATGTAGATGTAAGCATATTGGAGTATATAATGGCAGTGTTTGGGATTGCATAACAAAATGACTTGCGCGTAATGAAAAACGAAGGCTAATATAATCAGCTTAGAGGGAACTACTTAAGGGTAAACATGTGGTAGATATCTAGATGTCTTCAAATATTAAATTGTATCAGTCCTAGTAAATATAATATGATTTTTACAACACGAGTGCGTGACTAAATTTCAGAAAATCTTTTTCACATACAAAATTCTAACTCTTACGCTCGATATTTTTCAAGAGCAAATTTAACCCTCTAATGATGAAAATCATATTTTTCTTACTTCCATATCTCCACTACAAGTACATGAACAAATGCTGGTCTTTATCTTTCATATTTCACACGTTTCCCCTACTATCGAGTTGGGGGTCTCATTGGAAGCATCCTCTCTATTTCTATGGATAGAGATAAGGTTGTGAGGTTGTCTACATCTTACCCTCCTCATACCCTACCTTATCTTTGCTATTGGTGGGATTAACGGAGTATGATGATGATATTTTAGCCAATATCGGATATCCTTAAAAAAGTTATTGAAGAAACAAACATATGGAACCAATATGAATGGTGTGAATAGTATGTGTGATATATGATTGGATGATTGCTATGGCCCATGGGTATCAAAGATTTCAATTTTGCTATCTACTTGATCTTGGAAATGAGTTATGTAACATTGATAGTTTCTACATGAGCACTTAGTTTTGTTTGTCAAACTTTTTATTTGTTATAGGGTCTGATAAGCATTTCTTTATGCAGCTATGAGGCAACTTCTTCTAGGAAAAACCGTAGTCTTGCTAAAGAACTTGTAACAGGAGCATTGGCATCGGTCTTTTTGGTGAGTAACGTTAATTTTTTTTATATAGGTGGAGAAATGAGTGGGTTGGGTCTTGTTGGATTGACCCACAAACACGTTTTCTGTTTCGTTTGTTTTTCTGGTTAAGAAAACTATATTATTACAATATGAAGCTTGGTAATTGTGCGTTATGAAATGGGCATACTAAATAATTTGATCAGTCTTCGCTTATGTGGCCTTTCTGAACAAACCTTTCTTTTAGTAAAGCGGTTTAGGAGATTTTGTGCATTTTAATACTCAAATGACTTTTAACTCATTTGACCCGTCCGACCCATGTTTATTTTAGTTAGATCTTCATCCTCTAGCTCATCAGGTTTGACGTGTTAGTGTTAGTGAGATAGAACATAATCAAATCAACAGCTTTATATATAACTAACTGGGCTGAATTGATGCAGGGCTTTGGATCCTTGTTCTTGCTCCTTGCCTCGGGTGTTTACGTCTGATTAATCAACGAATATGATATTAGGATGGATTTTTGTATCGCTACATGGTTGTTTCTGGAACTTTAATGATTACAACTCTTAGAACTGGATTATATGTTTTCTGCCTCCTGCCATCAGTTTCAAGAAAGCTAAAAAATCCTCTTAATTATTGTTAAACTTTGATTGGGGAATGCTCAATATTAAGTGAAAACTTGTTGGACAATACTCGCTGATTGCGGCGGTGGTGTTAAAAGTTTTTAGGCTCAATTCTGACGATCTGTACATTACTGTTAACCCCGCGATAAAAATTTCATTTTAAACTTTATTAAAAATAGAGTTAAATGCCAAAATGGCCCCTGTGGTTTGACCCAATTTGCCACTTTGGTCACTTTTTTGAATTTTTTGCCAAAACCACCCCTCATGTTTCAAAAAGTGCCAAAATGAACCATTTTTAACTGAGTTTCTAACGAGGATGAAAAACTCAGTTAAGTCAGAGGGGTATTTTCGTCCATTCATGTTATAACGTTTAAAAATCCATTTAACTGTGGTTTTAAACCCTTCTTCTTCGTTTCTTCTTCCTTCTTTTCTTCAGAACAAAAACGTCTTCTTCTTCTTTTGATTCTTCCTCCTCTCAAACGTAAATCCCAAATCATAGACACCCTAATTCCTAAATCATACAAAACCCTAATTCCCAAATCATACTCGTTTGTCTATTTGCTCTTACAGGTTTCGATTAACCTACCATAGACGATGGTATTCTGCAAATGTGGAGCTCCTACTATCATACGTGTGTCTTCCACCTCTGCAAACCCTGGTAGACGTTTTTTCTGCTGCAACAAGAAGGGGAGGACCTGTGGTTTCGTTTGTTGGGCTGAACTACCCTTGGGTCAGATTCCTAGCAGTAATGATAGTGAAGAGAATGAAGAACTGAGACTCCAGAACACAGCATTGCAGACCTTGGTTGGGACACTCAAATCCGAGAACAAGAAGCTGAAAACTTATCTATGGATGACTTGGTTTGGTATCATCATGTATTATATCATGTTTTAGTTCAATCTAGGTTTCTATTGTAATCATAAAAACTAAATGTATGTTGTTTCTTATTCTAATGATAATCCTTTTGTTGAAGTTGTAATGTATGTTTGCAAATGTTCAAATGGCAAATGGGTCAAAATGGGTCGGTCAAAATGGATATCCTGTTTAAGACCATTGAACAGAGTAATCAAATGTGAAATGGGTCAAAATGGGTCAAAAATCTATATCCTGTTAAAGACTATTAATAGAAGCAGACAAAAGATACCAGTCATAATACATACCAAAAGACCATGTCATAGCTGTCAAATACAAACCATAAAACATACCATAGCAGTCAAACTAGAAAAACACCCAAATGACAAGTTTTAATACATCATAATTAAACTGAAACTGAAAACTACATAACTTGTGAACCCCCAACTTGTGAACCAGAAGCAGCTTGTGAACCAGCAGCAGCTTGTGAACCAGCAGCTTGTGAACCAGCAGCAGCTTGTGAACCCCCAACTTGTTTGCCCCCACCAGCTTTTGAACAGGTCCTTTTGTTATGCCCTGTGTCACAACCCGATCAAGGTGGGCCCGGTCGGAATACAGATTGTTATCGAACATCACGCAATGCAAGCAAACAGCGGAAGTAATGCAAATAACTATTCTTTTATAAATAATAATAGTTTACATTTCTAAATACCATACATTCTCTAATACGAATACTTCGGGTAATATCTAAGGTTCTCGTTTGCCTTCTGATTCGTTCGTCTGGGATACTCCGATTCGTAGCTGCTCCTTCCTTCTAACTCAGACAGGTACCTGAACACATGCTTAAAATGGTTTGGGTCAACAATAATGTTGGTGAGTCCGTGCGTGCGTTTAACTAATTTAAAATAAGGCTTATCATTTCAAAACAAGTTATTATTCAAAAGCAAGTTTAACAGGTTAAAGCAGTTTGACATATAGCGATGTACAAGCCACACTTCAATCCTAACAATGGATCCATCTACTCCCATTATGGACTCCCATGGCAAAATACATGACACATACCACAGCGGAGGGTTTCCCGGGCTTCCGAGTCCACTGCGTGCGGGGGTTTCCCCAAGTAGCGCTACCCACATATCAAGCGGCCCAATCTCCCGTTGGGTTGATGAGTGCGGTGGTATCGGGAGTACCTTGTCACATCATCTGGTTCATCACATTTAACTGGTTCATCACATTTAACTGGTTCTACCTGGAAGCATGCATTCACCCCAAAACAGTTAAAATACAAAAAGAGGGGATGGTTCACGAGACTCACCTGGAAGCAATGCAGGCGTGTATTATAAGAAATAAGTATTTGCTATCGCGTCCGGGTATCTTCCTTAGCGAAACCTAAGTCGACAATATTATTAGTCTTGGTTTCATTTGTAATGGTTATACGTGTGGGACAAGCTCAAGCTTATGGTTTCGTATTATATAATCCTTGTCATTTGGTTTTAGTTCGTCCAATGTTTAATATATATATTTACTCATCTAAGTGATCCTCCTAGGTCTCCGTCCTAGTTGTCCGAATCCATACATCTTATAGTCCGAGGTTCTAACCATCATAAGTTAGTAGGCGTCTTCAAACACTCCGTGATAGGTTTCATGTCTTAGCATTACGACTATCATGCTCATATTTTTATATACGTTTGTATGTGTCGTTTCTATCCAACATTGTGTTCAAGTGTTAAATCCGAGTCTTTGTCCTAATGTCCGAAGGTTACAACTAGTATTGGTTTAATATATAAGTTGTCGTAACATGTATCACTATATATCGGTTCTTATAGTCATGTCCGAATCTTATCCAAGTGTCGAGATAGTACATGTTCCATTAATATGTTTAATATGCGTAGGTTCTATTCACGTTATATCCTTATGTCATTGGTTCCTAATGCTAGTGTCAAGTCTTGATGTCAAAAGCATTGTATGTACATATGTATGTATTAAACCCAAGCTTAAGTCTAGTGTCCGAAATCCTTCCTCGCTAGCTAGAGTCCATCTTATTACAACCTTATGTCCAATATCCCAAGTGCCAAATCTCAATTCTATGGTTCATATGTTTAAGTTCAACATATCCAAACTATTAGTCGATACTCCATATGTTCCTATGTCTAAAAATGGTTAACATGCTCGTCAAGTCCCACACACGAAATTATATACGATTAGTTTATAAATAAATATAACTATCAAGTCCTCGGGTTCGGTTATACCTTATACTCCGTCTCGGTTCGCATTGACCGGCTGAACCGGTTGACTTAGTTGACTAGTCAGTTGACTGGGTTGACTATATTGACTGTCCAGTTGACCCGAGCTGAACCCGACCTTTGACCTGAACCCCTGACCATGTACCTCCCCTCATCATCACCACACCACTACAGAACCCCAGTACTCGACTACCACCACAGTGAACCACGACTAACCACCATCTGAAACCCCTCCAACAAGCGCTACTGGCCACCACTCCATCGGAACACCATACAAACCATCATCTTCATAATAAACCTATTTCAAGGGATGAGTTGTAGGGGGTTTACCTGAGGACATGTCTAACCCAATCGGAACACCACACCTGAACCACCGTCGTCACTGTCATACTCTTTAATCACCGGAGAACCACCACCGTGAGCCGCCTTCTGTTGCTGCTGCCATCGGAGTAGGCCGGCCAGTGGCTCCTCCTGCTCCTTCCGACCTGCTCTCTCTCTCTCTCTACTCGTCACTTTCTCTCTCTATACCTCTCTCTCTCTCTCTCTGTTCTATCTTGATCTGCTTCTCTCTCTCGCTACAAATATAATAAAGGTGGGGTGTTGGGAAGGTGAGTGGTGGGTGGAGGGACCCGACTGCCGGAGCTTGGCCGGAGGCGGAGGAGGCCGCCGGAAGCATCACCGGAGGTGGAAACCTCCTGTCTCCTTTTCCTTCTTGCTCACTCTTTCTCTTAAAAAGATAGCAGGATGTGTGTGTTGTGTTGAGAAATGAAAAGGTTTTATAAAGGGGTGATGTGTATATGTGTTGTAAAGATAAAGTGCCATGGGGCACATGGCACTCATGCCATGTGCCCCATGGTGACTAATCCATTGGTCACGGGTGCGGGTTTGGGTTCGCAACGCGTATTAGTTCGGTCTCGTGACACGTACTCTAATAGGTTCGGTTTTTAGTTTCGCACATAATCGATTCGGTTATAATTTATCTTGGTTAACTATTTCTTGTAAAATAATATTATAAATGCGAAAAAAATTTTAGGGTCCGTTCTGGGTTGTTACATTCTCCCCCCCTTATAAAATTTCGTCCGCGAAATTATGGTTGGGGTTATATCTTGTTGTTCAATTACTGTTCTCATAACTAGTTAAGGTTATCCAATTCTCGAGCGTCACCCATGAATGCTTAACTTATAGTTATATCACTAAGTAGACGAGTCACACTATAGAATTATCGAAAGAAACAAATCCAATACATTCCACAAAATCACAAAGAACTATATATACAAGGGTTCCACGTAGATCTTTCTAGGTTTTTCCCAAAATAGGTTTGCAGCTGAGACGTACAACGGGGACGCTTTACACCTTAACGATTCTACTTCAATATACGGGTATGGAGATTAACTTAGCGAGTAGAGGGTCCCAATACAGAGAGTTTTACCAAATCAGTGTCTTGACAGTTGTCAGAACAGGTAAATAAACAGTTGGAATACGAAATTCATGAAAACAACATAACGCAGAGGAAGGAGAACATATAGATTGATGAGCAAAAATAAAATTGACTTCATACTTGCCAAGTTGCTCGTTACTTGAGCTTTGGTAAAGAAGTACTCTTCACATCGAATGTTCTTCTTGTCGTTTACAATATAGGATCAAAAATGATTTGGGCGTTTCCATTTCCCATAATCGAGTTTATAAAAACAGGTTCTCGGAAGATTTCTGTGTCAATCAATAAAAGGACACCTTCTGGTTTGGGCCGAAGAGTTTCACTAGAAAAGGAAAAGATTGAATATTTTCCTTGCTTTCACATCGAGTGCACCGTCCTTGTAAGGATTGCGATATTCAATTAGAATTAATAGTTTTGCCTAAAATAACAGAGAAAAGATATTTGGTTTAACGCAACGTCCGAAAACAGACTAGAGTTTATTCTCAATTGGACTTCCAGTCTTATACCTAGTGTACCATTGGTGCTTATATATAGGGTGTACCGCAGCTAACCCACCACACCTTTGATACGCCAAAACTTACCGGAAGTCTCTTTTTTTTTTTTTTTTTCTTTTCAAAGAGTAGAGTTTAAATTTTTGATTTGATTCCCCATTCCATTCTTGATGTACCATCAGTGTTTATATATAGGGTGTACCGCAGCCAACCCACCACACCTTTGGTACTTCAAAAACGGACTAGAATCTTTTCCAAAAATCTGCTTAAATTTTAGAGTATCTGTAAATTGGCGATTCTAATTTTCCTTATATTATATAAAGTGTTACGTTTTCCGAGGATATTTAGCTCGAATAATCAAAATACAAAGTTTTTAGAAAACTTTTGATAGTATTGGGGCACATAAATGTTTCGCTTGGATCTGAATTAATGGTTTCAGGAGTTATACTTTTCGAAAAAGACTTAAATATCTAGAGAGCCAAGAACAAACATGAAAATTTCTGCACTTAAGCGTTATCAGAAGAGTTGGAACACAGTGTCTGGATGATTCCTAAGGCCAAAATGAGGGAAAATCACCGGGTTTACTTATGAGTTTTGCTAAAGTGATCCTGGATTTTCAAGATTTTGCGAATTTAAATCAAAGGAAACGCAACAAATAGAGTTCAAAATGCTTATAAGAGCGTTATTTCACAATATTTCTAATCTAAAGATTATGCACAGTGGTTCAAATGAACGATTTCGAGTCTCAAAGGGTGTCTTAAGTACGGTTTTGTGACTAAAAACGGAGCATCAAGCGTGAGTTTGGTTTCCATAAGTAGAAGTTTAGAATGTTGGTTAAACCAACAAGGAGCTTCTCACGGATAATTCTAAAGTGTTCGAATAACTGCCGAAGTATCGTTCGAAATATCCTAGACTACGGTTCATCAGAAGAGAATATTGTGGTTAAGAAATCAAGAAGCACACAAGACATGGTGTATTCCTAACGCATCTGTAGTAAGTACTCGTGGTCTAGACGAGTTTCTGGTTTTAGAGTATTGATTCGACTCTCATGATCTTTATTAAGATATTCCTGAAATGCCCTTGCGCCTGCGGATTCATGATTATGTTCGCGACCATAATCACTTCCTCGCCTCACTTAAGCATCCGAGTATATTCTTTATAAAAACCATGATATCTCATCATTTCTCTAGTTTACTCACGTGTTTTTGGTAAAGTCTCATCCTAATGTGTTCAGTACCCATGGGTCTTGATCGACTCGTTTGGTATCACCATGCTGCAACTCCAATTCATCCGCCATGTTTCGGTTCCCTCACTGAAATGATCTATGTGGTTTCAAAAATTAGGATCCTAGGGTTCACGATTGAAGCCTAATAGAGTTCTTATTCGCTTCAGCTGTTTGCTCTGATACCAACTGTCACAACCCGATCAAGGTGGGCCCGGTCGGAATACAGATTGTTATCGAACATCACGCAATGCAAGCAAACAGCGGAAGTAATGCAAATAACTATTCTTTTATAAATAATAATAGTTTACATTTCTAAATACCATACATTCTCTAATACGAATACTTCGGGTAATATCTAAGGTTCTCGTTTGCCTTCTGATTCGTTCGTCTGGGATACTCCGATTCGTAGCTGCTCCTTCCTTCTAACTCAGACAGGTACCTGAACACATGCTTAAAATGGTTTGGGTCAACAATAATGTTGGTGAGTCCGTGCGTGCGTTTAACTAATTTAAAATAAGGCTTATCATTTCAAAACAAGTTATTATTCAAAAGCAAGTTTAACAGGTTAAAGCAGTTTGACATATAGCGATGTACAAGCCACACTTCAATCCTAACAATGGATCCATCTACTCCCATTATGGACTCCCATGGCAAAATACATGACACATACCACAGCGGAGGGTTTCCCGGGCTTCCGAGTCCACTGCGTGCGGGGGTTTCCCCAAGTAGCGCTACCCACATATCAAGCGGCCCAATCTCCCGTTGGGTTGATGAGTGCGGTGGTATCGGGAGTACCTTGTCACATCATCTGGTTCATCACATTTAACTGGTTCATCACATTTAACTGGTTCTACCTGGAAGCATGCATTCACCCCAAAACAGTTAAAATACAAAAAGAGGGGATGGTTCACGAGACTCACCTGGAAGCAATGCAGGCGTGTATTATAAGAAATAAGTATTTGCTATCGCGTCCGGGTATCTTCCTTAGCGAAACCTAAGTCGACAATATTATTAGTCTTGGTTTCATTTGTAATGGTTATACGTGTGGGACAAGCTCAAGCTTATGGTTTCGTATTATATAATCCTTGTCATTTGGTTTTAGTTCGTCCAATGTTTAATATATATATTTACTCATCTAAGTGATCCTCCTAGGTCTCCGTCCTAGTTGTCCGAATCCATACATCTTATAGTCCGAGGTTCTAACCATCATAAGTTAGTAGGCGTCTTCAAACACTCCGTGATAGGTTTCATGTCTTAGCATTACGACTATCATGCTCATATTTTTATATACGTTTGTATGTGTCGTTTCTATCCAACATTGTGTTCAAGTGTTAAATCCGAGTCTTTGTCCTAATGTCCGAAGGTTACAACTAGTATTGGTTTAATATATAAGTTGTCGTAACATGTATCACTATATATCGGTTCTTATAGTCATGTCCGAATCTTATCCAAGTGTCGAGATAGTACATGTTCCATTAATATGTTTAATATGCGTAGGTTCTATTCACGTTATATCCTTATGTCATTGGTTCCTAATGCTAGTGTCAAGTCTTGATGTCAAAAGCATTGTATGTACATATGTATGTATTAAACCCAAGCTTAAGTCTAGTGTCCGAAATCCTTCCTCGCTAGCTAGAGTCCATCTTATTACAACCTTATGTCCAATATCCCAAGTGCCAAATCTCAATTCTATGGTTCATATGTTTAAGTTCAACATATCCAAACTATTAGTCGATACTCCATATGTTCCTATGTCTAAAAATGGTTAACATGCTCGTCAAGTCCCACACACGAAATTATATACGATTAGTTTATAAATAAATATAACTATCAAGTCCTCGGGTTCGGTTATACCTTATACTCCGTCTCGGTTCGCATTGACCGGCTGAACCGGTTGACTTAGTTGACTAGTCAGTTGACTGGGTTGACTATATTGACTGTCCAGTTGACCCGAGCTGAACCCGACCTTTGACCTGAACCCCTGACCATGTACCTCCCCTCATCATCACCACACCACTACAGAACCCCAGTACTCGACTACCACCACAGTGAACCACGACTAACCACCATCTGAAACCCCTCCAACAAGCGCTACTGGCCACCACTCCATCGGAACACCATACAAACCATCATCTTCATAATAAACCTATTTCAAGGGATGAGTTGTAGGGGGTTTACCTGAGGACATGTCTAACCCAATCGGAACACCACACCTGAACCACCGTCGTCACTGTCATACTCTTTAATCACCGGAGAACCACCACCGTGAGCCGCCTTCTGTTGCTGCTGCCATCGGAGTAGGCCGGCCAGTGGCTCCTCCTGCTCCTTCCGACCTGCTCTCTCTCTCTCTCTACTCGTCACTTTCTCTCTCTATACCTCTCTCTCTCTCTCTCTGTTCTATCTTGATCTGCTTCTCTCTCTCGCTACAAATATAATAAAGGTGGGGTGTTGGGAAGGTGAGTGGTGGGTGGAGGGACCCGACTGCCGGAGCTTGGCCGGAGGCGGAGGAGGCCGCCGGAAGCATCACCGGAGGTGGAAACCTCCTGTCTCCTTTTCCTTCTTGCTCACTCTTTCTCTTAAAAAGATAGCAGGATGTGTGTGTTGTGTTGAGAAATGAAAAGGTTTTATAAAGGGGTGATGTGTATATGTGTTGTAAAGATAAAGTGCCATGGGGCACATGGCACTCATGCCATGTGTCCCATGGTGACTAATCCATTGGTCACGGGTGCGGGTTTGGGTTCGCAACGCGTATTAGTTCGGTCTCGTGACACGTACTCTAATAGGTTCGGTTTTTAGTTTCGCACATAATCGATTCGGTTATAATTTATCTTGGTTAACTATTTCTTGTAAAATAATATTATAAATGCGAAAAAAATTTTAGGGTCCGTTCTGGGTTGTTACACCCTGGTTGCTTGCAAATCTTACATTTGAGAGGATTACCCTTCCTTGGCATTTTGGTACCCTTTTCAATAGCCTTTGACAACTTTGCAACCTCATCCTTTTCAAAAGCACCCTTTCTCCTCTTCTTTTTAGGTCTTCCAATAGGCTTGTGGTATTTAGGAGCTATCAGGGTGGTGGGACAGTTAAAGGGTTCCCACATGTCAGTTCCATTTAGTGGTTCAATGGTATGGTCATACACCTCCTTCCATGTATCAAGCCAGTAAGCTTTGTGAACATACTTCTCAGGAACTCCATCATCCAATCCATGCAGTGCCATATTCCATATACAAGCTACAACATGCCTACATGGCATTCCAGTAAGCTGCCACCTCCTACATGCACAACTCCTTTCACTCATGTTAACAGCCCTAACCTCCTGCTCTGGACCACTCACCTGATACTTTCCAGGGCCACACCAAATGACAGAATATTGGCTAGCATCAGTTTTTATCTTCTCAAACAGGTCTGTGGCTCTTGGTGTTAAAGGGCCTGATGTTTTTGAAATCATCACCCGAACAATCATCAACCTCTTCATACAGTACTCCCTTATAAATTCTAGACAGGTGATAATGGGTTTATCCCTGCCTAGGATCAACTGCCTGTTGAACACCTCACATAGGTTGTTCAACAGGATATCACTTTTTGGCCTCTCTGAAACATAAACATTACCATTAAATGTTGTTAAATGCATTCAATGAATACAAACATAAACAAGCATGCAACAAGCATTCTTACCATTAAAAAAAGCTCTGCACCAGTTTTTGGCTGGAATACCCTTCAAGTAATCATACATTGCCTTGTCTTCTTTCAGGATTGCATCCATCATCCTTTCATGCTTAATAGGTGTTGTTGCACTAGCTGCATTCCACAACAAGTTTTTGTAGACATCACCCCTCCACCTAGGCTTCATATTTTCATAAATATGTCGCAGACAAAATCTATGCTCAGCACTAGGATACACCTTTTCAACTGCAGGAATGAGACCCTGCAATTACATACAGAAAACTTAGCATACAGAAATTGAGAAAATTAGATACAGCTTATGCTACATTACATACCTTTTGTGGGGCTGCTAGGGTTAGGTTCACTCTCAACATCAATCCTAACAGTAGTACCTGGGTTAGATCTCATCAACTCAGCACCATAATCCCTTAGCTGTCCATATTGGGCACTGTAATCACCATTCAGCTTAGCAGTCGCCATTGCCTTAGCTCTGAAGATCTGATTCAGTGTTACTTGAACTTGATATTTGCTCACCATGATTTGATGGAGTGATTTAATCTTAATTTCTGGATTTGTTCGAAGAATATGCTCAATCTTTTTTGCAAGCCAACTCACCGTGCAGAAATTGACATCCCTTGTTTGGATGCATTCATGCTTCTTATGAAGTGTGACTATGATCCATGTGCCCTTTTGTTTCAGATTTGAGGCATGCAACACCCAAGGGCATGTGGGTTCTACCTTACTTTTAGAAGTTTGTCCCCCTTTATCTTCAATTACTACCAATTCTTTACAAGCCTGGGCCCCACTAAATACATCCTTCTTTTGACCACTTTCCCTAGTCTTTTCTCCACTTGAATTTACCACTTTGTCCTTCTTTTTTGACTTGGTCTCCCCTGCACTTGAAGTTCCCACATTACCCTGTTGTGGCATAGGTTTTATAGTCGAAGGATTTACACCATTGCAACAAACCCTAAATCTCCTTCCTTCATTTCTTTCTATATGCAGCTGCCTCCTAGTCTTTATTGCATAATCCTTCACCATATTCTTAATGGTTTGTTTATCAGGAAAACATTGTCCAAGTGAGAATGGGCAATCTGGACTCCCCTGTGAACCAAATGCTTTTCTTTCCTTCCTTTTTCTCATACAGGCCTTATTAGCTCTGTGCAAAGTGTTTCTGTCATCTTCATCACTGAAACTATCAAAATCATCTAAGTCTATATCAATGTCTTCCTCAAGTGGGTCAACATTTTCATCATCACTAGCATTAAAGTCAACAACAGCCTTATATTCATCCATGTTAACCTCAATATCATCATCTGCATTGTCCTCATCAACTATGTAGTCTCTATCCTCCCCATCACTACTCTCATTATTATCCTTATTATTACCCTCATCACCAGCCTCATCACCAGCCTCATCACTACCCTCATCACTACCCTCATCACCAGGCCAATAATCATCATCATCTGGATCAGGGTTTACATGACTACCCTGTTTCACCTTGTTCTTCCTAATTGCCACAAGTCTTTTACCACATTCTTTAAGTATAAAACAATCACTACCATCACTACCCTCATCACCAGCCTCACCACCCTCATCACAACTTTCATCACCACTTAAATTAACTACATTATCCTCATCACCACCCTCAGTAGGATCAGGCTGTGTTGCCTGGGTTATGACACCTAAATCACTAGGATCAGCCTGTGTTAGAATAGCTTGAACATAAATTTCTATGTTCCTCTGTTTTCCAGCAGCTGTCAACATTCTATTATAATCATTTGCACCATTCAATGGTCTTAACCCAAAGTCTAAATCGTCACCTGGAACTTTAAAATAATACCTAAAAACTGAAATATCCTGTTCTGAATACCCAAGTGCTAATACAATATCATTCAACATTGTTGGAACATTACCATCAACATAATCAATATATGCCACTTTACCTCCCACATATCTACAATCTGGAAAATCAGTCAGCTGACCACCATAATGCAATTCCACTGAAAAAAGCTGGTGATTGTTACCTGAAAACAAAAAAAAAATGTATTCATCATGTTGAGCAGAGGTGATCGTGTGGAGACTAATATATTGAGCAGAGATGAAGACGACCAACAATAAGCAATAATAACTTACGATATTCAAGCAGAGGGTTGAAATCAGCACCCTTGTCTCGAAACTTCCACATTTTTTAGCAGAGATGAAGACGACGAACGATGTATGATCAGAGAGTTGAAGAAGATGAAGAAGTAAAACCTTAGGGTTTTTACTGGGAATAAAATTGACTGAATAGGGTTCAAAATGGCTCTTTAAAACGTTTTGACATGAATGGACGAAAATACCCCTCTGACTTAACTGAGTTTTTCATCCTCGTTAGAAACTCAGTTAAAAATGGTTCATTTTGGCACTTTTCGAAACATGAGGGGTGGTTTTGGCAAAAAATTCAAAAAAGTGACCAAAGTGGCAAATTGGGTCAAACCACAGGGGCCATTTTGGCATTTAACTCTTAAAAATAAGCACAAGCACGTTGCAATGGTAAATCTAGAATTTATAAAGGTTGAGGATCTGACTTGTTAAGACTCTTTCGTCCATTGGCTATGGTAGGCGTTTGCAAAATTCAAACCATAATCAACAACCAAATCTCTAGCTAAAGCCTGACCAAACCGATTGGTTATAAAATATTGCTTAACAATAACATAATTGATGGCTCGGTTATGGCTAAGCAATATTTCATAACCGAATTAACCTAAACTGAACCGAACTATACAATATACAATTCGAGTTGGTAAACATTTTTTATAGAAACTTTTCTGTGAAAAAGATCCTTAACATAAAAAAAGTGTAGGAAAAATTTGAGGCTTTGATCTAAGTAATCAATGGATAAGATTGAAAGAGGAAGATATACGCTGGAGATGTTGAAAGAAGAAGTGGGTGAGTCTATACAAGGCGTATGAACAAAGCTTAAAAGACCATAAGTTTTTAGGATGCGACAACATTTGTTTTTTTTTTCATTGAAAAGTCCTTAAACAAAGAAGTTAATCTAGTCATCAAAGGTAAGTCATATCCAAGTGATTTTTCTTGTTATCGACTGGAGGGGGACACAAACCAAGTGTGGAAGGATGTGGCGACCACAATTAACCAAGTGGCGCATGATACTCTAGGGGTTACTTCAGGAAAAGTCGGTGAGCATAAGGAGTCTTGGTGGTGGAGTGAGGATGTGAAAAACAAAATAAGAGATAAGCATACGAGTTTTAGGGAGCTTTTGAGGTGCACGGATGAGGAAAATCGAGCGACTTTGAGGGAGGCATACAAGAAGACCAAGATGGAGGCGAAGAAGTCAGTGACAGAGGCAAAGAATACGACATATAAGAAGATGTATGAGCGCCTGGAAACAAAGAAGGCGGAACATGATATGTTCAGGATTGCAAAAGCTAGGGAGCGTAGGAGGCGGGATTTAGGGGTGGTTAAGTTTATAAAGGGAGAGGATGGGCAAGTTTTAGTCAAGGAGGATGACATTAAGCTGAGATGGAAAGCGTACTTTTACGGTCTTTTCAATGACGGGATGGCTCACCACCAGGAAAGCGACAACCCAACTACCCAAACGCCACAACGGAATCACTGTTACTGTCGTCGTATCACACAGGAAGAGGTGAGGTCAGCACTTACAAAGATGGGAAAGGCTAACGCAGTTGGCCCGGACAACATCCCGATTGAGGTTTGGAAGTGTTTGGGAGAGCAAGGAGTGTAATGGCTAACTATTTTCTTCAACCTTATATTTAAATCTGGAAGAATGCCAAATCAGTGGAGGAGTAGTGTTGTAGTGCCTATATATAAGAACAAAGGAGATGCACAATGTTGTGGGAATTACAGAGGAATTAAGCTGCCGAGTCATACTATGAAATTATGGGAGAGAGTAATTGAGACTAGGATTAGAAGAGAAACTCATGTTACTATAAATCAATTTGGCTTCATGCCAGGGAGGTCAACTACGGAAGCGATATACATTCTGAGGAGCCTAATGGAAAGGTATAGGGAGAAGAAACGAGACCTCCATATGGTGTTCATCGATCTGGAAAAGGCCTATGATAGTGTACCTCGTAAACTAATTTGGGATAACTTGGAGGCTAGAAGGATCCCGAGAAAGTATGTTGACATCACTAGAGATATGTATGATAGGACTGAAACTAGTGTCCGTGCGCCTGTAGAGGATACTGATTTCTTTCCCGTGGAGGTTGGGCTCCACCAAGGGTCCGCGTTGAGCCCGTTTCTTTTTGCGGTTATCTTAGATGAGGTGTCTAAGTCCATTTAGGAGACATTACCGTGGTGCATGCTTTTTGCTGATGACATTGTATTAATCGCAGAAACTAAGCAAAGTCTGAATATGAGGTTAGAAGAATGGCGAGTAGCTTTAGAGGGAAAAGGTTTAAGGATTAGCCGCTCTAAGACGGAGTACATGCACTGCGATTTCAGCGGGGCAAACAACGAAGATCACACCCAGATCACCATTGAAGGTCATGTGGTCCCGCAAGTAACTAAGCTTAAGTACTTAGGATCGTTTGTTCAAAGGGACGGGGAGATTGATAGTGACGTTGCACATCGCATTCAGGCTGGATGGTGTAAGTGGAGAGCAGCCGCTGGAGTTTTGTGCGATAAGAGGTTCCCAGCTAAATTAAAGGGAAAATTTTATAGGGTTGCAGTTCGACCTGCTATGCTTTATGGGACAGACTGTTGGGCCATCAGAAAGACACAGTTACGAAAGATGGAAGTTGCAGAGATGAGAATGTTGAGGTGGATGTGTGGTCACACTAGGTTAGACCGGATTAGAAATGAGATTCTTAGGAAGAGGTTAGAAGTGGCTAATATATCGGATAAGATAAAGGAGGGGCGACTAAGATGGTTTGGACATGTGAAGCGGAGACACATGACAGCTCCAGTCAGAAGAGTGGAACACCTCACGGTGGAGGGGAGGAGGAGTAGAGGCAGACCCAAATTGACTTGGGCTGTTCGGATTAGGCAATATTTGTTAGAATTGCACCTCTATGATGATATGGTCCAAGATAAGAATTCGTGGAGGCGTAGGATAAAAGCTAAAGATTTTTAGGAATTAGGAGCAAATTCCTTTTGTGCCGGCGTTTTTTAGGGTTGGTCTCTATGCATGTATGTATATATATACATGTTATATTATGTTATGCATTCACTACTTTTTTTAGTGTTTTGTGTTTGTATACTTATTTTATAAATATATAGTGTGTGTTTGTTGTTTCGAGCCGGGGTCTCTCTGGAAACAGCCTCTCTATCTCTAAAGATAGGGGTAAGGCTTGCCTACATCTTACCCTCCCCAGACCCTACTAATAGCGTCGCTATTTGTGGGATTTCCTGGGTACGGTTGTTTGTTTGATTTCATTATCTTTGTTTTTACTCTAAAAACTTTTCGACAAAACTCACATCTTGGTTCAACTAGACGTTAACAACATCTCATTACTAAAAGTTTTTGTGTCATTAGACGATCTCGGTATCTTACCTTCACTGTACTACGCCAGCGGTGGGTACACTTGCCCTAACATATTGTAGAAGTTATTGTATTTTATCGTTTTTATAGATTAAAAGCTTGAAATTATGTTAAAAACCAACTCAAATTATATAATATTCTTATACACGTCTTGACATGTTAAGTGCATTCAAAGATAATGACGTATCTATATCTATCTATATATATAAAAGAATTGAACGTTACTGACGTGGCGTGCAATGGTGGCTTCAACCTCTCCATGAAACTGCCACGTGGCATCATAATTGAAAGATTTTAGTGATTTTGAATTATTTCAATTTTTTAATAAAAAAAGATAAAACCCTAAAAGAGATTGAGTTATTTTAGGAAAAAAGAATTTAAAAACAAAATTTAAATTTCTCTCTCTCATATTTCCTCCCATAATTTTTAAACGTTAATATCTTTTATATACGAGATTTTTTAAAGAAAAAAAATTACACCAAATTAACGAGCGTTTTATTATTTTTCCAACGAGTACCATAGTGCTATATAAAAAACGGAGAAAAAAAAGACTATTTTTTGTGGGGTTTCGTTCATACAGGGAAAAAAAAACACAAAGTGTTCAGGTTATTCATTAATCATGTTTTTTTCTTTTAAACCAGCTTCTTATCTACGATGTTGAAATTCAGCCTAATCGTCATGCTATCATTAGAATTTTACTCTTCTAAAGATGGATAGGTATACTTCATCAAGAGAAGCTAGGAGAAAGAATCGTGTAACACTGCAACACATGGTGTCACCTTATAGCAAGGTTATTTTTTTATTTATTTAAATACAAGAGTAATAATTATTACTATTAGTATTAGTATTATTAGAATGATTATATTTTTCAACCCCGGGATCCTCCCGGGGTTGTCAGCTAGTATATATATATAAAAGAAAGCATATATGCCCATTGAGAGTGCCACGTGGCTTAATAATTGAGTGTTTTTGGTGTTTTTGAGTATTTTTCTAAATTTATCTCTCTATCTCTTAATTCTCAATTACTAAAATTAAATTGAGTTATTTTAGGAAAAAAGAATTTAAAAACAAATTTAAATTTTTTTCTCTTATCTTCCTCCTATAATTTTTAAACATAAATATCTTTTATATTCGAGATTTTTTAAATAAAAAAATTACACCAAATTAACGAGCGTTTTATTATCTTTCCAACGAGTACCATAGTGCTATATAAAAACGAAAAAAAAAACGACTATTTTTTGTGGGGTTATATTCATACAGAAAAAAACACAAAGTGTTCAGGTTATTCATTAATCAAATTGTAACATATTTTAATTTACGTGAAGATGATTATATGTTGAAGGTTATCCTTTTAATACTTTATTATGTTTAATATGGTTTATGTTTTTTATTTTTTTAACTTTTTAAATATATGTTTTTTAACTAAGATTGATTATGTTTAAGTTATTTACTCTTTTCGTGATTTGAGTTTTCTTTTTTTTTTATCATTTTTTATTAAATCATATTAAATTTTTCAACCCCGGGACCTTCCCGGGGTAATCGGCTAGTATATTATATAACTAGTTGATGGATTTTTCTAAGTCGTTGATTGTGTTATCCTTGTTGGTCATGTATTTAGAAAGATGGACAAAATACTCATGCCCTCTTAACTGATTGATCAAATGCTTTATCCACTACCACATATCAGAAAATTAGTGTAGTAATTCTGATCAGTGTTGTAGTAAAAAAGAAAATACAACAGTTACCATAATGACTATATACACCGTTCAAAAAAATATACTTTTGCATATATGCTTTTGTAAAATATAGTAAAAATTATTATTCTCGAGATATATTTAAAATTTATACGGAATAATTTGGGGGGTTAGAGCGGAGATTATGCGAAGATTGAGGGTTCGATTCTGGCCAGAATCATATTTACCACATGTGAAGATTTCACCTGAGAAGATCACCGATCCAGATAAAATGGGTAATATACAGACTGTCCATAGACCATAGTATTAGTCGAAGTTCACCACCACTTACTCTTAGAAAAGAATACGTAGAAAAGGGTATAGTACACATTTTACTACACCTACTAGTCACACACATACCTTTTTAGAGAGAGAAACAAAAGAGTTTCTAGAGAGAGAAAATCCATTCCCAAGGGTTTTAACCTTTATTACAACACTGACTCACCAACTCCAATGGAAGACGCTTCATCATCTCCATCATCACAACCTAAAAAAAGAGGAAGACCAAAGGCCAATAAACGCACAGAAGAAACCGAACCTCACAAAATGAAGGAAAGCAAAACCACAGCTGCCGGTAACAAAAAAACCGCCGCTGTTGCCGCCGTTGACGATAAGTACAGTAACTGGAAGTCCGTTGTCCCTATTCTCTACGACTGGCTTGCTAATCATAACCTTGTTTGGCCTTCTCTCTCTTGTCGGTATACATTTGCTTATTGTTCTTCTTTAAACCCTAGTTTTTTTTAAATGTTGAGTTGATTTGTGCTAATTGGTTGATTTAAACTCTGTTTTGTATAAAATGATGAGTTTGTTTTTGCTTATTGGTTGATTTAAGTGGTTTTTTAGTTAGGATCTGGTGAGAAAACCCTAGGTTGGTTACTGATTGGTCGGTTTTGGTTTATGGTTATGTGGATGATTTTTAGGGGTAAGCATTTCGGTACTAAGTTTTGGCGATTTTCGGTACCAGTATTTTCGCGCAAGTATGTTTTAGCTTAAAATCTTGAGTTACACGTGCGGTACCGGTACCGTACCAAGTTTTGGTGATTTACGATACATGTATTTTCAGTATGGTACCGGTGCTGAACTCATCCCTGAATGGTTATGGTGAGGTGATTGATTGTTTATAGTTAGTTGATTTAAGTGTTTTTTTAGCTGCGATTTGGTTGCAAAACCCTAGGTTGGCCATTGTTTGGTTTTGTTTTGTGCTTATGAGGATGATTTTGGTGATGGATTGTTCGTAAGTGGTAGGGATGAGCTCGGGACGGGATCGGTACCATACCGATAACGATTCCGAAAAAACCGATACCGAAAGTCTTGAATAACCAATCCCGATCCCGATACCGAATATACCGGTTCGGTATTGGTACCGGTACGGGATTTTTGGGATAATACTGATTAATACCGAAAAACAAGACCAACATCTTCAAAATGGAGGAGAGGATAGGGTACATGGGTGGTCGTTTATTGGTTGGGTTGGGTGTCAGTATAGCTTCTGTTATCGCTCTAATGTATATTGCAGAAGCAGCGCCTTCGGAAATATGAGGTGGCCTTGTAAGCACCAATGTGCGTATGATACATAACTACATAAGTTATGATCAGTTTCTATGAACTTCCAACACCTTTCTGCTGCTTTGGAAGAAGAACGCAGAGGCTAGAAACAGAGATGTTTTCAGAATATGGGTTAATTGGTATTTAATCGGTAGAATGCATACACATATATAGAATTCGGTATTACCGGTTAATACCGATACCGATACCGGTTAATACCGATCCCGAAATTTCCTAAATGTTGGTAACGATACCGAAACCCCTGGGTATGGTACGGTATCAGTTCAGGATCGGTATTCGGATCTACGTGCTCATCCCTAATAAGTGGTACAAAATGTTGAGTTTATTTTTGCTTTTTATTCGATTTAAGCAGTTTTAAGTTGAGATTTGGTGACAAAACCAACCCTAGGTTGGCGATCGATTGTTCGTATAAGCATGTGTACTTTGTGAAATGATACAAGAAGTTGAGATGGTTGTTTAGGATTTGTTTTTTCATTAAACCCTATACTTCAAAATGTTGAGTTTATTTTTTGCTTAGTGATTGATTTAAGCAGTTTTTAGTTAGGATCTGGTAACGAAACTCTAGGTTGCTGGTGTAGTGGTGTGTAATTGTTCCTTAGTTAAACCCTAATTGGTTTAAAATATTGAGTTGATTTGTGCTAATTGGTTTATTTAAGCGGGGTTTTAGCCGCGGTCTGGTGAAAAAACCATAGGCTGGATGCTGATTGGTGTTTTTCTTGGTTATATGGATCATTTTGGTGTTAAAAAGATGAGAAAATTATTTGGAGTTTGATTCTCATAATATGTGAATAGGTGGGGCCCGCTTTTGGAGCAAGCGAAGAACAAGAACAGGCAGCGTTTGTATCTTTCGGAACAGGCAAGAAGCGGTTTATTTTACTTGTTTCTGGTGTAATTGGTTGTTGATTGTGATTATTTTGAATATCTGGGTTTTAAAAAGCGCGCCTCAGGCGCGCTTAAGCGCGAGGCGACCTGAGGCGCAGATCCATGCGCCTTATGTAACTCAAGGCGCGCAGTGTACAAAAAGCGCAGGAAAAGCGCGCTTTTTGGCAAAAAAAAAAAAGCGCAGAAAAGCGCGCTTTTCGTACATGGGGTGTTTTTGTGCTTCAAAGTGTTATACATATAGCTAGAAAGGTTATACATTTAAGTTAAATCATATATAAACCTTATTTATATCTATATTTTGGGGTAAGGATGCTAAAAACCTATAGGATATATAGAAAAAATTATATAATCGTCTCGCGCTTCGCGTACGAAAAGCCCACCGCTTTTGCGCTCTGCGCTTTGCGCCTCGGTTTTAGACCTCGTCGCTTTTGTGCGCTTCGCGCTTTTTAAAACCAAGATTTTGATTAATGTTACCAAAATGAACCTTTTGGTTTGTTAGGTAAACTTTGTTATGAGCTGAGATGCATATGATCTAAATTATGGTTAATGTTCTAATATCATGTGCTTCTTCTTCTTCTTCTTCAGACTGATGGCAGTGTTCCAAATACACTAGTTATAGCAACTTGTGATGTGGTGAAGCCAAAAGTTGCTGCAGCTGAACACATATCTCAGGTAAATAATAACAATAATGCTAATTTTCATCAGCATTACTGTTGGGATTATAACCTATTTGATTCTTTTTGGTATTTTAGTTCAACGAGGAAGCCCGCTCTCCATTTGTAAAGAAGTACAAAACTATAATTCATCCTGGAGAGGTAAGAATCTTGCACAATTGGAATACCTGATATCTGTGAATAAGTTTCTTTTGTGATGCCTTATAAATGATATATTATGCTTGTTTATAGTTTGTTGATGATCATTCTACAGGTGAACAGAATCAGGGAGTTGCCACAAAACAAGAACATAGTTGCTACACATACTGACTGCCCTGAGGTTACTAAATGATTATCCTTGCATGTTTTTATGACATTTTGCAATTTAATGTGAACCTTTTAATGTTCTTATATGTTTATTGAAATCAGGTTCTCATTTGGGATATAGAAGCACAGCCTAATCGTTATGCTAATCTTGGAGCTGCTGAATCTCATGCTGATTTGGTGTGTTTATCTTTCACTTATGAGAACTTTCTCTTTTAAGTTATTCACATTGACATTTTGGAATGGTGTTCCAAGAAATCTCATTAGTTACTTTCATATATAGAAAATCTTTTTAACTTGATAAATTTTAACAAGTTAGAGATCTGGTTTAGGTTTATTGTTAAGGATTGCAAGTTTAGCTTGAATCTAGTTACTTTTAAGTTAAGATCATTATTTGACACTAGCTTGTTTATTGTTTGGATTATTTTGTAATTTATTATGGGGATAATTGTTAGTATTAATATTCGTTAAATCTTACCACACACAGTGATGCATTCCTCTTCATTAGTTATCACATTGATTGGATAAATATATTCTGTCAAATCTGAAATGCTCATAAAGTCATGATTGGTAAAAATATTTTTGTTAAATCTTACCACACATAGTGATGCATTCCTCTTCGTTAGTTATTACATTGAATAGATAAATATATTCCTGCAAATCTGAAATGCTCATGAAATCATGATTGGTCAACTAGCCACAAGAAATCCTTGACTGTGCTTTAGCCATTTCATTTTCAAACCAATAAGCACATACTTCTGGTTTATATTCTTTTAGTTAATCAATAAATTGAGCTCAGTATGTAAATGTGTGGCAGTTGTAAGTTATAACATCAAATAACAGTATTTTTTTAATTTTTCTTGGCAGGTGCTAACAGGACATGCTGACAATGCAGAATTTGCTCTTGCAATGTGCCCAACTGAGCCTTATGTTCTCTCTGGAGGTTAGGAGATTGTAATTTATAGTGACAATGTATATAGGCTACATAAGTATTTATAAAAGTTTCATTAGGCCAGAAAATTATTAAAACACATAAAAGAGGCTACCCATGTATTGATTTGTTTTCTTTATACCGGATTCTAACAAAAATCTTCCTGGAAAATTGTAAAATGCTTCGCATCTAGCTATGTAAAAATGACAATACTGACAGTGCAACAACCAAATCTTGATTGATTGTCAAAACACATTTGAGTATATGCAAGGGTATTTTTTTAGCATTTTACAACTCTAGAAGTGAAAAGCTTTAAATCTAGGGACATTCTTGTCGTTTTACAGTTTTTTTGTCAATGTGTTTGCCTCGGCATAAACGATGCCTCCAAAATGGTATTTGGGGAGCCTCTAAGATTGTTTTAGTAGTTAGTTGGCCCTAGTGAAAACTTTTGATATTATGCATATGCTACCCATTTACCGTAACCCATTTTTTTAGTGGATTGACTAATTTTTGCTTAACTTTATCTGATTAATTGTAATTTAAATATTACATTGCACAGGGAAGGATAAATATGTGGTTTTATGGAGCATTCATGACCATATATCTACCTTGAGTGGAGAGTCAACCAACCCACCAGGGTCAATTGTCAAAACTGCTGACAATGCTTCCGTTGGGCCACGTGGGATCTTTCAGGGACATACAGATACGGTTGAAGATGTGCAGTTTTGTCCAACAAGGTTTGTCTTGTGATATTCGTGTCTATGCCTTTAGAATCTTATAGAACCGTCTTCACTTTTGCCATAATCTATATGGTATTAAAATATCTGTATGTTAATGAAGTACACAGGAGTTCTGTAGCGTTGGAGATGATTCTTGCTTGATATTGTGGGATGCAAGAGTTGGAACCAACCCGATCATGAAGGTTTGTTGCAAATATGTTGAATTAGTGATCTTAATAGTTATTACATACAATTCATATGAAATATAATGTCTTCTACTAATCTATATAATCTTACGTGGGTTCGTTTGTCTTTGTTTCTTTAAATTAGGTTGAAAAAGCACACAATGCTGATGTTCATTGTGTTGATTGGAATCCTCATGATGCAAACCTTATTCTAACCGGGTATTTATTTATACTCTCCGAATCTAAAAAGACCCAACTTTCCCTTTTTCTTTGTTTTGAGGCGTTTTATTAAGTTATTCAAAATTTAATATTGAAATCAAATATTGATTTCCTTTGATGTTTAAAGATTTGATAAGTAATAAATTTGTTAATTTGTTAAAGTTTTTTTTTTAAATTTCTCTAGACGTTCGGAGCATGAGTGATTTATATAAAGTTTGATGTTTTATCTTTCTACGATGCATTTATCAGGTCAGCTGACCACTCGGTTTGCATGTTTGACCGCCGAAACCTGACTTCTGATGGAGTTGGTTCTCCTGTTCATAAGTTTGAAGAACACAAAGCTCCTGTTCTATGTGTTCAGGTATTACTTGTTTTTTATTTAATTATTTCTTTATTTATATTATTTATTGTAAACCTACATGCTATATCTTTAAATTTTATATATGTTACAGTGGTGTCCAGACAAGTCTTCTGTCTTTGGGAGCTCAGCAGAGGATGCCTGTGTAAATATCTGGGATTATGAACAGGTAGAGTTTTCCAAGTTGAAACATTTAAAAATAAAGGGTGTTTTAAATTCAAACTTTAAAAGTGCAAGCCACTTCATCGTCTTAACGTTTAGTATTTATGTTGCAGGTTGGTAAAAAGATAGAACGTGGGACTCCAAATGCTGCTCCAGGGTTGTTCTTTAAACATTGTGGACACAGGTTCATTTCCAGTAATCTATATGATTTAAATTTGTTTTGAAATTAATATGAACTTGGTTGCATATATTACCATCTTCAGATGCCAGACTTAAGATGACACTTTTTTATTTTATTTTTGAGAAACTCAGTTTCAAGTTGCAAGCTGCTTATCATTATTATAAATAGATTTTATGATCTTATTATGTCCTTTGTTTTGTTGAACTAGGGTAATCAATATAGATGCATGACCAATAAGTAAAGTCAATCAATGTAATTTTATGGGATGGAGAGTACTTTTTTTCATGTTCTTTTACTACATCTCGAAAGAGTTTAACTGGGAACAAAAACTGCCTTGGTCATGTGGAACATGTATAGATTCTGTAACGTTTTTAAGTGTTTAGTGATTGTTCTTTGTGTTTGATGTAATCCAGGGACAAAGTGGTAGACTTCCATTGGAATGTTGATGATCCATGGACCGTTGTAAGTGTATCAGATGATGTTGAAACCACGAGTGGTGGTGGGACCCTTCAGGTAATCACTATTGGTCTGAAACATTTAAAGTTTTCAACTATTTTTCATTTTCTGTTTCGTTTTTCTGTAATATCGATTGAAGTAAATGAACCGATTCAGGTTATGTTTGATCTCTATTGGGAATTAGCTTATAGGGAAATGGGTCGAACGGGCAAAATTCACCCATAGAATATTTTAAAGGCATAAAATCTCCGGAATCATTTTTATTTTAAAAAATAGAATTTTATAAAATATATGTATCTTTAACTAAAGTTTGGACAAAAATAGGTTTGGCACTTTGGCTGAATACAAATTGGCCGAGCTGAAAAAAAGAAAAGAATTAACATTTCAGGCGCTTCGAGTTGTTTAGTTTTTGAAAGCCTAGGCGTTAGGCGAGGCCGCGAGGGCTTCACGTACTCGAGGCGTTCCTCTATGGCTCTATGTTCAACCAAAAGCTGCACCTGTCTCATCTGTTATACATATTAGGCTATTAGGTTTTAATTAAGTAAACTATTTACGATCTCTTCATCTCTTTGGTTGTTTTAACATTTCACCGGCCCCAATTTTGACCGAGTTTCACCCAAATGTGCATTTGGCGGCGCCTTAAGGTTCTGAGGCATTTACCTGATCGCCTTGTGTACCTCATCCATAAGGCGGGCTGCATGCGCCTTTTTAAACCATGATAACATATATGTAAAGGACTGATTGGTGTTAACGTGTGAGTTACAGATTTGGAGAATGAGTGATTTGATATACAGACCAAGAGACGAGGTGTTAACCGAGTTAGAAGACTTCAAGGCTCATGTTGCAGGATGTGGCCCAAAGGCGTAGGAAGGAAGATGGCTGTTTAATTTTATTAGATGTTTGCATGTTATTAACAAATCTATTATATGACGGAACGTATCTAGGTAGGCTGGTGGGGTGAGTTTAAAGATTCCTGTTCCTAGTGCTGATTGTCTGAAAGTTGAAGAATGCATCACTTGTGTGAATTTATTTGATTATGACAAAATGCCGCAACGTTAGAGTAATTTTAGCCGTTTCTGGAGATATTAGTTCAATGCATGGAATTAGGGGTGGGCAATAGCCCAAAAGTGAATTTAAACAGACTATAATGTTTCAAATTTATGGAAACAAGAAGAGCATTCTATACACAGGGATGTAGGAGATTATAACCAATCTTGTATTTGATTTATCTGTTGGCTTTGTTTGAAAAAGCTTGAGGCGCTTTGTAACGTTTTGGTTCCAGAAACCGAGGCATGAGAGAGGTTCACGTATTGGAGGCGCTCTCAATTAAAAGAAGCTACAAGGAAATGTTTATACATGTCAATGACATTCTACCTGTTGCCCATTATGTTAAGGTGGCAGCTAACAACACCTGATATAATCTAGAAAAAGGTTAAAAACACGGTATCAAAATGGTTCTTTTAGTCGATCTAGCTTTTACGTAAATGGTATAAAGCATGAAGATACTTGATAAGGCAACTTATGCTACACACATGTTGAAAGTAATGGCGACTGGCGAGCATGATTCTCCTCTAGCCTATGATTTCCGGTTATATAATTAAGTAGTTCACTCGAGTTTATATATTCCACGACTACATAGATGGCTCCGCTCGCATCTTTGTGACTTCATAAAAGCCAAACAATTGAGGATGTGAAGAAAGCCTCGTAATTTTGGTCTCTCTTCTCATTGAATAGCAATAGGGCATCACTAACCAACTGATTATGTGATCACTTGTTATTAACCCAACAGACCTAAGCCAGCAGATCCAATCAACCAGCCTACTTCAAAAGGCTATCAATATTAAGAACCATTGCAGGTTATAAAGAGGGCTGGAATTAAAAGGTGAATATATCGTTTTTTTTTACAAACTGGTTTTGGTTTGGAACCGGTTTTGAGTTTAAGCGGTTTCAAACGATTTGGTTTCGTCCCGGTTTGGTTGTGATATGTTTTTTTTGCTGTTTAAGCGGTTTCAACATATCTTGGATGCTCTTTGAGGGTAGGGGTCCTCGCCGCCTTCTGATATGCTATTGGCTATCACCGACGTGGTTAACATCTGGTTGGAGGGGCTTTGCCCTAAGGTCTTGACCGAGTTTATTACGTCTTCCCCCTGACTCCATTGCTTAAGCCCGATAATGGGATTAGGCCTATCGCAGTTGGGGGCATTTGGTGAAAGGTTAGTCTCTAAGGTCGCTATGCGTAAAGTTGGGAAGGAGATGGCGACATACTTGGTTGATCATCAATTTGGGGTTGGGGTTCCTAATGGGGCTGAGGCCTAGGGGTGTTCAGAAAAACCGCAAACCAAATAAAAACCGAAAACCGAACCGTAACCGTAACCGAAAAAACCAATCCGAACAACGAATTTGGTGTTTGGTTTGGTTTTAACCGAAACCGAATTGCTTATTCGGTGTTTGGTTTGGTTTTTGGTTCTACATTTTTTTTATTTGGTTTATTTGGTTTATTTAGATAACCGAATAAACCGGTAAAATAATTAATTATTAAATAAAAATAATAATATTTAATAACTCATATATAATATATAAGCCCAAAATATTAAACCCAACCCAAAATAAATAAAGCCCACCAATTTATAGAGGTAATAATCTGAGTATAAACTATTAACTAGGGTTCATTCATTTTACTATTTCTAATTTTTATGATGTTTCTGTTTGCGTGGTTTGATTTTTTGGTTTATATTTATTGCAAACTCTCTTTTCGGATTTTGGAACATATAGTTATATAAGTTAGAGAAAAAAAACTTCGTTTCAATTTGGTTTGTTTGGTTGAATTTGGTTTGTTTGGTTTTAAACCGAAACCGAACCGAATTCAATTTGGTTGAATTTGGTTTGGTTTTCATATTCCTAATTTGGTTTGGTTTGGTTTTTGGTTTGAGGTACAAAATTTTGAAAACCGAATAAACCGAATCGAATAAACCAAATAAACCGTGAACCGAACCGATGAACACCCCTACTAAGGCCATTCTTCACAGCGCGAACAGGTTTATGAATGCGTTCCACGATAAAGGATCCATTGTCATGCTCACGGTCGAGTTTTTGAATGCCTTCAACCCGGTTAACAAGACGATTCTCCTGTGGGAGGTGAGCGTTCTCTGCCCATCTATCTACCCTTGGGTTCAATTCCTTTATGCCCAACCTGCTAGGCTTTATGTGGGTGATACTTGTATGGGGGCATCCACCGGGGTCCAACAGGGGGACCCATTAGGGCCGCTTCTTTTCGCACTTGTCCTCCACCCATTAGTTCGTCGGCTGGAGGAGTGTTGTTCCTTCCCATTTCATGCTTGGTACCTGGATGATGGTACGATTATTGAAGAGGCCAAGGAAGTGGCTAAAGCTTTTGATATCATCCGAGCTGAAGGACCAAATTTAGGCCTTATGCTTAATATTAAGAAATCTGAGATTTTTTGGCCATCGTGCAACGAAGCGAAAGAGAAGCCTGGTTTATTTCCTGGCTAGATTTGGAGACCGGAGGGAGGTGTGAAGCACTGAAGCTCCTAGGAGAGGCCGTTAGTCGGGACGAGGGGTATATTAGCTCTTTGGTTGTTAAAAGGGCTAGGAAGGCAACATAACTAATGCTCTCTATGCAGAAGTTGAGGGAACCCCAAAGTGAACTTTTGTTGCTTCGTTCATGTATGGGCGTTGCCAAACTGCTGTTTGGCCTTCGGACATGTCCACCGACCATGGCCAATGAGGCTGTATCCATTTTTGATAAAGGCCTTCGTGAAGCGGCTGAAGATATTGTGGTTTGTGGAGGGGCGTTCTTTGGGGATTTTCAATGGTGATTGGCGTCTTTGCCGATTCGGTTGGGATGGCTTGATCTTTGTTCGGTAGAGGACGTGTCAGCCTATGCTTTTGTGGCCTCTCGGGTGCAGTCCTGGAACCTTCAAGACCACATCTTAAGGAATAGCGGGTTGGTGGGGGAGGACTTGAATTCTGAGCTTGCCTTGGACAACATTCGCAGCTCTCTCCCCGACTTTGATTTGGGCGGGTTTATGGATAAGGACACCGCCCCCAAAAAACCTCAAAAGATTTTGGCGAGTGCTTTTACTGGTAAAAGCCTTCAGACCATGGGAGAGAAGTTTGCCATGTCCCCGCGCCAGAAAGCGGTGTTTGAATGCCTTCAAGGAGCGCATGCTCAACATTTCTTGACTGTCCTTCCCATTAATGGGCTTGGGCAACACATGTCGGCTGTTGAATATCAGGCTATCTTTATATATAGATTTATGATTCCAATGTTCCTAGTTGATGATAGGGGTGTTCAGAATTCGATACGAATTCAAAAAATTTGAAATTCGACTTAATTCGATTCGATTATCAATAGTTCGATTCGATGATCAAGAATTCGAATTCGATTCAATTCGAGTTCAGTAAATCGAATACGAATTTATGATTTTAAATTCGATTCGATTCAAAATTCGAATAAAAATAATACATATTTATTATATATATGTATATATATAATTATATACATACCTATAACTTAAGAACATGAACTAATATATGAATTTGACCTAAGTCATAAATTAATCTATTACCAAGCCCAAGCCTAACTAAAGCCATAACTTAAGTCTTAACCTTAAACGAATTTATTCGAATTCGCTTCGAATTCGAGTTTGTAATACGAATTCGAATTGAATTGGTCAGCTTTTAATCAAATTCGAATCGAATACGAATTCAGTAAAAAAAATAAATTATTCAAAAAATTCGATTCGAATAATTCGAAAATTCGTTATTCGATTCGATGAACACCCCTAGTTAATGAGCCGTGTCCAGTTTGTAAAAAGGCATGTTTAGATAAGTTTGGGGAGAATGCCCTTCACTGTAAGGAGCTGCCGGGATTTAAATACAGACATGGCCTGGTCAGGGACGTCTTACGAAGAGCAGGGATTTCAGCTAGGAAAAAAGCCCCAGTTAATTTTCTGACTGATCCACTTGAGGGGCTGTCCACCCTAAGGCCAGCGGATGTCCTTGTGTTCGGATGGGCGTAGGGCAAACACGCGTGCGTTGATCTCACAGGGGTGTCCCCTTTGGTGGGACTTCGAGATTCGGGGTTTGTGGTAGGGCAAACAATCTTAAAAGTTGAATCCAAGAAAGTTGACAAACATGAAGCTGCTTGCCTGGAAAACCAATATGTCTTTGTGCCTTTCGCTTTTAACACATTTGGGGGCCTTGCTCCCGAAGCAATCTGGTTTTTAGATTGAGTGTAAAAGGGTGGTGCAGAGTAATTCTCATGCGGCCAAAGACACAAGCTTTATTTTTAATAGAGTAGGCTTTAGTATTCAAAAAGGGGTAGCGGCACAACTTGTTGCCCGTTTACCCACCACTCACTTGTAAGTCTTGTTGGTTTTTATGATGAACGTAATATTTGATAAAAAAGTACAAACATTATTATGAAAACAAGCATTTTTTGTAAAAAAAATAAAAATTCCATAATAGTTGGTCTGTTAATGTTTTTTTTTAATAAATAACAGACCCTACTAAACAGGTCTTCTTGGCAGCAGACGATTGGCTTTCTTAATGATGTCTTTTACTAAACAGGCCTTAACTTTTAGGAGTCGGTCTCCCGTGTGTATCACACGGGGATTTCACCTAGTTATTATGAAAACAAGCATTTTTTGTAAAAAAAAAATAAAAATTCCAATGATTTCCAATTCCTTTTGGAATGTTTAAATTCCAAATCCAATTCTTTATAATTCCAATTACTTCACAAATTCAAATTCCAATTTCAAACCATTTCCCGAACCAAATGCACCCTTAATTTGCTGTGTAAGGAAGTTGTGCAGTTTGACCATATATAAGTCAAACTCAGTTTGCACTATTATGAAGGTTTAGGGAATATTTGGCAAAACTAGTAGGTGGCTGGTACCTGGTAGTTAATTAGTGGCTGGAAGCTAGTAATTGTAGTTTTTTAAATATATTTTGGTATTTGGTAGAGTAGCTGAAACTTTTATTAAAATGTATAAAATGAGCATTAACTAAAAGCTTGTATGTATGTTTTTTTATTATTTTTTATGGTAGAATGAGTATTTGTGTCATTTACTCATTAAAAGCTTGTAGTTAGTAGGATTTTTTTTCTTAAACGCTAAAACTAGTAGCTTTTCAATATAGAGCTTTTTTTTCCTAACCTAAAAGTTTCAAGCTCGTTCAACCAAACAAGGTTTTTTATTGAGTAGGAGTTTTTTCTTAGAAGCTTGAAGCTAATAAAAACTCTTAGAAGCTCCTTGACAAACATACCCTTAATGGGTAATGTTTGACCATATGAAAGTCAAAGTTAGAGTTTCTAGTAAATGATTTGAATTTTTGACAATCGTGTTTGGGAGGCACCAGACGAGTGACGACAGAGTAGTTGTTTCATTTTTTTTTTTTTTAATTTTTATGTGTATTTGACTATTTGTTATTCTTAAACTCAAATTAGATGTAATGCAACAAAATTGGAGATACCTTTTACATCAGATTATTTTCTAAAGTGTTTATTTTAGGATGATATTTACTTGTATATCATTTTTGTATGTGCATATTTTGCTTTATGCCATAGACAACACTGCTCCATCGATGGTCAAGCTTTTAGGCTTTTAACCCGTTGTTGTATTACAATTTTTTTTTATTGAATTTGTTGTAATTGGATTTCGATATGAGTTTTGTATGAATATATTCATATGTTTGACGAATAGAAGTCGAGCCACATCACAAGTTTAGATCCAGTTCTTGTCCATTTAAGTTTTACTCACATTTTGTTGATTTGTTATCTTATAAGTCATCGTAAAATTCAGATATGTGAATATGTTTAGACTTGTAAAGAAGTGACCAATCGCGTCTTAGTGTTTACATACGCAACGATTTTATCCATATAGTAGGGAGAAATAGAAAGGGATAAACCTTGTGTTAAATCACACGGCTAGAAAGTGGTTAATGTTTAAATCCAGAACATTCATAAAAATCATTTGTTTAATTTTTACCAATGCACTCGAACTAGGGCCTTGGGTAATTGATCAAGACCTCTCATAATGTGTCGTGAGTCATGTTGTATTGGACACACATGTGACATGATGATGACCATTCATGATGTGTGGCCCATCTTTTATTGGATACTCATGTGATTTGAGAGACATCATCACCCTACAATTGATCCAAACAATCACCATACACCATGTCACAACACTCAGAAACCATATTAATTAAGATCATTGCAAGATTTGTAATGTCATCTTCAACTTTAACAAAGAAGGGGGTTGTTTTTAGATAGATCTTATAAAATAAAGATTGTATGATGATATTACAAGTTAAGTCATTATCACAGACATGTAGAAATAAAATAGATAAAAACTTTTAATTTTCCAATGTTTCAAGATTTTATGCTTCAAATTTTCTTATATCAAACTGTCTTAATTGAGGAAGCATGAGGCAAGTTGCGTGTGTCATGTGTCATACATATCGACTGTTTGATTATGCCATTTTAGAAACAATTCCTAGGTGTGACATCAATGTCGACAGATCCAAAAAACGTCCATTAGTTGGGAGTGAAAACCAGTCAGATAAAAATAATTACTTTAATCTCACAGAAAAAATTAACTTTCGCTACGGGTCTACTAATAAATTTACGTACTGATATATGAATCAACCCCACGTGAATATGATCAACACGAAGTCTGAGTTACATGAGTACCTTCTATCTCTTGATGCATCAAAATCACATTTCAAGTATTTGAATTTTGCATCACTATGTTTGTAAAAGAAAAAAATGTTTCATTTACATGTATTTTGAAAGATGTTAAATTAATCATATATTGAATAAATCTTCAATATGGCCGATATGTAGGTATGTACTTTAACACATTATTAAATTAATATTAATTATGTCTCTTTGAATTTAGAATAACGTTTGTTTATAAAAATTGCTAGACTTAGAAAAAAAGCGTGTTTTGCCAACGATCACTGTTTGATTTTTTTTTTGAAAGGTGAATTTCATTAATCAAATCTAGCGGATATCTCCAAGTTAGAGATAACCGCAGATAACAACAATTACTGTTTGATAGTCTTCAAAATATCGAAGATGAGTTTGAATGTTTGATGTTTCACTAGATCTACCACATCAGTTTTGAATATCATTACTTTCTATATATAAACAAACACAACTTCTTATTTGTCCATTTATATAACCCATATTTGACTTTATTTTATTTAATCCATAAAAAAATTGGAAGGATGGCAGTAAGGAATTGGATGGTTTGTCCTTAAGTGTTCCATGTCATTGCCACCTTCATATCCTTGCAATTATATCTTAAATATAGGCTCTAAGACTTTAAAATTTGTATTCTAAGTGATATCCTAGAGAGGACGGGGAGCCACCCATAAAGACTACGGGTACCTCACTACTCACACCTGGTGGTACGGGTAGTGGACTCGTAGACTTATTGTTGGTTATAGGTAATGGTTGTGTTGGTTGTTTTAAATTTACGACCGTTTGAATAAAAAACATTTTTATTTAATATATATTCTCTATTTTGAACACTTTCAACCACAACAAAAATCAAACACTCTAATCTCAAATAGAGGTGTTCAGAATTCGATTCGAATTCGAAAAATTCGAAATTCGACTCAATTCGATTCGATTATCAAAAATTCAATTCGACTATCGAAAATTCGAATTCGATTCAATTCGAGTCAAGTTAATCGAATATGAATCGAATACGAATTTGTGATTTTAAATTCGATTCGATTCGAAATTCGAATAAAAATAATACATATTTATTTATTATTTTTATATATAATTATATATACACATTTGAATTTGACAAATTTATATTTGGTGTTAAAATTATGATTTTTTTAGTTTTTTTTAACATATTTAAAAGGCATAGAATCAAAACGAATTTATTCGAATTTATCCGAATTCGAATAACGAATTTATTTGAACCTATCTGAATTCGAATAACGAATTTATTCGAATTCGAATCAAATTTTCCAACTCTTATTCGAATTCGAATTCAGCAAAAAAAAAAATTTATTTGAATAATTGTAATACCTCGAAATTTTAGTTAATCACGACCCCATAGAAATAACTTTAACTAGTTGGGCTACTAGTATGGTGTCTTGTATAGTGCCTTGATGTTGTATAGGTTAAAACATTCACCCTATTTATTATAAAATAGGTATGGCACTCATATATTATTGTACAATGAGCTCGTAATAAGTAAAGTGGCCATTAGAATTACAAGGTATGTAGTTGAGCATTTACTAAGAGACCGTTTATTAATAATAATAATAATAATAATAATAATAATAATAATAATAATAATAATAATAATAATAATAACAATAATAATAATACAATCGTAAAAACAATAAGCATACAAGAATCACTAAGGATTCATGAATTAAAACAAATATTATGGATGAGCTTGCTTACTCATCACCAGCTCAAATACTTGGGCATCAAGCTAAAGTAAGATTAGTCATCTTCTGTGCATGGCAGACGTGTATCAATGTAAATAGAGATAGTATAATTTGAAGACACATTGCAATCCTAATCACCTAGAATTTGCTTGGCCACCACGAAATTTTTGCACTATATAAAGCGTAGACCAGTTCGAACAGTTAATTCACATCAAAACTTCAAATACTTATAAAGCAATAATAATAATAATATAGTATTAAGTGAAGATCCCACCTGGCGTTGTGATACCCGCTTTCAACAAGCTTGATATCCAAAAATCTAGTGGCGTGGTTATACTGCCAAGCTGAATACGTTTATTGCTTTCAAAATTAAAATGTTTTGATTATGTTGAAAACCCGCATGCAAAATATTGATTGTTTAAAACGTAGAGGGTAATCTATAGATAGCATTTAGGCTATAATGTATACGTATGATTTGATCAAATAATACACACACGATGATTATGATCTAGTGGGTCTGGCATAAATAAAGCAGTAGTCCAGAGGCGTAAAACACTTAAAGACACTGATAGTAGTGCATCTTAAAGTTGCGGATTACTTGAATTCCTATGCCAGTGTATACGATAGTTATGCTGAATGTGTAGATTACTAAATCCAACTATGCTTAAACAATTTAATATGCTGCATGTATAAAATGATTTGTGTCACATAAACGTTATTCACCAGCTTTTGCTGACGTATTATTTAAAAAAAAAACATTTTCAGGTGATGAATGAAAATATTTTAGGCTCAGGTGCATGCTGAAAGGATATATAGATTCCCTAGGCATAAGATACCTGGTGGCTTAAAATATATAGACAGGAATAAACGCCGAAGGGATATATCGACTCCTCAGGCCTAAGAAAGTTTATTTCCTTTTATGTTGTAAACCTGTGTTACGACAGGATCTTTTGAATAAATATTTTGTACTATGGGTTTTTAAATCCCAAAATATATATATATCAAAGTTTCTTTATACTCATTTGGGGCCAATAAATTTCGCTGCAATATTTATAAATAAATAATTATATCCACTTACCAACACGTCGCACGCCAGGGGGTTCTCTGACCAGGGTGTGACAGGTTGGTATCAGAGCCACTGGTTTTAGTGAATTAGATACTCGTTAGGTAGAAGTAGAGTGTCTAGTCTTTAACCAAAACTATCTAGAGAACCAAACACCTATAAATAATATAATACTCTTGATCTGCCTTAGATATGAAATTATATATTGCTTTGCAGAATGTCAAACTCAGAACATAATAACGAACACTCTAGCAATAGAGGGGCAAAGAGGAATCTAGATGACGCTAATAATAATAATGAGCAACAAACTCTTAATAAGGCTGAAGTATCACAAATGATAGAAAAAGTTATATTGGACGCTATTCCGAAATTATTAGAGGCGATGGAACAGAGAAAGAAGTATAAAAAGATAGAGGAATCCGAAAACTTGAAGGCTACAGAAATGGAGGTTGAAGATTCCCATGACTCAAACAGTGATTACTCTGAAGTAAGTAAGCCAGAAAAGAAAAAGAAGGTAGAAGCAAAAGGTTGTAGTTACCGAACCTTTCGAAACTGTAACCCCGTTGATTTCTCTGGAAGTGAGGGAGCAATCGCTGCCCTCAGGTGGCTGGAAAAGATGGAAGCCGTTATTGCCATTAGCAAATGTGCTAATGAGGATAAAGTGATGTACGCTGCAAACTCGTTTAAGGATAGTGCGTTGGAGTGGTGGAACTCAGTGTTAAAGACTAAAGGTAGGGAAGTAGCGTATGCAATGTCATGGGAAGAATTCTCAGGAATGGTGACAAGAAAGTTTTGTCCCATAAATGAGAAAGAAAAGGTTGAAACAAAATTCCTAAACCACAAAATGGTGGGAGCAGATATTCAAGGTTATACCACCAAGATTTATGAATATGCGCGACTAGTTCCACATCTAGCAACCCCTGAATCTGTTCTCATTAACCGTTATATTTGAGGATTGGCCGAAGAAATTCGTGACATGGTGAAGGCTGTAATGCCCAGAACAATGGAGTCAGCCGTAGAGTTGGCAAGTTTATTGACCAACGGTATGGTGAGGAAACAGGAGGAGAGGAAACAAAATGAAATGACTCAAAAGGTCACCCAGGAGGTAAAAAGGTTAGGGAGAAATTCTGGAAAGAAGTTTGAAAATAACACCGGCCGAAACACGTATCCTGAATGCAAGACTTGTAAGAAGCGACATCTTGGGAAATGTCGACTTGAGAATATGGCCTTCTGTGATCATTGCAAAATCAAGGGCCATTCAACTGAAAATTGTTTTAGGAAGAGAGGACCAGTTGTTTGTTACAACTGTGGGGAAGCAGGACATTTTCGATCTGAATGCTCCAAGCCGAAACCTGTTGGAACAGCTGGGGTGAAGACTAATGGTGGACCCAAAAAGAATGCCCGAGCATTTGTTCTGAATACTCGGGAAGCCGCTCAAATACCGGATGTCGTCACCGGTACGTTTCTCTTAAACAATACTTTCGCTAAAGTATTATTTGATTCTGGAGCAAACTTAAGTTTCATAGATTATAAGTTTTGCAAATTATTAGGCATACCGTTAGCTAAGTTAGATAATATATATGAAGTGGAGATGGATAATGGCGATCTAATTAAGGTTACGGAATCTTTAGAGGAGGGTAGGATTACTCTCGCGGGTCATGTCTTCCCTATTCGACTTTTGCCTATAGCCCTAGCAGGTTTCGATGTTGTTCTCGGTATGGATTGGTTAACCACTAACCAAGCCCATATAGATTGTAACAGAAAGGCAATCCAACTCCGTGTGCCTACCGGTGAAATGATTGCTATTCAAGATGATAAATCCTCTAACCCAATCAGCATCATATCAGCAGTTAAAGCATCTAAGTGTTTAAGAAAAGGATGCATAGCCTCTTTGATCTCCGTATCAATGGTTGAAAATAATAAGAACATAAAAGATGTGCCGGTTGTAGCTGCTTATCCAGACGTATTTCCTGATGAGTTACCGGGAATACCGCCAGACCGAGAAGTGGGATTCAAAATAAATCTAATACCCGGGGCTGCACCAATTGCCAAACCTCCCTACCGCTTGGCACCAACCGAGATGGCAGAATTAAAGAAACAGTTAGACGAATTATTGGAGAAAGGATTCATACGACCAAGTTCATCACCCTGGGGAGCTCCAATACTATTCGTGAAAAAGAAGGACGGATCAATGCGGATGTGTGTTGATTATCGGGAATTAAACAAAGTCACTATCAAGAACCGGTATCCACTCCCAAGAATTGATGATTTATTCGATCAACTACAAGGAGCACGATGTTTCTCAAAGATTGATCTTCGCTCAGGATATCATCAGTTAAAAATACAAGAGGAAGATATTCCCAAGACTGCTTTCCGAACGAGATATGGACATTATGAGTTTACCGTGATGCCTTTCGGACTCACTAATGCTCCAGCCGCGTTTATGGATATGATGAATCGTATCTGTAAGCCTTACTTAGATAAATTTGTTATTGTATTCATAGACGATATACTTATTTACTCTAAGAACAAGGAGGACCATGGAGAGCATCTTAGAATATTACTTGAATTATTAAGAACTGAGAAATTGTATGCAAAATTCTCGAAATGTGAATTTTGGCTATCCGAAGTACAATTCCTTGGTCATGTAGTAAATGCGAATGGAATTCAAGTAAATCCCGCAAAAGTGGAAGCGGTATCTAAATGGGAGAATCCCAAGACCCCAACTGAAGTTCGTAGTTTCTTAGGGTTGGCTGGTTACTATAGAAGATTTATTCAAAATTTTTCCCGAATCGCAGTTCCTTTAACTTCTTTGACAAGAAAGTCTGTGAAATTTGAATGGGGACCGAAGCAGGAAGAAGCTTTTCAAACCCTAAAACAGAAACTCACTAATGCACCAAGCTTGTCCTTACCAGATGATGTAGAAGATTTCGTTGTATACTGTGACGCATCCCACACGGGAATGGGTTGTGTGCTAATGCAACGTAACAAGGTTATAGCCTATGCCTCACGTCAGTTGAAAAATCATGAAAAGAATTACATGACTCATGACATGGAATTAGGTGCCATAATCTTTGCCCTAAAGATATGGAGGCACTATCTTTATGGAGTCAAATTCATAATATATACTGACCACAAAAGTTTGAAATATATCTTTGGTCAGAAGGAATTAAATATGAGGCAGAGAAGATGGATGGAGGTATTAAGCGATTATGATTGTGAAATTCGCTATCATGAAGGGAAAGCTAATATGGTAGCAGATGCTCTGAGTAGAAAGGTAAAGGAAAAGCCACAGCGAGTTCGTGCTTTACGACTTGAGCTTCAAGTCGATTTGATAAGTCAAATAAAGGAAGCTCAGAGTTTAGCACAAGAGGAAAATAACATTAAGAAGGAAGGAATGAAAGGAATGCTTGACCAATTGGTCAAAGGAGAAGATGAAATATTAAGAATGAATAAAAGAATCTGGGTGCCTGTTATTAACAATCTAAGAGATAAAGTCCTAGAAGAAGCACACAAGTCAAAATACATGATGCACCCAGGGAGCGATAAAATGTACAAAAATCTGAAAAAGAATTACTGGTGGATAGGTATGAAAAAGGATATTGCTATATATGTTGCAAAGTGCCTTACCTGTTCACAAGTAAAAGCCGAACATCAAAAACCTTCAGGTTTATTGCAACAATTAGAATTGCCGGTATGGAAATGGGAAATGATAACCATGGATTTCATAACAAAACTTCCCCGAACCAGTCGTGGAAATAACACTATTTGGGTTATTATTGACCGTTTAACTAAGTCCGCACATTTCCTTCCAATGAAAGATACAATAACTATGGACAAATTGGCAAAGTTATACGTTAACAACATCGTGTCCTTGCACGGTGTACCATTGTCTATAGTATCAGATCGAGACAGTCGTTTCACGTCTCGATTTTGGCAAAGTTTTCAGAAAGCAATGGGAACACGTTTGAACCTTAGCACTGCTTATCATCCACAAACCGATGGGCAGAGTGAAAGGACTATTCAAACTTTGGAAGATATGCTTCGAGCATGTGTGATAGACTTTGGAGGAAATTGGGATGATCACTTGCCTCTAATAGAATTTTCATACAACAATAGTTATCACACAAGCATACAAGCGGCACCATTTGAAGCCTTATACGGTAGGAAGTGCAGAACACCTGTATGCTGGTCTGAAGTCGGTGACAGTCAGTTACCAGGACCTGAAATAGTCCAGGAGACAACTGATAAAGTATTACAGATCCGTGAAAGAATGAAAGCTGCCAGAGATAGACAAAAGAGTTACGCGGATCGACGAAGAAAACCCCTGGAATTTAGTGTCGGAGATAAAGTGTTACTAAAGGTTTCACCCTGGAAGGGCGTAGTACGGTTTGGAAAGAAAGGAAAACTAAGTCCACGTTTTGTTGGACCCTTCAAAATTCTAAAACGAGTCGGACCAGTCGCTTATCAACTCGAGCTCCTAGAAGAGATGAGTGGAATACATGATGTATTTCATGTGTCCAATTTGCGCAAGTGTTTGCCAGATGAGAACTTAGTAATACCGCTACAAGACGTTAAAGTAAACGAAAAATTGAAATTTGTTGAGCAACCGTTACAAATCGAAGATCGACAAGAAAAGAAATTAAAGAGAAAGAAGATAGTGTTAGTCAAAGTAAAATGGAACTCGAGACGCGGTCCTGAATATACATGGGAACTAGAGTCAGAAATGATGAAGAAGTATCCGCATTTGTTCCAATAAATCTCGAGGACGAGATTTGAATAAAGGTGGGGAGGATGTAATACCTCGAAATTTTAGTTAATCACGACCCCATAGAAATAACTTTAACTAGTTGGGCTACTAGTATGGTGTCTTGTGTAGTGCCTTGATGTTGTATAGGTTAAAACATTCACCCTATTTATTATAAAATAGGTATGGCACTCATATATTATTGTACAATGAGCTCGTAATAAGTAAAGTGGCCATTAGAATTACAAGGTATGTAGTTGAGCATTTACTAAGAGACCGTTTAATAATAATAATAATCTATATATATATATAAAAGAAAGCATACATGCCCATTGAGAGTGCCACGTGGCTTAATAATTGAGTGTTTTTGGTGTTTTTGAGTATTTTTCTAAATTTATCTCTCTATCTCTTAATTCTCAATTACTAAAATTAAATTGAGTTATTTTAGGAAAAAAGAATTTAAAAACAAATTTAAATTTTTCTCTCTTATCTTCCTCCCATAATTTTTAAACATAAATATCTTTTATATTCGAGATTTTTTAAATAAAAAAATTACACCAAATTAACGAGCGTTTTATTATCTTTCCAACGAGTACCATAGTGCTATATAAAAACGAAAAAAAAACCGACTATTTTTTGTGGGGTTATATTCATACAGAAAAAAACACAAAGTGTTCAGGTTATTCATTAATCAAATTGTAACATATTTTAATTTACGTGAAGATGATTATATGTTGAAGGTTATCCTTTTAATACTTTATTATGTTTAATATGGTTTATGCTTTTTATTTTTTTAACTTTTTAAATAAATGTTTTTTAACTAAGATTGATTATGTTTAAGTTATTTACTCTTTTCGTGAATTGAGTTTTCTTTTTTTATCATTTTTTATTAAATCATATTAAATTTTTCAACCCCGGGACCTTCCCGGGGTAATCGGCTAGTAATAATAATAATACAATCGTAAAAACAATAAGCATACAAGAATCACTAAGGATTCATGAATTAAAACAAATATTATGGATGAGCTTGCTTACTCATCACCAGCTCAAATACTTGGGCATCAAGCTAAAGTAAGATTAGTCATCTTCTGTGCATGGCAGACGTGTATCAATGTAAATAGAGATAGTATAATTTGAAGACACATTGCAATCCTAATCACCTAGAATTTGCTTGGCCACCACGAAATTTTTGCACTATATAAAGCGTAGACCAGTTCGAACAGTTAATTCACATCAAAACTTCAAATACTTATAAAGCAATAATAATAATAATATAGTATTAAGTGAAGATCCCACCTGGCGTTGTGATACCCGCTTTCAACAAGCTTGATATCCAAAAATCTAGTGGCGTGGTTATACTGCCAAGATGAATACGTTTATTGCTTTCAAAATTAAAATGTTTTGATTATGTTGAAAACCCGCATGCAAAATATTGATTGTTTAAAACGTAGAGGGTAATCTATAGATAGCATTCAGGCTATAATGTATACGTATGATTTGATCAAATAATACACACACGATGATTATGATCTAGTGGGTCTGGCATAAATAAAGCAGTAGTCCAGAGGCGTAAAACACTTAAAGACACTGATAGTAGTGCATCTTAAAGTTGCGGATTACTTGAATTCCTATGCCAGTGTATACGATAGTTATGCTGAATGTGTAGATTACTAAATCCAACTATGCTTAAACAATTTAATATGCTGCATGTATAAAATGATTTGTGTCACATAAACGTTATTCACCAGCTTTTGCTGACGTATTATTTTAAAAAAAACATTTTCAGGTGATGAATGAAAATATTTTAGGCTCAGGTGCATGCTGAAAGGATATATAGATTCCCTAGGCATAAGATACCTGGTGGCTTAAAATATATAGACAGGAATAAACGCCGAAGGGATATATCGACTCCTCAGGCCTAAGAAAGTTTATTTCCTTTTATGTTGTAAACCTGTGTTACGACAGGATCTTTTGAATAAATATTTTGTATGGGTTTTTAAATCCCAAAATATATATATATCAAAGTTTCTTTATACTCATTTGGGGCCAATAAATTTCGCTGCAATATTTATAAATAAATAATTATATCCACTTACCAACACGTCGCACGCCAGGGGGTTCTCTGACCAGGGTGTGACAATAATTCTATTCGAATAATTCGAAAATTCGTTATTCGCTTCGATGAACACCCCTAATCTCAAACACTTTCAGTCACAACCAAATGGATCCAAGAAAATTCAAGGTGTCACAAAGGGTGGAAGAGGATCTTCTAAATCAAAAGGAGGGGGGGTTCAAGTAGTACGGGTAGATGATCGGGTTCAAAGCCAGTTTCACTTTCGAGTGTGAGATTATACTATGGGAAATAATAAAACCATAACATCTCTGTTCAAAAGAAAGATTGAAGAAAAAGTAGAGGTAATTGAGAATGAAAATCTGAGTAGACGTCAAAACGTCAAAAAGCTCATTTTTAATGTTTTAGTGTATTTGTTCACAATAGCGGATCTTGAACGAAAAACCTGGTAGGGCCGGACTCAATCTTGTAGGACCAGACTCAATACATAATATTTTTTTTTTTTTTTGGAAAAATTCGTAAAATTTACATTACAAAGCAAAAAAATTGGGTAGGCCGGGGCCCCATCGGGCCCGTATAAAGATCCGTCAATGTTAGTTCAGTTGTTTGTTAAACAATGCTTAGAACTTTGATATTTATTGTATTTAATGTTTGACTCTACTCGAATCGAAACACTGACCCAAATATATCACCCGAAGCATAGCTATAGAAAAAAAAAATAGGTCCCATCCCGTGACCGGTAACTTCCGACCCTCGATCCGATTTTCAAGCTTCACCACAGGTAATGCGACAGTGCAAGATTAATGGAAATCAAATAGTTTAATGAAATAGTGTTGTGTCCCTCCCTCACTTATATATTTGTTGTACAGTATTTTTAGAAATTAAAACACTATACATAAAAACTTAATGTCACCTTACAAACCTGTAGTTTTGCCGCTTCTTTTCATTTTTCTTATAGGGTAAAATAAAAATAACAAATAAAAAGTTATTGAAATGTGATATTGTGTAAATCACCTCTTACCAATCATGTTTCTTTAAAAAAATAATAATAAGATCTATCAATAAATTAAGGCAAACGTGTGCATATTGCATATTGCATATTGCATAATTATAAATTGCTTTACTCCAGTACCTTCCCATAATGGTGTACCAAGTACCACCATTTGCTATATATGCTGTCCACAGCTAGATCATAGCAACACACTGGGTTAAACAACTTCCCTTTCACAATCTTTTCTTCAAGTCCCACAAAAGAAACACACTTTTCTACAATACCCACAAATCATATTTCATTATTTTCTTGAAAAAACAAAAAAGTTTAAATTATATTCATTGCAAAATGGTTGTCAAGAAGCCAAGAATAGTGATCATTGGAGCAGGCATGGCAGGCTTAACAGCTGCAAACAAGCTTTATAAATCCATGAAAGATCATGGAATAGATCTTTGTGTTGTTGAAGGTGGGAATAGAATTGGAGGGAGGATTAACACCTCAGAGTTTGGTGGTGATAGAGTTGAACTAGGTGCTACATGGATCCATGGAATTGGAGATAGCCCAGTTTATAAAATAGCTCAGGAATCCAATTCCATGGAATCAGATCAACCATGGGAGTGCATGGATGGATTTCTTGATGATCCAATCACCATTTCTGAACATGGGTATGCTTTGAGTCCATCTTTGGTTGAGCCGGTGTCGAAACTGTTTGATAATCTTATGGAATTTGTTGAAGGGAAAAAGAAAACATATTGGAATTGGAATGGGAATAGGAGTGTTGGTGCTTTCCTTAGACAAGGTCTTGAAGAGTATTGGGAAATGGAATCAAGAAATGTAAATGGGAATGGGAATTGGAATAGGAAGTTGTTAGAAGAAGGCATATTTGCAATTGGAGAAAACAATGAAAGGACTCATACAGGTGCTAGTGATTTGTATGATCTTAACTATGATGCAGAATGTGAGTATACAGTATGTCCTGGTGAAGAAGTCACTATTGCTAAAGGGTACTCAAGCATTATAGAATCATTAGCATCTATATTACCATGTGGGGTCATTCAATTAGGGAAAAAGGTTTGTAATATTGAGTGGCATCCTAAATCTGAAACAGAAGTTGGAACAGTAGAAAATGGTTATGATGATGATGGTACAAAGCCAGTGAAGCTACACTTTGTTGATGGTACAATATTATTAGCAGATCATGTTATTGTCACAGTTTCATTAGGTGTATTGAAGGCCGGAATCCGAGATTCCAACGGCTCGGGTATGCTTAAATTCAGTCCACCGCTTCCGGATAACAAGATTGAAGCCATTTCAAGACTTGGGTATGGTGTTGTCAACAAGCTTTTCATGCAATTAAGTCCTGATTTATCCGGTTTTGATCAATTCCCATTTCTAGAATTGGTATTCCATAAAAGTGATTCCGAAGCTAGGAACCCGAAAATCCCATGGTGGATGAGGAAGACGGCTTCGGTGTCACCAATTTATAAAAAATCAAGAGTGTTGTTAGCTTGGTTTGCAGGTGAAGAAGCACTTAAGCTAGAAACAATGCCCGATGAAGCGATTCTTGATGAAGTTTCCATAACTCTATCCAGTTTTTTGTCGAATTTGTCGGATTCCCATGAACAATGTAATGGGAATGTGGTTAAGAAGTCATCAAAAGTGAATCTTGTTAAGGTTTTAAGGAGTAAATGGGGAAGTGATCCTTTGTTTTTGGGTTCATATAGTTATGTTGCAGTTGGGTCAAGTGGTTGTGACATAGACACATTGGCTGAGCCATTGACCAAAAGTGGTTCACACCCACTTCAAATCCTTTTTGCAGGGGAAGCAACACATAGAACTCATTACTCTACGACTCATGGTGCTTATTTTAGTGGGATTAGAGAAGCCAATAGGCTTCTTGAACACTATCAATGTATGGATTAGAATTATGGTACTACGGAGGAGGGTATTTTTTTGTAATTTTATTAAATACCTTATTTTTAATTTTCATTTTTTAGTTATTATGTTTGTGTCCCAATAGGACATCCGCGTAATCAAGTAATATAGTCTACAACCAAAATGTTAAGAGTTTAAATTATGTAAAGTGAAAGTACGTTTTATTTATTCTAGAAAATCTATTGGAAAAAGTTATTATGCTTGTAATCATGATTAGCTCATATTTTTTGGGGCATCCAATATCAACCCATGTTGGTTTATCAAACCCCCTTTTCTCACCTTTTTTTGAACGGTAAAAATCTTTCATTTATCACCCAAAATATACATTACATTTTAAAAACAAGATACTAACACAATGTAACACACCTAAAAACCACCATGTAGATATTACTAATACAAGAACAAAATCTTTCTACCCCATGTCATCAAAAATGACCCATTCCACCCGTTCCACATTGCTTACCATCCCCCTATGCTTGTATCCTAATGCACCCATGGCAAGCATTCCTCCGAAAGTATCATCAATTGAGTACACCATATTCATCTTTTTACGTTGTCTCCCCCGTTCTTATGGTTGTTGTACACTTCACCGTTCTCCACATACGCTTGGCTTTGTTGGCCTGGGTTTTTTATACGCCTAGACCACTTTTTACGAATAGTTTCACCCCTTCGACCCTTTGCACTTGGCCCATTAATTGATTGGCCCACCTCCACACTTGATCCAAAATAATAAATTTGGCCAATTTTTGATTGATTATTATGGCTCGCTATAGCTGCGTTCTCTGTATTCAAAAACTGATCCCCTTTTTCGCACCTAAACTCCTGTTATATTAACTTGTACATCAAGCAACAACAATTTTGCACAACTCATCATTATTTTTTTAAACGGCGAACTGGAATCACTCACGGATCACTGGAGTATCATCGTGTCACCAGTGACACCATGCGATCATATTCCACCACCAAGTCACCAATTCAGGAGGAAACTCATAATTATGAGAAAAACCCTCATCGTGAGATTCAAACACAGGATCTTATAGTCCTTAAGTTTTATCCCACCACCACGATACCGCTAGGCTATAATGCCTTTGGCACTCATTATTTTGTAGATTGAAATATGGTAAACATGTATAGAGTACATTTGTCATTTCAATAGGTTATATCTGAATATTTGAGATTTCCCTTGCGAAGGTTATGAACCTGAGGTAACCTAACCTTCATCGTTTTTTTGGCTCAAACGTATAAATTTCTTTTTGTTTACAAAAATTTTGTATATATTGAGTCTGGCCCCACCAATTTAATTTTGTGTAAATTTTCTCGGCCCCCACTGAAATATGTATATTAATTTATATACACTTGCTGTTGAGATCCGCACACTTATGTGCGACCGAACCAATGGTGCTGTCATTTGTACCGGCTAGTCGGTTGAATTCCACCAACACGTTGTGCCAAAACGAATTCCTCCCTGAACGGTGACGACGATGGGTTTTGACATCTTTGTACTTCGTCGCTAACGCAATCTCCTCCTCTTTATTCCAATGGGCCATTTTTACGAGATGATTACAAGAAGATTTTGGTTTTGGTAATAGAAATTATAGGGTTTATAGGGTAACAAAGTAGAGTTTAAAATTCTAACGCTTGGGCAAGTGTAATGTTACCATTGGTATAAATTAAATTCATTACTTTTACTAAATTTAAATGAAAATAAACAAAAGAATTAGTGAAATGTTGTTTCTAAAACTGTGTTTTAGTGAAGTGCTGCCTTGAAAATTGTGTTTTAGTGAAATATATCAGTAAAATGATGTGATATTGCAAAATTTATAGAAATTAGTAAAGTTGAAAAATAGCTAGTGAAAAGCACCTCCCCCTAAGGGGGGAAGGGGGTACTACCATAAAGATTTTTTCACTTAACTGATTTTAACCAATCCTGCACTGCCACATCACTTCACTAAAACACTTTTTTGGTGGCAGCAATTAACTGATTCGCTTCACTAAAATTTTTTAGTTTTCCTTTTTTTAATTACCGTTTTAAAAGAATGACCGTTTGATTTAAAAGAACCGTTTGTAAAACTAAAAAATAAACATCAATTAAAATAAACATACAAACACCTAAATTTACTCATCGCCTTCATCCCCCTCGTCGCCTTCAACCCAATAAGGCTCCCATTCGTATTTCGCCGCGATTTATTATTTACATTTCAAAACCAAGTTCAAAGATTTACATTTGAGGTGGTCTTGCGGTTTTGTATACATATTCAAGTCGTGGTCATATTGCCTTTGTCTCAACAATTCGCGTTATTCCTCTAAAAACGCTATAGTTTTTTCGCCTTGTTGAGATTGTAGGGTGACCAACTGGTTCAGTTTATTTTCTTTCATCGCTCGGTATGACCAAAATTCGTCAACCCAGGATGATTTGCTTGAAGACTCGGCGGCAGTGGCTTTCTATTTTTTTTTGTTTGAGCCTCATTGGGTTGGTATATTCATTGAGATTTGACATTTGGCTAGTGGGGGTGGAGTCGTCCGGTGTGGAAAAGGCAGTTGCCTGATAGCTGCCGCTTTCTGAAGACTTCCATCTCTTGTCGGAATGGCTATCGGGCAATTCTTCACCCATCAACGCTTGCTTTTTCCACTTGTCGTGATGTTTTACAATCTCCCATGCCGCTCGATGATTAAAACCAGAAAGATGAGTTTTTCTGTATTCTTTCAACGCCGTTTGCATGACATTAAGATCACTACATCCACTCCCTCGTAGTCGCTCCTATATTTAAGCAAGTAAAAATATATTTTAGCAAAATTTATATAATTATATAAAACCATAAGTTAAATATATCGTAATTGTTACCTCTTATTGATGAAGGCTATTGAACGAATTCATTTGTGGGTTCATGGCGGTCCATTTAGAAGTAATTTGATCAATTGTTCAGGTGGATCCTCCCAACAGTTCTGCGTAATGTTTTTGGACCGCCCCTCCAAAAAATCTCCTTGCTTCTTTGATTACACTTCTCCTTGTTCTCCGACACATAGCACAAAGCTTTTGCCAAAGCAACCTCTTGTGCCGTATTCCACTTCACAGCTTTTGTTTGCTTCCTAAATTTCTTCCTCCCCCCCCCCCCCCATCAACTTCTACAACTTGATCCTCTACACCAAGCATCTCATCCGCTTCATCGCCTAATTCTTCTTCATCTCTATGTTCCTGGAGTTGTGTCTCTGGCATAGTTTCTTCCTCTTCATCGCCATCATCATGTAGGTGGAGCTCGAAGTCCTCTAGTTGGGTTGTTGTTAATTGAGGAGGTGTAAAAATTGTGGATACAAAATGGGTTGGCTTGGGGTCGTTGGCTTTGTTGGGGTTGTTGGTAAAACGGTTGTGGTTGGGGTTGAGTTTGTGGGAATTGTTGGAATTGTGGGTAGAATGGTTGTAATTGGGGTTGGCTTTGGGGAAAATTGATCACGGGCCTATAGGCTTCAACCGTATCCGAGCTCGAACCCGAACCCAAACCTCGACTACTAGAACCCCCAACTTTATATTTTGAGGTTCCCCTCCCACCATTCGAAACACTCTTTAATTTCCTTGAATCCATTTGTTTTGTTTGTTTTTTAAAGTTGTTAACAAGTTTTTGGTTGTGTTTTTTTATTACATATATCCCCTCCAAACTTCATAAATTACATATATACCCAAGTCAAAATTTTATTTACATATTTCCCTTTTCCAACAACTAAAAATATCAAATATACCCATTCTATTATTAAGCACCTCATATCATTACATGTTATGATGAATGTAATGATGTGAGGGCTTAGTAATGATTATGTAAGAGTGTTAGAACACTCGTTTCAGTGAAATCAAGTTGTAGGATGCATGAAAACATTTTGCATGTTACATGTTCTTGGTGTTTATAACTTACTAAGTTGGAAAGATCGTATGAGATATAAGTTGTAGAATGGATGGAATGTGTTGTATGACTTGTTGTGAATATAGTTTAGTAAAAGAATTGGGGTAAAATAGCTATTTTCCAATGTATTTTTAATAGAATGGGTATATATGTAATTTATGAAGTTTTGTAGGGGGACATATGTAATTTAAATTTTGGGTTGAATATATATGTAATTATAGTTGAAAATTAGGTGATATATGTAATTAATCCTTTTTTATTTAAACCGTCTACAATACATACTTTGTAAAATAAAGGTAAAAAATATTACCGTTTCAATTAAAATAAATTCAAGAGTAAATTACTATTTGAGTCTCTGTGTTTTGGTGGTTTTAACTAGTTGAATCCAAATTCAAAATGTTTAACTACCTGAGCACCTGGTTTTTCAATTTGTATCCATCTGAGTCCAATCTACTACCGTCATCCACAAATTCTGTTAACTACAAGGGTATTTTAGTCATTTAAACATAAAGGTACAAGTTGTTGATGCACAAAGTATAATTTAATTTATACCATTTTACTATTATATTATTATATAAGGAATTTAATAATATATATATATATATATATAAGACTGAACACAAAACACACACTCTCACCACCACCACCTCACCATCACCATCACCATCACCACTGCACCACCTTGCCGCCACCACCATCCTAAACCCCTACCCACACCATATTCAACCTACACCCCACCGTTCTGCACCATCGTCACACCACATCACCACTACCAATGCCTCATCCCCCCACAACCACCTAACCCCTAATCACCATTTGTTTCTGCAAAATTTTGATTAGCCACCGGAGACGTCACTGCAACCGCCATCACCGCCTTTTTCTCTCTCTGATCCCGAAACCCTAACCCCCAAAACCGATCACCTCTGTCGAATCAAGCATCATTCTACCACAAATCCATAATCAACCACCGGCGACGTCACCAATCACCACCATTCCATAACCGTTACACCACCACTAGATGACACCGGTCATCACCTTCAACCTTGTACTTACATCTAACCACCACCATCTATCTCCGGTCACCCGAGACCATAACCATAAAAATCATCACCTTCATAATCAGACTATTGTCAAGAATTGGGTTTTGGGGTTTACCTCTCTTTGCTTAAGGTTAGATCTGACTCAATCGGAACTCATTACCCGGACTGCCACCGTCGTTCATCACCCCCAGCAACCATAACCGTCGCTTCTCTGGTTGACGTCGCTTCTCGGCCAACGTCGTTCATCACCCCAGCAACCATAACCAGGGCCAACGACCTTCTTCTCTTTCCTCTCTCCCTGGTCTCCCTCTATTTATCTCTTTACGTCTGCTCTTTGTCTCTCTTTGTCTCTCTCTCTCTCTCTTTGCTCTGCCTTCTCTTTCTTCCGCTCCTCTTTATACGCATCTCTCTCTCTCTCTATACATAGTAAAGTATGTTTGTGTGTGTGAGTTTGTTGAGAGGATAAGAGAGTGGGTTAGTGGGTGTGTATGGTTTTGGTGGTGGTGATGGGTTGTTAGGATTAGGGTTCTTGTTGATAAGTAAGAGAGATAGAGAGAAAAAGATGGGTTTGGTATTTATTTTGTTTTTATTTATTGTTAAATAACAAGGGCATTTTCGTCTTTTTACAAAAAACTAACTGACTTTACTGGATGGAGTTAGTTAAATGGACTCATATAGTTATAAATAGAAAAATCAAGTATTCAGGTAGTTAAACATTTTGAATTTGGATTCAACTAGTTAAAACCATCAAAATACAGGGACTCAAATAGTAATTTACTCTAAATTCAAACGGTCAAAAAAGGTATAAAATAATTACATGAAATCAACCCTTGCATTAAATAAACTACTATACCAGTCCGTTAAAAAGAACCAGAAAACGTTTTACGGGACCCCTACCAGCACTTGTGACGACGGTGTTACTGTGCTGATAGTGGGGTATCCGCGACCATTCTGGGACGCCCCGTCCCCCTAAGAGAATTAAGGTACTTCGAGATTAGTCCCTCCATCAATGGGAAGATGCCGTTTCTATGTAGTGAAGGCCCACAGCTGTACATTGTGGCAGTAAGAAATCAGCCAGATGTTGATGACTAATAAGATGGATGATCTGATATTTGTTTTGACAGTGTGTCCTTAATAATGAAGACAAGCAGAGATGCTTGCAGCCCTCCGATCGTAGTGTGTGACCCACTGCCCTTTAATAGGTCCCGTTCCATGCAACATGGAATAAATACTTGTAGATGATGGAATCAATGTTGTTCTTCCCAAATATACCCTTTGCACAAATGAAGGGAAAGGAAGTTTGCTAAAAAAAAAAGTAAAATGAGAACAATTAAAGTTTTAAGGATTTATGAGAGTTATAAAAACAAAATTCTATGTGGTTCTTATAAATTTAAGAAAATAACTTTTAAGTATAATTGTATAAAATTCAAATAAATGATTCTTATTTCAAATCTTAATTTGGATTTGTCATGATCATATATACTTACTAAATTTAACTAATAATGAGTGTTTTTGAATATAGATTAGCTTTTTTTTGAACGGCTAATTATTTTGTCACCTACGGGATTTGATCCCTTACAATTTGAAAAGGCAAAGCCTTATCCAACACTTTGATACCACCAGGCTAAAGGCCCTTTGGTTTGAATCTAGATTAGCTATCGATCTGTCTCAAACTTCCCATGCCCTTACTCTTACCTTTGTGCAAGCATTAGATAGTTTGTGAGTGGCGGAGATGGAACAATGATTATATATGAAGAGTAAATAGGATTTGTGGAGAGGACGATGCAGTGTAGGGAGAGATGAAGCGTGTCAAAAAATGTGAGGATGGTTATTGTAGTGGTATGTAAATGACGATGGTGGTTAAATTGATGGAGGATGGAATAAACTTTTTGCAAACGGTCGTTTGTAAGGCAATGAAAATGACAAAAATGTCCTAAAGCACGACACATGTGAGGGCCTTGAGGTCCAATAATCCATTTCAATGCTTGTCTAACTAACTAGCCATTTATGCAACAAGTTTTGATAAGTATAGACCATCCACATAAGTTTTGAAATTATATAAGACCTTGGCTACATGGGTACTTATAAATTAGTCTTGTTTAGGTTATTTGTCATCTATCTATATAATAATTGAGGTTACTTGGGTTGAATGAAGGCCTAGGAGAGAGTCTCATGGATCCATATTTTATTTGGAGCTCCAACTTCTTTCCTATAAATAAGGCTTTCTATTTTTTTTCCTCCTTTCTTCCATCACTCTCCAAACTTCCTACACAATTCTTCTTCAATCCTACATTTGTCATTCTTTTCCATTTTTTCTTCAAGATCTCCTTAATATTTGTTCTTCTAGGTTTGTCCAATTCTCATTATCTTTTTAAATGTGACAATCGAAAATCTTCATGGTCATCGTTTTGTTTATGAGTCGGACATGTTGAAGACAATCGAAATTATTTAAAGTTTTCAAGATTTGTTTTCTTTATGTCATCGTTTTGTTTATGTATCGGATGGTATATATTGAATTTTTTGATGTTTTTTCATTTGAATAATATGGAACCATTTCAGAAAGTGGAAACAATCTTCATTGTCATCGTTTTGTTTATCTGACGGACATGTTGAACACAAGCCAAAAATATTTAAAGTTTTCCAGATTCGTTTTCTTTATGTCATCGTTTTGTGTATGAATCGGATGTTATATATTTAGTTTTTTGATGTTTTTTCATTTGAATAATATGGAACCATTTCAGAGAGTAGAAACAATCTTCATTGTCATCGTTTTGTTTATGAGTCAGACATGTTGAACACAAACCGAACATATTTAAAGTTTTCCAGATTCGTTTTCTTTATGTCATCTTTTTGTTTATGAATCGGATGGTATATATTGAATGTTTTGATGTTTTTTCATTTGAATACTAGAATACCATCCGAAGATAAAGAGTCGATTATGGCTTATCACAAGGGTGAGTAATTCTTCAAGGTCATACATGACCCTTCTGCAAGAGTTTTGGTATGATTCTAATTTTCATCTTGATATTTATCTTTTTTACATTACAATTATTCAATTTCTACTAATAATTTGCTAATTTATTCAAAGTTGCAAATCAATTCGGATTTAAGTCCCTAATCAATCAAAGATCCCGAATTTGCGCTAATTAATGGCTACATTAATGACATTCCTTATGAAAAAATTCTCTTATTAATTGTTATTTATGTTACTTTTTTTGAATTTATGTTTAATAAGATTTAATCATCTTTAATGTATTTTTAGTATGTTACAATTAATATTATTTATTGACATTAATGATAATTGACCGAAATCAATGATATTTATTAAAATTTTTAATCTCATTTTTTTATATTACTTTTTTTTAATTTATGTTTAATAAGATTTAATCATTTTTAATGTATTTTTAGTATGTTACAATTAATGTTATTTATTGACATTAATAATAATTGACCGAATTAAATGTTATTTATTACATTTTTTAATCTCATTTATTTTTATTAATATTACTATGAAATTATGTTTAATCTATCTTTGTTAAATTACGTTTAATATTATTTATATTACTATTCGTTCGAATTATTATTGGTCTTGCCAGCAATTAATAGGATTTATTCATTTTTTAATGATATTTATTATGAGTTTATAATCTCATTTATTTATATTACTATGTTTACGAATTATGATTAGTTTTGAGTGCAATTAATAAGATTTATTATTTTTTATGTTATTTATTAAGTTGTTTAATATTATTTATTGACATTAATAATAATTGACCACATTCAATGTTATTTATTAAAAATTTTAATCTCATTTATTTATATTACTTCTTTTGAATTTATGTTTAATAAGATTTAATCATTTTAATGTATTTTTAGTATGTTACAATTAATATTATTTATTGACATTAATAATAATTGACCGAATTCAATGTTATTTATTAAAATTTTTAATCTCATTTATTTATATTACTTTTTTTGAATTTATGTTTAATAAGATTTAATCATTTTTAATGTATTTTTAGTATGTTATAATTAATGTTATTTGTTGACATTAATAATAATTGACCGAATTAAATGTTATTTGTTACATTTTTTTAATCTCATTTATTTATATTAATATTACTACGAAATTATGTTTAATCTATCTTTATGAAATTATGTTTAATATTATTTATATTACTATTCGTTCGAATTATTATTGGTCTTGCCTGCAATTAATATGATTTATTCATTTTTAATGATATTTATTATGAGTTTAATGACATTAATAATAATTGACTGAATTTAATGTTATGTATTACGATTTTTAAGCTCATTTATTTATTATTGACCGAATTGACCGAATTAATTTAAGAATATATTATTAATACTAATACTAATATTATGAATTTTAATTTTAATTTTAATCTCATTTATTTCACATTGACCGAATTAAATTATGAATATATTAGTAATACTAATATTACGATTTTTAATTTTAATCCTATTTATATCTTATTGACCAAATTAAAATTTTCTATTACTATTTTTTCGAATATATTACTAATTACTAATAATTATGATTTTAGTTTTACTATTCGTAAAAATAGTATTGTTGACCGAATATATTTCTAATACTAATTGACATTAATAATAATTGACCTAATTGAATGTTATTTATTATGATTTTGTATTCTCATTTATTTATATTAATATTACTACAAATTTATGTTTAATCTATCTTTAGGAATTATTATTGGTCTTGCCTGCAATTATTAATAGGATTTATTCATTTTTAATGTTATTTTTTATTAGTTTTAATGACATTAATAATAATTGACGAATTTAATGTTATATATTACGATTTTTAAGCTCATTTATTTATTATTGACCGAATTAAATTACAAATATATTACTAATACTAAAACTAATATTACTATTTTTAATTTTAATCCCATTTATATCTTATTGACCGAATTAAATTTTTATATTATTATTTTTACGAATATATTACTAATTACTAATAATTACTAATACTAACTAATACTAATACTAATATTACGTGCAGAAATTGTTTCTCAAGTCGCTAGGTTTGTTATTTGCATATTCAATATTTTTCTTTACAATATTCTTATTTTATAGTTAGTTACACATTCTAAATTTTCTATATATAATGCTTTTATAAAGGTTTATTGTGATTGGATGACATGTTTTGCTTCAATCAGAAGATACCTCCATTGGCGAATATTGTGTCTTCAAATAGTGTTCAATCCAGCACAAAATGTTTGTTACTAAGGCTGCACCACAAGATGTCATTGAATTTGAAATTTAAATTATGATTTTGATGTTATTTATAGAGAGTTTTAATGTTAGTTATGATGATTTTAATGTCATTGATTTGAATGATTGATTATGATTTGGTTGTTATTTATTAAAAATTTTAAACTTATTTATTATATTACTAATATTTCGAAATTCATTTTAATATTGTTGACCGACTTTAATTTTGATATTACAACTTTCCTTTAATCAATTGTCATGAAACGATATTCTTTTAAACATATATGACTTTCTTTCAAACATTTATTTAAATCTATTTAACAATGTTATATCTATTTAACGGTTTATAATTTAAATATAATCCAAAGATAACAATGTATATTTATTTTCCTACACTTTTATTATTCTGTTAATAATAAATATAATTTAAATATATTTAACAGTTTCCTAAAATATATAATGTATTCAAAATAATTTTCAATGCTATTACTAATATTACGACCTTTATTTTAATATTGTTGACTGAATATGAGTAAAAACTTTTTTCGTTTTTGTTAAATTGATGGACGTCAATTCTTTGACTATATGTCTTTGAGTTTGATTGTGTTAATTTTAAGTATTGTTGACCAATTCACGTCAATTACCAATCCTTCCATTTTTTATAATTCAAAGACTTTCCTTTAATCAATTGTCATGAAACGATATTCTTTTAAACATATATGACTTTCCTTTAAACATTTATTTAAATCTATTTAACAGTTTATAATTTAAATATAATCCAAAAATAGGAGTGTACATTTATTTTCATACACTTTTATTATTCTTTTAATAATAAATATAATTTAAATCTATTTAACAATTTCCTAAAATATATAATGTATTGAAGATAATTTTCAATGCTATTACTAATATTACGACCTTAATTTTAATATTGTTGACCCAATCTGAGTAAAAACTTTTTAAGTTTTTGTTAATTTGATGGAGGTCAATTCTTTGACTTTATGTCTTTGAGTTTGATTGTACTAATTTTAAGCGTTGTTGACCAATTCACGTCAGTTACCAGTCCTTCCATTTTTTATAATTCAAATATATAAATAAATATTCCTACTCAATCACGTCAATCGATGCACAGTATTTCCGATTTTGCAGAATTGTTTAAGACACAACAATACTATACAAACCTTAACAAATAATAAAATCATTTAATCGTCATACCAATTTTAACAACGAAATTATAAGATAATATAAATTTTCAAAATTTTACTTTCTGTTAAAAAATTATATTACTTCAATCATAACTAATAATGATTATTAAAGATGTCAATAATAATTTGTATATAATGGGTAATGCAATTCGAGATGCGGATGATTTTAATGTCATTTATTTGAATGATTGATTATGATTTTGATGTTATTTATTAAGATTTCTAATCTTATTTATTCATGTTACTAATATTACGAATTTCATTTTAATATTGTTGACCGACTTTCATTTTTATATTACTACTTTCTGTTAATCAATTGTCACTAACCGATAATCATCATCTTGATTTCAATAAGTGTGCTAATTTTAAGATGTCAATAATAATTTGTATATTATGGGTAAGGCAATTTCAGACGTGGATTATTTTAATGTCATTGATTTGAATGATTGATTATGATTTTGATGTTATTTATTAAGATTTTTAATTGTTAAGTACTATATTTACACAGTTTAAATAATGACGTTTTTTTGGCGGTATTTTGTAACATGTTAAAAGTTTCCTAAAGTGTGTGTACAATGGGTCCTTTTGGCTACATGTTCAAATGGGTCTGGGGTTGATCCTTTTGGTGTCTATTTTTTAATAAAATATAGGAAATTTATATTACAGCATGTGACATTAGACCCATTTTCTTATTAGTTGTTTTTTAGCTATGTAATCGGTTTGAACCATTAGAGAGATAACATGTAAAATTTAAGCTACCCATTCAAGTAAGTGGGTTAAGGATTGTTTCTTGATTTACTAATCACTGTATCCATATCTTTACAACAACTATATTTTATGTAGAACACAAATATGGAATACAATGGTGGAGGTTTTTATAAATTATTGAAAATGAGCTGCACTCCGTGGATCGTGATGACAATGATAACAACTTCGAAGGTGAAAAATCAGCTATCAATGAGCAAGACTTGGAAGATTTTGATTGAAGTAATGAAAATAGACCATTGGTTGAAGTTCGTTAAACCCCAACTAAATGATAAGTGTTCTATGCTTAAGCTTAGTTATGATTAGAATATAGATATTACCCAAATGATGTAATCTGTGATATTGGTTGAAGTTCGTTAAGCCCCAACTAAATGATAAGTGTTCTATGCTTAAGCTTAGTTATGATTAAAATATACATATTACCCAAATAATGTAATGTGTGATATTGTGATAGTATGCTATGTAGTTTGCAGTCGTCAAATTAAACTTTACTTACGTGATATATGCATCATTTCGTTACATTAAACTGTTAGATGACATTTTGCATTTAACATCAAAATTCATACATATTGCATTATCAAACATTTAGTAACCAAAACAAATTGCATAATACAATTCTTATTTTCCTACTTTGTTTTCATTTTACTTTGGGGTGAACCGTGGGTCCCCACGGGAGTCTAACCTAGTTAAATCCTAATTATAGTATAAACTGTCTTAGCATACCTATTGATTGAATCATCAAATGATCAAAATTACAAAATTGGGACCATAAGTCCAATTATTTGCAAATTAGTGATGTTCATCATATTTGGGAATCATTATTTATTTCTCATAAAAAGTTATTAATTGAGTAGAGGTAGAAGTAAATAATAGGATGTAAGATGTTTGAAAAACCAAATAATTTTTTAAAGAAATGAACCCATCTACAAATGTTCCAACTACAAATACAATTTATCATCTCTTATAACAAATATAAATAAAAATACATAAATAAATAAATGCATGAATTTGTCCTTAATAATTAGAACGGAGTCTTTAACTTTATCCAACCAATATTCAATCTACAACAAAACAAATTAGTGATTTGACGTCATAAATTGGCTTCTTATTGCCAAGATGACACTCTACCTTGGGTATTTGGTGTGCTCAAGATTAAGGTCATTTTCTCGAGCCAAATCATATGTTCGCTCCTTTTTCAACAAGTTACACTTTTTAATTGTTTTTATTGACTCTATGTTTTTAGACCACTGCATCGACAGTATTTAGTAGCTCACAATTCCTTAAAGAAAATACCAACAAATAAGTTCTAAATCATTATTGATTGTAAACGAATCACCGTTATATGCACATGTGAGAACATGACAGTCTTTTCAGACACTATAAAAAACTAGTAGGTAATCCGCGCGTTGCGGCGGGCTCGAATTTTACATAGGTGTGTGTGACTGTGTGGTCAGTGGTATGTGTTTGTTATATTCTTGTTGCTCTTTGTTGTGTATGTATTATGTTAGTTTTAGTTTCCATGTCGTAATGGTGTAGGTAACCTACCTCATTCCATGAGTCATAAACCTTAGCTACAAATCTTAATCCAATTTCTAAAGCTAAAAGAAGGTCATCTAGAAGGCATTTATCCACCTCTCTTCAACTTAATAGTCAGAACCCATTAACTTAGGGTGCGTTTGGTTCGTGGAATGGTTTGGAATTGGAATTGGAATTGGAATTGGAATTGGTGTAGGAATTGGAATTAGAAAAAAATGGATTTGGAATTTAAACATTCCAAAAGGAATTGGAAATTGTTGGAATTGGAATCTCAAACCCTATATTATTGTGTTCGGTTGGTTAATAAATTGGAATTTATCACCCTTGCCCCCATGACCCGCATCATTGTGACCCGTACCGGCCCGAACCGTTTCGCCCCGTACCGTTTCGATCAATACCAGCCCGTAACGTTTTGATCAGTACCGGCCCGTACCGTTTCGACCTACACTGTTGATACCTCTATCGTTTCGACCTGTACTGTTTCGACGTGCACCGTTTTGACCCGTACCGGTTCGGGGCGAAAACGGTACCGGTCAAAACTGATACGGGGCGAAACGGTACATGTCAAAATGATACTGGTCGAAACGGTATCGGTCAAAACTGGTCCGAAACGGTACTGGTTTAAACTGGCACGGTCTGAAACGTTACGGGCGAAACGGTACAGGTCGAAACGATACCGGTCGAAACGGTATCGGTCGAAACTGGTATGGTCCGAAATGGTTCGGTACTTCGGTCTGAAACAATACCGGTCGAACTGGTACGGTCCGAAACGGTTCTGGTCAAAACGGTACCGGTCGAAACAGTACGGTCCGAATTGGTTCGGATCTAAGCGGTTTGCGTTGAAATGGTACGGTTCGAATCGGTTCGGGTCAAAATGATGCCAACCGTTCGAAGATTCCAATAAATTGACTTGAATTCCTTCTAATATTGGAAGGATTTTGAATTCTCTTAGTTAAAGGAATTTGAAGGAATTAATACCAAATTCCAATTCCAATTCCAATTCCTTTGTCAACCAAACACACAAGATTGGAATTGAAATTCCAATTCCAACAAATTCAATGAACCAAACACCTAAAGAGTTGGAATTCAAATTCCAATTCCACTGAATTCCATTCAATTCATGCGAACCAAACGCGCCCTTAAAGTCTTAAATAAATAAAAGTTGGGGGGTGTTACAAAAACAAAAAAAATGAAATACAGTAATCCCTTGGTAGGAAACATTCGGGAACATATAAGATTATCCCGATACTCGACAATTTAAACTAATCTAGAGCCAATTCATAAAAGTTAAATCCAAAATCAAATAAAGCAGGCATTATCGCTTTGGAATGAACTTAAGTCGGTCCTCCTCAAACATAATCTGATAAGCACTATTCTCTTCTTGTGTTCGAATGTATTCGAGACAATGATCATAAGATTCATAATTCAATGACTAATAAAGCAAACTGCTGAGTGTATTTATAAAGCTCATACATATCCTCAAAGTACATTGTGAAATGCCTGGCAACTATAACCAATGGAATATTGGACCACACACACAAATGAGTCAGTGACCAAAAACAAAAAAAAATCATAGTTTTATTTAGAAATGACACACATGTATCATATTCTATAGTAATAGTATAATGGAAAGAAAATTGATAACCCGCACCCGAAATTTGAAGCTCCATGGAGGTCAGTTTCTTGACCTATGCTTTCGTTTCTTACTCCAGAGTTGATGACAATTGGAAGTTAAATTAGATATTTGACAAAAGTCAAACTCAGCAATATTGAAGGTAAAATAGAACAAGAGTACATTTCATCTGATCTTGGATCCCTGCAATATTTTAAATTAGATGGCACTGTAACATTAATAAAAATAATCATCCACAAGTCCATCATTTGAAGAAGAATGTAAGACTTTTTAAATAACGAAAAAGTCCATGGGATGAAAACAAATAGACATAATGCTAGGAAGTATTAAATTGTAAAATATGCATCCCAAGAGAACCTAAATAGCTTATTACTTTGGATATTAGTAATGTGCCTATACATTCTGACTAATAGTTCATGAACAACCAAATATGAAACCACAAACAGTCATAAGAATGCAGCATACGTAAAAAGACATCTATGCTCCTCTACACTTTGAGTGATCCCATAAACTTGATCCCAACCCGAAAACTGAAACATATTGGTCGGGTAGCTGGTACCAAGATTAACTATAACGTTTTACGTGGATTACCCGATATCTGAAGCTAAATTAAAGCCTCTATACATCACTGGAATCCAATATGTTAACCTATAATACAATATTGAAAAATATATAATAGGGGCATTTAAGGAAGAAAAGTGGTAAAATTTAGGAAATTGTAAAGAAACCCTTGGTATACCATCTTAACTTTAGATAATTTGGACGTACTTGCCCATACCTCCTCCTTTATAATGTAGTATAGATTTACAATTACTAAAATATAAATGAAATCAGAAAACCATTATTAAAACTTCTATTAAAAGGGGAGAAAGTAAAAGCTAATATCAATCTTTATTTTCATTTAGATACAATAAACTCATAAATTATACAAGTAAGTCCCATCTATAGCAAAACTATTGGTATTATCTAAAATGATAGATATCCCAAGAGATAAAGAGTCAGTTTTCAATAAGATCCTCAACTAAAAAAACATAAATGTATACCAAATTCAATTGACAACATACATAGCTACAGTGTGTTTGTGTGTGTGCATACAACATAGAAAAACATGGAGTGCTAAAACAATGTCTTAGTAAGGTACTAAATATCGTATATCAAAAACATATAACACGTCTATAGACAGAAACAAAGGTAACATGCAAATGCCACTAAAATACTATGACAAGCTAAGCCCTTAAGGGATGAAATATACTACAATACTAAAATTCTATCCTAAATATCCTAAGCTTATCTCCACGAACTTCTATCATTGGACTATATCCTCTAAGATGTGCAAGTAAAACATATCATGCGTAATCTACTCATCCAAAGTAAGTTTGGATCTACATCTACTCTTACATGCCCAAACGATCTCAATCTCAAAAATACAATATTCACATTGAACATAAAAGTTATTCGCTATTATTATCAGGGTGCATAACCAAAGTGGTTAATGAGGTTCTCTTAACCTTCCCCCGATAATACTAGAATGGGTTGTTGTACATGTACCTCCATCCCTCACAAATGTGAGTGAGGGACTCATCTAATGAATCCGTGTTCCATCAGTCTATACTATATTATAATGCCTTTGAGAATAACATTTTAAGCTACCCAAAAGGAAAAAAATGCTTTTTAGGTTAATGCATAAGGTACAACCTTAAAATGATAGTAAATTAGTTTTTCACACGCTAATTACACTTTAGCCCCATCATCTTAATTACACTTTAATTTCATCAGCTTTAACCAAATTTTGGATAATTAGTAGTTACGCTTTATCCCCCTCATAAAAAGCTAACCACCCCACGATCTCTAAACAACATTAACTTTTTTCATATGTCAACATTTAAAAAAAATTACACCGTAAAAACAAACATTTTATTCTCTTTAAGTTGCGTATATGGTTTCTATATGTTTTTTAATTAAAAATTGATATGTTATCTGAATAAGAGTGTGTAGAGGTGAATTGTTAACCGAAACGAAACCAATATCAGATTAAATTAAACTGAATTAAACCAAAAACTGAATTAATTGAAACCAATTAACCGAAAACTTAACTAAACAAAAATTGGTTATCGTCCTACCCTCGTTTAACCAAAATTGACATTGCCGAACCATTCATATTTTCGTATATTTGTAGCTTTTATACCTACAGTCATGGTTGCAAAAGTCGTTAGACGGTACCAACTCGGTTGACTGGGGAGTTACGAGTACTCGACCATAGTGGGGGAGTACTTAGAGATGACTTGTTGAGTACTCAGTCTAGGCGGGGAGTACTTAGGGATTACTCGCAGAGTAATCGACGTCTAGGCGGGTTTTTACAACCATGCCTACAGCGTAATCGCAGAGTAATCGGCATCTAAAACCCCTCCATTTTATTTTCTTTTTCAAAACCTATTAGTTAATGTGATGAAAGGTTGAGTAGGGGAAAGTGTGTTCGCTGAAATACGATACTCGGTATTTACCCTAGAAATTCCATCATTCCATACCAAGGAGATTTAATATACCTTAGAGCTCATCCTCCAGACCAGATTATTGGCAACATAAATGAAGGGGTACTCACAAGAAGTCAATCCCAAAACATTTGTCTTTTTTGTTGGTTTCATATCTCTCACACAACCTGTCAAGTACCAAGAAGCACTAAAAGACAATAGTTGGGTAGAAGCCATGCAAAAAGAGCTCCTACAGTTCAAAAGACAACAAGTTTGGGAACTTGTACCACTACCAAAGGATGTTTGTCCACTTGGCACAAAGTGGGTCTTTAAGAACAAAACTGATGAAATGGGCATTGTTGTCAAGAATAAAGCCAGACTTGTGGTTTAAGGCTTCAGACAAGAAGAAGGAATTGATTATGATGAAACCTTTGCTTCTGTAGTAAGGTTAGAAGCAATCAGGTTTTTTCTGGCCTTTGTTGTCAACTACAACATCACGGTATTTCAGATGGACATAAAATGTGCCTTCATATATGGTAAGACTCAGGAGGATGTATGTATATGCCAACCATCTGGTTTTGAAGACACATTCCATCCTGATCATGTTTAACAAAGAATTGTATGGATTGAAATAAGCACCTAGGGCCTGGTATGAAAATCTTTCAACTTTTCTATTATCCATAAATTCTACTACAAGAGGTAAAATTGACAGCACACTGTTTCTAAAATAGAAAGGAAAAGATTTAATGATTGTACAAATATATTTGAATGATATCATTTTTGGATCCACATGTAACAACATGAATGAAGAGTTTAGAAAACTCATGACAACAGAGTTTGAAATGAGTACCATCGGTGAACTCCAATGCTTCCTTGGTCTTCAAGTCAAGTAATTGTAGAATGGTACATTCATTAATCAAAACAAGTATGTTAAAAACTCGCTGACAAAGTTTGATATGAATGATTGTAAACCATGTTGTACACCATGAGTACAACAAAAGTACTCAATGATGATGATAAAGATGATCTGATAGACCAAACACATTACAGATGCATGATTAGGTCTTTACTGCACCTAGGCCTGACATTATGTTCGCTACTTGTGTTTATGCAAGATCACAGGTATCACCAAGAAAGTCAAATATTATAGCTATGAAAAGGATCTTCAGATACCTAAAAGGTGCTCCCACACTTGGTATTTGGTATCCTGCTAATGGAAACATTAAGCTTTCATGGTACTCAGACGGTGATTTTGCTTGGGCAGTGGATGTCGGCGATTGAATATAGGGCTGTTCTCAAATACCGACTCATGATACTTTTGTTTCCCTCTGATGAACCATGCCCCATTTGCAAAAGAGTCTGTTTGGATAAATTTGGCGAGCATGCCCTCCACTGCAAGGAATTGCCAGGGTTCAAGTACTGCCATGATTTGGTCAGAGATGTTCTTGCGAGACAGCGACTTTATATCGGGGCAGGCAGTTTTGAGGGGTAGAAGTTAAGAAGGTTGCTAAGCACGAAGCAACCTGTTTAGAAAATCAGCACGTGTTATTGCCGTTTGCTTTTGACACATTTGGATCCCTGGCTCCTGAGGCGGTGCGTTTCTTGAAACGAGTACAAAAGGTGGTCCATAGTGACTCGCAGAGCCCTAAGAACCAAGGGTTTGTGTTTAGCAGGATAGACTTTACGGTTCAAAAAGGGATAACGACGCAGCTTGTTGCTTGTTTACCCACCATCTAAATGTAACTTTTTTTGTCCATGGAATGATAATGTCACTATCTTTTAAACAAAAATATATAGATAGAGATATAGATTCTCAAATTCCCAAGTTCTTTAGAAGTTTTAATATAATATAATCGTCAATTGCTATGCATTTATCTTTTTTTTTTTTTTTTTAATCTTTTTCTCACACATCTTACAAAGGATGGCTCTTTAAAAGTATACATCAAATATGATTGACAAGAATTTAGGACCAGCAAATTGACACCTTATCTATACCATATCTATGAATAGATTCATATACAGTGACAAATATATGTTGCTGGAAACAGCAAATTCGAAAATGTCCTTATTAACAGGTACAGAGTCATCAACATTGTGCAACAACTTAATGAGTCCAAAAAAATTACACAAGACAAGAAGTTTAGTGATTTGATGTCATATCGGCTTTTTGATTGAATTTAAAGGTTTTAATACATAAATTATCTTTTAGATGTTTTGGTATTGTCTTGGGTTAACGTTAGAAAGAAATTATCACATTTTTATATAAAAACAAATTTTAAATATATTTTCTACATTGATTGAAAACCCTAACTGAATTTCATTCATTAGCTGAAACTTATTGATGTAAAGATGAAGAAGCCCCAACCATATTAACACATGAACACCAAATCAGGCATAATCCATAACGGCAATTCATGCGATCATAGTGGCATCTTGTTGGTTCGTTCGACGTGCTAGAACAGCAAAAGCAGCTTAAAGAGTATATCACTATCGTTGTCAAAAGTGGTGGAGGAAGTCAAACAAACACGTTTTTATGGTTAAAGAATAGAGCAAAACTAGCATATCTAAAATGGATTAGACGGTGTGATTTTAGCTTCTGAAGTTCTCTATAGTGTAACTGGATTGGGTTGTAAATCTTTTGTATCGGTTTTGCTACAGTTCTTATTGGTAGCACTTTGCTTGCAATATAGTTTTATGTTAATAAAAATACAAGGAGACTGATTTGTTTAGAGGGTGTTTGGGATTGAGTTTCAAAACAAATTATTGATTTATTGGCTTTTTGGAAAAGCCAATAAGTCAATAAGCTGTTTGTGTAACCCAAAAGCACTTTCTGTTTTGACTTTTGGCTTTTAACTTTAAGGGTGGAAAAACTGTTTTTGAAAAGTTAAAAATCCTGACTTTTAGCTTTTGGCTTTTGACTTTTGGAAAAAAATTACAAATCTACCACCCATACAACCAATATTCACAATAAGTTAAGCGAAACACTTAAAACAATAATAATTTATTGACTTTTTGACGTTTCTCATCCCAAAAGCTAATCCAAACACTTTTTTTTTTAAAAACTCTTTTTCAAAAGTCATAAGCCAATAAGCACTTTTGACCAAAAGCACTTTTGCATTTCCAAACTCAATCCCAAACACCCTCTTAGTTAATTAGTTCCCCACTTCCCCAAAAACAATTTTCATTCACATTTATTCGCCTAACTATGTTAGCAATGCTTACATTGTAATCACCGCACGCCTTTCGTATATGAAGCTCGCATCTATCAGAGTCTCTGCACTTGCTGGAAAAACGTAATAGAAAATGAAATCATAGAAGTGAACCGGGCCTGTGTTTTACACAATTCCCTTAAACATATTCGCAGTCTGTTCCCAGGGTACACCGGTTCGAAAACAGTGACGGTGCACTGCCGGACTATCCCACTTGCCTGAAAAATAATTAGAAAGATGGCTGTTGCTGAGTTTCGTGTTTGTGAGTATGGGTTTCGATCTCTGTTTCTGTGTGTCTCTACACAATGCCAATGCAACTTTATTTAGACAAAGGATTGAGAATGAAACTTATGCTGGCAATAATGATCTAATCAAATTCGAGATTAATGTCAATTAATCTCGTTTATTGCAATTAATTGCTGCTGAAAACCAACATACTTGAAACAGGTTCTGGATGTTTCTTCTAGTTACAAACATTAAAAAAACTAAAACGGGTAGCAAAACCCAACGTCACGCGCCGCAGGTCGTGCAGGCGTCGCGTTGGTTCAAGAATTTTTCTCGAACCAGAACCCATTTTTGCAACCCCCTGCGCACGTAGGTAGGTGCCCAAGTATAATGCAACTAGAAGAATTTAACCTCTTCCATTTGGTTTCACCTTATAAACCCATCTCCTTTTCATCTCCCAACCAATACGGGACAAACCAAACTCACATTCACATACAAATTTCCAACAAACTATTTATAAAAAAAATTAGAAAAAGTAATAACTGAAAAAAAATATTATTTACTTAAACACAAGGTTGGTCTCTTTATTAAGATATCACTTACCTTTTAAAAATAAAAACGTTTACTTGCTGGGCTGAGAGACAAGTCTAGAACATATTTATCAAAGACGCGAAACGCACTCAAAGGCCTAAGCACAATTAAGGCGTAAAAAATGCGAGGCCATGAGATAAAAAACGAAAAAGAAAAAAAGTTAAAATAGATATTATGTATTAGAAAAATAATATTATTCTACAAATAAAATAAACAAAAGTTATTATATAACATTTAATATCATCTAATTAGCAACAAAAGTTCCAATTATTAGTGTATTATTATATAAAAGTATTTTTTCTTAAATAAAAGTAGAAATCTGACTTGAATCTAGCCATAATTTAGAGAATTTAGCTGGAAACTCTTCGGAATTTGGAAATCTCACCGGAATCCGCGCCTATACCTTCACATGGAGAATTAAAACACAATTGCCTCGACTTAAAGCGCAAATGTCTCGCCTTGCCTGAAAAATGGGTCTAGATACAATAGGCGATGGCTTTTAACAACTATGGTCATCCTTAGATGTTGGTTTGAGGAAATACTATTGTGCAACATCATGATGATCTCATATTATGTGATTGCAACATCATTCTAAATCGTTTAGAACATGCTTATAGAATTTGATACATGTGAATATGTGATTGCAACAACCAACCAGTGGGTCATCTTAGTGTTCCTTGTAATAAATTCTTTTTAAACCTTTGTTGGTTTTAAACACTTTTTTAAGGTCAATTAAACACTTTTGTAAGGTGTACGCGTGCTACTCGAGATCAGATAGCAACATCATCAGGAAGTGTGTATGCTAGAAGGATATCTCACCCTATAGTTATGAGAAAAGCTTGCTTGCCTTAAATGACTCATTTACTATAAATGATTTATTCGTTTTCAAGTAGGACATAGCTAAGCTAATCCATGAGGATCACGACAAAGCCTTTGAAATTAAAAAGCAATGTTCTACATGTCACTTTTATGTAATAATTCAATTGGTTATCACTTTATATAACCCATCCACAACCACATAAATATTCACCTTACAATTAATACTAATAATAAAAAGTGAATAATAAAAAGTGAATAATACCATGATACACTATAGAAAAAAATACTAATAGCATCAAATAATGGGTGTGTAATATGATATATTACATCCATGATCCTTTGACTTGTGGACTATATGAATCTATCAACCACATCTTTTAGTCTGAATATTAGTGTGAGCTCATTTACCCAATATAAATGAAGGTTAACCCAATAAACGTGAGAAGTTTGAGCCCATTAAGCCCAAACACGAATATACCCATTTGAATCAACTTTGGTTCTTTAATGAATGGAAGAGTAAATCCAAACAACTTTGGGTTATTAAATGAGCCAATAGTTTTGGGCCTCAAGTAGAGTTTTTGTTATTTGAAACTATAACATATACTAAAATTCGATATACGAATACCCTATCATTAGAAAAATATCTCTATTTATCTAATAAACAAAAATCTTTTTGTGTCACTTAACATTCAGCTAACCATATTTGGCAACTTTTGAGAGAGCCAATCTTTTAAAACTCGTATAGAGACACTCGCAGGTCTTATTGACCCGGATTCACTCACCACGGATCCTTCTAATACATTATAACCCGGGATTAACCCTAAAACCCTCTAGCCGCTCTACACTTCTCCAAACTTCCATTACCATTACTAATATAAAAACCTAACACATTTAAAGAAAAAAATCCTTATCTTATTTCATATTCTAAAACGCCCAAACTAAAAGACTTTAATATATGACGATAAGATCAAAACACTTTGTTTTTGGTTTATATATAATGACAATAATAAGAGTAATTTGAGCTCAGAGAAAATTATTCATTTGTTTTCATGGAAATATTTTGGTGGTTAATGTGTTTGTCTCATAACCAAAAGACTAAATGTTCAAATCCTATATAATAATGTATAGTATTCTAGAAAATCATTTAAAAAAAATGATTTATGCATTGACTATCTTATACATTGTATAAAAGAAAGGACCAAGGACCTAAAATTAATCATGGAATAGATTTGTCTTGAGAGAGTAAAAACTCAAGAAAACAATGGTCCTGTGCTCTACTCTGCAAATCAACTTGTCTCTATGCATCTATTGCTTCCAAAATTTGCTGGCATAACCTTTTGTTTTCTACTTGGAACATTTGCCCCCACAACTTACAAATAATTGCACCTCACAGGTTTTAAGGATAAATCATCCTAACACTACCAATAATTGTTACCCATTTCTTTATATTATTTTATTTTAGTCAAAGAGTTTCTTAAGATCATGATACTAACGAGTTATTATCGTTACACACAAATTAGCAGAATTAGCCGAACCTCCGATCAATTAAATTCAAGTTCTATTATTATTATTATTATTATTATTATTATTATTATTATTATTATTATTTTAATTTTAATTTTCTAAAGTTTAACCCTAAAATATTGAAAATCATTTTTTAACAACAATCTAATCTAAGAAAGCAGAAAATAAATGGGCAGCCATCGGAATAATATTCCGGTGGAGATTCAGGCAAGGGTAACCAAGTTTTTTGTGTCTAATCTTCCCGATAGATGCAGTGGGGTGGATTTGGCGTCGGCTATTCGGAGTTGTGGGACGATTTTCGACATCTACATTGCTCGCAAGAGAGATAAAGTGGGCAATAGATTTGGTTTCGTTTCGTTCTTGGATGTGAAAGATAGAGTGGGGATGGCTAAACAGATTTCGCAGATCAAACTAGGGGATTTCAAGTTGAAGTGTAACGTGGCCAGATTTGTTTTGGAAGAAGGTGAGATCAATGATAGGAGGCCGGATAAGACACAACAACCGCCGAAATACTTCCAGCAGGGGGCTGAAGATGTCAACAGGGGTGGGGGAGTTGGGTGGGGAGGGAACTTGTCGTTCAAGGAGGCATGCACTGGGGTGAATCCTAACAGACTTGTTGAGGTTGATGATGGTTTTCAAGCGTTTGAAAGTGAGATGGGAAGATCGTTAATCATCAGGGTTGGGTCTTTTGAAGTCCTCAGAAACATGAGTAGCATTTTGAAGGAGATGGGGCTGTCGTCAGGTAAGGTGCGGTGCTTGGGTGGTTTTTTGTTAATGATTTCCTTTAAAGAAAAAGAGCATGCCACGATGGCTAGAGATGAATTCTTGGGTCGCCCAACGCAGTTTCACTCTGTTGATGTTTGGGAAGGACAGATTGTGAAGTATGAGAGATTAGCCTGGTTGAAGGTTTATGGATTGCCGGTTAGTATTATGGATAACAAGGTTGTTGATGACATTGGGAGGCTGTTTGGGAAGGTTGTTAGGCATGCGCAGATTGATGATGGTGAGGTTGATGCCTCGTTTCAGTATGTTGGTGTAATGGTGGAAGGGTGTAAGCTGATCCAGGAGGAGGCGTTTGTCAAGTGGAGGAAGAAGACCTTCAAAGTATGGGTGATGGAGGAAACTAAGGAGTGGTTGGCGGAGTGTCTGGACCTGGATAAGGCGGAGGTGAATGACCAGGGTGACGGTTCGGGGAAGTGGATGTCAGTGGACAACAACGGAGGTTGCTCGGATTCTAGTCCGGTCACTCCGGTTCCGGTAAATGATAATTTTGGAAAGGATGATATTTCGGGATGTGATATTAATGGATACTAGGTTAACACGGAATTTAATGCTGATGGGATGGGAGAATGTACGGTTTCCAAGAATAATTCTCATTTGAATGGGGAGGCTTTTAATGCTGTTGACTCGGACGATTCCTCTAATAATAATGATTGGGCTGTGTTGGAAAAGAGTAATAAAAGGAAAAAAGAAGTGCTAAAGAAACAAGTGGGCTCAAGCCCAGTGGGTGGGTATATTAGCAGTAACGATCGGCCCACTAAAGAGGTTAAGACTTCTGAAGAGGATCCTTTTGGGCTGGACCCTTTTATTTATGGGCTTGATGGTAATGTTCAAAAGTCCAGAGGAAATAATGACATTAAGCTGTGCAATTCGTTTGAAGGCCTGCTTGATGAGTCGACAGAGGAGGAATTACTGGCTGCTGAGAAGGTTACAACTGAGCAGTTGGGACCGGAAGTGTTACCCGATGAGGTCCAGCCCCCTCCAGCGTTGGACGTGGATAAAGAAGTAGCCGAGACAGTGGCTTTTGGCGAGAAATTAGGCGCTAGGCTGGAGGATTTCAAGTCTCTGGTTCGTGATAATATCCAAGGAAAAGGTGTACAATCAGGTTTGAAATGAATTTCCTCTCTCTAAATGTTAGAGGAATTAGGAAGGTGGGGAAGGTTTCTAGAATTAAAGGGCTGGTTAAGAAGTTTGGGGTTGATTTTCTTTGTGTACAAGAATCGCTGTTAGTGGATGGAGCCAATTTTGATTTGTCATTTGTTTGGGGTGGTACTGGTTATGGGGTGGACAGTGTGGGTGCCGATGGGAGATCAGGGGGTATTTTCAGTATGTGGAATCCCAAGAAGTTTAGGAAAGTGGGGACAGTTAAAAAGAATAATTTTATTATCACCACAGGCCATTTGGTTGAGGATGGGTCTTTGTTAAACATTGTAAATGTTTATGCCCCTCAAAAAAATAGAGAAAAGAAGGAAGTTTGGGAAAGTATTAGTTCTTTTATAAATGGGATGTCAGGTATGTAGATCTTGGTTGGAGATTTCAATACAGTCCGGTGGGTGGAGGAAAGGAGAAACTCAAAATTCAAACCAGGAGATGCTTTAGATTTTAACTCGTTTATTGATTCTAACAGTTTGCAGGAATATTTCATGAGGGGAAACAAGTTCACTTGTTTGTCTGGATCGGGTCAGGGTAGCAAGCTGAGTAAAATAGACAGGATCTTGGTTTGCCAACAATTTTTCAATCGATGGCCGGGTGCATGTTTGAGATCCCTGCCTAGGGACCTGTCTGATCATACCCCTCTGTTGTTGACGTTTTCGGACACGAACTTTGGGCCAAAACCGTTTAGATGGTTCAATTCGTGGCTTGATAGACAAGGTTGTGAGAAGGTGGTGATTGATTCGCTTTCTAATTGTCGGGTTGCGGGGCCTGCAGATTTAAGAATTAAGAAGAAACTAGATGCGGTGAGGGTTGCGATCAGTAAGTGGTGGAAGGAGGTGTCTTCTAAGGAGGTGGAGGATATTCAGGAGTTGAAAGGGGATATAGGGAAGTTAGAGTCTGACATGGAGAGTAGAGAATTAGAGGAGGAGGAGAGGTGGATTTGGGAAGAGAGCAAAAACGAGGTGGAAAGGATTAGACTTTGTAATCATAAAGACTTGGTTCAGAGGTCTCGGGTGCGTTGGTCTTCTTTGGGGGATGACAATACGGCGTATTTTCATAGATGTGTTAATGGGCGTAAGGCTAACAATGCGATCCCGGGGTTGTTGGTTAATGGATTGTGGATTTCCAAACCTTCCTTGGTTAAAAAGGAGGTGCTCTCGTTTTTCAGGAATCATTTCCGAGAAAATATAACTTATAGACCTGTTTTACTTTGTCGAAATTTGAAGCAGGTTAGCGGAGTGGGTGCCGAGGAGCTGATAAGACCTTTTTCAAAGGAAGAGATCAGAGAGGCGGTTTTTGAATGTGGCTCGGATAAGGCTCCGGGCCCGGACGGGTTTAATTTCAGTTTCATAAAGAAGTTTTGGAACCTGTTTGAAGCTGATTTTGGTTTGTTATTTGATGAATTTTTTGAGACAGGAGTTATTACTAAAGGTTGTAGCACGTCGCATATTACTTTGATTGCTAAGTCGAAGACTCCGGTTGGCTTGAAGGACTATCGGCCAATTAATTTGGTAGGTGTCATTAGTAAAATCCTATCAAAGGTTTTGGCTGCCAGGTTGAAGAAGGTCATTGGTCAAGTTATTTCAGACACCCAATCGGCGTTTATTAAAGATAGATTCATTTTGGATGGGCCACTTGTTCTCAATGAGGTGATTGCTTGGTTGAAGAAGAATGGGAGGCAAGCGTTCATGTTGAAGATCGATTTTGAGAAAGCGTACGATAACGTTAATTGGGAATTCCTTTTGTCCACCATGGAGCAAATGGGTTTCCCTTCTAGATGGATTTGTTGGATCAAAGGTATACTAGTTTCGGCTCGGTCGGCGGTTTTGGTTAACGGGTCCCCTACGTTTGAGTTCCAATATCAAAAAGGTCTTAGACAAGGGGATCCGCTATCACCTTTTCTTTTTCTTTTAGTCATGGAGGTTATGAGTAAAATGGTGGAAAACGCTTGTGGTTTGGGATTATTTGAAGGTATTAGCGTTAATATGGATGGGCCTCCTTTGTCTAATATGTTGTATGCGGATGATGCCCTCATTATTGGTAGATGGAGCAAGGAAAACATTATTTGTGTGGATAGACTTCTTCGGGTGTTCCATATGTGTTCTGGCCAAAAAATAAATATCCATAAATCTAATCTATTTGGGTTGGGAGTGCAGGATAGGGAGGTGGAGAATATGGCGTTGATCCTTGGGTGTAAGGTTGGGACGTTGCCTTTCGACTACTTGGGTATTAAGGTAGGTGCAAACATGAACCGGAATTCGAATTGGGGTGGTGTGATTGATAAAGTTAAGGATAGACTTCAGTCGTGGAAGGCAAAACTTCTCTCGATCGGAGGTAGGCTTACCTTGATTAAGTCTGTCCTTTTAAGCCTCCCGGTTTACTATTTGTCGTTGTATAAAGCGCCGATTGCTGTCATTGATTCCATTGAAAAACTGATGAGGCATTTCCTGTGGTGTGGTTCTAAGGAGGGTCGTGGCCTTCACTGGGTGTCGTGGGATATTGTGACTTTGTCTAAAAAAGATGGTGGTTTGGGTATTGCTAAGATTGGGGATGTTAACGCGGCCTTACTAACTAAATGGGCTTGGCATTTTAAAAACGAGGAGAATGGGCTGTGGAGAAACATAGTCAGTGGCATTCATTGCGGTCGTAATAGGTGGGTTTTTCTTCCTGTTAAGAGTGGTATTTCGGGATGCTGGAAGAATTTGGTGCGATTCTTAGAAAAATTATTACTTAACGGGAAACATATGCAATCTTGGTTTAAAGGTATCGTGGGGAACGGTGATAAGATTAAATTCTGGAAGGACATTTGGTTTGGTGAGAGTCCTCTTATGCTCAGGTGGCCTGGTTTGTATAATAAGGAGGTTGATAAAAATTGTCTTGTTAAAGATAGGATCACTAAGGTTGGTACTCGATTGGTGAGAAATGTTAACTGGAGGGTGGCTGCTGATTATGTGGCGTCAATCTCCGAGAACCAAGACGTGGATAATATGCTTTCTCAGGTTACTTTTAAAGGGGGCAAAGATGTTTGGTACTGGATGGGAGATAGCGGTGGCCGGTTCTCTGTTGCGAGTGTTAAAAGTCTTCTGTATGCGGGCAAGAATCAGCCTCGTAAACAGCAGATGAGATGGATTCACTGGGTTCCGCTTAAAGTTAATATGCTTGTCTGGCGTATAGAGATGGATAGGGTGCCTACTCGGATGGCGTTGATTCAAAGAGGGCTGAATCTGCAGGATCAGGTCTGTCCGTTATGCAACTCGGCTCCGGAATCGTCTGCTCATCTATTTGTTGGATGCGGTTTTTCGGATTGTGTTTGGAAGGCTGTTTGGAGCTCGTGCAAGCTTTTCCCGTCCCCGGTGTATGCGTTTGAAGATCTGCTGCAGCTTCCGAACGTAAGTGGTACTCAAACCAAATGGGATAAAAGGATCTTGCAAGGTATTTTGATGGTGGTTTGCTGGGCTTTGTGGATTGCTAGAAACAAAATAGTTTTTGAAGGGTCTTCGGCTAAGGTCATAGAGATAGTTGCTATGGTTAAGTCGATGTCATTTTTGTGGCTTAAAAACCGCTCTAAGTTTAGTGATTTGGAGTGGAAGGATTGGTCTAAATTCCCCTTGTATATGTTGTAGTTGGTTTTGGCGGGCTTCGGTTTGAAGTCCGGCCTTTGTTTTTATGAAAGTTTAGTTTCAAAAAAAAAAACCCTAAAATATTGTCACTAAAGTAGTTGAAGTGAAATTAAAACCAAGTTTTATTTATAATTCCGATTGAAATATTCAATACTTGAATGTAGGGTATTCAATTTATCAGTTAAGGGATGAGGTGGTCATCACACCATATTCACCACATTCAATCAATCTTTATTTGTCATCTCATTTTATCATATCTATCACATTTTACATGGGAGCAGTCATCACATCCATCACTAACCTTTTTTGTTTTACTAAACTGTAAAATTATATAACATACATACATAAATATCTATTCTCAATTAAGAAATGGCATGCCTTTTAAATTACCAACGTGTTTTGGGTTTAATGCTAGTGGATGAGAAGAAAACTCTACAGTTAAGTGTGTTCACGTGAGAGTAGTATCAGGATGGGTGATCAAAAAACAAATCCGTTTGCTTTTTGTGGGTAAAGCGAACTATATTGGTAGTACGAGAGACCAGATGTTACAATTGCATTTCTCGCTCACTACGTTTACATACTTTTCAAAATCAACGCGAAGTTTCTGGTATTACATATAGGAAGCAAGGTTGTAAAAGGCCCTAGGCGCTAGGCAGGCGGTGGGGGTCTAGCCTAGGGACTAGTCAGGACTAGGCGAAATTAGGCATTTTGGAATTTTTATACGTATTATACACACACACACACAGATTTAGGTATTTTTTGAAAATATGTTAAGATATATACACATAATACTTAGAAATAGTTAGATATATACACATAATACTTAGAAATTTGTGGAATTTAAAAAAATAAAAACCAACGCCTAGGTCCGCCTAATCTCCAAAACGCCTAGGACCCCGCCTAGGGCTTATTTCCTATATTTTGCCTTGCCTAGCATCTAGGAGCCGCCTAAACGGCCGCCTAGGCCGACTTTTACAACACTGATAGGATGCATGCTTGATGGAAATTCAACCATTGAACATGCAATAAATGTCAACCCAATGACTTGGCCAAAGTTATTTAACATATATCAACCCAAAAACTTCCTGCTAGTTATTATGATCGATATGTCATGTGATAACAAGAAGTAAACTGTGGTAATATAACATGCTAGCTTGTATAACCCAACCAAGTCAATCCAATCCAAACCAATCCAAATCAACATCAACTAAATCAAATTAAAAGTAAACATTAAGAAGTCCCTTGTACTGAATAAAGAACACTAGCCGTTTAACAATAATTAGTTGCATACCGACATCTTTCTAGTAAATTCGGCCGAACTAGGAACAAGTTTTTGAATCTTTAATATCATAGATCTATTCACGGTTATGTGCACTTCGAAAGGGCAAACATGTATAGGCACTTCGAGACATTCTCCATCAAACAAGATGAAGCAGATTCAAAAACTTATATGGAGAAAGGTCCGATTATGTATCCAACCGAAAAATCTAATTTGCAAGATTGCATTGTTTTTATGGATTTAATCCATATTGGTACATTCAAAGATACAAAAAGAAGTTTGAGATCGAATTTGAAAGCATAGTAGATTGGTTCATGAATGTTTTCATGAAGATTAGAATAAATGCTCTTATACCACCATTTGATTGCAAAGGCTATCTGATTAGTCTATTAGAATTCTATATGGTTGTGCAACGATATGGTGGGTATCATAAGGTCACAAAAGATGAGAATTGGGTTGTAATTGCATTTGCCAAGGGATATGGAATAGGCATGCCGAGACTTACTTATGAAGATGAGATAGTCAAGATATTGAGGAAGGCGTATATAAGATATTTGGAGATGATAAAATTGTATCATCTCAAATACAAAGGCCGAGAATTGACCATTGAAGTAGGAGAATCAAGCAACAATGCAAGAAAGAATAATGGAGCGATGAAGATCTTCCACCAAAGAAAAGATCAAGGACGAGCAACAGCGAAGACTAATTTGCTGTGATGATCAAGTGTAAGGGAGACAATGTTAGATATAAACATTGATCATCATATTATGTTGTTGTGTAACACAACTTAGGATATGTAAATATGTAAATAAAATCCTAAGTCTAGTTAACTATTTATGAACTGGTATGAAAAGTTAGTTATCATAGGGTTACATTATATGAACGGTTGTGATGATTCACACACCGATTAGATATGTATAAATAGGATGTATATTTTACATTTTAATCGTATGAAAAATTTGTGTTTTTATAATCCACTTTCAATACTTCCCTCTCTCTTTTCCCTCTATTTTCTGTCCACAGCAAAACCAAATCTGATTCAAATATTAATTGCATACACATTAGGAAAAAAAATAGTATTTGCCTAAAGAAAAATGTAATACATACAACCATAATCAAGCCATAAAAATAGATTATAAAAAGGGATATATTTGACCAATGCTTATAAAATATTCTCTATAAGGGATATAGGAGAGAAGGATCAAAATCTAACCATAGGTTCGTTTTTCTTCGTATATTTAAGTTATGTTTGGCTACTCGGTTTTTCTCCAACCATACTTTTTAGAAATTATAAAAACTATTTAAATAAAATATTTTTGACATGGAGACACTTTCTTACGATTATGTTTTTTTTAACCAAAATTTCATTAATACCGGAGAGTCCTCAAATCAAGGACTACCCCAAAAAACCTCTACAAAATATAAAGAGGGTAATTTACCCAATCGTTCCAAACAATCGTTTAAAATCTAGATCTATGTTTCAACCAAATAAAAGACAAAGCCTTTACTTGAGCAAAAACTTCAGTGACTCTAGGCGTACCTCCTTTAAACACCTTGTTATTCCTCGCAATCCAAATCGACCAACATGTTATCATCATAATACCCGTAATAATCTTCCTTTCATCTTTAGTTTTAAGAGAAACATATTGCATCCAAAGAAGCTCATCAACCGAAGAGGAATACCAACCGCTTATCCTACACCAACGCCAAATTTTACTCCAAACTCCAAAAACAAAACCACATTGGACCATAAGTGATCAGTCGATTCTTCATATGTTTCGCATAAAGGGCACTTAGCATCTGGGATGTTAATCTTTCTTCTAATCAACGCTACCCGAGTCGCAATTCGATCCATCTCCAGCCTCCACATAAAAACATTCACTTTTAAAGGAACCCATGTTTCCCACCTAGTAATACGGTTCTACACAGCAAAATCCGGACCCCGAATCCAAGACTTGACAGCATCAACTGTAAACAGCCTACTGCAGCCATCATTCCAGTACCATTGGTCTTCTTTTACTGTTAAGTTGACCTGAGACAACATAAAGTTCACGTCCTGCATTTCTGAGATGGCTTCAACAGACACTAGATTCATCAGCCAGCCTGCACACAGACCCATAGACTCTCCCTGAACCTGAATTCTTTGATTGACATACGCATTCTTATTAGGATCCTGTTCAAACAACCTTGGTAATCTGTCCATTAAAGTAGTCGATCCCCACCAGACGTCTTTCCAGAACCGAAGGCGATTACCATTACCAAGCTTACCTTTAAACAAAGATTTGAACGATTGCCCATTTATTATTAAGGACCGATAGATTTCCATCATACTTGATAGGAATTATTAACCGGTAAGAAAATCCATCTATTTCTACCCCCATGAATACATTCAATAAGCCGCTTCCACATACTATTGTTATCATTTTTGAACCTCCATACCCATTTAGCTAAAAGAGCCGTATTAACCTCAGAAATCTTTGAAATACCCAACCTACCATTCTTTTTTGATCTAGTAGCCACTTCCCAAGAAACCCAATGTAAACTCTTAGCTTCTTTACAACCGGCCCATAAAAAGTGTCTCAAATGCTTTTCAATATTTTCTATCACCGTTTTGGGAGCTTTAAACAATGATAGGTAGTACATCGGGAGGCTAGATAACACAGATTTAATCAAAGTTAGTCTACCTCCAATCGATAAAATCTTCGCCTTCCAAGAGCATAATCTATTACGAATCGCCTCCATAACCGGATCCCAATTGGAGGCCCGATTCATATTAGCTCCCACTTTTATGCCCAAATAATCAAAAGGCAACCCTCCAACTCTACACCCCTAATAAATTAGCCATAGAGCCTATCTCCGAATCCTCTATTCCCACTCCAAACAAAATCGACTTATGAATGTTTATCTCTAACCCCGAGCATAAATGAAAGATTCTTAATAAACGAATAATCTTTCCCATATTATCTTTACTCCAAGTACCCAAAATAAGTGCATCATCTGCATACAACAAATGAGAAACACTCGGATCCCTACTCGTGACCTTCACACCTTCAAATTCACCCAATAAACAAGCCTTAGTTATTATACAAGCAAGCGCCTCCATTACAATAAGAAACAAAAAGGGGGATAAAGGATCGCCTTGTCTGAGACCCTTTTGACATTGAAACTCAAATGTAGGCGAACCATTAACAAGCACTGCCGACCTAGCCGATTAAGGAATCCCCTTCACCCAAAGACACCATCTCTCCAGAAAATCCATCTGACTCATCATTGACAAAAGAAAACCCAAGTTCACGTTATCATAAGCCTTTTCGAAATCAATTTTCAGGAGAAAAACTAACTTTTTGTTTTTCTTTACCCATCCAATGATTTCGTTAAGGACTAACGGACCATCAAGAATAAACCTATCTCTCAAGAAAGCCGATTGAGCTTTAGAGATCACCTGTCCAATTACTTTCTTGATACGAGCCGCCAGCACCTTAGAAATAATCTTACTAATCACACCAATTAAATTGATAGGCCTGTAAGCCTGTAATCTTTTAAACCCACTGGCACTTTCGTCTTGGCTATCAAAGTAATAAAAGATGTACTACACTCCTTACTGATGTTACCAGAATAGAAAAACTCCTCAAATATATTGATAAAATCAGCCTCCAGAGAACTCCAAAAATGCTTGATAAACCTGAAATTAAAACCATCTAGGCCCGGGGCTTTGTCAGCACCACAATCAAACGCCGCTTCTTTAATTTCCTCTTTAGAAAATGGAGCAATCAACGCATCAATACATTCCTTTGGGACTTGTTTCAAGTCACCACACAAAAAATATTGCCGATTATAATTAGATTCAGTGAAGTGTTTACGAAAGAAACACAACACCTCCTTCTTGACAAGAGAAGGCTTCGAAACCCAACCCCCATTAACCAGCAAACCCAGAATAGCATTGGACGCCTTTCTCCCTTTAATACACCGAGGAAAATATTCCAAATTCTCATCCCCTGAAACCGCCCATTTCACCGTAGACTTCTGATGAAGATCCTGGTTTTTAAACCAAATAAGTTACATCACAATATTCTCTAGCACGTTTTTAGGGTCTAGAAGTCTGAATCTTTGCTTGTAAACACTTGTGCTCTGTTTATTAATAAGATTAACCTTTAAACCATCTTTCGCAACTCGTTTTGTGTGTACATTGTTGATATTGTTGCTTAAACCGTGTCTCGGGAATTTCGCACTCATGACGTGTCATACCTGTGATATCCGGATTGTCCATGACGGTCCTAAATTTAATACCTTTGAAAGTCGACAAAATGTAGTAATCTCTGTATTTTTAATAAGTATATGTATATCAAAATTATTTGTATGGTATTAATTAAACTATGTTTTTTATATTAATAGTTTAAACATATATATTGCTATCTTATATGAATATTTTTAATGTCAAAAACCCCAACTAGCTTATATAAATCATGTGAATGGGGGCCTTTTGAAAAGGAGCAAGAATGGCATTTTGCACGAAGAGCTGGCCCTATTTTATTTTTTTCTAGCACATGATCACAACCATCATTTGCAGCTTTATGTATCGATCATACAAGGTATGTATGTGTGTATATATAATTTGCAGTCACTGTCAAGTTATCTTTATTGGTAAAATATACACCAATTTACAAAATGTTTGTAGAAAAATACGAAAAACGAATCCTACAAAATATTTGTGTATCTACGACTAAAGAATTATGTCTACATCCATGTCTTTGTCTACGACGTGGAGGGAGTGACTCCTGGTTATCATACGTAGCCATCCTCTTTATCGCCCGATTTTTTCCTTTCTTATTTACTATCTTTTTTTATATCACACACACATGCATCTACGCTCAAATTAGCTCTACAACTCAAAACTTAAGGTATATAGTTTTAAACAATACGCTATACGATAAAAATTGTTAACACAGGCAAGACTAACAATTAAATATAGTGAAATATTAGATAAAATACGTTGTTTAAGGTAATTAGATTGAGTAAATAAGATTTTCTTGTATTTCTTCCAAACCATATTATAATAAACGATTTCAATTAATGTGATATGACAGTGACTTAAACACGTATATTACACCAGTTTCCAAACTAATAATAATTCAAAAACAAAGTAAAATTTTATAATCCATATATTACACTAGGGGTGAGTAGAAAACCGAGAAAACCGAACCGAAACAAAAAAAAACCGATTTAACCAAATCGAAAATAACCGAACTGCACAAAAAACCAGAAAAACCGAACCAAAAAAAAAACAAACCAAAATTAGCAGTTCGGTTTCTGTTTTGCATTTTATAAAAACCGAAAAAACCGAACCGAACCGAACCGAATAACCCAAAAGAATCATTCTTTTAATATATATTATGCGCTGATTCAGGAATTATTAGTTTTACTCTTGAAAATCATTAATTTTTAAAGTATTACAAAAGAAATGTATTAATAAAAACTTTGGAAAAACATAGAAATCGTTTAGAATGTTCGGTTTATGTGAACAATATTAATTTAAAAGGTTATATACATTAATATAAATATAAACATATAAGAAAGATTCTTAAACCTTAGATTATAAGTTCTCTTTTTAAATTTTATGAAATTATGTTCCAAAAGCCGAAAAACCGAACCGAACCGTTACTAAAACCGAAACCACAAAAACTGAAACCGAGCGGTTTACAAAACCAAAAACCAAACACTTCAGTTACGGTTATAATAAATAAATAAAAATCCAAACCGAACCGGACCGTGCACACCCCTATATTACACAAGTATGTAACCTTATAATAAATAAATAAAAAACAAAGTAAAATGTTATAATAAGACAATAGTGCATCAAAGTTTATTCATTCAAAACACATATCTTGATTATTATACATTTAGCCGATTACATTATATTTATTCAACTCGTGTCATTTAACCCATACAGATGTTTTTACAAATGTAATTTTTTTCATTAATAGTACATCGAAGTTCATTTGTTCAAAACATATATCTTCATGAAAACATGTGTTAACCAATTATATTATATTTATTTAACTTATGGTATACACTTGTTTATTCAACACATGCAATACAAAGGTTTTTTTTAAAGATATAACTTTTTTATTATCTATTATTAATATATATAAAAGAATTGATAGTTGCTGACGTGGTGTTCAATGGTGGCCTCAACCCCCTTCAATGTGCCACGTGGCATGATGAAGTAAAGATTTTACTATTTTTTAATTTTTTTGTTTTTATTATTAAAATAAAAAAACCTATTCTAATCTCACGGATTCCTCTCTCTTAATTGTTTCATTCATAACCTAATCTCGCCTCCCCCTCTGTGTACTCTCCTCTCCCCATTCATCATCATCTCCATCGAACCTCCATCTATATAATATCGGTTTGCATACAATACCCAATACAATCCATTCTTTACAGCAGCTTCCAGCAAAAACTTTTGTGTTATTTGATTAGCGTTCCAAAACATGTCTGGTAAAGGCGAAGGATCAGTAATTGGAATCAATCTCGGAACAACATACTCATGTGTGGGTGTGTGGCAACATGATCGTGTTGAGATTATTGCTAATGATCATGGCAACAGAACAACTCCATCTTATGTTGCGTTTACGGATACTGAGCGTCTTATTGGAGATGCTGCTAAGAATCAGGTCGCCATGAATCCCGTCAACACTGTTTTCGGTATGCTCTGTTTCTTGAATGCCTTTTTTCTTTAATATTTACTGAAAATTAAGTTTAGTTATCGTTTTCTTATATCAGTTTTTACAATTATGTTGAGGTTTCATGTTGTTAACCAAAAGGGTTGCTTATAAGATTTTCGGAGGTTTTACTGAATTTTAGTGATTACTTAACCAATTAGTGAAAATTAAGCACCATTATGATATTATGTTGAGGTCTTATGAACTTCAATAAAAGGGTTGATTTTAAGATTCATATAAGTTAACGAACAAGCCAGAAAACAAGTTATGTAAAAGAGTGTTTGATTTTTTATTTATTTATTTATTTTAGAAATTTTGAATATTCGCATGTCTAATCGGGTGTTTATTATGTTTTTTTGCAGATGCACAGCGATTAATCGGGAAGAGATTTTCTGATCCGTCGGTGCAGAGTGACATGAAACATTGGCCGTTTAAAGTTGTCCCGGGAGCAGAAGACAAGCCTATGGTTGTTGTCTCCCACAAAGGCGAAGAAAAACAGTTTTCTGCTGAAGAAATCTCTTCAATGATTTTAAACAAGATGAAGGAAATTGATGAAGCTTTTCTAGGGACCACTGTTAAGAATGTTATGGTCACTGTTCCTGCATACTTCAACGACTCAACACGTCAAGCCACCATGGACGCCGGTGTTATTTCGAGGCTTAATGTGATGAGAATCATCAACGAGCTGACCGTAGCTGCAATCGCTTATGGTTGGATAAGAAGGCGTCTAGCGTTGGCGAGAAGAATGTGTTGATATTTGACTTGGGAGGTGGTACTTTTAATGTGTCTTTGTTAACTATTGAAAAAGGGATTTTTGAAATTAAGGCGACTGCGGGTGACACACATTTGGGTGGTGAGGATTTTGATAACAGGATGGTTAACGACTTTGTTCAGGAGTTTAAGAGGAAGAACAAGAAAGATATTAGTGGGAACCCAAGGGCTTTGAGGCAGTTGAGGACCGCGTGTGAAAGGGCGAAGAGAACACTTTCGTCTACGGCTCAAACGACTATTAAAATTGATTCTTTATATGAAGGGGTTAATTTCTACACATGATTACGTGTGCTAGGTTTAAGGAGTTGAATATGGATTTGTTTAAGAAGTGTATGGAGCCAGTCAAATCCTTCCGTTTCAGAACAAAGTATCTGTTGCACTTCTCCCAGCATGTTGTTTTTATTGAAATTTTCGTCAATTAGAGTTGCATATCCTTGAAGTTATATATTTAAAAATATTCAATTTCTTTGTCAGTGTTTTGGGGTTGATAACGAATTGTGTGAGAATGCTACTGTCATAGAGGTACTTGGTAATGGCTATGACAATCTATGTACTGTTGTATGCAAATGATGTGAAATTAGCACAATTTGTTGTCTCCTCTGTCTTATAATCAAGATTTTTCATTAATATCTATGTGTTTATGTTGTTTTGTAACTTATTGGTGCATCTTTTGATTGTTGCGCAGGTTAATGGTACTAGCAAACTAGGAGTACTATTAGAACTTCTCCATGTTTTGACTGATATTGATCTCAAAATCGTTAAATCCTCTTGGAGTAATGGTAGATCCTGGTCTATGGATGGTATAACATCTTCTTTTCTCTTAAATCTTTGACCCATTACCATTTTCGTTCATGTTAATCTTAGCATTTAGTTTGATGACATTCTTGATCCTACAGATTTCTATGTTATTGATCACGAAGCAAACAAAGTCACTAATGAAGACAAAATACACCGCTTCAAGAAGGTAAGATATCTTATGTTTTAGATCAAACATAAAACATTTCGATGTTTGATTTACAAACATGTATATAATTATGTTAACTAAATTCTGTGTTTCTACGATTCAATGGAAGTTTGTAGGGTAGTAATATGTTATGTATCTTGATTCACAATTAGTAGGTATTCTCCGGTGTGTTTATTGCGGATTGGAGTCTTGGAGTTACCGACCATATGTTATACTAACGGGGAGTTTCCCATGGAAATAGGTGAAAATATACCTTAATAGTTTCCATCCAGAATATATTAAATATCATTATGCATTGCTTTGAGATGGAGAGGTGAGCGAGTTCGGTAAAGGCTTAACAGACAAGTTGTTATAGGTTGGTGCCTGTAAGTATTCTTTTCCTATTTCATATTGCTATATCAATGTATATTGCCTATAAACACCATCATGATCGATGACCTTATGTGTAAACTAATAACGCTTATTATGAAATTATAATCACTGATGCGCAATAAACTCTTTGTTCAGTTTTCATTGTTGATGTTGTTTTTGTTTCTATTATTTCAGGTTTTCAAACTTTTAGAGGAGGAGCAGAGAGACGTCGAAAATCGATGTTCGTTTCCATCCTAAATCGCAAAAGAATGTAGCTTGATAAATTATGTTTAAAACTTTTAGAGACCGCGCGGCCGCTCACAGAGAACAGCATGACGGCACTATCTTTAAAATTGCATATAAAATCGTAGAAAAATCGTTAGGATGTGTTCTTTATATGCCTGGAAAGCTCTCGGAGCTTAGAACAATTCTTATTTGAAAGTCGAAGTCGGATTTTGGGTTTTAAAAGGGGTAAAAGTGATCCGAACAGCGGCTGCGCGAAAGTTGCAGCAGTTTGTTCTCCTGATAAAGGGCCGTTTGGCCTGGTTCGTTCCGTTTCAACGTGTAACGACTACCGTACTAGTTTAAATGTATCATTGACAACTCACTAACCATTCTTTGTGTAATGGTGCTAGGTAAATAAGTGAAGGAAGTCCCGGAGCAAGGATCAAGTCGTGATAAGAGCCGAACACACTCGATCACTCATCAAGCTTCCGCATTAGAATCTAAGGAACTCCCGTTAAAACGCAACATCTTAGAGTATGTTTTAACTATTAAAATGTAAAAAATTGTGTGAATCAAACATGTATTTGATCTTAATGGGTTGACTTATTATAAATTTCAAAGTTTTAATCGGGAGTGGTTTAAGTAAGGTCCAAACCCGTATGATTTGGGCGTTGATCACGTGATTACGGGTTAGGGTCTTACAAGTGGTATCAGAGCCATAGGTTTGAGGGATCCGAGTGTCGGGAAGGATACTTGGACTCAAACCGTGCGCTCAAAGTGTTAAAGGGTGTTCGGTTCGAGACTTGATCGAGGAATCCGGTAAGTAATACCTATAATAAACATCCGTTTTGATCGGAAATTGTTATAGGTAATCAATAGTGATATCGTGTAGATACACGCTATCTCAAAAGCTTGATAAGGAAATGGTTAGGTACTCATGTGGCCTATCCAAAAGATTGATTCGGGCAACGGAAATCTCGCATAACAAGAATTCTAGCATCACTATTGCAGTGATGCATTCTAATACTGAAATGTCATGCTACTAATTAATTGAAATTATAAATGTGAGAGGGATGATAACATTTTATTTGATCGAGAGAGGATCAAATGATTCACCAAACGAGGTTGTAGAGGGTTCGGGAGCACGGCTGAGAGCATGCTCACTAAGGACCAAGTCAAGTAACAACTCGGGCTAATGGATCAGTAACGAAAGGGAACACGGTGAGAGGTGACAAAGGCATTCTTTAGGTTAGTTACTTATCTTAGCTTAGGATGGTGACATATCAAAACTAAGACTTATGGCTTGTGTGTGTGCATTGATACGTGTTTATATGGATATATATATATATATACATATACATATACATATACATATATATATATATATATGGCTATTGTGAAGCCTAGATCAATGGTGAGAGGTGATAAGTGATCAACTTTAAGTATAGGTGGTTTGTATAATGAATTCTAATTGATTAGATATAGGAATATCTAATTGAGTGATCAAAACGTCATGTGTTTTAACTAGCTTCCATGGGAGGTCGATGATGACATTAACATGTATTCTGTTTCATAGGTATCATGTGTTTGTTACGTGATATCCCATGGTGTCTCTTGTGATCACTTACGTGTGTTAAAAGTGAGCTATCATGTGTTAGGGTATAATAACCTCATGTAAAGTTTGTTGTGATGAGTGTTCGGGTGTTGTATGACTAAACAAGTGTCCCATGTTAAGTTTTCTGATTAACTCTAGCTTTACTAGACTAGGGGGCGGGGTATAGTGTATGAAAACCATCTAGATATGCACATATAGTGAGGTAATAACTGAAGTATGTACGAATGTTGACTTGGTTTGTTGACTATTGTCACATTCTCCTCTTGTTTTGGGAATTTCGTCCTCGAAATCGAGTTTCCCTACTAGTTTCTTTAGTCTTAGGGAAGAGTGCTGGGTACTTGTGTCTCATCTGGTCTTTGCGTTCCCATGTAAATTCGGGACCACACTTTGCATTCTATCTGACTTTCACAAGTTTGGCTTCTCAACTTCTGGACTTTCCAATCAGTCACTTCGATTGGCTCCTTGACAAAATGGAGCTGATCATCGAGGTGAATTTCGTCGGGAGGAATGATCAAGGACTCGTCGGACAGACACTTCTTTAGGTTGTATACATGGAAAGTGTCGTGAACACTGCTTAGCTCTTCTGGCAACTTAAGCTTGTATGCCACGGGACCAACCCTAGAAAGTATCTCGAACGGACCGATGTATCGGGGATTAAGTTTTCCACGCTTGCCGAATCGTGGTACACCCTTCCAGGGTGAGACTTTTAAGAGTACCTTATCGCCAACCTAAAACTCGAGGGGTTTGCGGCGGCGATCGGCGTAGCTCTTTTGACGATCTTAAGCAGCTTTCAAGCGATCACGGATCTGAAAGATCTTATCAGTGGTCTCTTGAATCATCTCGGGGCCAGTCAAGTGTTTGTCTCCAACTTCTGCCCAACACAAAGGAGATCTACACTTACGACCATACAGGGCTTTGAACGGAGCAGCCTTGATACTGGTATGGTAATTGTTATTGTAAGAAAACTCAACCAATGGCAGGTCTGAATCCCAGTTTCCACCGAAATTGATTACACAAGCTCGAAGCATGTCCTCCAATGTCTGGATTGTGCGCTCACTCTGGCCATCTGTTTGAGGATGATAGGCTGTGCTCATGTCTAAGCGAGAGCCTAATGCGTCCATCAATGTTCGCCAGAATCGGGAAGTAAATCGACTATCCCGGTCGGAAATGATTGAAACAGGCACTCCATGCCTTGTTACAATATCCTTGATATACAGCTTGGCGAGTTTCTCTAATTTTTCGGTTTCCTTAATCGGCAAGAAATGCGCGGATTTAGTCAGTCTGTCGACAATTACCCAGATCGTGTCGTGACTGGACATCTTGGGTAGCTTGGTGATAAAGTCCATAGAAACCTGTTCCCATTTCCGAACAGGAATGTCTGGTTGCTGGAGCAGACCAGATGGTTTCTGATACTCGGCCTTGACCTTCGAACTGGTAAGACATCTGCTGACGTACGTAGCGATTTCACCTTTCAGGTTGGGCCACCAGTAAAGTTCCTTCATATCTTTACACATCTTTTCAGCACCAGGATGTATCGAGCATCTGGACTTGTGAGCTTCTCCTAGGATTAGATCACGTAAACCACCAAAACGTGATACCCAATTCCGGTTGGCAAAGTAAACTGTGCCATCAGACCTTGGTTCCAGCAAATCTACCATCTTGAATAATGACTCATCTTTCAGGTTCTAACCTTTCAGAGCTTCCTTCTGAGCGTCACGGATACGGGTAGTGAGATTTGTATGGATGGTCAAGCCTAGTGCGCGCATACGCAAGGTCTTAACTCGTTCCTTCTGGCTTAATGCATCAGTCACAACGTTGGCTTTTCCCGGATGGTATTTAACCTCACAATCGTAATCGTTCAGCAATTCAACCCATCTGCGTTGCAGCATGTTCAGATCCTTCTGATTAAAGATGTGTTGCAAGCTCTTGTGGTCGGTGAAAATGGTGCGCTTGGTGCCGTAAAGGTAGTGCCTCCAAATCTTGAGAGCAAAGATTACTGCACCCAACTCTAGGTGATGAGTCGTGTAGTTCTTCTCATGAATTTTGAGTTGTCGAGATGCGTAGGCAATGACCTTATTCCTTTGCATGAGTACACATCCAAGACCTTGATGAGAGGCATCGCAATAAACTACGAAATCATCGGTGCCTTCCGGAAGGGAAAGGATTGGAGCACTGCACAAACAGTCCTTCAATACTTGGAACGCATTCTCCTTCTTGACTCCCCAATCGAACTTCTTGTCTTTCTGCGTCAAGACAGTCAGTGGTTGGGCAATCGTGGAGAAATTCTCAATGAATCGTCGATAGTAGCCAGCTAATCCCAAAAATTTTCGCACCTCGGTAGGTGTCTTGGGCACAGCCCAATCCTTGATTGCTTCAATTTTCACGGGATCAGCTTGTATACCCTTCTCGTTCACAACGTGACCGAGGAAATGAACTTCTCAAATCCAGAACTCGCATTTCGAGAATTGGCAAACAGTTTCTCGTTTTTGAGCAACTCTAGAATCAACCTGAGATGTTGTTCGTGCTCTTCTTTAGTTCGCGAGTAGATCAGGATGTCATCTATGAAGACAATAATGAACTTGTCTAAATAGGGCTTGCAGACGCGGTTCATGAGGTCTATGAAAACAGCAGGAGCATTTGTCAACCCAAATAGCATGACCAAGAATTCGTAATGTCCATAACGAGTGGAATGCCATCTTCGGGATGTCGTCTTCCTGAATCCGCAATTGGTGGTATCCTGACCGTAGATCGATCTTTGAGTAGTAACTGGATCCCTGCAACTGGTCGAACAGATCATCAATCCTTGGTAGTGGATATTTGTTCTTGATCGTCAACTTGTTCAGCTACTGGTAGTCGATGCACATGCGGAAACTCCCGTCTTTCTTCTTCACGAACAGAATTGGCGCTCCCCACGGGGAAAAGCTCGGACGAATGAAGCCTTTGTCTAACAACTCCTGGAGTTGGTTAGACAGTTCCTGCATTTCTGACGGTATGGAGTGCGGGCTGCTGGGGCAGCTCCCGGGACAAGATCAATGCGAAACTCGATCTGTCATGGCGGTGGAAGTCCTGGAAAGTCCTTCTGAAAGACTTCAGGATAGTCTCACACCACTGGGATGTCCACAAGCTTCCGTTCCTTGGCCTTTTGTTCAACGACGTGCGCCAAAAACGCGACACAGCCTTTTCTTAAACACTTTTGCGCCTTAATGCAGGATATGACTCGAAGAGTGGGTACACTCTGGCTTCCTCGAATCGTTTGGGTTTCATCATTTGACAAGGGGATTCGAACCAACTTCTCGTGACAGACTATCTCTGCACGATGTTTGGATAACCAATACATGCCGATGACAACATCGAAACTACCCAATCAGATAGGCAGTAAGTCGATATGGAAATCATGGCTGTCAAGCATCAAAACACAACCCTTAATGATTTCCTCAGACAAAATTAACTTACCATTAGCTAACTCTATGGTATATCGTGTATCCAACTTATTAGATTCTAATTCAAGGGATTTCTTAAAGTCGGTGGACACAAAGCTAAAATCTGCGCCTGAGTCAAAAAGTACCAAAGCGAAATGGTTGTTAAGGAGAAACGTACCCATAACTACGTTAGGATCATCGTGTGCTTTGTTGGCTCCCAACATGAATGCTCTGTCGCGGGCTTGATCCTTGACCTTGGGACAGTCCTTTCGAAAATGCCCATTTGCACCACATTCGAAACACTCGTTTCTGGCAGGAGGAGTGTTTGTGGCCTTAGCCTTACAGTTAGTGGTTGAATGACCACGACGGTTACAGTTTTTGCACAACATGCTTTCACAGGTGCCTATGTGATGGTAGTTGCATTTGCTGCAGTGAGGATGGGGCCCGTTGTATTGGCGTTTGGGTTCCTCAACTACTGTAGCAGAAAAGACTTTTACGGCATCTTGTGGCTTGTGAGAGGATTTTCTGCCTTTCCGGTTGTCGGAACGTTTGCGCTTGTTCCCGGAATTCTCACTGGCAACTGTAACTTTCTGGTTCAATGAACCCATGCGAACAGCGTCGTCGGTCAAACTCTGAGTTAGGGTAACTGCGGCCTGGATAGTGGATGGTGCCGATGCAGTAACCATACAGCGAATCTTGGGCGACAGACCCCAGATATACCGCTCAACTCTTTTGTATTCGAGCGTGTCCATGTGTGGGACCAGTCGAGAGAGTTCATGAAAATGAGTGGTATATGCAGTTATGTTGGCATCCACCATGGTAAGATTCCAGAACTCGGCTTCCAGCTTCTGGAGTTCGCTCCTAGGGCAGTACTTTTCCATGAGTAATGCTTTGAGATCGGCCTAAGCAAGATTGTATACCGCTTCTCTGCCCAGGGTTTGCACTTGCAGATTCCACCAGGTAAGGGCTTCGTCCTAAAAAGTACAAGTGGAGTACTTCGCATTTTGATCCTCGAAGCAACCGCTGATATCGAGGACTGATTCGGTCTTCTCTATCCATCGGACAATTCCCACAGCACCCTCATTACACGGAAGGTCCATGGTTTGCATGCCACGAAGGTTTTGTACGAACAGCCATGAATAGAGTTTTTAGATTCGTGATCTGTTTCACTTCCTCGGCAGGGACCGATACCTCCTGAACCTCCACTGATGTCAGCCCGAGCGGCATCGTGTTGAGTAATTGCTGCAGCAATTACTCTGGCTAACTCAGCGGGTGTGGTCGGTAGAGGTTCGCCTGCGGTTGTCCATGCTGACTGTCGGGTAGGCATAGCTAAGAAGAGAACACAACAAACATAAGAGTTTCATAATCACATATAATCATATATCAACCAACACAATCATTCATATAAGTCAAGTTAGATTAATACAATCACACATCATAAATCTCATACATAAATCCCCAAAAAGTAGTTAAGTTTTAGTACAAAATGGGCGGTTGAACGCAATTAGTTTTGAACATCATGTCTTGACATAAAAATAAAACATCACATGACATCATAAGTCATCATAACATAAGCTTATCAACATAAACGACTACTAAGAAGGGGGTGGGAAAGCAGTAGCAAGAGAAATAATCGCCTCCCTCATACGCCGATCCGACTCCGCCGCCCTACGCTCCAACACCTCAAGTCGTCTCCCTATTTCAGCTCGTTCCATCACCGCAGTCAATCTCCCCTGCTCAGCCTCGGCCCACTAGCTCTCGAGCTCTCGGATGCGATCTCCTAATGCCACTTGCTGAGCGTCATGGGATATGAGGGCACTACGCTCGGTGCGGAGAGGTCTCCCAGATGAGTCTCCCAAACTCAAAACCTCGGGATCGTCCTCCTTGTCTCGGTGTGCTAGGCAACTCGAGAGGCTAGAAAGGTAAGGTCGCTTGCGGGCCTGAGAGCGCCGCTTCAGTCTCCTCGGTGGCTCGCTCTCCTCTAGGGGCTCTGGTAGCGGGTCAATGGGCTGGGTAGGCTCGGGAAGAGAAAAGATAGGAGCTCTAGAAGGTATAGGAAGGACGAGAGACGGTCGCACCATCTTTCGAGGTGTACACTTTTTGAGTGTACCTCCCGAAGTGTCCAATCGAAAATAAGGGTTGAGGCTAGCCGGAGGGTGAGAAGTAGGAGGGGTGACAGAAGGATGGGGGTCAGAAATTGCTAGAGGTGGGGGCGTCATCGTCTGCGTCATCGTCGGAAGTACGTCTCGGGACTGGAGGAGGGTCAATATCCATCTCGGACTAAGAAATCCACCCATTGTGATGGGACTCGGGGGCTGGCTGGGTGAGAGGTAAGTCATCCTCCTGGGAATCATTTGCCAAATAATCTGGCTCCGACTCAGGTGAAGAAACGAGATCAATAGTGATGACCATGTTTCCTGTCATGACATGCATATATATGTAAATAATCACACATGTAAATAAATGAACTATCATACCCGTATGTCTTCGTGGAGTGGCTAGGGATTTGAGAGGTGCAAGGCGTGACATCGTGGTACTTTGTGAAAACGTTACGAAAGTACGTTTTAAGTTATAGCTGACTCAAAAGAATCTTAGTTCGCTATAACCTTGTGCTCTGATACCAATCTGTCACACCCCGCCAAGGCGGAAACACGAGGATGTGACGACCGAAAAGTTTTCAAGCACAAGGTTCAAGCAATACACAGTTTTATGCAAATAGTACCACCGTTAAGATGGATATTGTCATTAATTATTTAACAACGTCACCATGGCGTTAACAAAAGAGAATACTGTCTATTACTCTCATAATTAAATAACAATAGGTCGACAAAGTAAAACCATCATGGTAGTTCCACGCAGTGCTTTCTCAAACCCTTCCCTCAAATCCCTGTGGCCCTCCATCTAGTTATCTAAAATACATGCATAACGAGTTTTGTCAACAATAATGTTGGTGTGTTCATGGGTATTGTTTGTAATGTGTAAAACCAACGTGTAATTCGTGTATGACCAATCATAAGCTAGCTAGGCAAATGATCACTGTGCAAACCATGAGTCCTGTAACCAAACCTCTTGACTGTTGTGCCTTGCGCATAGTACACTAAAGACAATGTATGTATTGTAGAATACTAACACTCTTTTGTATGTGACCGGTTAGAGCGACTAACCAAGAGTGGGGGTGTCAACCCAATAGATCTATCAAAGTGTTCTATGGCTATATGTTTAGCTAATGGTTAAAGTAAACATTGTACGAGGACTAGGGAGCTCATGAACCAAAATGTCTCATGTTTCCCATGGCAGTCACGATAGAATGTACACACACTTGAAAATGACACAAGTATTGATGCATGTATTTCCCCCAAAACGTAAAATAGTAAAATGGGGCCATGAAAACTCACCTGATAACAGTGTAGGTGGTCTAGGGAAAGCTGTAGATGATCACCGTCCTGACAAATGATACCATATGATCATTATGGACATGGTAAGTCGTCTAGCCTTGTTTATCATACAAATTGTTCACCCAACGTTTGTGATCTTGGTTATTGTGCGATTGATTTGTGATAAATAAGCACCTTAACATATGTTTAAACCACTATACCACACAATCAAAGTTAACACATGCTTTAGGTTGGCTTAACACATGTTAGCTTATGATAGCCGATTTGTAAAGGATAATGCCGATTATCTAGTGAATCAACTTGATTGTTTTAAGCTTATTCAAGCCTTGTAGTGTTATCACATGTCATATTTGTGAGTTTTGTAACACGTTTAAGCTTTGATCATCATGTAGTTAACCTTAGCTTTATACGTAAGCCAAGTGAGCTTATACTCATGCAAACCAATCTATTAAGTAGTGATCTAAGTTGTGTATAATCTCAAAACACAATTTGACTACTCTAAGTTATATTAAGCCGATTGTAATGATGTTAAGACTAGATCATAGAAACAAACAATATAACTAAGATAATGTGCACAAGATCTATACTCGATAAGTAATGTTTTGTAAACCATTCCTTAAAGTGTCATGTGAGTAATAAAGAGGTGGAGTCTAGGGCCGAAGGTTGGGTTAACAAGATAGTCGAGTATAGCATGAACAAATGAGGAGGTTATTAGTTGAATATCTTACCTAGTTGAGGAGAATGTAATGAGCCGATTGCTTGGACCTCCTAGACTTCTCTTGAACTCCAATTGTTGAGCTTTGGTGGCCGATGATCAAGGGGTGGGGTTAGAGGATTTGGTCGAGAGCATAGAGGTGGAGAGTGATGGTGTTTTGGTGTGAAGAATGTGATGCTTGGACCCCTTTATATAGGCCGATGACCAAGTGAGGACAAGAGTATTTGTGGCAAGGTTTACTACCTAGGTGGATGTTTATGTTTAGAATTCTTATCACCCTTTGATGCTTGGCCGATTTGAAGGTGATTTATCAAGGAATTGGTATGTGATCTCTCCTTGGATATACCTTATTCCTTGTACTACTCTCATTTTGGTGAAACTTGCTGTTGTCATGGATGATTACCTCATGCCTTATGTTTGTTATTCTTTGGATTGACTTCGGCCGAAACATACATGGGAGGAAAGGGACTTGTCTAGTGAGTAGCTTGTATTATGTATAGGATAGTGATGTTTCCTTTTGTCCTCCAAGATTTCGATTGGTGTAGGTAGTTTTAGGAAGGTTTCAAATGTGAAAATGAAGCTATTCTTAGTTATTCTTACTAATTAGATGTAATCTTAGGTTAATCATGGGTGAAAGGGACATATTATGGAAGCAATGGTCAATGATGTGAGGTGTCTTCCTTGCTTCTTTTTCTTTGGCCGAGAACAAGGAAAAGGACAAGAGTGGGAGTTTGTTTTTTAATCTACAATGGAACTGAGAGCTTTGTGGTGATTGGTGCTTCTTGTTTTAGCTAGATAAGGAAAGGATATGAGATAGGGACTTGTCATGGAGTTCTCTTGGTGGACTGTTGGCCGTGATCTTTGAGGAAAAACAAGGAGATATCTTTGTAAGGTTGGAATGAAATGGGATCTTGCCAAATTAGTGTAAGTTTTGGACATTCCCTTGATAGTAACTAGTGAGTATGTGTGTGTGTTATAATCGGCCAAAAGGGTAAGACAAAGGCATTCTTTAGGTTAGTTACTTAGCTTAGGATGGTGACATATCAAAACTAAGACTTATGGCTTGTGTGTGTGCATTGATACGTATATATATGGATATATATATATATACATATATATATGGCTATTGTGTAGCCTAGATCAATGGTGAGAGGTGATAAGTGATCGGCTTTAAGTATAGGTGGTTTATATAATGAATTCTAATTGATTAGATATAGGAATATATAATTGAGTGATCAAAACGTCATGTGTTTTAACAAGCCTCCATGGGAGGTCGATGATGACATTAACATGTATTCTGTTTCATAGGTATCATGTGTTTGTTACGTGATATCCCATGGTGTCTCTTGTGTTCACTTACGTGTGTTAAAAGTGAGCTATTATAACAAGCTCATGTAAGGTTTGTTGTGATGAGTGTTCGGGTGTTGTATGACTAAACAAGTGTCCCATGTTGAGTTTTCTGATTAACTCTGGCTTTACTAGACTGGGGGTATAGTGTATGAAAACTATCTATATATGCACATATAGTGAGGCAATAACTGAATTATGTACGGATATTGACCTGATTTGTTGACTATTGTCACACTCTAAGAATACGCCGATAGGCGAACAAGTTGAGTTAAGCTCAACTAATGTAGTAAAACTGAAAACACAAAATCACAATCCTAATAAGGATGTGATTAAGCTAAACAAATGCGGGTGAAGTAACTTTATAATGTTACTAATGATGAATATTATTACAGTAAAATGGCGGATGATAATGAAGATGAAATTCAAGCACCTCTGACTCGGGAGGATATGCAAAGCAGTATCGATGAAGTCATGGGTAAGGCTCTTGAAAATAGCCTTCCCTCCTTTATAGATAAGCTGCAAACCACCTTACTGAATTTAGTGGAAGAAAGGTGTAATGAGATAAGAGAAATAATTCTCCAAGAAGTAAAGAAAAATAAAGCAAAGAAGGCATGTTCGTATGATAAGTTCATGGCTTTCAAACCAAGTACTTATAGAGGAGAGGTTAATCATGTGGAATGTCAGAAATGGAAGACATTTTTGAGAGGGTTCACTATGATCCCAGTGACCATGTGGCCTTTGGCCAAGGATTAGTGGGATGTGATAAAAGGCAAAATGACTTATGAAGCATTAAGAAACATGACATGGGCAGATTTTAAAACTCTTCTCTTGAAACACCACAGCCCCAAAGTGGTGGTTAATAAAATCAAGGAAGAGTTTATGCAGCTGAGGCAGAAAGGTGAATCAATTGACAAGATCACTGGAATAGTTCTTGATAAGATGAAGTTCTGCGGAAACCTAGTCCAAACAGAAGAACAAAAGATTTATTATTTACACTACATGCGGAGTACCGAGTATAGGGAGTTTATCACTCCTTCGAAGTTTGAGAGCTTGTCGGATATAATCAATGATGCTCGAGAAAGAAAACTTGAATTAAAGAAGCAAGTTGAAAAAGGGGAAAGGAAGGTTCATGACACCAACCGGAGCCCAACTAAAAAGCCAAAGATTGAGAGTCCCCGAAGAAGGGGAATGTCAAAAGGGGGTCACCCCAAAACTACAAGATCTATGGGAAGATGCATGAGGGCGAGTGCTATTTCAAAGATAAACCTTGTGCAAATTATGGAAAGCTGGGTCATGGGGTTACTAATTGCCCCACCAAGGTGACCATATGTTATGCGGGCTTTCAACCAGGTCACAAAAAGGCGGAATGCAAAGAAATGGCTCAAACAGAAAAAAAGAATGAGGTTAAGGCCAAAGCCTCAAGACCACGTGCACGATCATTCCATGTCACCATGGAGGAGGCAAAACAGGACCCGAATTTGAAATCAGATACTTTCATTACAAATTATGTACCTGTAAAAATGTTGTTTGATACAGTTGCAAATAAGTCTTTTGTTTCCGATAGGCTTATTTGACACCCCCATTTTAAATTGTCAAAACTATCTATGCCCTTAGAGGTAGAAATAGTAGATAACAAAAGCTTTTATGTTTTTTGACATATGCTGAGATTGTGAAATCGTCATCGAAGATCAAGTATTTCCTATAGACCTAATATCTATGGGAATTAAAGAATTTGAAGTGGTGTTGGGTATTGATTAGCTATCAACTTACCACGCTAACGTGGATTGTAACCGCAAGGTGATTCAATTAATGTCTCCTAATGGGAAGCTCATCATAATTCATGGGGAAACCAATTGTCACCACATAGTGTATAACCTCTTGCAAGCTAAGAAATTGATCCAACACAGTTGCAAGGCATTTCTAGCCTATGTGACGGATAGCCGAATGAAGAATCCGAAACTCGAAGAGGTGCCGGTGGTCCGAGACATTGCGGGTGTTTTTCTAGAAGACTTAACGAGGTTACCCCCGGAAAGGAAAATAGAATTTGGTATTGAACTAGTACCGGGGGCCAAACCAATTTCAAAAGCCCCGTATCGATTGGCTCCCTCGGATCTACAAGAACTAATGAAGCAGACACAAGAATTACTTGATAAAGGGTTCATTAGGCCGAGTGTTTCCCTGTGGGGAACACCAGTACTATTTGTGAAGAAGAAAGATGTGACACTCCGAATGTGTATAGATTGCCGGGAACATAATAAGTTAACGGTAAAGAACCGATACCCCCCTTTCGAGAATCGATGACCTCTTTGACCAATTACAAGGTGCAAGCTGGTTCTCGAAAATAGATTTGAGATCGGGGTATCATCATTTGAAACTAAAAGAAGAAGACGTGCCCAAAATGGCTTTTTGGACGCGGTACAGGCACTAAAAGTTTTTAATAATGTCCTTTGGGTTGGCAAACGCACTCGCGGATTTCATGGACCTCTTGAACCTGGTGTGTAAGCCCATGCTAGATAAATCAGTAATAGTCTTCATTGATGATATCTTGGTGTATTCAAAGAACAAAGCTGAACACGCTCGCCATTTGCGAGAGGTTTTAACCATTTTGAGGCGGGAAAAGTTATATGCCAAATTCTCGAAGTGCGTATTTTGGCTTCGGGAGGTGCAGATTCTTGGTCATGTTATTAATGCTGAGGGGATATCAGTGGATCTCCCAAAGATCAAAGCAGTATCCAGTTGGAGCCCACCGAAAAATCCAACGGAAGTAAAAAGTTTCTTAGGTTTAGCAGGGTACTATCAAATATTCATCCAAGACTTTTCGAAAATTGCTACCCCACTAACTAAATTAACCTGCAAAAATGAAAGGTACCTATGGGATGAAGAACAACATAAAGTGCTTGAGGCGCTTAAAGAGAAGGTGGTTAGAGCCCCCATACTTACGCTACCCGAGGGCACTGAAGACATGGTAGTGTACTCTAACGCGTCCCTTTTGGGTTTAGGGTGCGTGCTAATGCAAAGAGGCAAGGTCAGTGCTTATGCCTCAAGACAACTGAAAACACATGAAACCAAGTACCCGACTCATGATCTTGAGTTGGCAGAAGTGGTTTTTGCTTTGAATATTTGGGAGCACTACCTATACAGGGTGAAGGTCGTGATTTATACAGATCATAAGAGTCTGAAGTACTTCTTTGATCAAAAAGACCTAAATATTAGACAGAGGTGGTGGCTAGAGTTGATAAAAGATTATGATTGTGAAATTCAGTATCATCCAGGGAAGGCCAATGCGGTGGCTGACGCCTTAAGCACAAAAAGAGTACGAACCCATTTGAGTACGGTCAATGCAACTAGTGGTGACCTCTCGTTTGATCGACCAAATTTGAGAAGCCCAAATTGAAGCCATAAAATAGGAAAACTGGAGCAAACAACGAATTAAAGGCTAAGTCAATGACATGGTGAATAATGAAAATGGCGTAAAGACTCGGTTCGGGAGAGTTTAGGTTCCAAACTCATGTGAAGTAAAAGCACTATTGCTTGAAGAGGCTCATAAGTCACGTTACTCGATTCACGCCGGAGCTACCAAAATGTACAAGGACCTGAAGAATGATTATTGGTGGCTCAGAATGAAGAGAGATATAGCAAAATATGTTAAGAGATATGTGACTTGTTTGTAGGTCAAAGCTGAACATCAAAAATCGTATGGTAAACTACAGCCACTAGAAATACCGGTTTGGAAATGGGAACATGTGACCATGAACCTGTTAACTAAATTGCCAAAAAACCCTAGGGGATATGACACCATATGGGTGGTAGTGGACCGGCTAACTAAAAGCGCACACTTCATTCCCATTCGTGAATCTTACACCGTTGAAAAAATGGCAAACGTGTACATGAATGAAATAGTTTCCAGTCATGGGGTGTTGTTGTCTATTGTGTCGGACCAGGATGTTCGGTTTACTTCACGTTCACCAAGCTGCTACTCAGTACCGCTTATCACCCTCAGACTGATGGGCAAAGTGAAACAACCATTCAAACGCTCAAGGACATGTTACGGGCATGTATGATTGATTTTGGGGGAAGTTGGGATGCCCATTTGCCTCTAGTGGAGTTTGCATATAATAATAGTTATCATGCTAGTATTGCCTCTAGTGGGATGCGCATGATACAATCTTTTTGTTATGCACGTGGTGCAGATTCGTGGGAGTGGGTAGAGGCCAAAGATTTTTTTTTAGTGGCGCACTTAAAGAGCATTTTGAGGTCGAATCGGGATCGTCACAGTGACCATAATATGTGATGGGAGGGTTGGGTACCTCTTACGGTTAATGTTTTGGTTTGGAGGGCGGAATTTGGTAGGATCCCAACTATATAGACGCCTTGTTGAAATGAAAAATTAACATTCACATTACTTATTGTTCGATGTGTGACGTGGATGAAGTAAGCTTAGATCATCTTTTTATTGGGTGCGGTTTTGCATATGGAGTGTGGAGCTTTATATGTTAGTGGTGTAAGTTGGGGCCTTTCTTTGCCTTCGATTTAGAGGATATTTTACTTTTATGCAACAATGTTAGCGGCAATAAATTGAACAAAATATTATCCGGGTTATTGCTATGATTATGGTTAATGGTTTGGCGCATTTGGAAGACAAGGAACGCAAAAGTTTTTCAACAAAAATCTTCAAAGGTGGGTGAGGTAGTAGCCGACGTGAAGTCTCTTTCGTTTATTTGGATAAAGAATAGGTCGAAAGTTAACAATGTTTTGTGGAAGGGTTGGTTAGAATACCCTTTGTCCATTTGTAATTAGTGTTTGGCGGTCCTCGGTTTGAGGGCTAGCCGGTTGTATTTAATGAAAGTAATCGTTCAGAAAAAGGATAATGTATTTATACATCACCGTATCTATAATCTATAATCTATATATAAAAGAATTGAAGTTAGATGATGTGGCATTCAATGGTGGTCTCAACACCCCCTTGAATGTGTCACGTGGCATCATGTGAAGCTCTCTTTTAAATTTATTTATTTTGTTTTTTAAATAAAATCTATATCTATATTATCTTAAAATTTCAAATATATTAATTAATATCTTTTCCTTATTTTCCTCTCACATTTTTTAAATGTTAGTGAACTATAAATTATTATTTTAAAATTTCAAATATATTAATTAATATTTTTATCTTTACTTTTTCTTATTTTCCGCTCACAATTTTTAAATGTTGGTAACTTTTATGTATGACATTTTTTGAAAAAAAAATTACACTAAATTAACAATCGCTTTATTATCTTCCAACGAGCACCGTAATGCTATACAAAAAATGAAAAAAAAATGTTTTTAGTGAGTTTTTGTTCATGCAGAAAAGAAACACAATGTGTTTAGGTAATTTACTAATCATATATAGGCAAGTCACTAATTGTGTTATGATACTATATATGTTTTTGAATCTACTATTACATATAAGAACCCGCTAACTACATATATATTCACAGATTTCAGTTTGGTAAGAATCAGTTTGTTTGTATTTTGATTGTGTTGCTAGGAATATCAAGTACAAAGGTTCCTAAGCCGGTTAAATGTAGCCTATGATATTTAGACACCTGGTAAATCTCTAGCTGATAAGTTATAATTAATCAACCTACCATGCACGCCTTTTAAATCAATTATCATCATGACATATCATTTAATACCAATTTGGTTGTTTTTTCCCATGTTCACAACAAAGCTTTAGAATGTCTTGAGGAAGTGACAAAGATGTACAAAAACTCCACTCGAGCAAGATGTGCACACGTAAAACTAGAAGTAGGTTTTATGAGTTATCGGGTGTTGATCTTCTAAAAAAAATTCTTGAAAAAATAACATATTCCTTTTTATAGTACACACATTTTGTCCCTTCATATTAAATTTGTCTATCCCAAGAAGCACCCAGAGGATAATCTAGTTTTGTGCAAAAGCACTAAGTCACAATTCGGGCTTGGGCTTGAAGTGAAGTAAATGAGTCAGTTCGACTAGTTTAACTTAGCAAGCTGAAATGTTGAGCTCAAGCTCAATTCATAAAATACTTGAGCCAACACACTCGACTTTTATACTTTTATACACGCATGCATACCTACATATATAAAGTAATCTTTTAATATCTTTTATCTTAGGGAAAATGGATTTTAATACTCCCGACTATCGCCTATAGGCGGATAATATTCCCAACTATCACTTTGGCCATTAGCACTCCAAACTTTCAACTTGTTTACTTTTATCACTCCCAAACTAACTGAGGTCTAACCTGGTTAGTTTTCGTGGCCAAAATGTAAAAACTAAAACTTTGGGACATTTTTGAAACTTTTTATTATAAATCCCACCCCACCCCCACCCCCTTCCTTCCTTCTTCTACTGGAAGACCCACCCCACCACCACCACCACCACCCTTCACCATCCACCACCACCACCCTTCACCGTCCACCACCACCCTTCACCATCCACCGCCACCCTTCACCGTCCACCACCACCATCAACCACTTATAATATTTCAATCAACAGCAACTAGCAAGGGAAACGGTAGTACAGGTCTAACCGTCGACGCCATCATTATCCTAATCAAAACCCCCAACGTAAACCATCACTGATAACCAGCTTACATCCATCCCTGACTTCGTTTCCCTCCGTCCTAGTACAGGTCTCTCGCCTCTGATCCAGTAACAGCGGCCGAGCAGAGACCAAGGCCTCCCCCCTATCTCTCTCTCTCTCTCTCTCTCTCTCTCTCTCTCTCTCTCTCTCTCTTTCTCTCTCTACTCTGATTCTCCACCGAGTGTGTGTGCGTGTTTGAGGTTTCATCCGGTATAGGGGTGGATGGGTTGGGTTATTTAAATGGTGGCTCTGCCGGAGATCCACCGTCGATGGTGGTGGTGAGCCCTCCGGCCTTCCCCTTCTCTCTCTTCTTTATCTCTGTTTTCTTTATATCTCATTAGTGTAGGTGTTTTATTATAAAATGATGGGTGTATGTGTGTCAAGTGAGAGGGGTTTTAATAAGCTGATGATATATGTGTGTGTCGATTGAGGTTGGTTAAAGATTGGTTTTTGGTGGATTTTAGCTAGGGTTTCGATGGTGGTAGGTGGTCAATTGGTGGTCGATTGGGGGGTTATTAAGGTCGATGGTGGTGGTTGCAGGTCGGTGGTGGTTGCAGGTCGGTGGCGGTTGAGGTCGGTGGTTGCAGGTCGGTTCAGTGGTGGTGGTTGCAGGTCGGTGGTGGTTGAGGTCGGTGGTTGCAGGTCTGTTCAGTGGTGGTGGTTGCAGGTCGGTGGTGGTTGAGGTCGGTGGTGGTGGTTACAGGTCGGTGGTGGTTGAGGTCGGTGGTGGTTGAGGTTGAAGATGGTTTAGAGAGACAGGGGGGAGTGGGTTCTGTCAACAGGGGGTGGGATTTATAAATTTTTAAAAAAATAATAATTTTTTAATACATTATTATAATAACAGTTTTTTAATAATAAAAATAAAAAGTTATTTTTTAATAATAATAATAAAATGTTTCAAAAATGTCCCAAAGTTTTGGTTTTCACATTTTGGCCACGAACACTAACCAGGTTAGACCTCCGTTAGTTTGAGGGTGATGGAACAAACTAAGTTGAAAGTTGGGAGTGATATCCGCCAACAGGAGATTTTCCATTTTCCCTTTAACTTACACACAATTCATACATTATAGAGCAAGCAAACCTTTTTCTATCTGGCTTCAAGCGAATCCCGAGCCGTGGGCGTTATGGCCAACCTTGACGCCAGGCTATAATTTTGGGAAAGGTTGTTTGAGCACTGGTTTGAACAATAAATTTGGTTATTTTGTATTCTCATAGTGTTGTGTGTGACGTATATTTTCAGGTAAAACGCAAGTAGATGTTTAATGGTAGCTCGAGTCTCAGGCGCCTGGGTTGAAGCACTAAAGTGTATGAGGAGTTGTTTTATTACTACTTAAAATTAAGTGTAACCAATATCTTGGTTTTGTTAAAGTATGTATATTATAGGATATAGTTGATACAACCAATAAAGTTGGGATTTTTGACCGTTTATCACAACAAGTTAAGGATTAATAAAAAGATTGTTGTAAGTTGTAACTAATTAATACAGAAGAAAAAAACAGTAAGAGTTGATCTGATAGATCATGTGACCGTTCTATCACAATGGTACATCTGTGTGTGGCTCTCCAACTTTATGTTGTCAATATATCATGTTTTGTCTTGATTTTTCATCTGGCATAGAATTAACGATTTGCAGATAGGGTTTGTCAATATATATATTAGGGTCGTGTGGCATCTTTGTTGCCTTTAAACTTCTTCATTGGTTGATATGAAACACACACAAAACACCTAAAAAACACATACCCCTATGTACATATATATAACTTATATCTATGTAACCATTTTTCTTGAACTCATGCAAATTCCCTTATCGATAACTACAAGCAAAAAAGTTTTCACACCCTTTAAACTCAAGTGTATAACCCATCTACTTGCAAGTTTCTGTACTTGACACTCGATCAATGACTACAATTTACTTGGATTCATCGTCTAATGATCGGTACAATGAACACCAATTCTTTATCCCTAGTGATCAACACCATGAACACCAATTTTTGAGCCCTAATTCCCAGGCTTCGTCGTCTTCTAATTCTCTCACTTGCCATCTTTTCTTTGACACTATTCCTACCCATGATCAGGATGAAGTTTTTGATAGAGAATCACATCCATCACAAAATGAGGTAATACAATTGGAGTTAATATTTTAGAATAAAGAAAAGGGTTTTCTTGGCTTTTTTTATGTAATACCCAAACCAATTATCTTTTAATTTAAGAAACCTTTACTAGTTCTTTCTTCAAATCAAGAAGGTTTTTCTTGGCTTTTTGTGCAATAGCCATATGAAGAATCTTTATAGTTCAAGGGTATTAATCTTTTTCTTATGATCATTTGTTTCTTGATTGTATGTAGGATGATAGTTTCAAATCACTAGCTTACAACAATCATCGTATGGAGAACCAAGATGATGAAAGAGTGGAGGGCAATGGTGGACTCAAGTTTTCTTTATGGAAGAGGGAAACATATGATCATATGAATGATGAAAATCAACTCAAGTGGATGTCTTCCAAGATGAGAGTAATGCTAAAGATGAAGAAAACCAATCCAACAAAGCTAAACACTTTACGATCAACCACGGATGATCTAAAGCTTGAAGATCATCATGATCATAAAGAACCAACATCGTCTCCATTGGATGAAATTACCACCTACTCGAACACTATCAATTACAACACTTCTCCAATTAGGGTTTGTTCTGACTGTAATACTACCAAGACTCCTTTATGGCGAAGCGGACCTCAAGGTCCTAAGGTATATTCACACTCTTACGAAATCCCCACTTAATCAGTGTCAACACCATAGTCTTTTAGTCGGGTTATCATAAAGTTTTCATCTTTATAAGCTACGACTAGAAGGTACAACTCATGTTTTTCTTAATAAAAAAACTCAAAAGTTATATATAAAACTTGAAACAAATTATGGTAAACAACAATATATACGTGGAGTCAAGAATCTGTAATACAAGAAAACTTGCATATTGATTATATATATATCTTTTGTCCTTTAGTTTAGACGTTTTAAATTTCATTTGAAACCATTGAACATTGACAAAAGATGGAAGATTGCATTTGTTTTACCGTATTTTACTATTTTTACCTTTTAACCTTTTAAATTTTTAGACACTAAGAGAAAAATGATACAAATTAAACTTAAAGCTCATTTTGTCACCTCTATTATTTTGTAACGTAATTTTCCATGATCTTTTTGTATAGTCACTCTGCAATGCATGTGGAATCCGGCAGCGCAAAGCACGGAAGGCGATGGCAGCGGCTGCCGCAGCAGTGGAAACCAATGAAAATGTTTTCAGTGATAAATCGACATCATTAAAAGCTACAAAAATTCTTCATAAAGATCGTAAGAAAGTACCAAACAATGGAATATTTACAAAGTACAAGAAAAAACAATATTCCAAGCAAAGAAACACAACTCTATTGCCATATTCATCGTCTCCAACAAGAAAGAATCGTGTTGAAGAATTGCTAGTAACCTTAAGCAAAAACTTGGCATTTCATCGTGTGTTTCCACAAGATGAGAAGGAAGCTGCTATCCTACTAATGGCACTCTCTTGTGGCTGTGTTCATCATAGCTAGCCTCGTTTTTTTAATTAATCGGCAGTATTTTTGGTTTACTTTTCTACATGTTTTTGCAAGTGACTATAGCTATATTGAGAATTTTAATAATTTAGATAAGATAGGATTTAGTTAAACAGTTGTGTGCTAAGGACTTTGAGTGAAAAATAATTCCAAAGGTGGAATAATAAATTAAAAGTCCCATAAGTTAATTAATTAGTATGTAAACCATATATTTTGTAAGATTGTGAAATTAAACTTATTGACGGATGTTTTTACTTGTCTAGTTTATTAATTTATGTGGATGTGCGAATTAACTCCATTTGTTCATTCAGTTATATGCATGTTATATATATGGTGAGGTTAGTGACAAATGTAATATTTCGTGAGAAGTGTGAGAAGGGTTAAGAATTGATATGTAGGCATCATTTTTTGGACTTAGTCATGATGCCAAGAACATGTGTTTTAAACTGTTGTCTTTTAGCTGTGTTTTAAATTCCATGGCTATAATATATTGTATTGTGGTTTAAATTATTGTGTTCACTGTTCAGTGTTTTTCTAACAAAAACAATCGAGAACATCATGCCTAAATCCAAAACATGATGCATACATGTCAATTTTTAATCCGCCTCACACTTCTCACAAAATGTAGCATTTGTACGCGAACCTTTACGTATACACACATATGCCATAAAATCAGCTTTTTTTATATTCAACATGAGTATCCTATTGTTATACTTTTGAAAAAAAATCGAAAAGCCAGTTACGTAAAATGTAACAGACATAACGTAAAACACAATGAGTATCAAACTAAAAACGCAACGAACAGTAACCTAAAACACAATGGAACACAGACTAAAATACAATATACAACAGACTGAAAACGAAATGAACCCCAACATAAAACAGAATGGACAACCGACTAAAAACATAATGGAAAGAGATAAACGAACGAACACAAACAAACTTCCCGTCGAATGGTTCATGAACTTTTCGCTGAAACTTCAGTTCGTTTGCAGCCCTATCTATGATTCTTTATATTCAGGTTCTTTTTTTCTGATCTTGTATCTGCATCTCTGATTCTGACCCTGTTATTGTTATTGTTATGTTGGAGTAGATCATTTAAAATGTGATGTAGTGGGATTATGGGCAGAGGCTATGGGTTTTTGGGAGCGGTAATTAGGGGTGTAAACGAGCCGAGCCGAGCCCGAGCCTGACTGGGCTCGGCTCGGGCTCGTTAAGGTTTTGTGAAGCTCGAGCTCGGCTCGCTAGCAAAATCCAAAGCTCGAGCTCGGCTCGGCTCGAGGTGATTTGACAATCTCAAACGAGCTCAAAAGCTCGGCTCGAGCTCGTAAAAGCTCAGCTATAAGTTAGGCTCGCGAGCCCAATCGTTAAGGCTATAACTTAGGCTCGGCTGTAACTTAGGCTCGGGCTCGGGTTCGGGCTCTAGCTCGTTAAGGCTCGATTAGGCTCGCGAGCCCAATCGAGCTTTGTATCTAGGGCTCGAGCTCGGGCTCGATAACTAAACGAGCCATATTTCAGGCTCGGGCTCGTTAAGGCTCGGCTCGTTCGAGCTTTTTACCGAGCCGATCGCGAGCCGCTACGTGTCATTTACACCCCTAGCGGTAATGGATGGTGTTCTGGGTGTGGTAACATGCAGAGGGGATGGTTGTGGTGGTGTGATGGTTGACTGTGGCGATGGTGGTGAGAGAGAAAAAAAATGTGGTTGTGATGGTAGAGGGTGGTAATGGAGATCCTATATTTTTCAATGAGACGGTGAAGAGATCAAGTCAGTCTTTGCAAATTGAAAATAGAAGATGACGATCGGGTATACGTATGGAGGGAAGTAAAGACGCGTGTCTAAATACCTATGTCCTTCTCCTCTCTCCGATTTCTCCCTCTAACCCTCTCTCTTCCACTTTCAATCTCTAAGCTTTCTGAAATTACTGAGTGTAGTGGTGCCTAGAGGTATGGAATAAAAACATAGGGATGGCAACGGGTAGGGTATGGGTCGGGTTTGGCTAATACCATATCCATACCCGGTTATAAAATCTCATACCATACCTGTCACATTACCACTTAGGTATTTGTCTGGTATTACCCATCGGGTATAGAGCATACCCGCTGGTATTGGGTATACCCGTTGGTATTTGCATGTGTATATATATATATATGTGTGTGTGTGTATGTATTATTTTCTTTTATAGTAATAAGAAACATGTATATCATCATCACCATAATGATCTTTGAAAAAATTATAATGTAAATAGATATTATAGTATGAATTTTGAAAACTATTTTTGTATTTCATGGCATATAAATATCTATACTACATTAAAAATGAGGAAAGAGGTCTAAAAACGTCATTTTATATGAATTTTAAGATGACAAAGGAAAAGTTTCATGCTTAAAACCCAAATGTCAAGTAATATTTTCCTTTTCTACCCTTCATACAAAACCTACTTGTACACATTTTTTATCATAAACTCCAATTACCATTAATCTATATCTATACTCGATATTATATCTATACAAAACCGAGGCCAAATCGAACCGAAACCGGTTCAAACACGAACTGGTTTGGAACCGGTTCGATTCCTAGAAAAAAACGATATGTGCACGTCTATAAAGTTCTCAGATTGGGTTGTCTTATGTGGAAGTTTGTCAATTAACCTAACTTTCAAGTTCACTTTCAATGTCACTGATAGAAATTTATGGTACAGTTGATTAACAGTTGTATTGAATTGTTTTTATCATGTGGAATAAGTTATGGGTATGATTCTTTGTAGGTTGATTACATATAAGCCGTTCTAAACTCCTCTTATTGTGAATCTTATAAAAGTCCCTATGCTTTCTTCTCCTCGGCAATCTCTCCAAATTTGGCACTTTCAACATATTGAGTAGGACTGCTAGTATAATAATAGTTGCTAATGGGTCAAACCGCTACTTCCAATTTTTTACCGGCATGTAGGTCAAATTGCTGGTATCTATAACGTAGCATGCAATCATGTCTCCTTGTGCCCTTTAAAAAGTTACCCCACTACGAAGCAAAGGTGCTTACACACACAAACATACACTTTACATATTGATTCTTTTAATCGTTTTATGGTTTGAATTACGTTTCCGTCATGTATTATCGACTCCGTCGCAACGCGCGGATTGCCTGCTAGTAAATAATAATGTTATTAGAATATATATTTTAGACGAAATGTTATTTTTCAAGTAATGAATCTATTAGGATAAAACATTACTAAAAATAGTTAAGAAAAGATATAATAAAACTTTAAAGTCTTTGAGTATATGTTTCGGGTAGATGGGTATTTAGTTTCGGGTAATCGGGTCGGGTATCACCTAATACCATACACGTCCCATACCCGCGAAATATTTTTTTTCCAATACCAAACTCGTCCCATACCCGTCGGGTATCGGGTATACCAGTCAGATATCGAGTGTACCCGTCCTAAATACTTTAAGCTTCTGGTATACCCGCCAGGCTCGGGTTTTTTTCCGTCCCTATAAAAACTCAAACACGTATAATAAGGTTAGAACACCTGGCATTAGAAAATAATAAAAGCAGATTACACGTAGTGCAAGCAACACATAGGTTTGTTATATACCACTTACCACTAGTACAACCTTCAATACATATTGTACACCCAAGACGCTTAGGCAATGTACTTTTATGTGTGTGTTTATAAACATGGGCCAACATTTAAGCTTGCTAAACTAGTGCATGAGGCCAGAAAATATATTTAATAATAAATTTGGGCCGAATTAGGCCCACGAGAAAAACGTAAAGATAATAATAGCAGCAGTCGTCGTCGCTGCCGCAACAACCACCGTCGTCGAATATTCAATGGAACGACAACCACCGCCATCACTACAACCACCGCAACAACCTAAGGAATCTGTCGTACGAGGTTATAAATTTGTCTGGCGTATACTCCTTATCTCTAATCTCGCTCTTGGAGGTCTGTGTATATCTATTTACTTTGAATTTGTTGCGATTAATCACTTAAATTTTATATGTTTTGATAAAATTTGAAAAGGGTTTTGGTAGAATTTGATTTCAACTGTGATCATAGGCTTTGATGATTATAAGAAATAATAATAATAATCTTAGGGCATAAGTTTTCCCCCTTTTTTTATGTTTCAGTGATAATTTTAGGATAATGCTAGTAAATAAAGATTATAAACACCATTGCATTTAGATGATCAATTTAAGCTTGTGAAGATACAATGATCCCAAATTGGTAGTTAAGTTTTCTATAGAAGCGAGTCGGCCGGTTTGAGACCCAAAAAGTCCGGTTCATGGTTTGGTTTTCATGGATTGGCAGTTTAACCAACCGGCTGTGTGAGCTGAAAGGACCGCTTAACCTTTACTATTTATATATTTATTTCTTTTTCTTTTTCATTTTTGGAATATGCAGTGTATGTATGATAATAATTAGTTATCTTTATCATTTTTAGAAAGAATATTGGTTCAAACTGCAAAACAAAACTGTTAATCCACCTAACTGTTCAGACCAGGCGGTCTAGCCGACCCACCCAACTTACTTGTTTGGTACGTTGGTCTGTCTTTTCTGGAAACCATATAGTTAAGTATTCGGTCCAAAGTTTTCGTCAAAACCTGCTGAGCCAGACTGTGAACACCCATTGGGAGGCAATTCATGCTGTATAAAATCCATATTGTTACACTTAATGAATGTAATCAAGTTAGCTGCCAATACTTAGTTAATTACAAGCTTCTTTAGAGAACTGGAAGGTTTAAGTTAACAGTTAGTACATATAAAATTTTTCGTTTCAGTAATTAGTATCAAACAATGTTCTTGGTTAAATTGTAAAATTTTGTAATTTTGTCAGTGTCTTGGTGATCCTATGCATATTTAAAATTCTATATGTTCACTATCAATCTTTTGATCACCTATATCATTCTTTAGGTACATCATCATTCTAGTTCTTCGTCGTCTTTTTCAAGATTTTTTTTTGTTCTTATGTTACATAGAGGGTTGTTCGTTACAAAACCAATCTTCAAATGAGAACCACATTGTTTGAACTGTAATACATTAGGCCGTTATGTACCCCCCCCCCCCCCCCCCCCCCTTTTCCGTTTTCAATCCCACTTCATTTTGCTAGCATGGTGTACAAGTTTTTATATGGTTTTCGCAGTTCTCTACTTAATACCGGTTTTGTATTGAGCGCACTCTATGTTACATCTAGCTAGTTAAGGGTGCATTCAAGGCGCAAAGGGCCCGCGTATTGCTTAGGCTCAAAAAGAACACACGTCGCGCTATAATAAAAAATGCATAGTAGGTATGGAATTTAAAATTTTAATATTGTTCTACAAATATAATAAAAAAAAATCTAATTTGGTTTTCTTTCGATTTCAAGTCCAAAAAGTAAAAAAGAAAAATTGGTTTCTTTCAATGTGGTTTTCATCCCACATTGTGTGATGTGAAGAAATTTTGGCAACGGAATTGTGTATAAATGGGAGTCAAGTCAAGAGAAGGTACCATAAGCCTGGTTCATCCTTGTTTTGTTTAGACTGCTTGTCAGCCGGTTCAGTTGGGTTTTGATCTTAGATGGACACCAGGATCAAGGCGCTCACTTCACATTTGGCCTGATCATGCAGCTCGCCTTGCAGTTGTTTGTGGGGTCTAGGTGGGGCCTTCCCTTTCCTGAGCGCCTAAGCACACTCCCGGTACATAGTGTTGTATATACCTAATAGTAAGAAACCAAATAGGCAAAAGTATCTATAAATTTCCATTTACGGGTATGCCATCAAAACCAAATATAAAGCATCTATTTACACTACGTGCTTTAAAGTTTTTTTATAATTGGTGGCAATAAGCTTTCACTTCGTCTCTAATATACTAGCTGTTTAAGTTTGTAGCAACTTATTATTAATCATGGTCCAAGCATGCTCAATATTGTTAGAGAAAAACTTGCCCTAGTATAGTATTCTAGCTTTTAATGTGTATCAGCTCATTTGCAAGAATTTAATTCATTTGGCAGCACTATTTAGGTTAGTAAACTAACTATTATAAAAAAAATAAAAAAATTAAGCATTGCTTTTAATAATTATAAAAAAAGTAAAAAATTAAGCATTGCTTTTAATAAATATGAAAAAAAAAAATTAAGCATTGCTTTTAATCTTGAAAGTCTTTAAAAGTTGTAAACATGACCGTAAGCTATTAAGCATTGCTTTTAATAATGATGAAAAGAAATTTTTTACTGAACAACAAAAACTTGTGCTTTTGTTCCACCAAACTGTCTAAAATCCTTTGCTAGGACTATACTCTATAGGTGGCAATTTCGGCCCATGTACTTATGAACAGATGATTTAGGCTACGTTTCACCTCAAACGGATTTAACGTAGCTATAAATATAACAGGCCAAACGGGTTGGAAGTCGCCTAAAGGTTTTTGAAATGCATACAACGGCCAAATTTGATATGATAGATTTTCTTTTAATATTATTGTATAAATACTTATGTGTTATCTTATTGCCCAATCTGAACGGTTCTATAAAGTAATATCTATTATCTTATACGATTTTTCTTTAGGTTTTTACCAACTCACAAGAAGATTTTGATGGTTCTGCTTAGGGTATAGGAGTCATGTTGAGGAACAAAGAAACAAGAACAACCGTTGGTTTAGATTTTTGGTGGAAATCAATGGTTCTGCCTCGGGTTTCATTCTATTTGTTCGACATCCATGCATTTTGCTCCTAATCATATTGACGTGCTTGTTTTTAGTTTGCTTGCATGTACTTTATCATTTTCTATTTTTATGGACCCTACCTGAAGTTTCTGATGGCACAAAACCTGAAAGGGTATTACTGAGTCATGTTTGGGCGGTTTCGTGATCATAATATACGCCCCTACTTGGAACTGGCACTTTGCTTTTATGAGCAAAATACCCTTTCCCCATGTTAGGAGAGAATTTATATTGAGTTGTGTTTGAACTATTCTACGAAAGTGGCGTATGGTCCCCAAGACTGTTATTTCTTACAGTTGACTGCTGCAAGCTGCCATCTTGAACCTGCTATTGATTTCTGGCTTTGGGCGTGGCTAATTGTATATTTACTATATATTCTTGGAATCTATAGTTGTTAGGCGGTGCCACGCCTTTTTGGTAACGCAGATAAATGGAGGTCATAATCCTAGACGTGGGCATTTGGTCTGTGTAACACTTGAAAATCCTAGACATAAGCTTAGTATATATATACTAAGCAAACCCATTACTATTATTGAGTTAAAGGAAATAGAGAAAACTAAACAAAGAATGCAATAGGTCAATGTTACCTTCTACACGAACGACAATGAAATTGAAGACAAGGATTTCATAGAAAACACAGGATCAGAAAGAACAGAGACAGAAACCGCTCAATAAGCTTCTGAAGTTCATAGCAAACCAAAGGACGACAAACCGTTGATGCAGGAAGGCGACTTTGTTAGAACAGAGATTTATGAAAATATGTGTTGGGGGATATTAAAGACATAATGTTGCTAACAAAGTATGCATTGGGCTTCGCTTTGTCACCAAGATTTTATGACCAAAGTACCTTCGCATGTTAAAGGCACTCACAAATTGTTGAATGTTACTCACTATGAACCCTGTAAGTTCAACATAAGTCACTCACACTCGTTGGGAAATCAAGTGTGATAGGCTAGTGCTAATATTTTCAAGCCTACTTCAGAAAATAAAATAAACTTTTTGTAACAGCAAATATATAAAAACTAAAGTTTTTATATAAAATAAGTCATTACTCATGATTGTGCCATCATAATAAAAAACATAAGTATCCCACATATCCCGAGAAGTTGGATCAGCGGTTAAGAGTCTTGCCCTGCCTAGTGGAGACGCATCCATTCTCGCTTTGGTCATTTTCGATGGACATCTGAGTGAAGGGACGAATCGGGGCTTTAATCCCATGTTTGAACTTGGCGGGGCGAGGGCGAGGGCTTGCGAATTTCATCCAGTTCCCCGGCATTAAGAGAGTATGCTACACATGTTAATGTTTTTTTTAAATAAGCCTCATTTTAGTAGTCAATGACAGACTGTGTAGATCATGCTACCTAACTCTAATTTAGTAAATAAAAAAAGGGCAAAATTAATGTGTACTCAAATGTCCCCATTCTACTCATACAGATCGATAGATTTAAACCACAAAAACATCAAGCCGCCACGTTTATTGGATCTACTTCAATCAGTGACAAATTCCATATTTTTTAAACTTTTAATCCAATAACAATAATAATATCTCAACCAAACAACAAATACCCATATCACAAAAACCTTTAATCCATTCCTATATGTGACAACTTTTTTTTTTATAAAACATGGGACTAGATTCAGTTAAACCATCACCTGCACCTATGACAGAACAACAATCCCAAACAAATCAGTCCACTTCACTTCTGTCGTGCAACACTAAAACCACTGCTGCAAAACCTTCTGTTCTCTTCTCCTCCTTCCTCCTGATCACCACCTGTGTGGCGGTCTCCGCGGCCTTCGCTTTCGCCTTCTTGTTCTTTTTTGCACTCAAAACCGATATCCATCACCACCATATTGCCACCTCTCTTCAAATCGCTCGTCCACTCACTAAACTCCCTCACCCGGTTGTCATCCTTATTTCATCGGATGGGTTCCGGTTCGGGTAATGTTAGCCGAGTTTATTATCTATTATATTTTATTTATTTCTCATATATCTTTAGCATTTATTATTATATTTGTCTGTTGTTCATTATTTTATGTTTGTTTTGAATTCGGTGATGGTATTTACGCACCCTTTAAATTATTTTCACACCTTTCTATTCTATTGGGGGTGGGGGTTGTGCGAATATCCAAAGCATTTGAATATTTGGATAATTATTGAGGTTTTGTCGGTATTAATTGTTTAGTGTTATTATTATCTTGATTTAACTGCAATTTGCGTCCCTGTGGTTTAGAGCTGGAGGCACTTTGCACCCATGTTTGAAACCTGTTGCACTTTGAGCCACTGTGCTTGTTTTTCATTGCAATTTGAGCCACTGTGGTTTAGAGATGCAGACACTTTGCACCCGTATTTGAAACCTGTCGCACTTTGAGCCACTGTAGTTTAGAGGTGGAGGCACTTTGCACCCATATTTCACTTTTAGCCACTGTGTTTCTTTTTTCATTGCACTTTGAGGCTTTGAGCCTATGTGGTTTTTTTGTTGCACTTTGAGCCACTCCGTTAGTTTGTCGCCTAAATGGAGGTTAAACACCGCTACCACAGCTTCGCCACCAACCATTGTTTTGCTTACACTTCCTTTCATCCTAGCTTACAGCGTCGACCACTACGCTAGTCATGTAAACTTCTCCCGATCCTTTACTGGTTTAACGGACCAGGAGATATTTAAAATCATACTTGTGTATCCGAGTCTGTTTAGCGCTAGCCGGGAGAGGAAACTACAGCCTCAGATCGAGTTCCTGAAGCAATGTGGGTTCAACTCCAAGGATATCTATAAACATTGCACACAAGCTGTTGCTCAAGATTGGTTATGAGCATGGAACAAAAGAGTTGGGTTTGGCAATGGGATGGATGTGCAAAACGAGTTGTAAGTTTAAGCAAAACAGTTGTTGGTGGCGACGCTGTGGTGGTGTTTAATGTCCATTTAGATGACAAACTAACGGGGTGGCTAAAAGTGCAATGAAAAAAAAAACCACAGTGGCTCAAAGTGCAATGAAAAAAGAAACACAGTGGACTCAAAGTGCGACATGTTTCAAATTTGGGTTCGAAGTGCATCCACCTCTAAACCACAGGGATGCAAATTGCAATGAAAAAAAAAGCACTGTGGCTCAAAGTGCGACAGATTTCAAATATGGGTGCAAAATGCCTCCACCTCTAAACCATAGGGACGCAAACTGCTGTTAACTCTATTATTTTTTTCATTGCTTTTAATGCATTTTAATATTTTATACCATGCAACCAAATAACATGAACTTAAGTGAACTAGATCGACAGATCATATAGAGTTGCTCATGTATGACAAGACTCGTATCTAATCATTCTAAAGATTTTCCCTAAGCGAACCGGCCTATACCGGCGTATCCTTCGAATGGGCTTACGTGATGGTTCGAACAAAGACACATTTAGTTGTGAATTTAAATGTGACAGATAGATATAAATAAAGGCAACTGCATAGAACAGTCAATAGTTCAAGTCACACAATCTAAGAATTTATTAGTTTTATCAAATTGTCACTCTCCTTTTCATTGTTTGAAAATATTTTTTCATTGTAATATGTTGATATAGATTTGGTTTTCGGTTATTCAGTACACATAAAATATTATTCACTAATATCGTTATGTTATTCGTTTCAATTCCTTCAGGTACCAACACAAAACCGACACCCCAAACATCCACCGGTTAATCAATAACGGAACCGAAGCCGAAACCGGGTTAATCCCGGTCTACCCAACGTTAACTTTCCCAAACCATTACTCAATTGCAACAGGACTATACCCTGCATACCATGGAATTGTAAATAACAAATTTGTTGATCCAAATACAGGAGAAATTTTTACAATGAGTAGCCATGAACCCAAGTGGTGGCTTGGTGAGCCCATATGGGAGACCATATCGAACCACGGGTTCAAGGCTGCAACATATTTCTGGCCTGGGTCCGAGGTAAAAAAGGGTTCTTGGAATTGTCCAAAGAATTATTGTGCAGCATATAATGAATCGGTCCCATTTGAACAACGGGTCGATGATGTTTTGAGTTATTTTGATTTACCAAATGAGGATATTCCGGTTTTTATGACATTGTATTTTGAGGACCCTGATCATCAAGGGCATATGGTTGGTCCTGATGATCCTCAAGTGACTGAAGCTGTTAGTAGGATTGATGGGCTGATTGGGAGATTGATCAAAGGTTTGGAAAACCGCGGTGTGTTTGAAGATGTTACGATAATCATGGTTGGTGATCATGGGATGGTTGGTACATGTGATCAAAAGCTTATCTTTTTAGATGATTTAGCTTCTTGGATCAAGATTCCTAAAGAATGGGTTCAGTATTACACTCCTGTGTTATCTATCCGTCCGCCATCTGATCAGTCGGTTATTGACATCGTAGACAAAATGAACCGCGCTTTGACTTCTGGGAAGGTCAAAAATGGAGATAAGTTGAAAATTTACCACAAAGAAGACCTTCCCGAAAGGCTGCATTACTCGGAGAGCGATAGGATCACCCCGATCATTGGGCTAGTCGATGAAGGGTTTACTGTAGAACAAAAGGACTCAAATAACAAGGAATGTGGAGGTGCACACGGGTATGATAACTCGTTTTTCTCTATGAGAACGATCTTTATTGGTCATGGACCGCAATTTGGTAGAGGTCGAAAGGTGCCGTCTTTTGAGAATGTTCAAATATACAACTTGATTACATCAATTCTTGGGATAGATGGAGCTGCAAATAATGGGTCATCATCCTTTCCAAAGACTGTTCTTTTGCCTCATCATTGATCAAGAGTTCGTTTATTGTCTGGTTTTTGTGTTGACATTGATGCATCTTTTGAGGTAATGTTGTTCTGTTGTGGTTGATTTAGGTTAATAAAGGTGTTTGCTTCTAAGATGTGTTGTGTTGAATGTAAGTTTAAGTGGTTTAGACATGTATCATCTTATCATCTTGTGGTTTAGACATGTCTGTGTAGCAACTTGGTATACCAAAAAATGTGTTTAAGATATGTATCCTGTCCGTTACAATCATTTCTATCTCATAAATTATGAGCATGTAACTCCAAACGGATGAAAAGTTAAGTTCGTTTTAACTTGGCCCTTATTTTCGCTTGATGGCGGTGGTGGGGTGACAACGAGTGTGGCGGCCAATGGCGAAGGTTAGTGAGGGTCAGGGGGTTCCCCGGCCCCCAACGTTTCTTGGCTCAATTGTGAAAGTTTACGATTTTCGTAGGTAATTTTTATATGGATCGAGTCTGGCCCCCACCAATTTGATCTTCAAGCTTCGCCACTGGCGACGGCGACGATGTTGAGCAAGTGGGAGATTCCAATTCTCTTTTGGCTGATTTCATTTTGTGATCAGATATGTATAGTTTCCGTTACATCATTTCTTTCTCATATGTTACGAGCACATATGTTACGAGCACGTAACTCCAGACGGATGAAAAAGCGATGTTGAGCAAGTCGGAAATTCCAATTCTCTTTTGGTTGATTTCATTTTGTGATCATACAAGTGAAAAATGAAGGGATAGAAAGATATAAAAACCTAAAAGGTGTCAAGTTATTCTGAATGAACATGTGACCGAACCAAATTTGCAACAATTCAAAATATAAAACTATTATGTTGAGAGTGGGATTTGAACCCACGCCCTTTCGGACCAGAACCTTAATCTGGCGCCTTAGACCAACTCGGCCATCTCAACATTTGTTTGACATGCTGCTAACTCATTATAATATTTAAGGTAATCGATTTCTATATCACATTCTAAAAGTATAATCTATTGAAATTTATTTTTACATGTTTCTTTTATTAAACCCATTTGCAACAATTTATTCAAAAGATTTTTGCTAATTTGAACACCATGCATTATATTTATAACCCAATACCCAAATATTAGTTCTACCATTATTATTATTTGGCATCAGCATTTGATTATGGAACATAAAGGTTAAATAAAATTGTTTTATTGAGTAATTAAATAAGATTCTGCATGATCAAGAACCTGTGTTATAGTTCTCTTTCTAATCTAAAAGGAAATATACAATAACATGTAACAAGAGACGAATAGACAAATAAGTATTTAACTTCATGTTTTCTTGAGGTTGGCAAGGCATTCTTTAGTGACTCCCTTAATCCAAAGGTTAAATGCATTGATATCTTTGTCCTCTTCACCCGCGTCTACGAAGCAATCATTGCACGTTTCAATGTCGGTCGCGACACCACTAATGTCAATATTAGCCTTAGAGAGATCTTTGTTGTTGATGCTCTCAATGCTTTGTTTGACACCATCGATGGCATCGTCGAGATTTTCTTGGCATTGTTGGTAGCATTTTTTTGATTGTGCTGATCCGGGGTTTGCTATGCGTTTAGCGAGGACTGGTTTGAATTCCTCGATTTTATGTTCAATTCCTTCTAGTTGTTTGTTTGTAACTTTAGCCCCACTGTTTACTGGTCCATTGACCACCTTTTGTACACCGATTTCAGGCAATGAGAGTTCAAAAAGTTCTTTGACAGAGAGTGGGCTATCGGCTGCATGATCTGATGAAGGGGTTGGGGCTGAGTCTTCCTCGTCATTGTCGTCGTCCTCATCCTCTTCCTCAGGAGGGGATGGGGTAGGGGACGACTTTTTATCTTCCTTTGTAGGAGCAGGGGAAGGGGCGTTTTTGCCCTTGCCCTTGTTGTTGCTCTTGTCCTTGTTTGAATCCGCATTAGAACATTGTGTTAACAACAAGAGTACGGCGAAAACGAGAATGAGAATCAATGTATGCTTGGCAAAGGCCATTTGTTGAATCTTTTTTTGTTTGTTTGTTTGTTTGTTTGTTTGTTTGGGGTTCTAAATTTCTAATAAATATAAAAACTTGAGGCAGGGAGGGCTCCTTTAATACACTTAAGGATTGGCAACTCTTATTTGTAGATAACCTTTCCAAAAATGGAAATTTCATGGTTAAGGATACGAGGTTGAGGATCTTCTTACGCCATACCATAAATAGAAACAAAAATAATGGCCGATTTATTTTTGTCAATCAAATTCATCTTTGAATCCTGTTCTCTTATTTAATTGGTCTTTTTGTCTAAGGTATGATTTTTTTTTCCTTTTTCCTCTAATCTTTAGTCAACTAAATTCATAATATTAAGTCCACATTCATAATCTTTGTCCAAATATCAACACGAATTTTCTTATATGTCTTTGAACTCTGGACCCATTTCACATCAATAACTTAGCCCCAACTGCCTATAGGTAGTTTAGGCAAGTCTCTTGGTTGGCCTCACAAGGAGTGATTGCGCTATTAGTGTTTAGATTCGAATTATAGGGTTTTGGTCTTTTTTTAAACTATTTTGTGAAACCAAGTTTCGGACATGGATGTTGTTGTTAAATTCCATGTTCGTCGAACATGAAAGGAAGTTTGCACACTTCAGCTGCAAAAACAAGTCCGTAAGTGTTTTCATGCACCTTGTTAAAACCCTGAGTCCCACCTTCATCATTTCCTTATGTTACTTTTTCTAAGGGTGTAAATGTCCAAGCAAATATCAAAGTAGTGTGCCTATTTAAAGGTTAGTTTGGATATTTTGTAGGTTTTTAGCAAAAAAATATGGGATCCTATTTTTTTTATTCATCTTGCACGTTGGTGTGATTAAGCAGTGTTGTTAAACTCGGACCGGACCGGTAAACCAGTGGAGGCTCTGATTCGACGTTCGGTCTAGTTATGAAAACATTGTGATTAAGTCAAAAGTTTGTTTCACAACACATCCCTATACTATTGACTAATATGCAAATCCAATCTAAACCATCTTTGTATATATGAAGTTGGGGTTGAGATTATTTGATAAAACCTTTTCTTAACATCAAAGCCATACAACTGAATAGGGCTGGCAAAACAGGTTACACGAACCTGTTAAGACACGAACACGAAATCTGTAAACACGAACACGACACGAAATCTAATTGTGTCATTTTTTTTCAAACACGAACACGAACCTGTGTATAACAGGTTAACACGATACGACACGATAAGGAACACCTAGTAAAATAAGTTAACACGATAAGACACGACAAGACAATGAGACATGATAAGAAACATGATAAGACACGATAACACCTGTTAAGACACGTACACGATAAAACACGAACACGAAACAGGTAAACACGAACACGACACGAAAATAAACAGGTCTTAACGTGTCGACCTGTTATAGACACGAAACCTGTTAAGGCCAAACACGAAACCTGTTAAAATCGTGTAGGTTCGTATCAGGTTATCGTGTTCGTGTCTAAATTGCCAGCCCTACAACTGAAATAAAAGAAAACATACCATTACAAGAAAACAAGGATGCTAACTATATAATTTGACTGGTTTAACAAAAATCCGTTAACATAATTTTTTTTTTCACTTGAAATCGTTTTAGTTTGTATATGTCTCGGATAAAAAGTTTCAAATACGCATTTTAATTTTTACTTTTTAATATTTTAGTTTTAGATTCGTTTTGCATTAACGTTATGAAGCCCTGCTTATCTGCACATATAATGTATATATGTGGCCCTCGAGGACAAAAGTAAAATTGCACTAATTTTAGCATTATTTTACTAATTTCGTGAAAATAACGTTAAAAATGACGGACGGTTAATCATGCATCATGTGGTGGCGTTGATAGCCAAAAGACTAGGGAGTACATGCACCAATCGGGTTTGTCCCGATTGCTAATTATTATGTGCCTTGTGTCCAAGGCTTGATACAAAACCACTATCGAGCCGAGGGTCTCACTGGAAGCAGTATCTCTATTCTCACGGGGTAGAGGTACGACTGTCTTTATCTTACCCTCCTCAGACCCTACCTTAGCTTTTGCTATTGGTGAGATTAATTAACTGAGTATGATGATGATTCCATTAACGTTATGCTAAATATTGTGTCTACATTTTCATTTATATTTGGTTTAATCTTCTCTTAAAATATGTATTTGGTTTATAATTTATATATAATCCATCAACCAGCCACAACATTGAATTGGTCAAAAATTCATATAATAATTCACTAGCTAGATCAAAACAAATACAATGAAGAACTATAATCTAGACGTATCATAACCACCTCTTAGATCATTCATGTCATGCGTTTTTAAGGTTAACAAGGCAATCTTCGGTGACCCCTCGAACCCAATCATTAACCGCCTTTATCTCCGAATCTTCTACATCTATTTCAAGGAAGCATTCGTCGCATGTTTCAACGTCTGTCGAGATAGCACTTATGTCAACGTTAGCCTTAGCAAGATCCTGGTTTCGAATGCTTTCGATGCTTGCTTTTACACCATCAATAGCGGACGCATAGTTTACTTTACATTGTTTTAAGCATGTTTTAACCGGTTTGGGTGTGTTCGGGTCCTCCAATCGCTTCATTAGCACTGGTTTGAAGTCGTTGATCTTACCTTGGATCGCTTCTAGCTGTTTGCTAGCCACTTTAACCCCCTCGCTTTCGGCCAATGATTGTTCAAAAAGCTCTGGAAGAGATATTAGGGTGTCGGCCGCGGTGTTATAGTCGTAGTCGGCAGGTTCACAGTAGGGGAGGGTGCCACAACATAATGAAAGGAGGAAAAAGGCAAAAATGGAAAGAAAAGTTAATGTTTGGCTTGTGAGGGCCATTGTCTCTAATGGCTTTAGATGTTTAGGTTATGATTGTAATTGAGACAATGGTATGAATTAATGTAGAGAGGTTCCTTAAATGGTTTAGAAAGGATTGGAGATTCTTATGCATGGATAAAGTTTCCATAAATGGGAATGTTATGGTTAAGGGTGTGAGGTGAGGGTTGGTTTACTTTTATACCTTATAAAAGAATGGGGAAAAAATCAAGTTAATTGTGTGCATTCTGTTTATTTGAACTAATATAAGGACCTAAAAAAGTAGAAGGAAAAAAGGAAATAAATAAAGTAATATGTCTCTGAAACACGGTAAAAAAAAATTGAGCTTATGGGCACAACAACTAAAGTGGGTCTATATAATTTAAACCAAATGCTAAACTCTTCTGCCCTCTGAACCCTTGTTCGTCTCTCACATTTCCTTTCAAATTCTCCCGCCTTCACATGTTGGGCCCATAAAATTGTTTTATAAGTTGTTTAAGCTTTATTTTGGGTAGGGGTTCTTTTAATGAGTTTAAATTTAGTGATTTTGGACTTTATTTGATAGGTTAATGTTAAAAAATGATTACAATACTCCATAACCCATATATAATTAAAAAAACTTCAAGCGTCGTCGTCCACGCCGCCCCTATTAAGAGCCAGCAGTGCATAGCAGGGTTGGATCGGCAATGGGTTGTGTCTTCATAACACTCATTTTTTCATTTATTTAATATTTCATCGTTTATTTATATTTTTAATAAATTTTCGTAATAAATTACTTATATTAAATAAAAATAAATTTTAAATAATAAAAATAATATTTAACATTCCTAACAGATACCTTTCAAACGTTTATTTTTACTTTTCAAATGTTTATTTTTACTTTTCAAATGTTTATTTTTTCAACAGCTACATTTAGTGCCTATATAATGAACCCAAATTTCCATTTCTCAACACACAATTAACCATGAACACTCATAAAAAATGCCAAGAAGAAGTTGGACTGAAGATGAAGATATAGCTTTGGTTAACTCTTTGATTCACCTCTCTGAGAAAAGAGTTACGACGAAATGGAAAGTTTGCCAAAGCCCCATCTCAAGAATTCCAACAACGTGTAGGTGAAACTGATCACTCTTCGGTCCAAGCTCTTTCAAGGTTTAGGATTATGAGAATGGAGGTTACTTGGTTTAACCAACTCTTCAAAACTGTGATAGCTCGCGGTGCCGTTGAAACAAAGGCTGGAGCAATGGCCAATGCCCTTTGCCTTTACCAGATGCAACACAAAAACATATTTACTCGCATCTCTTCCTTATAATTACTAAGAATAATAGTTCTACATCCGAATTCCGACTCTGATGGTTCGGGGGTTGATGACTTATTTAGTTATGTACTTCGTTTAACTTTAAGTATCTAGTTTGTTAAATTATGTACTCTTTATAATGTTTTTAATTTTAAATTTTATTTTATTTTTAATTTATATATTTAATTTTTAAAATTTATCCTAATTACTTCAAACAATATTTTTAATTAGTTTGGAATGAAATTTTACTTATATTTATAAATATTATGGGGATTAAAAAAAATAAATGAAATCTCTCCTTTTTTTTAAATGATTATTGAGAGGCGGGGCCCACCAATTCATAGTTGGACGGTCCCGTATAGCGGACCACCTCATTCCAAACGCCATCCTACAACAGTTGTTGAGGTCCGAAATATTAGTCCTAAATTCCAAATGGTCCAGTTTGGAACTGTTGTGGATGCTTTTACAATATTAATATGTTCAAATTTTTAATAACTTTAACATGCGTCTCATTATAATTTTTTCAGATTACATAATATAATAATATATATTTGGTTCCAATAGGTTTGATGGGCTCGGATGATTGGGCCCATTAAACCCAATTGATTGTCTTAATGTTAGATTTGTTGTTCGGTTCAGGTTCGTTTACCATTCTCACATCCAAGGAGTTTCTTCCCCCTTTAAGCGCTCTCTCTTCTCCCATTCGATTTCTTCACGTCCTCACCTCTCCCGTTCAATTTTCTTTCTTTATTTATCTCTTCTCTCCACATTGATACAAAGAAAAGTTTATAGTTTTTTCATATTCCATATTTAAAATATCGATTGATTTGGATTAGAACTAATATGAAACTGCTAAAAGAATTGGAGGAAGTCAGTATTTACATCATTAGTTCAAGCTACAATTACTATTATAATTATTGATCAAAATATACGAGTGACAAAATAAAACAATTTGACTAGCAAAACTACCTTCGGGATGCGTCCTATTAGAACACATTATTTCAAAACCGAATTTCCCACCAAAGAAGTTTCAAATTCAAATTACTTTTCTTGTTGTAACTTACCAATTAATTGGTAAATATCCAGTTCCCTGATTACAGCTTATTAGTTCCTACTCAATAGCTCCAATCTTGTATATATGTAAACCTTTGATTAATGACAAAACACAAGTTTTGATACTTTCATATGGTATCAACCAGGTTTTGCAAAAACCTAAACATAAACACCCTCTCTTCCATAGCCGATAATGTTGTTACCACCTCCACCACTATGACCACCGACACAACGGCCACGCAATCGGTCACCATGGTCAACTTCCTTTCATCTCCAAAACTCACTGCTACCAATTACCTTAGTTGGAAAACCCAACTAGAAGTCATCCTCCAAGGTTTGGACTTATACAAATTTATTGATGGTTTTCACCTTGCTCCTTCTCCAACCCTCAACATCGACGGCTCCACTACCCCACATGCCGACTCTCCCACCTGGTACCGCCAAGACCGTTTGCTATTCGGTGCCATTGTCGGCAGCCTTTCTGCCGAGATCGTCCCCCTCATCATCAATGGTAAAACTTCCCTTGAAGCTAGTAAAATCTTGGCATCCACCTATACCTCCCCGTACCGAGGACATATCAAACAACTCCAACATCGCCTAAAAAAATCCATTAAAACTACTGATTAAACTATCACCAATTTTATGCAATCCATAAAAATGCTTGTTGATGAATTAGCCATCCTTGGGAAACCTATGGATCCCGAGGATGTTACAAACCTTATCCTTCAAGGCCTAGACCCAAAACTTACAACCCATGATTGAATCAGTCCACGCTCGTGATAATCCCATTTCCTTTCATGAACTACAAGAAAAACTCATTAACCACGAGCTTTCCATCTCCCAAAACCTACCCGATTCCGCCTCTATTCACCAACCGGCCACCGCCTTTGCAGCCACACCCGTCAGTCACCTAGACTGTGGTCTTCACGACCACCTACCAACGCCCTTGCCTGTTTCCCACACCCATTTTCGCCCCTAGCCAACGACCCTTTCTTGGTAAATGCCAATGGTGTTTTACCAAAGGACATTCATTAACCATATGCCTATTATTTAAGAAAGCCCATCCCTTAATCACACCCCCAACCTACAACCAATCCAATAACCAACCAAAACCTCAAGCACACATGATGGCAACACACCCCACTGTGGACTCTGATTTATCTTGGTTAAAGGATAGTGGTGCTTCTCATCACATTACTAATGATCTTAGTGCACTCTCTATGCATAGCCCATACGATGGTACCGAGGACCTTATCATCAGTGATGGTTCGTCTCTTAAAATCTCACATTGGCACATTACTCTTTATTTTTCTAATGTTCCTATTGCTGTTAAAAATGTTCTTTGTGTTCCTTCTATCTCTCGTAACATCATATCTATCTCTCACTTATGCCTTAAGAACAACATACTAATCTTATGTTTCTCTTCTTATTTTGTCATCAAGGACATTCCCACTCGCCAAACTATTCTTCAGAGAATCACTAGTCATGGTCTCTACGAGCTCTCATCAATCAAGTCTCCTCAAGCTTTTCACTTGCAAACCACCAAGAAGTCTTCATGGCATCACCACCTAGGACATCCACATTTGCGTGTTTTACAACATTCAGCTTCCTTTGTTCCATTTCTAGCAAGCATGCATCATGTAACTCTTGTTGCATTAATCAAAGTCACAAACTCCCATTTTATTCATCTTCTTTAACTTCTAATACACCTCTAGAACTAATATTTTCTGATATTTGGTCATCTCCAATTACATCTTTTGATCACCTTTCACTGTGTTATTCTAGATTTCTATCATCGACTCATACGCATTTAAGAGTGTGTGATATTCGAATATTTGGTCAGTGAAGTTCTCTTACCACAAGCGAACGTGTGTTCAGTTACGAATTCAAAAAAAATCTCAATGGTCCCACTGTTTTTATATGTTCTAAATTCATAGAACCGTACATAATAATTTTTAAGTCACTTTGATGGTTCGGGTTGGATAAGTTCATCACATAATATAAATTCTATTATCTTTGTGAATTAAAAAAAATTACTTGTAGTTATTCCCTACTAGATTTTATCTTTTCAGAACGTTGCATTACATTTTCATCTATACTTGTTGGAAGATGCAATGATCATATGTCAATCAGATTTATTGAACCATGGCATCGTAATATTTTCAATGTTTGTAGTATTTAGGTATTAGTTGGAAATGGCCTCAATAGTAGAGTAGCTTGTAAAGAATTTAATGGTTCTTTTTATATCTGATTAGAATTGGGCTAGTTGTATATAGTATTAAATAACAAGTGGTTTATGCATTGGTATGTTATACGTTGTGCTTAATTGATGTTTTATGCATAAAGGGTGTACACTTAGTTTTAGTGAGTTGTACTCACTGTTTTACAAACACACACTCACTCTATTCTTTCTCTGTCTAGACCAATGTTTTGAAACCCGGACCGGACCGGCTGGTCGGACCGGGCTCCGGACCCCCAGCCGGTCTGGGTTGGTACAACGGACCGCTCAGTGCACGAACCGGCGACCCGGCCGGTCAGACCAGGAAAAAGGAGGTCCGCCAGGTTGTAGCCAGAGTATGTGGGTGTTCATCTTGGCTAGGTGTTGGCTCATCTTTTCTATTAGGAATTTGCATCGTACCTGGTATAACTTTTAAGGTAATAATACTGTATAGATTTTGTTGCGCGCCGCAACGCGCGCGACACAATTCTAGTTGGGTTTAATTTTTAATTATGAATGTTACACTTGGGGTAATAGCGTCAACTATGAAGGATTTTTTTAGTATTTGGGTTAATGGATTATATATATGTTTTCTTAACTAATGTAGTCATCATTAAAAAAACATTGATATCACTCAAAAAAAACCATACATATATACATGTCTATATACGGATGTAAAAACATTAATGTCCCTTGACTAATGCTCGAGACATAACTGTGCCCCTGTATCTATTTATCATCTCTTTTTGCACCATGGAAACACCTCCAACCATGCAAATTATCTTCCATCTTCGAACACTCGCCGAGTGTCATCCTAATTTATGGATGTATTAGGGGGGTCGGGGCGCCACCCGATTTATATTTTAAAAGCCGAATACCAAAATAAAAGCCAGGATTTATGACTTCTTCAAAATAACTTTTAACCCAAATCAAAATGCCAGAACAGAAAAAACTTCTACTATAGTCAAACAGCTTATTGATTTTGAAAAAACTAATAAATCAATAAGTTGTTTCTCAACTAAATCCTAAACACCCTCTTAGTTATACCTTCAATTGTTTTGTGTCTAATATAAATTTAAAGTTCACAGTTATGTCTTATGTTAAACTATTAATAAGTTTAAATCAATATGAAGCTACCTCACTTGATAGACTCCCCTTTTTTTTTTTTTTTGGCAAAACCATGTAAATTTTTATTTCATAACTGAGAAATTTACATCAAGATAGCGAGTAGGCGAGCAATAAGTTGCGCCGCCACCCCCTTTCTGAATATCAAACTCTATTCTACTAAAAACGTAACCTCCCTTCCCCCCCCCCCCCCCCCCCCCGAGCCGAGACACTACTATGAATAACTCGCTGGACCCTGGTAAGATTTATATTATAATTAATTTCATATAATTTAGATGTATGTAACATTATTAATAAGCTTAAAGTTTATTGTTACGTCTTATATATCTATTTCCATAAACTAGACGTTATCTTCTAGTCTCCGACTAGTTAACATTTACATGGTTTAAGAATAACACAATAAAACTCAAAATATCTATTTATTATTAATTTGTTTCTTTTCAAATAAAACTAACACCCAAATATAATTATACCAATCACTAGAAAACCATATAACATGAATATGTGATTCATCCTTGGGGATAGCGTGATGATAAAGTGGTGCACCCTCTAATCAAGAGATTGTGGGTTCAAACAAGTTTAATGGTGATTTTAGTCGTTAGAAAGAATATGATTCGAAATCAACCTCACCGTGTCCTCCTATAACCGATTGGGTCAAATTAGTTACAATGAACCACTCGAAACACACATTTCGGTGAAATATGTTTAATAAACAACCTCGCCGTATCCTCTTGGCGCACCACAGCCGCCTCTTTCTCCACCAGCACCGCCGCCACTATCCTCCCATACCCACCACCACCTGCCACCATATACGCCACCAACGCCGCCTGAACCGGCATCATACTAGGATTATATGCTGCTGACTCCATATACGATCCCTTATACACTTTCCCTTCACAATCCATCAACGCCACACCCGACGGACACCCACTGTACGGCGCGTGTGACCCACGCGCCGCCGCTAAAGCCTCCATTTTCAAAAAGTTTTCGTTTTTCGCAATCAATTCGTAAAACCCATTTTCAACTAATAATTCGTTTGGCGCGTGAGACCCACGCGCCGCCACCAAAGCCTCTGTTTTAATAAAGTTTTCGTTTTTATCAATCAATTCACAAAACCCATTTTGTAAATCGATCGTATTTCCATGTTTATCATCTTTGAATGACAACTGGTTGTCATGTTTATCAAGAATTAGCGGCATATTATCATCTAACAAACTAAAAGGACCAAAAGGGATAGGAAAGATGGAAGAAAAGGGCATATAAACAGGGTTTTCATGAGGCTGATCAGTGATAACGATTTGGGTATCGGAGATTCCCCGGAGTTCTTGAAAAAACTGGCGGCAATGGCCGCAAGGGGCGGCGGATACGGCGAGATAGAGGAGGTTAGCGGCGGAGGAATGGGCGGCGAGGTTGGTGATGAAGAACTGTTCGGCGTGGATGGTGTGGTGGAGAGGGAGGCCGGGGAATTCGATGTTGCCGCCGAGGAAAATACGGCCGTCGGAGGATAATCCGACGACGCCGACGGCGAAGTTGGAGATGGGTGGGTGGGCGAGGTTTTGGGCTGATTTGATTAGGGATGGGAGGAGTTGAGGGATGGTGAGGTTTTTGGATTTGGCCATTGATTCGGCTTGTTCGGGTTCGATTATGTATGTTTTTGGTGGTTGGTTTGTCATGGTGGTGTTATGGTGGTTGATGGTGGTGTTGTGGTGGTGGAGATGGTGGTTAAGAAAAGAGATGATTATTATTAGTGCTCCGGGTTTTTAGGAGTGGATGGGAGGAGGACAGGTGGGATTGGGAAGAGTGTGTGTTTAATATATTTATAAGAGTGAATGAATATGAATGTGATGGTTTCGTGTTGATTTGGTATTTTGTTGCAACTTACATTTATAAGATGCAATAATGCTATGGTTCTAGATGTTAAAAATCATGATTTTTAAAATGATACGTCTTGGTTAGTTTCTGAGTTTTTTCGTATAGTGGTGTTGGTGGAAAAAGTATTTACCAAAATGGTGTTGCTAAAATAATATTTATCAAAATAGTGTTTTAAATCTTTTTTGTTTCTCACTCATAACCTCATTTAATAAACACAATTTAATAAACAAATATTAATTTTATCACGATACTCTATCTCTCATCTAATGTTCTTTTCATATAGAATCTTACAGCATAAAGTTTTTTTTATGTAAAACTTACTTAAAAAAAACGTATTTTATTAATCTAAAAATCTGTATTTAGTATATAAAAACTTACTACGTACGATTGATCTATTAACTTTACCTATACCATCATAATTATCTATTTAATTAAAAAAAAAATTCACTTAATATATACAATCATTGCTAAAATTCCTTTGGTTTACGATTTTTTTTATTCACAGGAAACACAATATAGTAACTTATTCTTTGTAATACTTTTTTTTTTTTACTTCGAGTCTCAAAGGTTTGGTTTAGGCGGTATTTATTCCGGCCGTTAGTAAAGTAATACATAAAATTTACAATTTAACCGCTATATAAAATAGTCTTTTTATACGAAACAAACTTTATGGATATAATTATAGCATATTATAATTACACTATTAGAAAAGTGCCCATTTTACTACATAATTTTTCCTACGGAAAAAATTGTCACAAATTTTGATAAAATTGCTACCTATTTATGACGACAAAAAAACCCTAATTAAAAGTCTAAATCGTGTTTTAGTAAAATATTTTGTACATGATGTAACTGTTTTGGCGGTCCTTGTTTTGAGGTCGCGCTTGGTGTGAATGAAAGTTAATGGGTTAACAGAGTGCAAAACGAAAGACTTACTAGGTTTAAATGGAATCGTTACCACAATCGTTAATACATGTTATAAAGAAATAAAATATACTTTTATTTTTCTCCATGAAATACAAATTTAAGAGGGTATAGATGATCTCCAGCCCAGGTTTGGTCTCAGGTTCGATTCCCACGTTCCACCGAAAAAATAACCGTTGGGTTTGAAAGGAGAAACCCGTGTGGTTCCTATGGGATTCGATCCTGGGCAGTGGTCGCTTTGCAACACGGGATTTACCGCTGAAACACTACTCTCCAAAAAAAATAGCATATAGCTAGTTTAATTTTTGCATGTTGGTTTTATTTATAAAAAGGTTTTTAAAGCGGGTGATTCGAACCTAATAACTCTAAATCTTGTGTTTGAACAAGAAATGCATATTTTTTTTTGGGTTATATTTACGAAATATATTACTCAAAACACGATTTAAACTTTTAAATATTTTACAAAATAGTTTACTCAAACTTTAAGAACTTGATTTAAAAAAAAGGTTTAACAACAGATTTTAAGATTTTAATAGATTTTTTTTTTTCAAAGTACGTTATATAAAAAAAAGATTCTGTAAGATTTTTAAAAAATTAAGTTAGGGGAGAGAGATGATTAAATCAATAAATATTTAATGAATTTGATTTATCCAATTAGATTAGGAGTGAGATATACATAATTATTTAAAACACCATTTTGGCAAATACTTTTACAATAACACCATTTTGGTAAATACTTTCTCCACCAACACTACTATAGGAAAAAACTCTTAGTTTCTTTGGAAAAGTTATGAATGATTGTTTTATTAGTGTGTTTATACCATGTAGCACATGATAAAAGTTACATGCCCTTCACAATTTTCAATCGTATAATTTCTTCAAGGGTTATTTTATAATATCTGTGTCAGTAAGTGTTGAGTTATTAAGAGGTCCGATTAAGTAAGAGATTTTGAACCAGTAACATGCCTAACTATGTGGTGGTGGGTTGAGAAGGTGATGTTTGAGTAGCCGACTAAGGGTTATGAACACCGGCAAATGGATAATGGGGTAAAATTATCATTCAGCATTGTTTCGAACTTAATATGTAAGACACTTACTAATTGTCCATGGCCTTTGGTCTAGTGGACACCAAGGCAATGATGAGACTTGGGAACCGGCTTTGGTCGGGAGTTTAAATCTTGGAGCCAGCAGGTTTTACACATAAGTGGGGGTCATTATTCCTTGTTAATTACTTGTGTGCGTACCTATGTGGTTTTCCCTATACACGTCCAGTCAGACTCTGAAGCAAGTGTGGGCCCGATTAAGACAAAATAACTGGCCTAAGTAGGTACACTCAATGACTCAAATGTTGATTTAGAGGTATGCGCCCAAATGTTGCATAAATTGAAAGTAGTCGTTCAAAAAGTAGAAACTTGCTAGCTGATTTAGAGGTGTCGTTTTTGTGAACCAAACACACTAAAGGCTAACTGATTCAAATATAGCCTTTTAATGGAATTGTTAAGAGACTACTAATCAACCCCTAGAATTAGTATTTTTTTTTTATTTTATCTTTCAATTTAAGAAACATTTCACATCTCATCCATCATTTTTATCTTCGTCTTACTGAAAAATGTTTATTTATTATATTTTTCATTTTTATCACTCACAATAATATGATAGATGATAAACAATCTTTTTTTATTCCACCGTTTTTATCTTTATATAACTCACAAACATTTATTTTATGGTATTCCATGTTTTTATATACCCACAAGAATTTGATGAAGGGTGAATAGTAGTTTTTCATATATAAAATATCACTCTAACAATTTTACGTATATATGAAAACAAGGTATAGATATGGTGGTTCTGACATGGAGTGAAAATAATGTTTTTTAAACATTTACCTTTTTTTTAAACGACTAATTTCCTTCGTCATTTTTACACCGTTTTTTGCCTCTTATGAGGCTTGAATTTTAAACATTTACCTCTTATGATGCTTGAATTTTAAACATTTATCTCATTATTTTCTACGGCATCCGGGCAATGATGGTGACAAACGCACCGATGAGCGTTTGATCCTGAGCTGCACCCCGGTTTTCACCCGACTGTTACTCCAACGAGGTAACTCATGTGAAGGTAGTACGGTTTTCAGGGAAACGTCGTAACCAAGTCTGATACACTAACGTGGGCCCGGTTAAGACAACGTAGTCTGGGGCAGACCTTGGCTAGGGCTGCCAATTAGGCAGTGTAATATTGAGTCACTCATATGAAAGTCATCATTAAAAAAAGGCAATGGTAGTTTCACATTTATTATTATTACTAGTGGGAAACCCACGTGTTGCTGCGGGACAGTTAAGATAAATATATTTTTTTGAACAATGCACAACTGTAGCTGTGTTAGCCTACCAAGTTGTAGGAAAAGTGTAAAAACTTATTGTCTTTCTTCCATTGTCTTTGAATGCAAACGATGTATATGAAATAACCAAAAAGGTTTTATTAGAGTTACTTGTGTGATATTGAAATTACAAAATAAACCCCAATGTATTTTCCTTCAATGTGTCATTTACAAGAAAACTTAGTAACAATCAACTGTTGATAGATACTTGTACATCTTGCTCAGCCTTGAGGACAGGGTTATCGACATCTGCTTCTGTGTCATCAACATACTCATCAATCTTCTGCAAAGCAAAACAGATTCTTGTAAAGATAAGGAGTTAATTTTTAATATAAAACTAAAAGAGTTAATTACACGGATGCTCCCTGTGGTATGCATAAATTTCATCTTTGGTCCTCAAAAGTTTGAAATTACATAGATGCTCATGGTGGTATGTATTTTGTAACCTCGTTGGTCCTTAGCCCTAACGGCCGTTTACTAAGTCGGTTAAGTCGATGTAAAATGACCAAACTACCCTTTCATTTAAAAAAACAAGTAGGACTAAATATTAAAATTGTTAAACCTTGAGGGCCCATATGAAAGAGTGCCCAACCTCCTTTCTTCTTCACTTATATTTCTGTCAGATTATACCTCCATCATAATCACCATTCTCCACCACAACCACCACTGTTCCCCGACCACCATACCCCACCACAACCATTACCGTTCAACAAGCACCATCCCCTCCACCCAAACCCGACTGGTCCACCCTTTAACCACCGCAGCCACCGTCCACCTAAACCTCAACCAAACCAAACCATCCCTGATCCAGCCACCATCGAACTCCATTGAACCACCCTCCAGCGACACCACCAAAAACCCCTTCCCCGTCAAATTTATTGAGTCTAGACACCCAAACAGCCCCCTTCGGACTTCAAAACCACCGCACCACCGCTGTCAACATCATCTCAACCGAAAACAACCACCACTACCACCACCATCGATCCTCTGCTCGTTGTCCAACTCCACCGACCTTGCTAAACCCACGAGAACCCTCACCACTGGGCGCAACCCTTCCTCACCCTGTCACCTAACTGATAACCGTCGCCTGCCTTCGTCTCCAACCTCACACCCACCACCGGTCGTCACCCACGACCCCCACAATCCACCTCCTCGGACCTCTGCACCAAAAATCACCACCATAGGGACAATCTATGGCCATAGCCACGCGTGGTGGCTTTGGTCGACTGTAATCGATAGAAGACAGAGAGAGATCGGGGTGGAAGGTATGTTTAGAGAGGGAGATTTAGGGTTTTAGAGAGAGAGTGATGATGGTGGTGGTTTTTGGGTGGAGGTGATGATGGTTTAAGGAAGTGGTGGTGGTGGTGATTTGGGGAATTCTAATTATTTTATCTCTTACTCAAGGGTAAAACTGACATTTGACACCTACTTAACAGAGAAAACAAACGGCCGTTAGGGTTAAAGACCATACGAGTGCAAAAGTATTAACCACAGGGAGCATCCGTGTTATTCGGGGGCATTTATGTTATTCTTGTAAACCACAGGGAGCATCCGTGTAATTAACTCAAACTAAAATTTGGTTATGCAGTTTACCTTCAAAGATTCAATTTCTTGATGCACATCAGAGTTTCTTTCTAGCACTTCGCTTCATAACACCTGATAGGTGTTTTCGGTGAAATTAAAGGATTATGATTGATATGATATTGATGAACGGGTGTTATAAACTCTTTGCCTGCCCCGAGCTATATACAGTTTGTAACCGATTGAAGGAGAGACCCTTGTGAGGAGCATCACTTTAACGCATGAATGAGTATAATGGGAAAACATGTAGCGTGATTATCTTCTAGGGGAATTTAGGGAAGAAAAGTCATAAAATTTAGGAAATTGTAAAGAAACCATTGGCATACCATCTTAACTTTGGACAATTTAGATATATTTGCTCATACCTCCTCCTTTATAATGTAGTATAGATATATAACAATTATGTGTGAGTATCAATAACCTTTCAGAAAAAATGTGTGAGTAGCAATAGTATCTATTTTAATTCTTTAGTGAAAATTTTTCTTTTAATTCTACTTTTAACCTCTGTGCTTTTAATGTTTTATAAATTTATTACAAAATATTTTTCTTTTTTAATGTAAACACTTTTCTACTTTAAACTTTGTCTTGTATATGTTCAGTTATGAAATAAAGTTAGCAGTATAAATGGTGTATGCCTGTAAGTATATGTATAAATATACGTTATTCTAACAATTCATGCTAAATTGAGATTGTTCATAATTTTGCTGATAAACATCCTACACATTTACCTGCATTTTTAGAAGATTACGACAAACAAGATAATTAGACGTATTTCTTTGTTGTCAAATTTAGTTTTGCCATATAGATTCATGAACTCAATAAAATACCATTTAAATCAATGACATCACATTTGATCGGAGGATCTAGAAATTTTATTATTATTATTATTCTCATTTTGGTTAAAAGATATTTACATATAACTTGATGGTTTATTCATAGTATTAACATTACTAATAATGTTTAACCAAAATTTGGTCGATTTGCTATATTTTGAAACAGGAGGATGACTGCTAAGCTAAGGTAATGGCAAGCCGTATAAGCATGTCTAAACCAAAAAGAAGATAAAAAAATAAAAAATAGTCTAAGGACATTAGAGTCGCACGAACGTTCGTGGGTTGAGGTGTTGTCAAGGAGTAGGGACAAAGCGACACTCAACTCCACGGGAGAAATGGTAAGAATATGAGACGGCCAGGGGAGAGTGTGTGTGTGAGACATCCATACGAGAGATATTCATGAATATGAGTATTTAAATCAACGTTGCTTCATCCATCTCCTAACTAATTGTAGATAACCTAATAAGCTTTGTTACGTGATTTATAGGGTTATGATTAAATACACAGTGAAAGAAAAATAGGAAGTCGTAGGAAGGGTATCAAATGGACTCCGATTGAACTCATTCAAGCGGCATTAGAACCGTCTCATCGAACCCTATGATCTTAGTTTTTAGGTTTTAGCTTATTTTGATTTTTAGCTTGTGGTTCTAAAATTTACGTTATATCGTTGTGTCTTTTATGTAACATTGTGTCTTTTTCTTATTTTTATCATTGTGTCATTTTTGTGATCCATTATGTTATAGTTTTCGGCATTGTATTTTATTATATTTTGTGGCTTATTGTGTTATATTTCGTGATATGTTGTGTTTTTTGTATCTTTCTCACACTTTTCATTTTTATTACACTCTCATGATTTATAAGCCTACCTAAATAAACATTTATAATACAATAGATCTATCATGATTAAACAAAAAGAATTTATTAATAGAATGTGATTAGTTATGATAATATTCAATAATAGAGTTTTAATTTAGCATTATTTGACGTCAAAGCTAACTAGCCTATATATGACAATACCATATTATAATCATAAGCAAACACTCAAACCACCTCCTATTAGGGGTGTTCAAAAATATCCGAATCCGAAAATCCGATCCGAAATATCCGATATCCGAATCCGAAACTACCCGAAAAACCGGATATCCGAAATTTCGGATATCCGAAATTCGGATATCCGAATTTTCGGATTCGGATAGTGATTTTGAAAATTTTCGGATATTTCGGATATCCGAAAATATCCGAAAACTTATAGTAAAATTTTATCGGATATCCGAAATATCCAAATATCCGAAAATATCCGAAAAATATCCGAAACTATCCGAAATATCCGAAAATTTATATGTAAAACATATAAATAAAATATATTATAATAAAATCGGATATTCGGATATCCGAATCACTATCCGATCGGATATCCGAAATTTCGGATATCCGAAATTCGGATATCCGAAATTTCGGATACGGATTCGGATAGTGAAATCTGCTATCCGAAAATTTCGGATATCCGAAATTCGGATATCCGAATTTTCGGATATCCGGTTTTGAACACCCCTACATCCTATAGTCTTATACAAGCGATCTGATACGAACTTAATCGTTAAACAATTGATCCAAGAAAATAGAGAGAATACAAGAAGAACTTTAGAGAGAGTATTAGACTAATTATTCTCCATATATTTCTTCTCAAAGCAAAAAGCCTTTATAGGCCTACAAGTAACAACTACAATGAAAGCCAGAAGTTAAATTATTGGAACATAACACTTGCTACCTTAATTGATTTTGACTCTAAATAAAAGATAAATAATGCAAATTAAGCACTAATTAAGCCATCCATGTTCAACATGAAATCATGAGTTGAGTGACACATATCACGATCAAACCGCGAATGATCATCTTCTTCAACTTAGTCAATTATCAACTTTTTGACGGTCTCCATGGGTAAACATACAAGCTAAACATATATAAAGGGGGAAGGGTCCCTTAACTGATTTGCTTTTCACTTCACTGATATTAGGGGTGTCAATCGTGTCGGGTTGATGGGTTGGTGGGTTTATGGGTTGCGGGTTAGCGGGTTGATGGGTTGAAATGTGCAACCCGAACCCGACCCATATTATTATTCATGTCAAATATTTCAACCCTAACCCGACCCACATAAAATCCGGGTCAACCCGAAGACGACCCGTTTAACCCATATTTTTAAATGAGTAATACATGTTCATGAGTTATAAGCGGGTTGTTGGGTTGTAAGCGGGTTATCAATAAAATGTTTAATGGTGAGTATATAAATGTGACAAATAAATAATATAGTGTGCCAAAAATAACACAATTATAACTAACCATGTAAATAGAAATGGAAAAAGAAAAACAAAAATATAATATATTTTTTTCTAAATACTTAAACGGGTTAACGGGTCAACCCATTTTATATATGTGTCAACCCGAACCCGACCTGTTTTTTTAAACGGGCCGTGTTAGAGTTGACCCGAACCCGACCCGTTTTTTTTAAACGGGTCGTGTTAGTTGACCCAAATCTATTTTTTTTTTCGTGTCGGGTTCGGGTCGGTTTTCGGGTCGTGTCAATAATTGTCGCCCCTAACTGATATCTACCAATCATGCACTGCCACATCACTTCATTGATTTCCTTTACTGAAACACTTTTTTGAAAGCAACACTCCACTGATTCTTTATCCAACTCTAAATAAAAGATAAATAATGCAAATTAAGCACTAATTAAGCCATCCATGTTCAACATGAAATCATGAGTTGAGTGACACATATCACGATCAAACCGCGAATGATCATCTTCTTCAACTTAGTCAATTATCAACTTTTTGACGGTCTCCATGGGTAAACATACAAGCTAAACATATATAAAGGGGGAAGGGTCCCTTAACTGATTTGCTTTTCACTTCACTGATATTAGGGGTGTCAATCGTGTCGGGTTGATGGGTTGGTGGGTTTATGGGTTGCGGGTTGGCGGGTTGATGGGTTGAAATGTGCAACCCGAACCCGACCCATATTATTATTCATGTCAAATATTTCAACCCTAACCCGACCCACATAAAATCCGGGTCAACCCGAAGACGACCCGTTTAACCCATATTTTTAAATGAGTAATACATGTTCATGAGTTATAATCGGGTTGTTGGGTTGTAAGCGGGTTATCAATAAAATGTTTAATGGTGAGTATATAAATGTGACAAATAAATAATATAGTGTGCCAAAAATAACACAATTATAACTAACCATGTAAATAGAAATGGAAAAAGAAAAACAAAAATATAATATATTTTTTTCTAAATACTTAAACGGGTTAACGGGTCAACCCATTTTATATATGTGTCAACCCGAACCCGACCTGTTTTTTTAAACGGGCCGTGTTAGAGTTGACCCGAACCCGACCCGTTTTTTTTAAACGGGTCGTGTTAGTTGACCCAAATCTATTTTTTTTTTCGTGTCGGGTTCGGGTCGGTTTTCGGGTCGTGTCAATAATTGTCGCCCCTAACTGATATCTACCAATCCTGCACTGCCACATCACTTCATTGATTTCCTTTACTGAAACACTTTTTTGAAAGCAACACTCCACTGATTCTTTATCCAACTATCAATTATTTTTACACATAATAATAATAATAATAATAATAATAATAATAATAAAATATAAATATTAAAATTAGAGTACGTCCTTCTAAAATGTGGTAGGTGATGAAAAGAAAAGTAAATGAAAAGGACAAAAACCCATCTCCCAATATTAAATATTCATATTCATTTTTAACCACCATCTTCTTCAGGCCTTCTCTTTTACTCTGTATAACTCACCAAAGATCCTCACCGGCATGCATGAAAAGTTCGACTGGAAAGTTTCAAATTGTTCAAGATCTTTTCCGCCACTGATTAAAGGTGACTTTATTGAAGTAAAGAAAAAAAATAATTAATCTTGTGTGAAAGTTTGTGCCACAGTCTGTTAACCAGCACGGTAACTAGAACCCGAATTTGGTTCATGGGACCACTACCAGCATGGGTGGCGGCGGTGTTACCAAGCTGGTAATGGGGTACCCGTGACCAATTCTGGTAGCGCTCTGTCCCCCGTAAGATACCTTCAATAAGTTCATTTACATGTACTTATTGAGTCTAATAATACAAAACTAAATTATTAGCCAATTAAATTTCATCAAATTTAAGTAACACGTGATTTCAATAAAAGAAAAACAAAGGAAATGATAGGAAGAACTGATAAAACCATTTTGTACATTTCTTTAAGCCAAAAAATAAGTTGTTTTTTATTAAATTGTCCATGTCTAAAATTATAAAAACTACTCGTAGTATTTTACATATATGTACATACATGTTTTGTAATGTACGTACATATATGTGCAAACGTGTAGAAATGATTTCACATACATGTATACAAAAAAATTGTGAGTAAGAATATGTTATTTTAATTCACATACGTGTCTATACGTGTAAAAATTTAAAAAATAAATATCATATATATATATAGGATTTGGTTCAAATGAGAACCTTTCCCCAAATTGAGAACTGAGAGAACCATTCTGGGCCACACATTTCTCTAAGGCAAAATTTTTTTTTTTTTTTTTTTTTTTTGCAAAAATCACTGCTTTATATGTAAGAAAAAAAAAAATTTTTTATTTTTTTTGTATTTTTTTTTCAGTATACACATATGTATAATGCAATATACACATATGTATAACTGAAATATACTCATATGTATAGCTGAAAAATGCTATATACACATATGTATAATTGCTATATACACATATGTATAATTGACATATACACATATGTATAAATGAAAAAAAAATTCAAAAAAAATAAAAAAAAAATTTCCTTGCATAAAAATGTGCGATTAAAGCAAAAAAAAAAAAAAATTTTTTTTTTTTTTTTTGCCTTTATATGAAATGTGTGGCCCAGAATGGTTCTCTCAGTTCTCAAATAGGGGTTGGTTCTCTTAGGATCCCTACCCTATATATATATATATATATGTTTGATAATATACACATATGTATAACTGAAAAATCTAATATACACATGTATAAATGCAACATACATATATATATATAATTGAAAAAAAAATATTATTGCAAGAAAAGTTGAGATTTAATAAAAAAATTGTTATAGAGAAATGTGTGGTCCAAAATGATTATCTCGGTTCTCAGTTGCTCTAGTGTTCTCCTAAGATCCCTACCCAAGAAAAATAAAATAAAAGAATTTATTTTACATGTACCTTTTGAATTGCTCCCTTTCTGCTCTTTCTAAAAGCATCTTTAACGTGAGAAAACGGACCAAGTTCGAATTCTAAACTCACAAACCAAACCAAACCTTGACATTCATGGAAGGTGATGAGGTGGTGGAGTACAGTCCGTTTCATTGGACTCATTCTGGATCAATGTGTGGGGACCATCCACATACAAAACATTATGAAATAATATATTTTTATGTAAAAGTGAGGTGGAGCTTTGGATTGGTTTAGCATTTGAGGAAAAATGTAACCTTTTTAGGTGGAGGTCTATAATGATGTAGTGTGTTGCGATGGTGAATCTGAAAGCAAACCCACCCTTAGCATTGGAGATGCTTTCATAACTACTAAAGTGTGATGAAAGTAGGGGTGTTCAACATCAATTCAGTTCAGTTATGGAGACTTAAGCATAACCACGCTTCAGTTATGGAGAACTGCTTGACCATAGCCATAAACAATGTTCGGTTAAGCATGGTTCAGCTAACTATCGGCCATTGATTGGATTTCGTTATGTTCTGTTAATTATCCAATGTTTTTTGTTTTCCTTTGTTCCAGCTAAATAAGATTTGATTATGGTGTTTTATGCTCGGTTACACATGAAAACGTGCATGGTTCATGACAAAAGAAAGCATTTTATTAAAAATTGAAGTACAAAATATTAAGCGAACTACAAAACCTGAATAAAAAAGTAGCTAAGACTTCATAACAAGCCATTTAAATAATAAAAACATGATGTTTACAAATTTTGATTATGTATTTTAAATATTCGTTTCAGTTTCGGTTAATTCAGTTATGATAACCGGTGACTTGGTTATGGATTTACACTTAACCATTCTGCTTGGTCGGTTTTATGTTAATTTCAATTATTCTTTAGGTTAATAGTTTGGTTTTCTGCATACCCCTAGAAAAAAGTTTTGAAAAGTTCAAACCCGCTTAACCGAACATCGTATCATGTTCGCGTTCATCCATTGCACACAATTTTTTATTCGTATCATGTTCGGGTTTGTGTCACCCTCTTACTAACAAACCAATATCACGACCCATTTTACACCCTTACCTGAAACACTTTGCACACCATTCACGCTACCTAGTTCAAACCCACAACCTACAATCTAACTCAAAACAAACTTTTCCAAAGGAAATCAACCCCTTACTAAATCTTTGAATGAAGTCAAAAACTAATTCAAGGTAGTAAACAAAAACTTCAAACATGATCAAACCTAGATTCAAACTCATAAAACTATATGAATTTAGAGTTAATTAAAAAAATACAATTAACTTTGGTTTGGATTTTAACTAGCGAGATGAAGATGTCAAGTAACCGGCAACCAAATCTCGAATATTATCTTAGTTGATCTCATGCCATGTGTTCACTTTATGGGAAGAGAATTGAAATTTGTTACGCAAATAAATATGAAAGTTGATTTACAGAATGACAATTCACATAAAGGATATTATATTTTCAAGCAATATCCCTTTCGATATATATTAAGTAATGTTCAAACTTTTAAAGCTTTCCTACTTTAAAACCCAACATAGTTTGATATTCAGGTATAGAATTGATCACACGCAAGACCAACGTATATTCATGCATTATTGAGATGGTATAATGGAAATTTTATATAACTAAGATTTTAAACACATTATATATGTGCATCTATGTGTTGGTGTGTAATGATTATGTTATTCAACAAAGCCATTACGTTCTCAAAAAATACTTCTCACCAAGAGATACTTACATTCTCTAAAAGTAACACAAATAATTGGTACAAAGACCTCTCATTAGTCATTAATCATTATACTTGGTGGGGACAATTCTAGTGGCTTAAGAACAACCGACAGGTGACATCTTAAGGTCACATTATCATATGATGCAAACCAAAGTGATAACATTCAGCTACATCGTGATCCCAACCGATTGGGTCAGAAAAAAGTGATCGGTGTGCTGACGAATTATAGAGTCATATGCTGATACGTTGTATAAGACTGTTTGGTGTGAAGTCGGGGAGGGGTGAGGTGGCACCTCCCCCCTTCGGTAACAAATGGAAATGTGATGATTTGATTGGATGGAGTTTGTGGACCGTTGCTTTTTGATAGGGAGGGGGAAGAAGGGGGAACCATTTCTTTGGTTTGGAGAAGGGAAAGAGAGAAATGACGTGGCGCTGATGTAGAATTTGGGGGAGTTAGGGGAGGGTGTCACCACACCAAATAGCCTAAGCGTTAGACTAAGAACAATTTCATCTATGAACATGATTCCACTTTAAAAGAAGTCGAATCTCATAGAAGAGGTTACAACACATGGGGTATAATATTAAAATTATATTAATTAATATTATAAAGATACTCTCTTTATACATTAGGGAAATTGTAGTACACAAACCGTGTAAAAATACAAACGAAAAATAAACATAAATACAATTTTACGTAAATAAATGATTCCAACCGAGTTTTCAAAAAGAGCTTGAACTGTGTCTTCTTGTACAATTTCAACTTCGTCCTTAACGAGAACTTGAACCACGTCTTTTTGAATGATCCTTCGTGTAGTCTTCAACAAGATCTTAAATCATGTCTTCTTGTAATCTTTTTATACATATCTAAACTGATTTAAACCAGGATCTTCAAAATGTCATTTTTTCAACAAGGTCTTCTGGTAGTCTACATGGCTGCAAGAAAAGAACAAACATGTGTTGACGGTTGAGGCCGAGGCACGTATTCAACACGCTTCCTTTAAAACACATTTCGTGCCTCTACTCAAGACAACACATCTATCTCCCAGGGTATAACAGTCGAAGCATTCTATACTGCCATGAAGGCCACACACCCGAGGTCACACTGGGTAAAATTATAGTGTTTGAACTTTTGAAACAAATAAAGATGCGAAGGTGGTGGAAACGAGCTCTCTACTTAGTTCCCCCAACATATTGGTGTTGTCTTCAGCTCTTCTTAAAGAGTCCTCCTTCAAACTCTTCTTTTAGAATTCTCTATGTACTTATGTATTTTTCTCTCTAGTTTCAAATGAGGCGCATAATCTTCTATTAATACAAGATTTTAAGGTGGATAAAGAGTCATACTTGTTAGTCACTTAATTAGAGACCTAGCTAATTTGATACATAAAGGCGCTAATGAGGTTACAAAAAAATTGTAATCAAATGACATAAAAATTCTATTCAAGAGTTTAGTTTTTGATTCACCACATTAAAATTCCATTCACCGTATTTTCAATAGAGGTAACGTAGAATCCACCACTACAAGAGAACCAACCAAGACATTTGCAATAAGAGCGTCTACAACATCTTTTGAAGCAAACACTAACATTAACCTCGAAGATGAGTAGTAGAGGCCATCGAAGTGGAGGAGATTCATTGTCCAGTGGGCACAAAGCAGGCCAAGGCCAACATATCTTAAAGAAAAGACATTGAAGACATAATTGTACTACTTGATAATCCACATAAAGAAATACTGGATATTAACAAGTATATTGATGAAAAAATGGCTAAAATTACCCAGGGAAAAACAGTTTGTTGGTAGGCAATTGCAATCCTATATATGGACACAAGAAACATGACCCTGAAAACCTTACATATCATTGAAATAGTTGTGCGATTGTAATGAAAAAATTAAGTCCACTTATA